>WQNJ02000006.1:3765000-4365000 GCA_016584745.2 Phylloscopus trochilus trochilus
AGGGGAAGGTGAGAGTGTCTTGGAGTGGTAAGAGGAGAAGCAGCTTTGGTTTTGTGGTGTTTTGCAGGGCTGCTTTGGGTGCTGGGTGGCTGAGACAGCCCAGGGTCAGCTCAGCCAAGTGTGAGGATGTGCCAAAAGCAGTCTGAGAGGTGGCTGGAGAAGGGCTGCCTGCAGCCACCTTGGCATGGACACAGAGGTGAGGGGTGTGGCACCCCAAACAACCTGCACAACCTCAGGTATCCTGAACAAGAGCTCAGTTACCTCTGAAAAAGGGTACAGCTCCTCACTATGGAAACCATAAGCCTTGTTCTGTGTTGGTGGCTGCAGGGACCTGATACCCTGGAGCAGGCAGTCAAACCCCAAAGCAAGGACAGGGCACCTGTGGGAGTGATGTTGGCCTTAGAAAGGTGCATTCCCCACATTTCCCCTTCCTTGGTGTGTTGGCACGACCTGCCATGGTGACAGGGTGCTGCAGCTTCTCCCCATCATCCTGAGTGTGGAGCTTGTGCTCAGGAAAGCAGAGATGTGATGCTGCAGCCTGGCCCTGGCAGGGAAGGGGAGCTCAGGGTGCCTGGGGTGCACTCTGAGAAATGAACATGGTGGGTCCTGTGTTTGCATGGATTCACACAGATTTGCGCACCAGTGTGCAAAGGGACCAGCTGGGGAAGAGCAATGGAGACACCAGAGTTTAATGTTTTAAAATATTACTGCCCCTCAAGCGCTTTGTTGTTTAACCCACCCTTTCTTCCTCCAATTTGCTGTTTGCTCCCCATGCTGAGGAATTAGGGATGGATGGATGACCCTGCTCAGTGCAACCGAGCTAACACAAAATACAGATGTCTGCATCATGGTCCTGCTCCCCACTGGCTGTGATCCTTCCTCCTTGTAACTAATTTCAAAGATTTTTTTTGTGGTTGTTTGCTGTTTTTTGGTTGTTTGTTTGTTTTGTTTGGGGTTTTTGCCTTCATGACTTTGTGAAGAAGAAACTTGCTTTATTTTAGAACAGTCCTTTACAAACTTATGAAGGCCAGCTTTGGCGCAGTGAAATGTATGGATCCTTCAAAGAAATCACTGGGATTTATTTATTTTTCTTTTCTCTAAATATCACGTTAAAGACTAGTTTTCCTTGATGCTCTCAGGAACAGATTAACTTAATTACTGATCCCTCCTCCTTTAAACCAGCTTGAGGCATTGTTTTTGGCAAAGTTATAAATGACTGAAAATAAGAAGTTTTAATGAGACTGTTAGGCAGCCATAGCTTTAGTTTTCATTATCAGCACTATCTACAATACTTCACAGTACTTTTTGACATAAAGTGTAGACCGAGGCCATGAAAAGAGCAAAGCAGAGAGGGTTTGTATTTATCACTTTGATATAGTTCTTATTTAAGCATTACTTAACTAGCAGAACATCAGGCAGAGTTTGTTGCTGACTGCAGCTTGCAATTCACAACCTTCCAAAAGAAATGATGACCTGGTAAGTGTGCCCACATCCTCACATAAAAACGGTATTTATAATCAAAGGGTAAAATTATATGGCCCCAAATAGGCTTGGCAGACAGGGAGCTCTGTGAGTCATCTAGTGGGGCTGTTCCTCTAATAGAGGGTGGTAAGAATCATGTGAGTGGGGGGTAATGAAAAATGGTGGTCATGTATGTTTTTCTTCAAAAGCCAGATGCTGGAGGCAAGCGATTCCATTCTAATTTTCTTTTTCTTGACTTTTTTTTTTTTTTCCCTCTTTAATGTGTATTTGTGGTCCTCTTTGCTGTGGTGGAAAGCCAGAAAATGTGATCCCAAAGTACTCTAGAGGCTCAAAATCTATTGCCTTCTTTAAAGAGTTCCTTGATTCAGCAGACTGTTGCGTCTGATTCGTGATTTAAAAAGAGAGAAAAAAAGAAAAATCCTCATAATGGTGTATTGGGAAGGGACATGAGGCTTGGCAGCAGGAGAACAGAAGCAGTGTTGTAGAGAAGTTAATGTGTACAACTGTGGCTAAATTAGAATTGGATGCTCGGAGTTGCACTGTAATGTCCTCAGTACAACATGAGATTAGATATCAAGAACATCTAAATCATTGTGATTTAGATCACTTATGCTGAGCTGCTGCTCAGCCACAAATCACCCACACTCTGCTGCTCCTGGTTTTGTCTGCTGGGATGAATATTTTTGGCCTGCCTTAGTGTGATGTGGTTAGTTGCATTAATCTGTTCCTTTCTGTTTGGTCCTTTTTGGAGGTATTATGTACACCTAATCCCTGACATCCATTCTAAGTCTCTCACATGGATGCCTGGAAAGAATGCAGGAGAAAGGCCAAGTCTTCCACCAGGACAGCAAAGCTGTAGCTGGGCTGTTTGGCAGACACTGAGGCAATGCTGGCATCTGGCTGGAGGGAGGACTGAGCAAAGCGTGCCCAGCTGGGTGCACAGGAAGGGGGTGAATACTGGCAGTGCACTTCTAAGAGAGAGGAAAAACTGGTTGCATTTTTTTTTTTTTTTTTGCAACATACCCTTATGGTTAGCCAAGAAAAGCTAAAGTGTTTAGAGGGAGCCAAGAGTTTCATCCCATGAAGTGGTAAGTGTGGGGTTTGTTCTGCCTGACACCTCGAGCTCAAGGCTTGTGTGTCTAAGTTAAGTGAATTGTCAGAATTTAATTTGTTTGGTCTTCAGAGAGATGAACTGGTGCACAGTAGGGCATGAGTACAGAGGTGCATCCTGAAGCCTAACTCTCCCCCTCACCTACAAAGAGAGAGATGACATTGTTAGATAACTTTGTCTAGGTGAGATTAACCAGAGCCTAAACATCTGGTTGCAGGTGTCTCGGAGAAAAGCTTTCTGCACAGTCACTTAGTCACATAGTCTTCTGGGAATAATTGGGACTTTTTCAGGTAGGCTTCCATTCTTAATCATCCACTGAAAAAGATATCCATACCTTTACCTGTATGCCTTCACCTGTATAGGATGCCTGCATTCCTAACCAGCTCCTTAAGCTGAAATCGGGATACCCTGTCAGAGCATCTTACCACAGGATGCATATTCCTACAGCTCCTGAAGACATGCCCACAACAGGCAGGATTTTTGTTGCAACACCAATTTCTGATCTTCTGTTGATGGAATCTCTCGTGTCAGTCTCCAGAAAATAATGGTATTTGTACTGTTAAAAAAAAAAAAGACTCAGTGGAGATTGTACATGTTTTTACATTAGTTTTCAACAAACAAATGCTTTGGGGTCTTTCACAGTTCCTGCAAAAACTGAAATAATATGTTTTATGTCTTGAGTTCTTGCAAGTGCCTAATTTCACAATAAATGGAACTAAATAAACCAGGAATAAAATTAGGGCAATATCACTGCTTCTCTATCAGCCCCTCTCGGGCTGCTGCAGGGCAAAGGGCCTTTTCTGCATTAATTATGTCCAGTGTGCTGAAAGGTTTGGCTGGAACCTTAGCACCACACAGCTTGGCAAGGGTATGACATGGCTGGCCAAGCCTTTCTCCCCACTGACTTGACTACCAGGGCTGACAGCTGCCAGGTCCTGTTGTCCTCAAATGGAATTTTTCAAAGGTTCCTTCCCAAACTGTTGCCACTGACGGTCATGGAGGGTGCCCTGCTTTCTAGGTCAGTGATTTTGTGCATCCTGCCTGTATTTGCCAGGCCACCCTTGTAAACTGTGTGCCTGAGGAGACTGTTTTGAATGAAGACACTCAATAATTCACATGTAAGTGTGCACAACATTTAGAGCCCTCTTTTTGTCCCACTCAAGCTGATTCTTCAGACTTGGGTTGGAGCAAGCAGGTGATCTGTGTGTCTATAAGATTGGCAGGATGATGTGTGATGTCATTCCTGTTTAAGAGTGACAAAATATGTTGTGTAGATCAATGACCCCCCTGTGTGTCTGGGATAGTGTCTTTTTTGGATAATATAACCTCCTGTGTCTCTGAATGCTGAAAAAATACTTGCACTGCTGATCCTGAAGCCTGCCATAGTGTGTTTGCTCTGCTGGTGCCTTTATCCATTGTGGGCTGCCAAACTCATGCTGTCCTCATCTCATCCGGAATTCTGGCTTTCCTTATTAATTAGAGGTCAGCTTTATGCCTCCAACACCTGCTTAAATTATCAGGCCAAATTTGAAACTTTAGTAATGAATGTGCCCTGAGTTATGGTGTGAGGATGAAAGTCAAAATCAAACCTTCACCTGTGCAGGAACTGTGCCGGTAATAAGGCAAAGAAAATGTTGGGCACAAACATCTGGATTCTGTCTTTTAAAGTCTAACTGATGAGAGACTGTGACAATGCAGGATGGGTGTCGTGATGTGTGGTAGGAAAGGTGAGGTGGCTGAAGATGAGATCAAACTAAAAAGAGGATAAAAACCAGCAGCTCTTCTGAGACAGGAATCTCTGTCCTGTATAAATGGCAAGTATATGTAATGGCATGGTTCTTCATAGGAAAATTCAAACTCAATATTTATCTTATTATATGAAAAGAAGGATGCAGAAGACACTGCTGAAGACTTGGTTGATTACCTGAACAGGAAGCATTTTAGCCATACTGCTAGAGAGTAACCTATTTTACTCCATTTAAAGTTTTAAAGGGTACTGTTATCTTAAGTAATGATGTATCATTTTGTTATCAAACTTGGTCTATCATTTGTTAAATCAAAATATTAATAGTTGTGTTGGTAAAGTGTGTCTTTCAGTCTGTTTCAAGCTCTGGCATCTTCTGCTCTCTTCTCTTGGTGCAAAGGGTAAAGTGCTGCCCTGGGGCTGTTTGCACAGTGATTTGTTCAGAACTGGAGATGAACAGAGCCACTGGGGGAGGAAGAGCTCTCTGCTTTAGTCTGTGGGTGAGCAGAAATGAACTGAGCTACAGGGAGGGTTCCGTTTGCATAACCTGTGGGTTTCATTTGCAGAAGCTGTGTAACCATCATTATCCTGTTGGGAATCTGTGAAACAGTTACATTTGGGAAACTTAAGGAGGCAGAAAAGGCTGCTAACTAGTTGGAGACTCTGCACCCACCCCTGCTAGTGAGAGCCATACTTGTATAGGCTTGTATAATGATGCTCTTTTACACCAATGAAAATTGAATATAGCTTAAGAAAATCTTAGGGAGAAAGGAAATTTGTGGAGAACCTTGTGTAAGGAAATTGCAGAGCAGGGCTGAACCTTCTCTGGATTGTGCCACTGCTGGCATCCAGAGTCATTGTAATTTTGTTATGTGTTGGTAAGTGGTTAAGGCTGAGAAATGCTTTCTTCAGGTCTGCAGACAGATTTGAGGAAATTCTTTGTCTTCAGTGGTTCAAATGTGTGATCATCTGTTCATTGCTTGATAAAATAGCTGGATAAATGAAAACAATGTTGGAAGGATCACTTTTGCAAGGAACCCAGTTGCTAAAACTCTGCTAACAAATTTCTAGCTATAGGTGCAAGTATGGATATGAAGCACAAGCTGTCCTTCTCTTCCTTTCTTCCACAGTTAACAAAAAAGTTTTTTAGCTTTTATCCAGAAAAAGATATTTGCATGTGTGGGGGTGCTGGATGTTAGTGGCATTCAAGAAACATTTCAGTGATCCTAGGGATTTCTTGGGTGATTCTCTGAGGTGTTTGTGCAGATGATACTTTGTTTTAGAGAGAAACCCTGTTTTTTTACATCTCATTACTGTGGCTTTTGACTTTTTTTGATCATGGATTACACTTTGAATGCAAAGCAATGTCATTTAGATAAGACAAGTTGAAATATGCTACAGGACTGATGACTTTGTGTTTAAAGTGGTTACTCTTTCAGAATACCCACTAGCAAATATGCTCAACAGCAAAGTTCTGAGAGAATTGTTCCTAATGGAATCAATTTTAAGGAAGGGAATTGCAGGATATCCTGGTGTGATCTAGTGAGAGATAGGGTAAGCATCAGTAGGATGGCTAAGGCTTGGTTTCATTTCAGAAAATTGTGGTGAATAGCAGAAGTAGGATGAAAGGGAGGGGTTGGAAGATAAAGAGACAAAACAATAGGAGGAAAATCAAGGAATGTGAGGCAAATTATCTTCTCAGAGGTGCTTTATACCTTACTTTTCACAAGAAATGCTGTCTGTTGCTGAAGAACAGTCAGGAATCAGGACAAGGCAACAGACAGAAGAGAGAAGAATCTCCCCCATCTGAGAAGTGTGAAGATTTTTTTTTTCTATTAACATTTAGGATTTTAGAATTTCTAGGGGTTTCCTCCTCTGCCTAACTCCTGTTCTGATAATGCCCTGGTCTCTGTAGTGCCCACTTTTAACTGCTGGGAAGCACAGGCTGCTGGTTCCATTTGTAACAGTCAAGAAGAGCAGTGTCACTGTAGGGTGCTTCTTGTCTCATTGAGGGACACTTGTCCTTGGGGACAGGAGTTCATTTATCTTCATGCTGGCTCCAGAGGGAAATTGTCTGGAGCAGGGAGCAGTTAGTTGGAGTAAGCTGTGTATGTGTGTGCTGTGTTTTGATGTAGTTCACTGACAGCTGGGAATCAGACCTAATCTGTCAAACTCATTTCACCTAAGACCTAAAATGCAACTCCCATTCTGATCTTTGAGGTAAAAGCATCACAAAGCTACTTGGTTCCTAACCTTCTGGTTTTTAGTACATAATTTTTTTTATTTCCAATTTTGTTTTTCTTATTTCCTCTCTAGAAATTCTGCTTCCTTCAGCCACTGATGTTTTGGTTTTTAGCACCTGTTTGCAAAAAAAAATAAAAACAAAAGAACAGGAACCAACAAAGCCCCCCACTCCAAACAGAAAAAGAAAACAAACAAACAAAAAACACTAAACAAACAAAAAAAACCCCAACAACACAAAAAACCCCAAACCAACAAATAAAAGAAAACCCAAAGGTAGTTGGTAGTACTATACAAACTTTGAGTAGAACACATTATCATGCAGTGGCTGCATTAATGTATTTGATGTAGCTGAACCCCCATCCTTACCTGTTGGAGTTGTTCCTAATTGGGTGTTTCTGCATTTCTTACCAGTGTGCTACCTTAGGTTACATCTTTCAGATTAATTAGAAAACTGGAATCAATTAAAGTTTCCTAGAGAACAAGAATCTTTGATTGTAAAAATTTTGTTACCTAGGTAATAGTTATTAGTGAACAAGATTCTCAACTACATGTTCACCTTGGCTGCTTCTGTTTCTTCTGATGGACTCAGAAAGCAGGAGAGAAATTGCTCCACACTTCAAATTCTGCCTCTGAATTTAAAAAAAGATCTTTTTCACCCTGCTGAAGCAGTTCTTGTTTGTCTAGTCTGTTTTCTTTTTTTTTTCTTTTTTTTTCTTTTTTTTTTTTTCTCCAAACTGTTGCAGGGTTGGCAATGTCCTCCTTTTATTCTGAAAGCTGCTAAAAATATTCTGAGTAGAAGCTGAAAATGTAAGACAACAGTCTCTTGATGCTGAAATGCTTCATGGCCAAATGTTTGATGACTTCTTGTACTATTTTTGTTTCTGATGGCTCTATAGCACACAGAGATTTACACTAGAAAAGAGGGAGAGCAGCTGACAAGGATTCTTCTTTGTAGACTGGGCCCAAAAGGACCAACAGAAGATGCTCTTCCTTGTCTCTTCATCTGTTGCTTTCTTCTAAAGGGAAAATAAAGCTATTATATATAATATATATAGATTACATATCTTTTATGAATATTAATAGAAGGGTGGGGCTGGTGGGATGATAAAATAGTGGCCAGAGGACCATGCTATGCTTCTGAAATGTCCTCTTTCTAGTCTCAAAATCTGTGAGAGTTTTTCCAGGGTACATTGCACTTGTTCCATTTGGCTGAGCCAAAGATTTCCAGTTTGAGATCTTAGCCTGTGTCGGTGTTATTTGGCTTCAATTTGGACAAGTACTGTATGGCTTGTTTATTTTTATTTGTTAGGTTATCTATTAGACATAGATGAATAGCTTAAATCTATAGGCAAGGAGTAAAGTATGTTGTGTTACTCTCAGCATCAGGCCAGGTGAAGTCTTTCTAAAATTCTCTGTTCTGCTTCTGTTGGTTGTGTTGTTTTTCACATCCCTTAGCAAGCCAACGTGTGTGATGCATGATCCAGGAAATTGCAGTTTTCTTACGTGAAATTATTAAAGGGTATTCAACTGGCTTTGTGCTACTGCACAAGTACCATCCCATAAGAAATCTTATCATAAAGCCCCCAAAAGTCATTTCTCTTAGCAACAGTTTCTTTATTATTGTCTACCTGTCTTTCAGAACTGAGATTTTAAGGAGGAAGTTGGAGGTACATCACAGTTCCCTACACAAAGATTGCCATTAGCATTACATTTTGGGTTTGGCAAAAGCGTTGGCTGTACAAAAACAAGGGAACAGAAGATGACTCTTAGAATTATTTTGCCTTGGGCAGGGCTGAAGAAACAATGCTAAAACATATTAGACATGGGTTGATGACACAAAGAGTGGTTGCTAGATATCATGGTGAGAACTGAAGGGAAAAACTGAAGCAATGTTTCACTGATGAGTGAGTCTTGACAATGCCACCAACCCAAAGAAAACTTCCAGAACTGTGAGCAGTGCCAGTGCTCCTCTGAGCTTAGGAAGAGCTTGTTGCAGCCTTGAGATTGCTTTCATGCAGAAGAACTTAAAGAGAAGAGGGCTTTGGGTAATTCTTTGGAGAAGGTAAACCTCCTATGGGGTTTTTTATTGACAATCTTGTATGATTCAAGGCTTTTCTGCTGGAAGTCCATTTTTTTATTACAAGATTGTGATAAGCTGTTATATTTACAGTAATTACAGTGATTGATTTAGTTAATATATATAATGGAAGCACTAGAATTGAAGATGCCAGTGGAATCTTAATTTGGTCCTCTTTTGCTCATGCACTATAATGTAGTCTTTAATGATGGGAATATGCAATGTTTTTATTCATACAGCTGTGTGCCTGCATGTATACAGGATATTCTTAGTGCAGTACTTACCTGTAGGTCCTTTATAGGTATTTTCTTCTGTAAGGTTGGATATAAACCTCAGAAAATCTCATACTAGTTTTCAAACTCTTGTTCCTCTTTCCTCTAAATTGCCATATCTCTCATTAAAATGATGTCAGTATTGCTTGGTGAGATGCAAGGACTAGGCTGACAGTACCAGAACACTGCTTTTTTTTTCCTCAGGATTCTCTTGTTCCCTTCAGTGAGCACCATCTTCCTCTGTTGCTGGGAATCCTGAGGCAGTGGCTGGTTACTTAATCTATTGAAACATATGTTCTCTTCCAACACGATGCTGGTGCACATGCAAGCTGTACCAGATTAAAAATGAGCACTTATCACATCTGTGTTGCTTGAGAATCACAGTGTGACCATACCAGCTCATAGTTATCATCTACATGCTGCATTTTAATCAAACCAACAATTAATTTGGATTGTCTGTGCAAGTTTGTTATCAGTAAGGCTTTTCTTTAATCAGTATAAATCTGAATGGTGATTTTTATCATTGCAAATGTATTTTTTAAAAAAAAAAGGACTTGAAGTAATAGATAGGAAACACATTGCACAAAGCTATTAACACCATTAACTCCCAATATGCTTCAAATTCATTGTCAACCTGAATTAACAATGCAGAAAAAATTTAACTTGCCTGCACAAGATCTAAAATTTTAAATATAAAGTGCATCTGTAATATAGATATTACTCTAAATTTGCAAAATGGAGAAGCCCTCTCTGAAGCTCTCAAAACTGTGCCTGTCCTCTTCCAACTGCTCATGAAAATTTCACGGCTTGGCAAATCTCCTCAGCCTTTTAGCCTGACTGGTCACAGGAAGAAAAACTCTGTGGCCAGAAATGACAGACAGTTGGCTGCTGGTTATTTTATCATTTTTTTTAAAGCAATCTAAGCCAAACTGCCTCTCTTCTTTCAATTCAAGCCTTTCTCTTTGCATAGCACACCTACTTAAAAAAAAAAAAAGGTCAATTCTTGAATTTTTTTTTTAAATTTCTACTCTTAAGGCAGTTTTGCAATTTGAAGAAACCCTTCTCTGGCTCATTATGTAGAAGAAACCTGGGCAACTTCTGCCACAAATGTAAGGCACATCAAGCAGCAGAAACTGCTGTAGAAGGAAAATGCCCAAAGTGAGGACTGCTCTTTCCTCAAAGAGTATGCACAGGTCATTCCATAGGAATTTAATTTAGATGGGGTGTACTCATAGAGGCTTTTAAGCTGCCTCTTCCTAATAATGGGTTATGCCTATTACTCTGGTAGGTTCTGAGCAGAAGCCAGTAGGCAATTGTAACAGCACAAACTAGATGTTTTAATTTATTTTTAATGTTTATTTTATAGATGAACTGTGTGTAGATGGGCATCATGCTGTATGCTGTAGAAATTCCTCCTCTCTCTATTAAACTGTAAGATAGGGAAATAAACTTGGGCAAAAAATGTGAACTATCACTTTCTCCCAGGGAATGGCAAGACCTGGAAGACCCAGGTCACAGTGAGCTGTGAGAGGGCAGTTGCAGCTCCACTCCAGCTGTCCAGCCATTGGGATCTGCAGCTGGTAGCCAGGGAAAGCAATTGGATAGCCAAGGCTTTGGATTTCTCACAGTTCTCAGGCTGGTACACTGTTGTTACAGCTCAAGACTGAGCTACAGACTTTCCTTGACATCAAAGGAAGTATTTACATCAGGCTGAAGTTCTGCAGCTGTCTCCAGGCATAATATCTCTGCGGTCCCACTCTCCAGTGCCAGCTGGTTCTTGTTTTGTGAGCCCAGACGTGGCTTTGTGGGCAAAGGCTGTTCCAGAAAATTGTTGCTCTGGAAGTCACTATGCACTCTATGTCTTGCAGTCATCATGAGAAGTCTGGAGATGCAGAGACAAGCAGTGGTTTTTACCATGGCTGCTCTCATGAATCATTTAGCCAGGAATGTTTCGTGGTGTCACAGGAGCTGGCCTGAAGGCTGCCTCTGATAAAACTGGCACTTGGTTTGTGCTGATGTGCTGGCAGCCTGAGAACCATATCACCTGCTTTGAAGGTGTTGAGGATGTGGGATGTTGATCCCTGGATGCAAACAGCAGTTGGTTCTCCCAGACTTCTGTTGCTCTGCATGTGTGCCACCAACCCCAGAAATGCCTGAGGCAGGATGTAAGGAAGATGGGAATGGGTTAGCTGGTGGTACAGCTGTGCTCATATATGGAGAGCATCCTCCTTCCTGCCCCTTCTTCCTGTCCACTCCTTACCTGACTCCTAGTAAACCCAGCTGTTAGTTTGGAAAGGCCAGTTAGCACAAAACAGTTGCAGCAAAGGCTTGTCTTAAATCTTACACAGACAAGCCTTTGGATGAATAAATCAAACCTCCTGTGACTTTTTCAACCTGTGGTTTTCACGAGTCATTGCAATGACATTTGAGGCTTTATTCATGGGTCCAAAGGATGTCATCCTCCAGACTCAGCCCTCTGAAGTGATCATTTACATGCGCTGCCTCGTTTCTGTGTGTTTTGAGTTCTGCTCTGACACTGATTCTTGCTATTTCCTTAGGCAATAACATAGATAGGTTTGTCTGTAAATTACTTAGGACCTGAAAGACTGATGGTGGCTGTATGATAGCGAATAAGATGTTCGCTGTCACTGAATTTCTCCTGTACACTGGAAATTTGCAGTGCATGCAACACTAAAAATTATTTCAGCTCTTCTCCCTCTCAGTATTAACCTGATGTGTGGAAACCCTCTGCAGAGCTGTGTGTCCAAAAGCACAATCATAATAATTCCTTGCTACTTTTTTGTTTGTTTTGTTTTGTTTTGTTTTTTTAGTAAGTTTTTCTGTAAGCCAAAAATCAGACTTAAAAAATGTGTAGAAAGAACTTTCTTACCCTCTACTCAACACATTTTTATATGGCAATAAATAAAACTTTAAGTTGATAATGATCAGAAAATGTTTGCAGTGTTGTAATCAAAAGAGGACAATGGCATCCTATGCTAATAACTAGTTCAAAAGGTTAATTCTCTTAAAATAAGGGTACTTTTTCCAGCCATAACCTCAATAGTATGTCTTGTATTCTGCCAGTTTTAATAGAGACTGGAAGGAGAACTTAAGCCCAAGTCAACAAAGTTTTGTGTAATTGTTGAGTTCTTAATTAATTTCTCACTCATTTGAATAACTTAACCTGAATACCAATACTGTTCTATTTTGAATGAAAGTTTGCTTTTTTCTCACCAATATTCCATTAATAATGAACGTATTTTCTCTAACAGATGCACAGAACCCCCTTTTCCCCACCTCCCCATACAGAAAAATATCATATCTGTACTCAAACCAATAAAGAATACGCTGTAGATAAATTCATACCATAGCAATGGAGCGTAAGGATTCCATTAATGCTTTAGTGATATTATCAAGCAAGAAAAAGGCAAAAATGGATCCATGACTCTTACTCTGCTGGGTCTCTAATGAAGCAATATTGTAGCAGCTGCTGTATTTTTTTTTACCTGTAGTCATCGGTTGGTGTATTGTGGAAGTTAAAAAAAAATAAATCCTGACTTTTCCTTTTTTATTTTTCTGTCCCTATTTTTTTTTTTTTTTACTTTAAAGAACAGTCAGCTTCCTTTTGTTACTACTGTGATGTACTTCTCCCTACTAACTCCAAGAGCAATATGGAAATGACTAAAATGACAGAGAAATATGAGCTTTACACTGTAGAAAAAGTGGCTGTAGCAATATATCAGAGAAATTATTGAATGTTATCGGTCATGGCACAATTTATTATTTTACCAGTGTGCTGTGAAAAGTTGCTCAGCCAACTCAAAGCTTTCCTACTGTATTAGTGCTGCCTGGGAGTTTAACTGGTAGCACTTTGCTAAATGCAAGCATGGTAATTATTTGCACATCAGGCCCTCAGATTCCCCTCTCCCCACCCCAACCTGTCATCTTAACATATTGGATGCATGAGAATTTGGTTTACCTTTTTTTTTATTATTTTATTTTGGACTCTATATGGCAAGGCTTTGACAGAGAAAAGATGGCTGAAAGATATAAGAGAGGGCTGAGAATTTGGAAACTGTCTACTCCGTGCTTTGCGTGTGCTCCCTGCCAAACTCACGTGTAACTCTCATTAATGCTAATGGGATTTAATACATGCTGCAAGAGGAAAATATCCTCATTTCTTTTGCACTGAGTGGGTAGCAAAAGTGCTGTATTGACAACTCTGGAGCCCTCTATTTATCCAAAGAACAGGCAGTGTCAGAATAAGTTCCTCTTACAACTCTGGTGTCTCAATCCTCTTGTGGAAGGAGCTCTGGAGGAGGGCGATGAGTTTAGTGGCACACATGCAATACACAGAAATTTTTTTTCAGTATGATTGAATGGTAATGATAACTTTAAGATGTCTCCTGCTATGCATGTGTGTATAATTGTCAGAAAAAAAAAACCCCAAAACAAACAAACAACAAAACCCAACCCAAACAAACAAAAAATACAAAAAACCCCACCCCCGCAAAAAAAAACAAACAAAAGAAAACCCCAAATGAAACAAACACCCCCCCCAAAAAAAAAAAAAAACCAAAAACAAAAAAACAAAAAAAAAAAACAAAAAACAAAAAAAAAAACAAAAAAAAAAAAAAAAACAAAAAAAAAAAAACAACCAAAACACACCACAACTCTCCTCTCCCTCCCCTCTATTGAAACTTCTTGCAGTGGTTTTATTAAATCAAAAACTTTGGGGGGGCGGGGGGGGGAAGGAGGAGGAAGTTTTTTTATTAGGATCAAGACAATGTTGTGTTCTTTTGACTGAGATAAAATTAGGTATAATTACATGCAGTTTAATATGCAGAAAGTCACATTTCATGGAAAATCTTGAGTTATTTCAGAGAAAAAGATTTGAGTTGACTTGCCCTTCTATGGAAAACTCTCTTATTTATCTCTTTATTTTTACTATTATCCTGACTCCTTTAAACTTGATTAGTTGATCTTATTTCTGTTGAACAGACAAGGAGGCTCACTTCAGCTTTCAAAATCACACCCAATCCAGGACTGTACTCATTATTTTGTTCTTTTACCTCTATTCCTGTCAGCAGAACTCTGGGTGGAGTTTCTGCCTGGCTGGCCTCACACATCTTTGTGTGACAACCTATGTAAAACGCATTTCAGCACAAGCAGCTGTCAGTTGTTTCACAGGAACTTCCTGTGCACTGGTTATAATGAAGAGTTTCAGGATTGAGCGTTGTTGTTTTTTTTCCCCTTTGGGCTAGAGTAGAAGGCTTTTGAGAGAATAAAGCTTGCTGGGGAAGGAGTCAGAGCATGAATAATACCATCAACTGTGTTGGAAGTCAAGGCTGATGTACATTGACTTCACTCAGGTTCTAAAACATTCTGGACTTCAAAATTTTATTTGAGTCCTACTACCAAGGAATTCCTTGTTGGATGTGTGTCTAGAACACCTTAAGTTTCTGACTATCCTGTTCTTTCTTTATCCTTTATTTCAGTAACACCACCTTGTTTCTCATTTAAACCCACCTATCACTGGATTGTAAGTGGCTTTTATAGGTGTGTGTTTTTTTAGACCTCATGCTGGTGCCTAAGGAAAAATCTGACTTCTGTCATCTCTTTCTAACAGAGGTGTGTTCTTTTCACCTTCAGGTGCTAAGTGTAAAATGGGCCCTATGGAACAAAAAGCTTGAGTTTTCATGTTGTCCAAGCTGTTGTCTCAAAAGTGCATTGATGTAAAAAAAAAAAAAATAAAAATGGTATCAGCTTGAAGTTAACATCATCCTTGGAAGTTCTGAAGGCATCTTGTAAAACCTAAACCAGACGTTAAGTACTGTTTTCATCAGTTTCTCTTATCTTGTGTCATACCAAAGAAATGGTTAATACTTAGGTAGAAGGCAAAAGGTATTGCAAAAGGAAAGTGATAATATAAAACTAAGGTGTGTTTTGAAAGTTGGACACAAGCCTTTCCTTTTCATTTTCCTCTATAATGTTGCAGTTACTTGTCATTTGGGTCATTAAATCGACCTGCAGGTACCAGGAGACCTCCTTCTGAAACTTATGTTTTTGTTTTAGTGTTTTGTTTGTTTGTTTTGGGTGTTTTTGGGTAGTTATTTTTTTGTGTGGTGGGTTTTTTGTGGTTTGTTTTTTTTTTTTTGTTTTTGTTTTTTTTTTTTTTTTTTTTTTTTGTTTTGTTTTTTTTTTTTTTTTTTTTTTTTTTTGAGGGCCATCTTACTTTGTAGTTGAACTGGATCTTTGCTGATATTAAATATGACCCTTGCTGAGCTCCATTTTCAATACATCATTCAACAATAATAAAAAAATAAAGTACTTTCATTTGAGAAAAGTGTGTGGTTGAACAGAATTCAGACTTGTAGTGCAAGGCTTGTTTGCAAGGCTTTTTAACTCAGCTAAACAGTTCGCTTCTATTCTACAATTTATTTAATTAATGTTCATCTCATTAGTAGGGATCTATCTTAGCCATCTACCATTATACAGTAAATTGCTTTAATGAATTCTGTGATTCTCTCAAAATTCCCAATCAGATGAGAGGTCCTGCTAATGTAATAAGTCAAGAAAGTACAGCTTTGGAGATTCATTAGATTTTATTTCTTATGAATAGTCTCTGGAAAAACTCTGAGAGCAGTGCAATGGTCAAAAGGGGCGATTAGTAGACCTGCTTGTTAGAGATGTCCAGAAAGAACAAAGTTTAGTTTGGTTTTGAAATTCATTAGTACACTCTTGATCTTTGTTTTGTTATGAAGTGTTTTTATTTGTTGGTTGTGTTAGGTTGTTTTTTTTAGTTTTTTAAAAATTTCTTTTTTCATTATGATGAAATTCCCTTTAAAATTGGCTGTCAATGACTGAATTTCATTTTTAGCTTAACTCAAATGACAGAGGAACAAATATGTCCCAAGAAAAGTCCACAAAAGGTGTCTGCTAAATTTGTCGTGTTTTCCAATTCCTTCCAACACACACTGCAAGAACAATTTTGTCCTGTTCTCTTCCTGGTAACTATCCCTTTCTTTAAGCTATTTGATACTTCTCATTCATAGGACAGTAGGATAATGTTACAATAATTTCCCTTCAGCAGCAGGAGACACACTGCTGTATATTATGCCCTTTAGCTAAAAGAAAAATGGGTTCTGTCATGTATACATTTATCTCATCTAATTTTTTTTTTTTTGAAATTTTTAACTTTCCTTATGAGATTGAGGTAGAAAAGAAGAAGCTATTGAGATACATGATATGGTTCTCTCATCCTGGGAAGGCTTTCCATCTTGAGGAACAGGAAATACAGAAGCAAAGCTAAATAGTGATTAGTGCTCTAGGCAGGTTTTCTTTTCCACAGAAAAGTCCAGTTACATTTATGGAGAAGGTTTTCTTAAAAAAAAAATAAAATAAATAAATTAGGGAACTGAATGCAGTGTGTCAAGCCTTTGGAGTCCCTTATTACCTGAATCCTGAAATTTGGGAAAAAACATGTTCACAAACAGCCAAATTTTAATCCATGTGCTGTTAAAAGGCTTATTATCTTGAGATAGGGGTACTAGGTATTCTCCCTAGCAGCAGGAGTGCCTTTTGCTTAATTCACTGAGCTAATCAAGCATCTGCCCTCCATTCCTGGACTTTCCTGTGTGATCTTCACGATCTCAAAATCTGTTTCCTCAGCTTTCAGTTTGAAACAACTGTGATAATGGTCACTTTGCCTCACCAAAGTGGAAGAAAAAATATAGAATCATGATGCACATGGAGTCTGTAGCATGGAGCACCCTGTAAATTCTGCAGGAAATCAAATGTAGGCTGCATTACAGTGTCCTCATCCAAAAAGGTGGTCCAAAGACTTGTATTAAAAGTTGGACTTATTTCAAATCAAAGTAATCAATGTTCATGGGGTGTTAAATATTGACCAGGGTCCTACCTAAAAAGGGACCAAAAGTAAAGAAAATACTCAGAAGTAATTTTCTTGAATTACATTATGAAATATATAAAAATCAAGTATTTTGTGTCCAAACCAACTATGGTTTTGGTTGGTTGGGTTGACTTTTTTTCATTTTTGTTTGTTTTGTTGGGGTTTTTTTTGGAAATGAAACTTCATACTTTTTTGGTGTGATGACTCTGAGCCCAGATTTAGCTTCAAATAAATTTTAAAATCCCTTTTGAGAAGGTAAAAATTATGATCTGTGTGTAAAACCCTGTTTTATGCACCTTGCTACTGAGTGAATAATGTTATTGAAGTTTTTACTGCCAGCTCTATAATGTTGATATTCCTGTTTTTTCATTTTTCTTTTCAAGTGTAGATAGATATCAGTATTCCTACTTTTTGTCACGTGAAGGCAATGGGCTCACTATATTAGTTTATTCCAAGTTAAAATCTTTATTTCTAAGGCTTTTGCAGCTAATTCCACTAAGCTAAGTCATGATCTTAAATTGAAACTGAGTCAAATATGTGAGGTTTTCCCCCCTTATTTGTGTTGTACTGATTGTAGAGAGTATTTGCAATAATTTTCTGTCCTGTCAGAGAAAGAAGCTGCTGAAGACAGAGGTTGAAAAAATGAACTTGGTAACTCTGAAGCAAAATTGATCAGAATAGAGAAATTGTAGCATCTTTCTGTTTTAGAACAAATCTTTAGGTGGAAAATCTAACCAAACTCAGAAAATCTGATGTTGCTAGCACTCCCAGGGTTCAGTCATAGATCCTGAGGGTGATGTCTCACATTCCATTCCCCTTGGTAAGTCTGGATAAATTGCATTTCCTGGGATCCCATATAACTTCTTGTCATGTGGAGGAAAAATCTGAAATAGTGAGAGTTCCATACCACTGTCTATGAGAAGTTGCAATCTGGATAATATCCAGTTCAGGCTGTTCAATCAGTGTCAAGCAGAGACACCTCTTGCAAAATTAAGGTTCACTTAAGGGAAAAAAGAAACCCTCACCCCAAAAACTTTACAAATGTATTTTCATTACCCATTCTTCAATAATAACTTTTCATCCTCTGTAATGAGGGAGAAATGGGCAAACAAAAAAAAATGGACAGAAAGGACTATGAATATTTGTATACATGAATATGTGGACAAACATGTTTTCCTAAAATAAGACTCTTTGTTTTAATAACAGAGGAGGGTTTCTGGGAAGAGAGGTTTCTCTGATTCAGAGGTAAATCCTTATTCCAGGGCAGATTCTATCCCTTTAACTCATATCAGGACCAAGTGTATCCCTCTGACTGAGAATCCCCAGCTATCTTTCCTTTTTTGCCTTTTTTTTAAAATTTATTTTCAATAGTAGCACTTCATATTACCTATAAAGAAAAGTGAACCAAGTTTTTTTCAAGAACATACATTTGATTATTTTATCTCTTAGTATGTTAAACTTTAAAAAGTGTTTTAGAATTAATTCATTGTGGGAACCCTGAGGCTAAGAACCACATGTCACAGGTAACCAAATTAGAAGTCCATGGGTTATGAGATCACAAGCCCCTAGAGAAATATTTAGTGGTATGTTTACTAATATCAAACAGCATGTGAAGTTTATTTATTAATATGCCTGCAGGTTTCTCTCTAATCCCACTTCTCAAAGATGCTCACACATAGATAGGAAAGCCAGGAGGGGGTGAATTGCCCTGGTAGTATTTCCATCTAATAGAATAATATATCTGTTAAAGAAAAAAGTTAGGGTACAGTACATACCTTCTTGACCTTGACCAAATCTCAAGTCCTGGTTTACACAGAAGCCTGTTGTGTGCTGTTTACAGGGAGCAGAAAAGCACATGCACAGCAACCTCCTCTTAGGCTTATGAATCTTTAACTAAGAAGAAAATTCATTTTTTAACATAGTCAGAAGAGCAATTGCTCTTAGCTAAGCAGTGAGAAAGCAATCCACCCATCCTTCCTCACACCACGCTGCAGTAATAGAGCCTAGTGGGAGGAATTCTGCAGGAAGGAAATCTTCTCCCTTCTCTTTATTAACAGTGGTGGAGCTCCAGTCACTACTGCTATCCCAGCCAGAGCCAGCAAACAGAGGAGCTGGCTTGGTTTTCCACCTGTGCTGAGGGGCCAGGCATTGCTGCCTGCCACCCCCCACAGCTGCTGGGTGTCACCCACAGCCCTTGCAGCTCGAGGGGGTGTGTTCTGCACGGGGCTAGGGAGCGCAGGATTATGTCCCTCTGTGCTGGTGTCTCGGTTTGGAAAGACAGGTATCTGCCAGGGAAAGCTGGAGTTTCCCTTGGAATGGAGAATGTAAACCCCTCACCCCCTCCTTTGCCCTTCAGGCAAAGATTTGGGAAGAGGAATAACAGGTCTTTACTAGGAATATTAACAATACAAATGTAGTAGAAGACAAAACCAACCAACCAGGCAAGCAAACAAACAACAATCCTGGAAACCCTGACAGAGTCAGAGCTACAACCTGACACCCTGTTGGTCAGGGTGTTGGAAGCAGTCCAAAAGTGAGTCCTGCTGGAGTGGCAGATGTTGGAGCAGAGATGATCCTGAGAGACAAAGGTCCAGTGATGGTGAGAAGGGTCCAATCTTCCTTTGGAAATCGGGTGAAGCCAGATCCCTGGTGTTCCTGTGTCTCAGTTTTATCCAGGTAGGAATGGTTGGCTCCCCCCACTGGGTGGAGCATCTCACAATAGAACAGCTTGGAGAGAAGAACAACTTGAGGAGTCTTACTGGCCCATTGTGAAAAGAGATAAGAAACACTGCCCCACCTGGTTTAACAACTGGCCCATTATCAGAAAGCATCTGCCTCCCTCCTGCCAGAGTTACAAGAGATAAAGAAAAACATCTCCTCAACTGCTTTCAGCAAATGAAATAGAATACACATTTTTGGTTCCATAACCCAAGACAGCTGGGCTTGTCTCTACTGTCCAGAACCCCCAGGTATTCCTGAGGCAGCTTTACCAAGGACAGAGTGCTGCTCTACAGCTCTCTCCAGACCTGCCACTAACCTACTGATTTTTATGTGTGTCTCTAACAGGAACAATAACATTTAGCTCCTTAATTTTTGCACTTACTGACAAAAAATTACATAATAGCAAGATGTACTAGCTAGTTTATCACACTGCTGAAGTACAAGGGAAGTATTCCTTGTGTTTGCCAGAGTCACTTTAACCTTCTTCATCATTTAATGTCCTATTTATGCACTAGACAAAGCATTAGATCTAAGCACTGTTGAAAAAAAAATCCCAAAAAACATTGCATCAGTGGTATCCTTCACTTGTTCAATCTATGCAGCACATCACTGCCTTAAATGTTAATAGGCAACTGCCTGGATTTCCTCTGAGTTTGTAATTATTAAGCTCATAATAAACCTGAAAATTAAAAGCAAGAGAGGTCTTTTTATGCTCTTGTTAAAATGTCAAAGCCTGAGAAAGTTTTACAAAATGCTGAGCTCTTTTTCTTCTATGTCAAGGGCTATTACCAGAGTAGGTGCAGAGACAATCTGGACACCTGCAATCTTCAGCCAGATTCCATCAAGCTCCTATCTGTTAGAAGCTGCAGTGCTTGCATTTGGATTCGATATCTAACAATAATGTGGTATTTTATAAACATTAGTGGGCCTGATTTTGCACTGGTCAGCACAGGTAAAAAATAAGTACTTTTGGAAAACAAATAAAAAAGGAATTGGAACTGTCTCGATAAATAGTGCAAATTGTAAATTTCCCCAAGATGCAGTCTTTTGCTCAGGCATAAGAAAATAAAGCTGGCAATTACAATATTGAGGAATTGCACAAGCTGCTTCTGGAGTTAGGGCCTAATATTTACTTGACAATACTTTTATATTATTATATATAGCATTCCGTCCTTTTAATACATAGAATTGCAATTTCTCCTTTCTGTTGCATTAGAAAAAAAAATCACCTACTATCTCTGTAAATGGAGTAAACCCATGCATTTTCTGACTCTTTATATCAGTGATGATCTTCATACTTCTATTGATAATGCTTTAAAGATGTAAGTGGAATATTCATGTTAGGAGAAGTAGAGACACTTGATTGAAGTCTGGAAACTGATCTTCACAAGCAAGTTTCACAGCTCATTTTTGGGTATGACCTTGACTGAGTAATATGCTCCCTTTTTTTCCCTAAGACCAGTTCCATAAAACCACAGCTATAGGAAATGTTAAAGTTCTGAAACGCTATTTCGAGGAATACAGTAACTTGTGCCTCTGAAACCCCATTTTAATGAAAGATATCATTGTTCTATTGTTTAACAGCTGTTTCAGGGTGTCATTTTTGGCAAGGAAGCTCAGTGAATATTGCTGTTTTACCCTTTCCATGTTTTACCTCAACCATGGAACGTGGTTCCAAACAATATTGTCTTTCATCCAATAAAAACTTTGCAAGTGACAAATACATATTTTTGAGATGAACAGTGAAAGCCAGACAGACATAACCATGTTTAGCTATTTCAAGAGGTGACCTCTTTTTCAGAAAAGTAAGATGCCCTTTTTTTTTTTTTTTGTTGGTAATCTGTGACTGCTGAGACCACTTTCAATATTCAAACTCAGTGCCAATGCATGTAAATTCGAAGCAGGATTTGTTCATGTATAATTGCAGAGCAAAATGTGGCTGAATTTCCAGCTGTAACTTAGCTATTATAGTGTAAAAAGTTGAAGGGATACAGTTGTAAAGACTTTCCTCTCTTCCACAATTCATCTTGTCACACAAATCTAGTTTAGGTTTTGTGTTTGCTATTGTCTTTGTAGTGTGCCAACTCACTCTGTGAAGTATGTACTTTTTAAATGTGTTGTGTTTTTTTTCTAATAATTTGAGGTTCTTTGGGTTTCTGAGTTTTGATGGGTTTGCAAATCTACCTTGTAATTGTTATTGATTATTGTGCACCTTGCAGCTTTCGTTATGAGGTAAAGTCTGGTTTCAATAAAAGGAAGCACTTAGTAAGGGAAAAGGCATCTACACAGATCTGATTCACCAGTGAATGAAATGCCTCTAAACTTTTCCTCCACTGAAGTGGTGCCATGGTTTACCAGCATTTTCTGCTTATTTTTGTGACTATTCTGTTAAAGAACATGAGATTGTGGACTTGCTTTTACCCATCTCATGCCCACCCCAACAAGAAAAATGGGCTTCTTGCCAGATACTTTCCCTGCTGTGTTATCAGAAGTGGTGTTACAGGCAGTTTGGGGCTTGGAGGTGATATTATGTTAGCTGCCTCCTGAACAGACAGGTCACAGACAAAATGGTCAATTGGTATCCAGAGCTGTGCTTTGTCTTTCAGTTGCTGATGTGGCTGCATACTTAATCTGTTGGTTGTTTTGAATTTGCACAGAAAGTGGAATTAGGAGCTATGCTTCAGACTGGGACAGCTGCATTGCATCAGCATCCAAGGAGTTAGAATGAAAACCTATTATTCACCATAAATTAAATTTCTAATGAAGGCAAAAGGAACAGTCTTAAGAAGAAACAATTTAGAATTTTTTTTTTTTTTTTGGTAGTGGAGATAGGAGATATCCTTTCATCTTTTGTTTGTGCATTACCTAGACCATCTAGAGCATGTCATGTGTGATCTAGGATAGATGCTTTGGAAAAATAACTTAAAGATCTCAAAACTCTATTTGCGCTTGTACGTGCAGACAGACTTAGCTTGCAAATAGAATCTGTCTCAAGGAACTCTCAGCATAATTTCTATCTGTCAGGCACCAGTATTGAGGCCCCTTAGATGTTCTGGAATTTCCATTTCTGTGGAAATTTCAGCAATAATACAAAAATTTTACCTTTTTTTAAACTTCTTTATACTAGAAATACTAAAATAGATACTGATCTGGTACTTTTCCATTATGGTATACACTCACAAGGAGATCTGGAGTTCAGCAGACTAATCCATATTTTTAATCCAGATGAACTCATTCTCCTGAAATCCATCTGAACCATACAATTCCTATGAATGAATCCAAACCAATCAACTCTTCCCTGCTAGGCAATCTAAGTTGCACAAAAGCATAGATGAAGATGGAGAGCAGCAGGGAGGTCAGACCCCTGTAATCCTTCACTATTGGTCCAAATACAGATTTCTTCTCTCTGCAATATTTCTGTGGTAGAATTTTTCTCTGACATCTTGATTATTTAGTTAGCAACAAATGGACATCAGTTCCCTCCCCAAACACAAGTATAGGGTTTACCTCAAATGCTTTGTAATCCAGAGATAAGGCCATGGCAGAGCAATGCACAGATGGTAAAGAACCTAAAAATGAAGGGGTTTTGTTTTCTTTGATGGCTTGCAGCAACTATTATAGAGCATATTCTAATGCACTAATTCAGTAGAGAAAGATCCTCACCAGCCCAAAAACATCACACTGACTTCACAGTGACTATGTGCAGAGTGTAGGCGTCACAGGCTGAAAATGGCTCTCTGGATGAGGTGTTATGGTGAATTAATATTTTGAAGCAGCAGCAATATATAGCACGATAAAGAGAGGCACCACACTCAAAATGAGATGGAAAGTATCATCATTAGTCTGAAATGCACAAAATATCATCCCATAACTACTAGTGTATGGAAGCTTTACTGATTTGATATTTTTAAGTCAGATTCTTTTTCTTCTTTAAACCTCCACAAGCTCTGTAAGCAATGATGAGGTCTTTTCTTGAATTGAGTGGCAAAGTTGGAACTTGTACTGAAATAGAAAAAAAAATATTTTTCTCAACAACTCTGTTGACAAATTTATTAATTCTTCCTACAAAACTCATCAGAGATGACAGCACACTACTACTGTTTCAAACTGTATCAGCCTGAAACCTGCCCTGCAAAATGTGTTGTCAGATTCCAAATATTTGATATTTGGTTAAAGAGAAGTCTGTTAAGTGAAGTTGTTTCCAAGTGAGAGAGCTTTAACAATGATTTGTGTTCCATTTCACATACTTTTAGCCTTTGTGTCATGAAAACCCCACGTTGTTCCACAAAAACTGTTAAGGAGTGCATGACAAGTTGCTGGGGGTTCTGAAACTAGCTGGTGAATAAGCAAAATTTCAAAAGAGGATCTTTTGCTTTATAGCAAATGCTCTGTGAGTTTATTTGCCAAGTGTAGTTAAGCTGTAATTATTTATGATAAAGCGTTATGCAAGACTTAGCTGAGCATTCCTCAGAGTAGTTTGCAGAATTCAGAAGTGAGATGGTGGAATTGCCTCCTACTGTTCTCAGTTGTAGTTGTACACATTTATTCTCTGCCTGCTTTAGTTTTTAAGGTCTTCGTGACTGTAGCACTCTACTATTAAATTGAGATATTCCAGTGGAAACTGAGTCTGTTGTGTTTGAAAACAGCCAGGGTTTGCAAGTGTTGTTTTATGCCAAACAGTTATTCTGTATGATGACAATTGCTCTTAGGTGTGACATGGGAAATACATATTAGTGCTTCGTGTATAATTCTGGATTATTTAGCTGAAGTGTAGGAATTTCAACTTTGGGGTAAATTTTGTCCTGATTTGTAGCTTATAAATAAGAACTGATAGGCAGCTTTCCTGGTTATCTATTTTCCAAATATTTCTGCTGGGAAAACAAAAATGGGAGGCTCAGGTGTCTAAGCACAATTGTCTAGTGCTATTTTAGGGGCTACAGGCCACAAAGGATGCCCACATATAAACTTCATGTGCCTTAGCAAAAAAAATGGAGAGCTGTGTCCTTTTGGACTGGCAGTTGAGGAATTTGTAGGTTAAAAATCCCACAGATCACTCATTTGAGTGACTAAAATTATGCTGAACCCAGATACCTTTTGAATGAAAACTGAGTTTCTAAATGCATGTATAGATTGATTTTATATCCTCTCTAAATTTTTTTTCAGTACTTCCTCTTATATTAGTTTTGTTACATAAATTTACAATTTCATCTTAAGGGACCTGATTAATAATTTTTTTAAAAAATTTTTTTCACCTTTCACATTCAAAGATGAATAAAATAAGTTATCCCTAGGAGGCTGTCCTTGCAGGAAGCACAGAATCCATTTTGTGCCTTGATTACCCTTGCCTTATCCAGTGAAAAAGCAGACTTATTTGGCCTTCTTTAAAATGTAGTTAAGGCAAGATAAGTAATATGGCTTTCCACAGACTGTGTGTGTAATGGATTGTAACCAAGGTCCCCTGACAGTAAGTTTGTGGCTTAACCACAAGACCATTGTCTTCTATTAAAGAAATGTTAACCTCAGAGAAGTGAGGGAGTCTATAAGCTTTCTTATCTTTCAAAGTCTGGCTTAATGAGCTGTGGTGTCTGATGTTTCAGTGAAGAGGAAGGCACCATGGAGGAGCTTGCCAAGCAGTGAGAGACATGAGTTAAACAAGACTCCTCTTTCATTCGGTATTAGTGGGTAAAGGTGGTGAGATGAGGTGTTAATTTGAGGGGAAGTATTTCCTCACACATTTCTCACATCTTTCTCTCTCTCCATCCTGTATCTGTCTTGCTGACCACTGGGCAATCAGTATTCTTACAGTAAGTACTAAGAATCTAGGGGTATTGAAATAATAATAAAAAAATCTGTAGAGATAAGGGAAATGTCCTTAAGATTGCAGCTTATTGTTATCCATCATTAATATCAGAACCTTCCTTGTGGGTTCTGAGGGTTTTAGTTAAGATCTAGGGTTTGATGACTGCTCTCTTTAGCCCTCTTAGTTCCACCAGCTTGAGCAGAGTTGTTCTACCTCAGAAGCCAGAGAGGTCCATGAGGAGACACAAGTGACTGAGAGTTGGCACAGTTTACGTGCTATTAAGGAAACATATTTTAAGGTTCTTCATCCAGCATAGCGTTACCTAAAATGGGCTTGCCCTCTAGTGTCAGGAAAACTGAAAGGTGATCTCACTTTTATCAGATTTATATCTCAATGATTCTTTTCCATTTCAAGTGGTGGAGCTGCTGCTTTGCAATCTGTGACTTGTCAGGTCAAACCAAAGCAGAAGCCAACATCTCAAACAGTGTGGCTCCTCAGAGGCTAGCAAGTGCCATCTCTTTGCAAGTGAAAGTTGAAGGACTTGCTGTTTTTACCCCATTGTTGTCTTCAAAAATCGCTTAAAAATATATTTAAGTGAGGACAAACACCAGAACTTGAGCTTGTTTTGTCTTTGTGTGATTGGAAGCCAGTTGGTGTCAGGTTTAAATGTCCTGTGTGGAAAAGATGCTGTACTAAAACTGACAATAAATGAGATGGAGGACTTCTATGCACAGCAGGCATGCTATAAAAATGTAGGACTATAATCACATTGCAGTGTTTGACTCAACACTCTGTAAACAGACTCCCTGTCTTCAACCCCCCATCTCCTCCTCTGGAAAAAGCCCAAATCCAAAACTGTCAGAGGTAAGGAGAGGAGGAATCAAACCAGAAAGAACAGGTTTAGTCCAGCAGAAGGAACAAAAGATTCTTCCTGGCTGATTTTATGGCATGGAATGAGTGAGGTCACATCCTCCATTCTGCAGGGCTGGTGGGAATCGGATAAGGAGGAGAAGGCAGGTTCTTTGCTTCATGGGCTGGAATGGTTCTTTGCCTCATGGTGGGTGAAGGCCAGGACCCAGAAGGGCAACATAGCTCTGAAAGCAGGCAAAACCCCATGAAAAACAGGACTGAAGACCTTGTGAAAGAAGCTTTGGTCCTGCCCTTGACTTGTGTGAGTTTTCCTTTGCAGACCACGCGTTACTGCCCACGAGAGCGCTGGCTGTACTGAGATTTGGCTCTGTGCAAACACTTCTGCCCAGGGGAAAAAAGTGTTGCATTAAGTGAAAGGAGAAGGAGGTAGCCAAATTAGGAGGGCTTTATGACGAGGCAATTAATGAGCTGCTGTTTTCTACGGACTTCCCCCAAAAGAAATGAGAGAGGAGGTGCAGGAGGTCAGTGCCAGTGAAGGATAATCTGTACCTTTTGTGCCATCATTGTCAGTCTGGCTGGAAACTACATTGTAGAAAAGGAAATGTGTGATGTGCATCTGTCTGCAAAATTTGAATTGAATCGGACAAACTGGGGCATGAAATCTGGGAGGGGAAGTAGCAAGATTTGGATACATTTTAATTCTTTGATGCCAAATTTGTTTTTTAATTAAAAAAAAAAGAAATTTCTTGTTTTTCAAATTGCCACCTAAAGAATTCTTTAATTGAATGGAAATTTTCCCAAACCAAATAAGTGAAAAAAAAAAAATTGAAGCTTTATAGTAAATCATAACTAAATGTTTAAGATAAATGAAGTAATGCAGAAGACAAATTTTTCATAGGAGCTGTAGCAATAAGAGAGATGAGTTTGCATCCTGGTGTGTTTTATTTTGCTTTGATATAATGCATTATTTGGGCCGGTGCTGATCTGTAGAGACAACAAAGCTGTAGAGGTCACCAAAAATGATGTTTTATGCTCTGCAGGGTAGAGGAAGTTCTGATCCAAACCTCTGAGTTCCAGTTCTTCCCTTTTCATCCTTCCTTCTCCCTTCCTCTTCCTCATTTGCTTTCCTTCCTTCTGCAAATCCCCCTTTTTCTTCAAGCCTCAATTTCTGTTTCTTGTGTTGTTTATTTTAGCTGTATTTTGAAAACTGGAAGTTATTTGAGACCGAGGGGAAATGTATGTATGGTTGATTAGAAAAAGGATTCATGTTTTATAAGAAACTTCTCTGTTTTGGATTTTTAACAAAAACAAACAAACAAACAACCATAAAACCACCAACAGCAACAACAAAAAAACCAACAACAGCAACAAAAGAAAAACCATACAAAAAATGAGTCTTCTGAAATAAGTTTTTAAAAATGTGAAATCGTAGACCATACTTAAATTTGATTAATTTCTGATCTGTTCATTTTTCTCATGGCAAAATGTTGCCCTACAAATTAAAACATGTAAACACATTTATGTCTTAGAATTTCATTAAATATCTGCTCTTAAAATGGCATAATGTGAAATTCTCAAATAATCAAAATTATTATATACATACAAAATATTGCTATATCTCTGAAATCAATAACCACAGATTTGAAATGACCAGTATGGACTTCTCTAGTTTTGAAAACAAATTATTTTTTTAAAGTAGAATTTTCCTGTAAAATTTCTTAAGAAAATTACTTTTTTTTTGTTTTTCTAGACTGGTTCTGATTATAGACTTATCATTGACTAGAAAGAGGCCTGGGAAGGGGGAAGAACATCAGGAGGCCTGGTTCATTTTCTTGATTTGCAAGATGTCCATGATGCTTTTTTACCTAAGCTGGGAAGGCTGTCCCCCACCTCTACCCTCAGTCTGAAACACCCAGTCCAATCAATTTAAACAATGAGCTGAATCTGAACCAAGTTTTCTACATCCATGTTATTTGCTCTCACCACGCAGTAATAGTAATGAGCTCTATTACCATGTAAATTTTCTATTAAATTAAGAAACTAAATTTAAACTCTTTATTTTCATTTGCACCTAGAAGAAAATTGTCATCTTCCCTGCTCTAAGTGGCTCAGTATTTAGTGTAGGGGCATTTTCCCTATGAAGTCATTGTTTTAGAAATATATATTTCTAATTCCTTGTCCTTTTATTTATGATCTTGCTACATTTTTTTATCTGTCTGTGTTTGTTTATTTTTTATTTGACATTCAATGAATTTGCTCTACCTCTGTCTTTTTAGTACTGGCTGATGTTTTATAACATATTGATTCCCAATATTTTAAACTGACCCACTGTTGATATGAGGATCACTCTGGGAAGTAAGATGTTTACATCTCGCTATGAATAGCAGATAAACGTAATAATAAAGGTTGTCAAAAGCTGAGAAATAAAGTACACTGGGTTCTTGTTTGCTCTCAAGGATATATGGCTGTGCAACTCAGAACTAGCAAAGTTCAGAATTTGAGGCAAGTTGTTATGGACTCCAGTTTTCTATTTAATTTTTCAATAATATTTTTTTTAATTTATTTTATTTTTTTTTATTATTATTAAAGAAAAATAATACCAGTCTCCAGGACTAGTATTTCCCCATAATGTTGCATGACAATAGTGGCTTCACCAGTGACTTTTCCTATAGTTTTACAGGTAGTTCCTTTATAAATAATCCATGTTCTAATGAGCACATAAATGAAAAAAACAACTTTTTCCTCTTTGTATTTGATCCTGTTGACTAATTGGAGAAAGAATATGCTGAATTATTGACACAGATTTTTACTGGTTTCACTTAAAACTTTCTCCCATATAAAGGCTTTTTTTAAAGTATCTTTTTAAATTGCAACCATTTCTGAGTTTAATTTCTTCTGGTGTTTACTGCAGCAACATTAATCATGATGAACTCATCCTGTATTTAATTTTGATGCAATTTCAGTATATACTATTTGTGAATTAAAATACTTATTTTGTAGACAGTGAAAAATTATTTACTGATTATAGCACAACTGTGTGCGTGTGTAGATATAGATATATTGTATACATTAACGGTGACATGTAATTTAAATCTGCACATTTTTGCATTATTCAGTAGTTGCATGCCAGCTGCTTTTCTTTTGTACTTTGTGATTAATTTCATTGTTGGTAGATTTTATGTTTTCTGAAGAGTCTTTCACAGAACCTACACAGGATTCAATGAAGAGAATATGAATACACAGTTGTCAGTGGTGTTTTTTAGCCTGATCTACAGCACTAAAGTTCAATGGTCAGAGTTATAGGATAATGAGGGAGGAAGAAAAAAAAAAACCAAAGTGTGGCTTTATTTTCAAAGAGTACTTGATTGACTTTTATCATGTAACCAAAAAGAATTAATCCTTCCCCTCACCCTTTTTTTTAATTTCCACAGCAATAGTTTGTCTGCTTAATAGAAACAAATGCCAGGTAGGGGAGTGCTTTGTCTGAATTTGCGTGTGTGTTTTTTCCATGCAGCCTTCTCTGAGAAGCACATCGCTGCTGTGTGAGGCTGAAGAGTTCCAAAGCTCCAGTTCTCAAGCCTCTTTTGTATATTGCATTTTTGTTTGCTTTGTCAGGACAGCTTGAAATAGGAGCACATGGAAAAAAAAAAAGAATCAAAAAAAAAAAACCAAGAAGTAGGAAGTACAAAAAAAAAAAAAAATCACAGCTCTCAACCACCAGCAGCAATTATAAGTTCTGAAGTTCTGTCTTTTGTGTTTGTTTTCAAAACCAGTTTAATAAACTACAAGATTTTGGAGTGGTCTAGTCAGGGAAGTTGCAGGTAGAATTTATACTACATTTCTCAAAAGGCGTATATTCCCCTTTTTTGTAAAGCATTAAGTCCCTCCCTTAATTAAGCCTTCTGGGGTTTAAATGTGTTGATCTCATTTTAAACTGAGCTCAGCACAATTAGACACACTGAGAAGATAGCAGATAATCAGCACATACAAAAACATTTCAGACATAAATGCTTCATCCTGCCAGGCCCAAAATTACTATTTCAGATTTTTTTTTTTTCCTTTTTCAGAGGTGGAAGGGGGGGAGGCAGGGAGGAGAGAAAGAGAAAGGGGAAAAAAAATTGATTATTTTCAGCTCGTCATACATCTCATTTGTAGTGGGTCAGACCTTCCCCATTCACAATTACCACTAGTTAATCTTATCAGAGAAAAATTCAATTACATTTATCAAGGTTATTCCATACACTCAAGTTATTGCCTCGGAAAAATCGGGTTTCGGTGTTAAGAATGTCAGCATTGTGTATGTGTATGGGGTTTGGCTTTTCCCACCTCCCCCCCCCCCAACATCTTTAAAAAATAAATAATTAAATCCTGCTTTTACACTGACGTTACTAATATATAGTTATAATAAAGTAATATTTGACAGCTTTGTAAAAGGGATCATTAATACATAGATTATGGAAGTTTAGGAGGGAGGCTCATAACTGTTAATAGACTTCAATTCTCAGCCTACACTGACATTTTAAAAAATCTAGTTTCAAATTTGATAACAGATTACCAGCTAGGCTGGGAGCCAGCCACCTGATTAAGGCAATTTAAATGCTTGCAAAGTGGTGAGATTAAAATCAAATAAGTGCCGATTTTTTCCCTGCTTCACTTATCTTTCCCTGGATTCGTTCCTTAACTACCAGGTGGCAGAGGACTCTGGGTAATTTTCCTCCGCGCCAATTACCCCAGGATGGTTTTTAGGGTGAAGCAGAATAATTACTGCACTATCAATCCAAAATGGGCTGCTTAATGTGTTTAAGAGAGATTTTGAGCCTTAGCAGGGAGGCTGCCTGAAGCGTGCTACGCTCGTGGTGCCAAAGCCCCGCTCGGCCTGCTCTGGTGGTTAACTGTTCACGGAGAAGGCAGCACACACCCAAGGTGAAAGGAAAACAAGGGGGAAAAACTCCTGGGAAGCTGCGGGAAAGTTAATGAGCTGCTTCCAACGCGTGGCAGGCTGCAGTTGCAGGTGGCTGACAAAGCTAGGCGGGTTAAGAAAATAATATTTATCATCCGGCTGCCAGGACCGTCTTTATCAAAAGTCTTTTTTTTTTTTTTTTTTCTGAAACCGGCGTACGAGGCGCAGAAAAATGGGTTTGAAACAACAACAAACAACAACAACAAAGGTGGATGGGGGGATAAAATGAGAGAAATGCCACCAAGGGTGTATGGGGGATAATATGAGGAAAAATGCCACCAAGGGTGTATGGGGGATAATATGAGGAAAAATGCCACTGGTGAAGCAGCGTATCCTTGGTGGGTCATTTGCAAAGCTTTGTGGGGAGCTGATCTGATATGAGAACACATTGACTTTAATTTTTTTTTTATTTTTGCCCCCCCCCCCTAAGTAGGAGGAAGGGTGGGTTTGTGGTCAGAGCGCACAAGGGGAGAGAGCTAGGACTGGCTGAGCTGTGCCACAGGGCTCTGGTGTGCCCAGCCAGCACCAGGCTGCTGGGGAAGATCTGCTGTGGGAGGGGGGTGCCTGGCTGAAGCCTGGCTTCTGCCACATCCTTGCTTTGGTTTTAATTGGTGCTGTGCTGGAAAATGAGGTGCTCTCCAGATGCTCCCCCATTGATGCTCTCTAGATGGGAGCCAGCTACCCTCCCCCTAATCCTGGGACCGCTAGCGAAAAATTTGGCAGTAATTCCCCACTTTACAGCTTTGTAGCGCAGGCAAAGTAACACTTGGTGCAGCCACGGCACAAGAAATAACTCGTTAATTATTGGTTCATTAAAGCATTTGAAGATCACGGGTGTAATGGCAATACAGAAAAGCTCAAGTGCAAGGTGAGGAAGCGGTATGTTCTGTCATCAAACTGGTGTGTGGTGGGGGAGGGATGGAAGAGGAGAGCAGGGCTTAAGCTCAGCTGAGACTCTGAAATGACATTACTGAATGGTATACTGTAGCAGCCACAAATTAAGTATTATCTTCCATCTGGTGACTCTGCACTTGATATCTTTAATTATTATTATCTGAATATAAATTGTGAGTTTTAGCCAAGGATTCTGGAAGGTTGTCGTTAGAAACAGAGAGATAATTAAAAAAAAAATCATTATATTGTGAAGGGGTTGCTGCTGTTTCTTGCCTTTCAGTGATTTGCTTACACCGTTTTCCATATGATTTCTACCTACTTGATGTATCAGGCTTTTTTATTATTTAATGAAAAATTGATCTGTGATTTTGCTTAGCGGATAGTTTGGATAATGTGAGTTAAAATGTACAATTTTAAAGAGAAAGTCTCTATTTTAAAATTGTTTTAAGTTGCTCAGTGGCCTCAAGTGGACTTCAAATATGTCTAAAAATCACCAGATATTCCATCAAGATACTGATTGCCTCCCGGGAGCACAGGGTATGGGTGTGCATTTGAGGCTGTGTAGTTCATGGGTTTACATTCCCCTCCGATTTCCTATGCAAAACTGTTTTACTTGTGCACCCACTCCCTGCTGCCTTCCTCCAGCAGAACAGTGTCCTCCCAATAACAGGAGAGGTGAAGGGGAGGAAGATCAGCTCTGTGATTTAGATGCCAATTTTTAAGCTGACCCTATTTTAAATCACAGGAGCCTCACCTGCCATTGCAAACCTGTTCGTGTCCATCCCGCCAGATGTGACAGTTCATGCAGAAGTGTGTCTTGTAAGACACAGGCAATCCATTTAAAGATTATCACATGAAACCATATTTACTTCAGAGGCCTATAATAATTACACCTTCACTTGAAAAATCCCTGGGACTTTAGCTGCTGTGCCACAGATTTATACTCAAACATTTTCATTTGATGCGCAAAGTGTGAAGTACTCTTTAGTGGCAAGACAATTATCTGATTCTACTAATAAATGAATGCACTAGTAGTCATTTTTAATTGAACAATTATAGGATATTGCACTGTCAGTTGATTATAGAAGTCATTTCATAAATGTCAAAAATCTCTTTAAACGAATTATGGAGCTCCAAAATAACTCCGGCAATCAGCCAGCAATAACACAATAATCTGTTTACCCTGTTGTCAGGCAAACTACTGCCATTTTTTTATTCCCCTTTTTTGAGGGGGGACTGAATCTTAAGGATTATACTCCTGCTCAGGCTATAGCAGCTACCGAGGCTTTGATTAGTACAGATCATGAGTGTTGTCAAGTGCTGTGACATGTATTAAATAGCAAGAGAAATTAAAGTTGTTTTAGAGAGGCGCTGATAGCAAACAGGAGGACAGGTCTCTTCTCTGAGCAAAGAAGGTAGAAGTCTGAAAGGTGCTTCTGAAATGTTCAAGTTTTCTGATGCATCAGTTGACTTGGATTCTTGTTTTGATGTTGAACACAAATCCCAATTCTTTGCTGTAGTTATGGGATGATGTTTCCTCTGTTCTCCTTGTTGCATGTACCGATGGTAAAGAGGCCAGGTCTGCTTCTCTCTGGGAACACCTGTGTTCATCAATATCAGCCACGCTTGGTTATCTGCCTACTCATACAAATGACAACCAGAATTTGGCTCCAAATTTTTATGGATATGGCAGCTCCTTCCCTAGTGGATTGGATTCCTTTCTTTCCAGCAGGGAAACCTGTAATAGTCCCAAGAGCACTTCAGGCAGATCTGCAAGGATGAGTTCCAGTCATACAAAGACTTACTCTAATCAAGAAAAGGTAAACAGAGAACACCAAAATAAGAGGTTGTGGTCCATTTGTTGTGGAAGAAACTTTTTCTTGCTGAGAGACAAAGAAAAGGGAAGAATTTTAGATCTCTTGTTTATCAAAAAAAATTCAGTGTGACTCACAAACTTACTACTAATAAAAGGCTTTGAAATAATATGGAGGCTGACAAAATGGAATGAAAGGTAGAATTAAAAGAAGTGTATTTTGGAAAGTAGTCACTTTTTGGAGATTTGGGGGGTGCAGTCAGGGTGCAGGCTGTTTGGGTTTACTGTTTTAATTACTCAATTCTAGATACCTTTGACCTGAATAAATTTAACAGGATTCCACCTTTTGAAGCTATTTTTGGAAATCTGACACCTGATTCTAAAGCTGGTCATCTCAAAGTGAGTGATCTCAAAGGAGTTGATCATATTTGGGGGGTCTAATGGTAGTAAAATAGATTTACTGCTGGTATATGACAAAATCTTTAATCTCTTTTAATCCTTAGCAATATATGAAAGATACCTGCGGCTTTGGCTCTGTTTGGCTCTTGACATATTCATATTTTCAAATGTTGAAAACTGAAAACCTCTGAAATCAAACTCAGAGTGGGGCTGACAAGAGAATTTTAGTCATAGAGAGTGGCAGGAAACTTTGGTCTGGAGGCTGATGGACCTTGTGATGTTTTGAGGCAGGCACCACCACTGGAGTAGGAGAGCAGTGGCTTTCTGTGTTGTCTGTGCTTCATGGAGAAATCCTCTGCCAGCCCTGCATGAGCTGGCACAGAGGGGAGTTTTGGGAATGGAGCCAGAGGCGTGATGCAAGTTCAGGGTCATGATCATCCCATGCAAGCTAGGTGTGGCTGTGGCCATCCTTCCAGCTCTGGGGTTGGCAGGAGTGAAACTGGAGGATGTTTGACCTGCTATTCTCCTTTGCCCCATGAGGACTGCTTGTTGGGATATCAGATTGATCAGGCACAGAGCAGCTAATGGGAGATCTGAGGAATTGTCTGGGTGTGGAGCTTGCTTGCTGAACTCTGAGCTGGGTAATAATGAGTACTCATGTTCAAGTGCAGTAGTTTAAGTGAGCAGCACTGCAATGGCTGGATATGCTGTGAGCACCAGCTTGGCCACACCTAGCCCTTTAGACTTTTAAATAACATTTTAATTTTTCTGTCCCTATCAGCAGATGAAGCTTGTACAGGAGATATTACATCCCTGTTTGCTGTGTATTTCTTGAGATGAATGCCTCTGTGTTAGTAAGATTTACTATGCTGGCTCTATAGGATAGACTGGTCAAAAGCATTTGGTTACAAACAGAAAAATGAAAAGGAAAGAAATAATCAGATATTAATAAGGAAATAGCAGGCAGGACTAATACTTATTTCACTTTTTTTTGTGAGGCTTTTTATTTATGGTTTAGGTAATTTAAGGTAAGTAGGATGGCATTTTGCTTGATGAGGCTGTGGCCCAAAAAAACTGAGGATCTGCTTCTTCCCTGACTTACACCTGTGTCACCATGTATGTCTTTGCCAGGCCTGTGCCAAACATGGACAGTTTGGCAGCTTCCTCGCACACACCATGTTCTGAATTTAACTGACTACACAAAGTGCAAGGCAGTCAAGAAGCAGCCTCTGACATTTTTAATTGGCATTGAATTCAAGTCATCATTAATTATTCTGCTTTAAAGGAAGCTTTATTCCTTTAAACTGCCATGCACGTTATTCAAAACTCTTGCAGGGATCCATCCCTGGTATCTGTCTTGGCTAGTAGGATTAAGCCCTTATGGCTAGTAGGTGGCTGAGACCTTACCATATGTTGCTGGTAGACAGCAGCAAAGCTTTACCCTGTGATAAGCATACTAAAAGCAATCTGTTGGGCTTTTCCTTTTTTTTTTTTTTTTTTTTTTCCCTTTTTTTTTTTTTTGATATATATCTAATACACTAGCACGTGGTTAATAGGCAGTGGTATTATTAAACTATCTTGTAAATAACGTGATTCTCTCAGGAATCACATCAGCTGTGCTGTGGGTAAGTTTAGATTTCAAAGGTGCCACAGTGCCTCATTCTGCATTGACGGAATTGAACAGCATTAACCTTTTCACTTACACTAACAAAGACAAGTTAAGACAAGATGTGCTATGACTACTGCACATCTATGTTTTGTTTTTGCCCAGGGCCCTGTACAATTACCCAGCACTTCAGAGCTAATATTGGTTGGATGTTTGCCTTCCCTTTTCCCACCCCTTTTGATATTTCTACAAAATGACAAAGCATCATTTTTCAACCAAAAAATAACCAGTTATGTAATAAATATGTTCTCTTTAAGAAGGATAAAAAAAAAAAAAGGCTAAAAATACATCCCAGGCACTTTTAAAGAGATCTAGCAATGAGAAAAACAGATTCTGCAGTACACTTCAGCTAGCATTTTCTCAATGCAAGCCATTCTGCTGTCATTCTGAATTCCACAGTGCATACAATATGGTATTGATAGCAAGGAAACACCATGCTGTGTATATATTCCAGAAAACGAGGGGAAAAACCAGGTCTTCATCATCTTCCAGGCAAAGAAACGTTTTTTTATTTGTCCTTTAAGGTGAAGGTTCTTTACATGTGGATAACTAGTTCAGATATTTTCAGTATTAACTTGAGTTAGCCAAGTCTCATAGTGAAGAACCAGGTGCATCTGCAGAATCTGGCTGAGATTGAGGTGGCTCATAAACTGCAGCAGATCTTGTGTCTCTCTCTTGGAGGTACTGAAAGGTTCATGTGGTGGACAAGAGGCAGGAACACTGGTTTGGCTCATAGTAATGCTGGCATCTGTGATTCCAGTCAGATGCACCATAAAAAAAGTCTGTCTTGACCTGTGGAGGGTCCAAACAAGTCCCTCTGACCTAACTGTCTGTATTGTAAATATATCCCACCCCTTATTTCAGCATCCTTCAGAGACTAAGTTTAGAAGAGTGAATATAATCTTGATAATTGGGGAATTAGCACAGTAAACCAATACATTATTCATTAGGTAGTTATCAAAATATCACAGAATCTTGCAGGGAAGACAGCATTTGCATATTTTAGGATTGACCACTGAATGACTTTCATAAACATTAGATAATCTGCCAAAATCTGGAAAGATTTAATATAGTGCTTACATAAAAAGCACCTAGATCCCACCAATTTCCCTTGTAAAGCTAAGAATAAAAAATGTTCTTTCATCAGAAACATGGATCAACCTGTATGAATTTGTAGCACAGACTATAGTTATGATGTATCATGTCTGTCATCTTAAAATTGGTTTAAATTTTAGTAGATCTACAATGGTTGAAGCGATAAGAAGAGAGATTGGCAATGTTGTAAGGGTAGATAAATGTAAGATATAGCCTTAGCTGCCTAAATGGGTATTTCTGAGAAACCAATTTGTTAATTTGGTAGTCAGTTTTGTGTGTAAACTTTAAGCATTAGTGAATACTGTTATAATGTGCTGTTCTTAAAACCATAATTATTGGATTTATGCTTGTGATATTTCCCTTTGTCATCCTGTAATGTCTTTGCACAATTGAAAATATTTGCTCAAGTTTTCCAATTTTGTTTCTTGTTGGGGTTTTTTATTATTACCTATAACCCGATGATTGCAAACACATTTTGAAAAAAAATGTGCATTTTGCATCATAGGGAAAGAGATAAAGCCTTTTTTGAGTGTTTGCATATCTTAGACCAGTGGCAACTGAATGATGGGCTGAGGTTTGAAATTGAATTCTGGGGTAGATTTGGCTCTTTTTTTGGTCTTACAAGACTGCACTAAATTCAGGGGACCAGTTTTGGGTTCACACTGATACAACCTCATTGAAATAATTTTGGAATAAGTGGAGGATGTGACTGATGTGATGCAGCAAGTCTGTTTTATCCCATCCAAATACTGAATTATTTTTAAAGACAAATATAGCTGGAACTCTGAAAGATGCTGGGTATTACCAATCGCAAGCAGATATTGTTGATGGCAGTAGGCATTAGGGACAGGAAGATGATCTTCAAGTTAAAGAGGAAATAAGTCCTTAAGAGAAATAAAGAAAGACTTTTTGGAGGGTACCTAAAGGCATTTTAAAGTGATAGATATCTAACTGTCATTTATCTTCCTAAATATTTGAATTTGAAAAAGTATTTTTCTCTATTAAGTTGGTATTTCTTCCTCTTTATGATTCCCATTGAACACTAGAACCTCTTTAACAAGGCATAGAAGAATGTGCACCTCTACCTTCAGTAATCCTTGTGTTTCTGGATTATTCTGATTGAATTAAACTTTCTTGATTCCAGGAGGCTGTTGATAGTATAACACATTTAAATATGCACCTTCTCAGTTCAGGTGTGGATGTAGAATTGGACACTATTCAGGAGAAGGGCTGCTTTTTGTAGTGGGTGGTGGAAAAAACCCAATATCACTTAGAAAATGGTAGGGAAATAGTTAGAAGAAGGACAGAGGACTTTCAGAGAACACTGAAAAAGAGAAGCAAGGATTCAGTGCTGCTGGAGAAAATGGCCTTGAAGGATAAGAATTGGAAGCTTAGCTGGTCAAAGAAAGCAGCAAGAACCAGTGAGAGAAACAGGTTAAATGTGCACCACTAAAGCCAAGTTACCTCACCAAGAAATAAAATAATTTAAATTAAAATGGACTTTATACCATGCCCAACTCCTTTACTAAATAAAAATAGGGAAGTGGAATGTAAAGGATCAGGACTTAAGACACACAGACGTTTTAGTCTAGCATCCCTGTATTGTTTTCATCTTGCTAAAAAGCATGAGGTAGTGACAACTCTGAGATCTTGATTCAGTCTGACTTCATTTTAAGGGAGCATCTAGCTTAAGTCTGCTAGGTTCTGTTTATAATGAGGGTAGAGGCACCTCCAAAGGAGTTTAATCTTCCATATTCTAATTTCCCCATCCTGCTATTGATGCCATTAATTGTCTTCTTAAGTTGCCTCTTTCCTTTGACTTTAAAAAAAAGTATAGCCAAGTAATTTTAAATATCTAAAAGTAAGACACCTAAAGGCAGGTGAGTTGAATCCTGTCTTCAAAACATGGATTATGGGTTGGATGTGAAACTCAGTTACCAAGGGAAGGATGTTTTTCTACCTGCAACAAAAAAAAATATGCAGCTCACATCTTTTGTTCCTGAATGTGTGATAACTTTGATTAAACTACCAGATTAAATTCTCTTGATTTAGATTTTAAACTTGTTTCAAACAAGGTTAGATGGCATTTAAGTTCCATATCACTGTGTCTCCAGTAATGAAAATTAGTCTAATAGGCTAAGGTACCCATTATTCAGGCTAAATTAGCTTCTTGGGAGAGATCCCTGTAAAGTAGCCATCATGATGAAGAATGTACCAATTAAAAAAGGTAAACCAACCTGATTATTGACATATTCCAAATTTCCTTTAACCCTTTTTCCCCTTTTGCAAGCTTCTGCCTGTTGCAGAATACTGGGCACTATCAAATAGAGAGAAGCATAAATAGAAGAGGATGAAGAGAAAGGAGGGAATTGCCCCATGAATTGTTATTGCCACTGTTTTGACTATATATTGAAATATTCTTGAAAGAATACTCTTCTTTCTAGATCTTCCTGGAGATTATACAGTCCCTCCTCTTCCCCACTGCCTCACTGTCATTGGATGATACATCCTGAGTACCGTGGTTACTTGTATGGAAAAATAATCAAACAAGAGTGTTTAAATATATATTTTAGCTGCCTATTACAGGGATTTAATATATGGGAGCAGAGAAAACCAAAAGCCACTTGGCAAGCCAGCTTTTCAGAAAAGTTATAGAAACATTGTCGTGTTCTGTTTCTGCTGTTGATGCAGTGATTGCTGAGATTACATGGATGATCTCAGAGGCTTTCTTTTGATAGAATTTCTTATGATTAAACGAGGAAATGGGATTTTGGAAGACCTGGGCTGTATAAGTAATCAAAGTTTCAAAGGATGAAATCAGAAGCATACCCTGGATTCAGTTTTAGGGAACATCTGTCCCATTTTCAGAAGTCATTTGAACTGAGAGCAGCTTTTGTTGCAGAGATGTAAAACATCACTCTGGTAATAGCAGAATAGAAATTGTACAAGTGACTTTGCTACTCCAGCTCAAAGTCTACCACTTCAGTTCTGATGCATCTCCACTGGCAATTTTAAGCAGTACCCTGGTCCTTGCATTGTGATGGCTGAGTGTGTGTTTGCCTCTACTGTGGATGTGATGTGCATCTCTGAGGGGTGAGGCTAGCAGCAAGAAATTGCATTGGAGCACACACTCATATCCATATGTTTAGGCAAGTTTTAAATGTGCCAAAGTGACGTGGCACATAAAGGTGAATTAGTCATGACTTCCAGAGAAACAAAATTACTGTTTTGAAGAATGGTCCTCAGTGACTTAGGTGGTCCTGACAGGTCTTGCATCTTCTTTTCACATCTGTGAAATGGGAAAACAACACTTACCTACTTCTAAGAGATGTTTCACTGACTAGCTTTTATGAAGCACAAGCCTCCTGTGGAATGAGTGCAAAGTATTACTCTATTTATTTTTATGAACTTTCTGTTTTACTGCAGTAGGAAAGCTTAAATTATCCATAGAGTTCTTGAGCACATTGGGGAAGCCAAAGATCCTGATTTTGCCCACTGTGCTCCTGGCAAAGAAAAGACCCAAGGGAGACTCCTAAATGAAAAATATAAACAAAACCCTGAAGCTACTCAGATCCTTAGAAGATTAGATTTTTGAAAATATGTTCTTTATAAGATAAGTTAAATGCATTCTTTCCCTTATTTTTTCCTCTGGTTTGGTCACAGGTTGCTCCAGGCATCCAAATGGGGGTATTCAATCCCTTGCTTTATTGATCCTGAGAGGGACTCATGCTATGGTGCCCTGTCCTCCCTGAGGCCACCACTAACTGTGGATTTAACAGGTCCAGCAAGGAGGAGGAGAGGTTCCAGAAGCTGTCATTCAGCCTGGGATCCATTCTTCACCCTTTCCTTCTCATTCACCCCTCCACATATTTCATTATTGTCATGATGGGCAATACTTGAATTTCCAGTTATACTGCAGAGCTCTTTCAGGGGTGGTGGTTGTGGGGGGTTTAGTGAACATCTCACAAGTGGGAAAATTGCCTGTGAGACCATCCAGTGCTCTTTGTCACTCACATGGAGGAGAGACAGGAGAAAGTGGAAGTGTATTTTTATGTGAATTCTTCTTCCCAAGATAATTTAGGAGTTGGTCAAATAAAAGATAACGATAGTTGGACCAGGCATCACTTTTAGATTTTGACTGCAGAGACATTTTCCTTTTCCCTTTACTGATGCCAGTGATTCAGAGTTCTGCTGTAACTCCTCATGTTTAGATTTCAGTAAGCTGTAAACTCATTCCCTCACATTTGGATTAGTATTTACAGTGAGGTTTGGGTTTTGGGTTTTTTTTTTTTTTTGAGGGTGTTGGGGGGAAGGTTGTGGAACAGCATTAGGAGTGTATGGCTGGGACACTGCAAGGATGAGAGGATGAATGCTGCAGGTTGGGTGTACAGGGTGGGAGATCCCCTACCCTGTGATCACAGCAGAAGGAATTGAGGTGTCTAAGTGGAATGGGGAAAGGAAAATGCCTTTAGTTTGATCCTAAATGCCTGTATTCCACATATGCCTGCTGTCTAACATTGGTACAGACTGTGACTGCTGGGAAATGTTTCATTCTTCCCACTGCAAAGAGTGCTTCCTATTTCTTCTGTTTTCCCACTATCCTTGGTTTTCAGAAGACTTGTATTCAAGTCTCACTTCAAGTAATTGAGTGACTAGTTCACCAGGAAAAAAATCCCAGAATTTTAAACAACTAAATGCAACTTGGGTGAATGACAAAATTAGCAATCATGTGCTTACCTGCAGCAATGCAATGGACAATCCAGCTGGATCACAGTGGATCATAGCTGTGGCCAAAGCTCTGAGCACCACTTGTTGTTGTTGTTTTGGTTGTTGTTGTTGTTTTGGTTTGGTTTTTGGGTTTTTTTTTGGCCCCACCACCATTTTCTTATGAACTATGATGTTAAAGCTATGGTTCTGTGCTCATTACTAGTCATTAAGTGTGACCTACTGCAAGATACTGTACTTACAGAGCAGATTGGATTCATGTCATCTGTGGGTATCAGCAGAATGGGGCAGCTTATCAAGACTTTATATTGCCTTCAAGATTTTATTTTGTGTCTGTGTTGTATTTATGTCAGAGGACAGTTGTTACCTAGTCCAATGTGAAGTGAGAGAGAGAAGAACAGATGCATGACAGTAGGCTGTGCAGCCTCTAAGTACGAAATTTTGCCATTATAACTTTCACATTGTATTTGATAGGGCAGCATGCATTTATACAAGGCTAGTGCTTTTTGTTGTGTGGCCTCAGGGATTTTGACCTGGTACAGACAAGACCTAGAACTGGATGCAAGATGTTGTCACACCGTGGCATTTAAAATACTTTTAGTCTTCTCTGTAGTCTTGGGAAGCAATCTGCTCAGCACTCCTCAGGATAAGCCCCCATGTCCACCTGGGAATAATGCTTACCTTCTCCATGGGGATCTGTGAAAGGAAACCAATTACTCCTTTAGCTGTGTTTGTACAGCACTTTAAAGATAAAAAAAAAAAAAAATGCGCTAGGGTTGTAAGTGGTGTTCTCTACATTACATTTCCTATGTAATTACATATTTTTTCCTGAGATTCTTAGATATATTTTAATTTTTCTTACATGTACTAGAACATCATTCTATCTCTAGCCGAACAGGGTACTGTGGAAGTGTAGGGAAAGAAATTGATCCATCTCCTCTGTTATCCACTCTGTGCTTTTACGATATTTTTGTGAACTGCTTTCATCAAGTTAGTAAGGATTTGTCAAGGTGTTTACCTGTTGGGAATCTCAACATGATTTCTTGAGGGTGCAATCTGGGGCTGAGTTATGTGTTCTCCTCTTCTGCTCTTCTACCTATTCGTACATCAAAGTCTCCTCCAGTGTAATTCTTTCAGGCCTGCTCTTTATTCAGCAGTTGCTGTACAAAACAAATGTATGTTGTGCTTAGAGGATGCTTTATTTCATATACATTTATCCAGCAGATGAAATGAATACATTAAGTGCACATAAGCAGAGATGTCTTGTCGAGGGAAGGCAGTGGTAGCTTGTGCCTCATAGCACAGAATGCAGTATAAAGAGGGGTCTATTGGTGGTGTGAGCCAAAATTAAGCAATGAAAATTTTAGAGAAGTATCAGGAAATATTTCTTAATACTGAGTTCAGGCAGTGGAACAGCCTCCCAAGGAACATGATGGAAAGCCCATTGCCAGTGTCAATTAAAACTAGACTAGTTTTAGAACTGGGGAATATACTGTAGGGAACAATCCTGCACAAGTCTAGATGACCTAATAATTCTTTTCCATCTGTAATACTTATGCCTGAGATTCAGAGTTATGTATTGCAATATGATTTCCTCCTGACTGAGAAAGACTGAAGCATTTTTCTCTCGTGTAAGGTTATTTTCACACTATCCAAAAAATTTCATACACACTGAAAACTAGTAGGGGAAAAGAAAAACCAGAACCAGGTCTAAGAAATTACCCCACTCAATTTGCACCTGCTGTCTCAGAGTGGTTGTAAAAAGCAACCCCCAGACATTGTTCCTGTGGATGACAACTTGAAGCAGACCAGGCCTGGCAGAAACCATGGGCAGGGCATGGTAATCCTTTGTAGACAAAGGTGCTCTTTAAGGAGCAATCCAAGAATTTTTCTTTCTGTTGACCACTACTGAGTCCTACCTCTAGTCATTGTTGGGGAGCCATGGCTGATAAGAAGGGGCATAACACAAAGTGGCCACTTATGTGCAGTTTTGGGGGGACTAAAATGTTTCTACCATAATTTGCATTTAGGCATGGAGAATAATCAGTGATGCATCACAGAAATACCCTTTTTTTTTTTTTTTCCCATTTAATAGGGAAAAGGTTAGAGTAGTACATCATCTTGCTGCTTCCATTCTGTGCTTTTAAGAATTGGTTTGTCCAGCCACTAATTGAGAAGTGAACTTGTATATGAAGAAACTAGTTTAGCAGTGTCAGTAGAAGAATTGATAATTTTTCCACTAGCAGGATGCCACACTGGTAAAATAAATCCTTTTCAAACTGAGACATACTGTCTACCCGTTCCTTAGATTTTTATTTTTTTTTTACTGAAATATGAAAAACTAGGTTTCCTTGCTTCTCTTTCCTCCTATTAGACTTCCTAATTTGCAGCATCCTGAAGCTGAGGGGAAACTTGTAGTAGCACCTGTCCTTCTTTCCTGGATCAAACATAGAATAACATAAATAGCTGCTGCTCTGTAAAGACCCCCTACACTCCTAGCAAAGTCAAGGGGACTTTTGCCATGCACTTTGGTGACAGCATGCTGAGTACTTAGGCTGCTATGCTCCCAGTGTGGGCAGGAGACCAGATGGGCCAGGACTATAATGCCTGGAAATTTGCATCTAAACTTTTTGCAGCCTTTCAAACCTCTGCAAACAATCTTTCTGTAAAACAACCTTCTACCCAAGTCACTTACGAGTCTCACTCAGTTTGTTCCTTCCTGATGTCTTGTTTAAAACCTGCTGCTTCAATATTAGCTTGAATCAGCCCTTTTGAACATTTACTTACACTTATTTGGCTTTCTCTTTTTGCCTTTTCTCTCATCCCTGATCTCATTTTTTTTTATCTGTATGACTCCATTTCTATTTGCATATATGCTGCTATGAAAAAGATAAACTAACTAATGGTGCCAGCCCTCCAGCAAGGACTTTGAGGGACTTTCTTGTCTCTCTGACTAATTCCTTTTGTGGCCTTGGGAAAGTCACTTATCTTGTCTTTCTTAGTTTTTCCTTACAAAAAATGGAGTTAGCAAGGTTACACTGACATCCAAGAGATCCTGTTTCTGTTGCACTGAGAAGTCAGCCATCTCCACATACAGGTTTATTCCATGTGAGATAATTAAAAGCTAAGGTGTTGTAATATTGTGGATTAATTTTAGTCTCCATGGTCAGCACTGACCACATCACTGAGGGGAAAAATTATGAATTAAAATGAAGAGCTGAAAAAGTACTAACTACTTGTTATTATTAATCATTGTGTTGTGTTTTTTTTTTTTTTGCTGTTTATCTTGTAATTATTGCTTGGGAAATAAGAAAATCTATCACTGCTCTGTGCCAGCTCTAGCTGCAGCTGTGGATTTAGAGACGAAATTCGGTCTTCAGCCTTTCCCTGGGGCTGATGGACTTCTCCTTTCAAAGTAGGACACTTCTATCTGATGGCATTAACCATAAAATCCCCCATTTCAAGTCTATGATATCCTGAAGGACAACGGCTCATTTCATTTCTTATCAAGAAATCGGGCAGATCAGTCATATTTCCCGAATCAAATGACATTTTCAGAAAATTCATTTGAACCAAAAATGAGGTTTCCTCTCCACAGACTCCAATTAGTTTAAAAGTGGTTTTCTGATGAAAATTCTTGAAATAACTGAGCTGTATAAAGAAAAATCTATATCTATATATGTATGTATATAGATATATGTACACATGCACAGTCACTGTGAAAGCCATAGCCAGAGTACCCTATCAAGCAGTATAAATCTTTAATTTTGGCAATCAGCAGTAATGGTGAAATACCTTAAGCTTTTTTCCTTGCTTCCTCCTCGTTTTCCTTCCTCTCATCCCATCACTCTGGCTATTCCAGTGGGAGTGAACGCACTCATTTTCTCCCTAAGTACACAAAATTAGCTGCTTATCTGTTGATCTTCTTACATGATCCTTTAAAAATCCTCCCTCTGTATGTGTGTCCAAGGCCGCTTTTGCCTTCAGAGGAAGCCCAGACAAGCCAATCCTCAGCCTTTCCCTTACCCACTCACAGGGGGCCTGGGCCTAATTAAATTGCTCTCAAAGACAAGAAGGGATGAATTTCCTTCTTTCCATCTCCCTTGTCACCCATTTAACTCAGCTGAGATCCATTCGTTCCTTTTTAGTTATGTTAAAATGGGAAGGGGGGAGCCTGCATTGAGGGGGACATGCAGGGAAGGGAGAGGAAAGGAGAGGAGGAGGAGCAGGATGTGGTGGGCAGCGCTGCCAAGGTGCAGCATCCCAGGCACAAACAAAGGAGACAAACCAGAGGCAATGGGAGGTGACTGGGAAAGGGCAAACACCAGGACAGTTGCTGGGTCCTCTTCTGTGATTTTTTTTTTTTTATTGTCTGTTTCCCCGCCCAACCTGAAGAAAAATGTGAGGTTAAAAAAAAAAAGACAAGAAAAATATCTATGCACATTGCTGTGTATTTATGAGCTCTTTCAGAGGAATGCTTGCTTCTTGCTCCACCCCTCCCAATACTTTTCTCCAGTGAATGAGGAGGCCTAGAAAATTTGAATGACCCTTAAGGAGGCCTAGAAAATTTGGATGACCCTTGTTCTGCCCGTGTGGCATCACCCAGGAGGGCAGAAGGGGCTGATTTGGCTCATCTGTGGTTGGTTGCACAGGGGGAAGGTGAAGGGGAGTGCCAGGGCAGCAGGACTGCTGCAGTGGAGGTGCTTTTGCCCAGGGAAGGACAACCCTGGCCCTGCCAATGCCGGGATCTCTGTACAAGCCAAAGCCCAGGCCTAGGAAGAGCCAAGCAATTAGCCTTTGAAGGTCACCCAAAGTTGTTGTTTTGGCTTTTTTTTATTTTTATTCTTTTCCATTCCTCTCCGCCCCCACTTCTCTCTTCTCAGTGCTGCATCCTCCTCCTCCTCCTCCATCACCCAAACCCCAAACACATCTGAGGAAGCCATTCAATTAAATCTCTCCTGACTCCAGCTGGCTCCTGAGTGAAAGGTCAGCAGTGTCCGGGAGGGAGAGGCGTGTGCAAGGAGGAGCCGGAGCTGCTTTGCTGCCTCCTCATCTTCCCTTTGCCTCCCTCCCTCCCTCCCTCCCCTCACCTCCCCTCTCTAATGATACCCAATGGTCAATCACTCCCCAGCAGAGCGAGAGATGCCCTGAAGCATCATTGTGGTCGGGAGCGATCGATCAGGTGTGGGGTTTTTTTTAAAAAAAAAAAAAAAAAAAAGATGATAATGATAACCCGTGGACATAATGTCAGCGAGTTTGCGGTGCCTCTCGGAGGCCGCGCGCGCTCCGGCTGCCAGCGCCGAGGAGAGGCTTGGAGGGGCTCAGGAAAGCCTCTTCCCCCCACTGAGCCCACTTAGGCCTGCCTTAAAGACAGCTAATTAGACCGAGGGCTGTTATGTCTGCTTACTGCAGCAGGAGGGGAGAGCAGGAGCGAGGAGGGCCTCGTGCCAATGGCGAGCAGGACTGGAGCAACCTTTGTTTTAGAGAGGCTCCCAGTTAACTGGAGGTAATCACACCGAGGCACGGCCATAAATAATACATACCTGTGCTACATGGCCTGGATGCAGGCCCTCGAAAGAGGGTTGTGGTGATCCACTGCTCCTTACCCCCTGTGCTGTTCAGGGGCCTCTATTTTGAGGCAGATTAGTGCTCTGTATTGCCAGGCAGACAGCGGTAATCACCGGTCCACGCTGGAGTCAGAGATCTGAAAATCACCGGGAGGTGCTTATCAACATGCGATCTGAGCACCGGTGGATGTGTACAGACCTTTTAAAATTCTATTAGTATGTGTCTGAGTAGATTGCGGGGAAAATACAAACAGTTTTCTAAAGAAAAACTGTCAGTGCCTCTGCCTAAATCTCCTACCCTGCAGCCTAAGCGTGGACTTCTGTTTTTATGGATAAACGTGATTTGTCTTTTAACTGTTGAGATTACACACTCACCGGAAGGACTGCAGACCCTACTTGGAAGAGGAAATCTTCCCTTTATCCCAGTGTACACTTTATCAGAAAAATAGTAATCAAACCTGGGGGCTCTCTGTCCCTTTCCTCCGCTGAGGTGATATAGGACAAAAAACTCCATAGCAATAATTTTCTATCCCAACACAGATTTTTTTTTTTTTTTTGCTTGTTGTCACGTTATTTTCTGCATCATTTGATGTACAAAACTACATTTTCCTCTGCTCCTATTAAACTATTTGATGATGCCTTTTATTTTGCACTATAATTGGGAAAGCAATCATGTGATAAAATCTAAGTTTGTTGTGAAATAAAATAAGCGATGTTGAAAACATCCAAATTATATTGTCCAAGAAAGTTTCTCAGAGGTTCTGTTCATTTAGTGAAACAATACTATTATTTTTTTTAAGTTTTTTTCCACTTTTGAGAAGAAATTTTTGAATATTTTAAAATACTTCTAACAGACATAACAGTAGTGCCCTATGATTCTGCCACTACCTCTCTCTTGCAGTAAAGTGGGTAGAGAGTTAAAATAACTGTGGTCTCAAACAGGACATTTCTCTCCTTTCTTCTGCAGCTGATTTGTGTATGTGAAATCTGGATCTGTTTGTATGATTGAGCCAGTGAAGAAAAGTTGTCAGGAGTGTGTATTGACATGAGCTAGGAGGACTGAAAGCTCTGTGCAGGAAAAACATTTGATGCACTTTGGTAAAGAATCACAAAAAACCCCATGTGTCATTTCCCAATGAAACTTTAAGTAAAAACAGAGGCGTAATTTTAGAGGAGCTGATAATGGGTCTGACCGTGTTGGGAGCCAGCGGACAATATGCAGAAGCTTTGGTGGTGTATTCAACCTCATTAGAGGGATGCAAGTTTCACCTAGAACAGTGATCACAACAATTAATTGTATTTTATTTTTCCCAAGCTAGTAAATTGACCGAAACCCCTACAACTTTATAATCCTATAAGTTTTAGTGCATATAGGAAGCACATATGGGACTCATTAATTCTTTAACCTGTTGAATTAAAATGCTGTACTAACCATGATGAAGCATCAATAGACTGGGTGTAATTTCTGGATAAAATGTTATAATCTCATTTTTCTATTGGGACAAAAGGATTTTTCATAGCCAGGGATCAGTTATCTGTGAATAATGGTGTTGCACATAAGGTCAGTGATGACACAGCTTTTAACCATCAGTGACAGTCTGTCTCTTCTGTGGAGATGCCTTAGAGTAAGAACCCAAATATAAAGGTGGGAAATGCAGTGTTTGAGAAAATCTAAGTAACCTGTTAAAGAACAGGACTTCTCTACTTAATGAGGTTTTCAGAACTGGTGGTGAGGTGTAAAGCATTCCTCTCTTCTCCTGCCCTGCCCCTCATTCCTCAGTTTTGCTGTCAAGAGTTGTTAGAGAGACAGGCAGAGGTACAGAGGGTGGAAGTGTTCTGCTCTTCCAGTCCAGCCCTGGGCTCCAGGCTTAGTCTTTGCCCATGAATCTTCTGCTACCTTCCTGTATAGAAGGGGGGAAGAGGGTAACTTTAAGTTCTCAGTTCCTTCTACTATCCCACAGCTCAGTTTTGCTGTTAATGAACTTCAAAATCAGCAAATGGTAAAATCTTACAGCCTCTTTCAAAGGACACTGAACGACTTCCATTGGGCTCTGCTGCAGAGTACTCTAATTAATATTTTTTTGATCTAGCATAAATGTAAAAGTGTAAGCACACTTTTCTGCCACAGTCATCCAGACTAATCCCATTTGCTACAGCTGAACTACGAGACCAAAAAGCAGAGACCACACACACAAGCAGCCACTGACTCCCTATTAAGCTTTTGAATGCCAAGTGCTGCTAGATAGTAGTGAGTTATTTCATGGTCTGCTTATCTCCCTTTAACAATCCAAAGGAGCAGGTCAGTTACTCTGGTACCAGACCATTACAAACATCAGAGGGTTCTGTAACTAGAAGTGGGAAAGCTTCAGGTGTGCACTGGTCTTAAACAACAGCAAATACATGAAGCCATATGCTGCAGATTAAATATTTGAGGATGAAAGGTGTTTCTTCCTGTTTTAAAGACTTTTGGAATCTTCCTATCCAGCACCATGTGTAGGATACTGCACTATTCTCTTTGTGAAACTAGATTACGAGCTGCTGTTGTAATAATGAATAAATCCAAACAGTGATAAGTTTTCTTACGCTCTTTGTTGATTTTTTAACTACTTTCTTTCAGCTGTACTAGCTGAATACTGCATTTTGTAGACTAACAGCTAAAGCACTTTTCTTTTTCCTGCTTTATTCATGCCTCCTGTTTCATCCTATGTTGTCTTTAGAGTCTTCAGTACTGTCCAACATTGTTTAGTTTCTCAGAGAAGTAGGTGGGTGTGAAGTAATGTGTGAGGACATTTGGATTCCATTTGGCTACAGAACATCCCAGGAAAAATTGAATTAACCTTAGCGCTGGTACCAAATTTTCTATGCATTGAATTTGCAAATTATTCACCCAAATACTGACTTGACTACTTACTGTCTGAATAGATAACAGATGTTCAACCCTAAGATATAGGGGCTTTGGTCATTAAAAATCATTTGAATCAAGTGCATTGCTTACTTAGTGCAACACAACTGATGTAGAGATGTGGCATACTTAATTCAGAAAGAGCTTAAAAAAGTAATTGTAAACACGACCTCCTAGTACTTCATATTTATTTCCTCTGGGTGATTCTGTGTCAGATTTGCTCAGAGTTAAAATCAGAGCCTCTCTGTTAAATGCCAGCGCTATAAAAAACAAAACCAAGCAAACAACCACACACTCCCAACCACCTGAAAAAGCAAATGGTGTTAGTTTGTTTTTGTCATTTAAGTCATTGTCACATTTCAAAGTTATATTTGTCACTGATCTCTCTAAACACCTTTAATCTTCTATATTTAACAAGTAGTTTTGATTGCATTGACATCTGAAAAGTAAGATTTTTGTGTGGTTTCAGTAGGACTGCTTATGGAGTTGAGACTGTGGACAAGGATGCCAGAATGTGAGCTATTGCAATGTGTTTGATGGTATTCCACTTCTCAGAAGGCAGAGATATTTTAGGAAAAAAAAATTTGGGTTCTACCTTGAATCATGCTAAGCAATGTGTTCACACTACCTCTGTGAACCTGTTTGTCCTCACAAGCCAAGTGTTACAGGGCAGGGTCATAGCTTGTAAAGTTCCTAAAGTTTAACCATGCTAAAACCAAACCATAGAAACCACCACTCAGCACTGAGCTGCAGGTGAGCATTTCTAGGAATCAGGCCCCTGCTGAAGCCTGAGGACTGTGCCCATTGCACCCCTGCCAGCCTTGGCTGCTTGCCCTGATGGAGACACGGTTGCCAGTGGCTCCTTAAGCTGCCCCGAGGGTCAATTGAGGCAGCAATTTTCAAACTCCAGGTATCCAGCTCATTCTTCAGCCAGCCTGAAAAAATATCAGAATATCAGGCTTTTACCTCTTTTTGGAGAGTTAAAGCCATTGTAACCACTCTTAAGGTCTCCACTGCCTAATTCAGTGCCAAGTAAAGTATGTTTGTGCGTTTACAGTGCCATATATAAATGATCACTGCATTAAGCATTTATAGCAAATTTTACTCTTTAAGGTTCCCAAACCACTTTAAGAATTTAAAACCAATGTAAATGATAAAAAGGGATGATAGGTCTGGTTCAACTACTTATAATGAATAATTAATTTGACAAATCTATTTCTTTTTCCTTATTTGCAAATTATTCAAGTGCAGAGTTAAGTTCTTTTGTTCATCAGTCTAAGTTACTTGATTAATAGTTTAGGCAAAGTATTTCAGTCTACAAATTGCCTGCGAGCTGTTTCACATGGCAATTATGACATACTTTATCTATTTATAATTGATCATTTTATCTACTAAACAATGACCTGATATAAATGACATGGCTTTATTCCTCCATGTTGTTTGACTGACTTTATTCAGTTAATTTTTAACATTCATAAGGAGGACTGAACATAGTTCAGACCAGGAGAATGTGGAAAAAGCCCATGAAAGCATCCAGGATGCAATGACATGCAGTCTTTCTTGACAACATATTGGAAAGAGCCTGCCAGATATTTCAAGGGCATAGAAGGACAACTGGAATTTTTCTGGTTTTCTAGATCAAAGTGGCAATATTTGAAGTCAAGCCTAGGTGAGATTCAAGTTAGGAGAGTGGAGGCTGGTACTAGTACCTTGTCAGGTATCATCTGACAGGCTGTTGATGATTTCTTGCCTGGTAGATAGATAGAAAAATCTGATCCTGTTGACCATCTCAGCAAAAGCCATCCTTGTCAATGAAAAACTGCCAGAAGGGCCTTAAACTAAGTGGGAATTTGAGTAATAACATAAAAAAAATTTCCAGCAAATATGTACTCTGTGTATGTGGATTACGACCAGCCCACCAGACATGCTACAAAGCCAAGTGATAAGGGGCATATTAGATTGTAAAAGAATTGCTAAACGAACTTTCAAGCACCTTGTTAATAGGTGAGCAGAGGCAGTTTTAATATATATGAAGAAATGTCACACAGTTAATATTTCTGAAACTTGGTTAAGGTGTCGTCGTGCTGGAGCTTCACAGATATTGATTGAATTTTTTTAGCCTTCTTGATAAAGAAGAGGGACTGTAGATGGAGTGCTGCATCAAATAAACATTGCATGTTCAAGAGTCAAAAAATAATCTAGTAACAGGAACTTGGTACTTCTGAGTCAAATGATAATTACAGATTCCTGTGCACATTACAGAGAAAAAAAACCAACAAAACAAACAACTACAGAGACAGTGAGAAGAGCTGTTCTTTCAACATTTTTCCTTCAGTATGGGGAGAAAAAAAATAATCTAAGTAGTGTTTAAACTGAAGAACATTTTCTAATGTGTTGTTTTGCCAGCACCAGAATTCCCTAGAGCTTCCAAAAATAGTAGCGGATAATCTCAGAGTGTGGAGATTCATCTTGCACAAGGAAGTTCAAAACTGAACATAATTTTTGATGGAAAAAGAGATAAATATTGCCCACCAGTGACAATCAAACAGGAAGAACTGTTAAAGAATGTGATTACATTACTTTATAAGTATGAACTGTATATGACACCAAGTAGTTATACTTAGATATTTTAGGGGGCCAGTTTTTCCAAGCTTGAATCCGTTAGCATAACTGAACAGGAATGTAAATTTTAATTAGTAAGTATTAATGAATACTGGGAATTGTTCAAGGCCATAAACTTGGATGCAAAAATGTGCAGTAATCAAAATTGTCCTGATTAAACCACAGAAATGTACTGCAAAACCAGAAAACAGTCACGTGTCAAGAATGGAAAAAGCAGGCATGAGTTATACATTGAGACTTATAAGTAACTGGTAAAATAAATTAACAACTCTGTTAAACATCAATGGCCAATATGGTTAAAACAACAAGAAGGCAATTTGAAAACATTTTAGCATCAAAAAGAATCTTAGGTCAGATATAGTTCCACTGAATATGCAGATGGTGGAAATCATAAATAATGACGCAGATAAGGCAGAAATGTTTAATAAATATTTCTGTTTTGCACTTGGAATGAAACAGGAGGATGTATCCATCCCATATGATGTTGTGGATGGAAATGAAAGTTTGCCATCTGTAACAAAGAAAGAGGTAAGGCAGCAACTGCTGAAATTCAACATATTCATATCAACAGCCTTAGATTATTTTAGACCCAAAAGTCTCAAAGAAGCTAACTAAGATGCTAAATTCACCGAGTTTACCAAAATGTAGAAAATGTAGAGATATCAACCCAGCTTTGTTGTCTAGTAGGCACCTAATTTTCCTGCTTTGGGAGACTAATGGAAAAAACCTCTCCCCACCATGTGATACAAAACAAAGCCTATTGAACAAACACTTTTATTTATACCTTAGAGTATTCCTTAGGCTGATACAAACATGGTGATGTTCACTGTCTTTATTAGGAGAATGATGATCTAATTTTATAAACTGATTTGAATTGCCTGGTTAAAAGCCAAGAACCAGCAAAATATCTTTAAATGCAGCCAAAAGCAAAGTAGAACATTTAGGAAGAAGAATTAGGGAGACTGTCTCTGAAAACAGTGAGTCAGAAAACGACTTGGAAAGGTTCTCATATATTATTACCACAAAATGAGCTCTGGCTACAATGCAACCTTTGGTGGGTAAAAGGAAGCTTAAAAACCAGAAAGAGGGAGCTGAGCCTCATTTTTGCTCCCCACACTGGAAAGACTGTGTCCACTTTTTGGCCCTGCCCTTCAGGAAGAATGTGGAATAAATACTGTGTTGCTTTAGATAGTGGCAAATGAGCCTTAGGATGTGATGTACCTTATACAGGGCTGTGTATGTATTTGTGTGAAAAGATGAAGAGGAGACCTGACAGACCAGGCTTTATTTTTCCTCTTTTCAGATGTATTCAACAAATTCTACCTTTCAAAAAATATGGCTTTCTATAATTAAATATTAAAACACTTTGCTGCAGGAAGTAGACTCGCCATAGGTTTAAGATGAGATCAGACATCTCTCTGAGAGTCCTTATGGAAAAAAAAATAAATCTATTCTCTATGCATATCATTGGTCAAGCTTGACTGTGACAGTCACTTTTTTTCTAGTCTGGGAATTTATAAAGCTGTGAAAAGAAAAAAAAAAGGTAAAGAAAATATTTTTTAAATTATTTGTGAAACAAAAATGTAGCAAAAAGCATTTGGGTTTCAGTTCAGCAAATCCCTGGAGGAAATTTTTTGCAATGCTTTTAAAGGGACTGTATTTGACTGCTAAAATTCTGTGGTAGAATTCAGTTTCCTAGCATGAAAGGTACTTCGTGTAGATAGATGCTCCTGTTAGCAGAGGACTCATAAAACCTCATAGCAAATACAGCATTCTCTACAAAATTTTTGAAACATTTGTATGTTCAGCAAGGGTTCAGATCTTATCCAGAGCAAATGTTCAAAACCTGGGACATTGCACAGAGTTCAGACATGTCCATTTGCTGTTTAACCAAGCCTACCTGAGTCACACCAATGAAAAACTGAAGCTGGGGGAGTGCCAGACCAGTTGTGTTTAACAACAGATAACTTTTTCAGCATCATCAAGGAGTCATCCGTCTTTAAGGTAATCATTCCTGACCTCCATATTCCTCTTCAGCCAGGTTGGCAGCTGTGAGGAAAAGGGCAGCAATAGAGCTGAGTTCATAAATGTTCATCACATTGGAAACAGTGTAGCTAACTTGGTGTCATACTTACCCTAGTTTCTGGTTGGCTTGGATTTCAGACAAAAATTGTTTCCATCTTCTTGTGAAATAGTGCACGGCTGCACCAGCAGCAGTACACCTCAAAGCATGCAGTTACAAATGAGTGACTAGCCCACAACTCAAATGAGTTCCATCTATTTCTCCTTTTTTTTTTTTTCTTTTTTTTTTTTTTTTTTTTTTTTTTTTACTCTGTAGCCATTAGGAAATCATAACATTCTTTGGTGCTTCAGCATTCTGATGTCAGTGCAGGTTTGGTGGGGTCTCCCAGACTTTTATCTCCATTCCACTGTGGATGGCTACAGAAAGTCACCCTTCAAAAGCACATTTGTGGGACTGTTTTGCAGAGCATGGGTGCCAGTTAGACTCAAGTCAGAATCTTAAACAGTGCTTTTAACTCTTTTAGGAAAAAAAAACCAAATCCATCTCTGGAAAGCTGGATACATCTTCAAAAAGAAATTTTTGAGGGAATTCTGAAAAGCACCTATGTTCTTGCAGAGCAAAATGGAGACAAGTTAAAAAGTCCAGCAGGCCTCTGAACAGAATGAAGGGTGTGTAGGAGTCAGTGTACAGCACTGGTTATGCAGCAGCAATTGATGTTCTAGAATAATATCTTGTCTGAGTCACAGCAGCATAATCATTGCCTAGGTGTGGAGATTTACAGTAACAACCAGGCTCTTCAAATGATTCACTGTGTGGCCCTCAGCAAACTACTTAATTTTGCCTTTCAATTTCGTTGGCTATGAAATGGGGATAATTATATTTCTGGAGCTTTATAAACACTTTGGGATCTATAGCTGGAGAATACATAAATGGGCTAAGCAACAACACCAGATTTTTTTTTTTTCTTTTCTAGTTAAGACTCTTAAAGACCACCTTCACCTACTTGTCATTGTGGAGGTGGTCTACCTGAAGCTGATAGAGTACAAAATTGCTCTAGAGGAACGTTATAGCAAAATGAACTTCTTTGTCATCCTTATTCTTGTGTTAGGGACTTTTCCAGTTTGTGTCTGATTTTTTAAAGGCTCTTAATGAGTCTCTACTTTTCAATAGAAGTAACTATCTTTGTGATGATGCCAAACCCATCTTTCAGACTTGTAGTGGCTGCTGCAGTGCAAGATGTGTTTGGAAGAGGAGCAAGCCCAGTGGAAAATCATACCACTGACATATTTGGCTATCATTTGGGAATATATAGCACCTATCTTCTACCATCTTGAGGCAGCCATTTCTGCTCTAAAACATTGACAGAAAATAGTGATTTTGAATTTAATCATGAAACAATACTTCGATGGAATATAAAGATGCTTAGAAAATTATGGGAACAGTAAGTTCATTTTCTGAGTTATAATCTATCTGACACTAATGACAATACATTTTTTTATTTATTTTTTTGCAATGCAGCATGCACTCTACTATGTATGTACTCATTATATTCTAGGAGTTGCCAATAGTTAAGGGTTCTGCTCTGCCTCCCCCCCCTTCTTGGTGCTTCCCCCTCTCCCAGACTGAGGTTTGAACATGATGATCATGCAAGGACTTTTGCTGCTCAGCTCTGACTCCCACACACCCCTCAGTCGTTGTCACCTGCATTTCTCTCACTCAAAGGTCTAAAACTCAGTGAGAAAAGAAAGTTTATGTGTTAATCAAAGTCTAATGCTTTTATGTTCCCAGCTCTCCTGTCCCCTGTTGGTTGTATGTTGTTATTTGCTATAATGTCAATATTTTATCTGAAGATCAACTGCTTTCAAATAGGATATTTTTGGTTCTACTGATAGTGTCGTTGATTTGCTGTAGCTTCTCACACAATATAAGGCAACTGTACTCAGAAAAAAAAAAATCTTCTCTTTCCCAGAAATTGAATGTGTTTTGATCTAATGTGATTTTGATGATACATGTAATGTTTCTCTGGCTGATTTTGCAATTCATTTAGGTTTTTACATAGAAGGTTCAAAAGCAAAGTTGTACCTCCCAGATTTACTGATAAATAGTTTTTTCTGCTGCTCTTTCTCTGTGTTATCTCTGTCGCAGGCTGATACAAAGAGGAAAAAAGAAAATAACTGACTGGATGAAAGTAGGACTACCCCTTTTAAAAGCTGGAAGTAGTAAGAAGAGAGTGCCTGGAGACTACAGCTTTCTTTGGTCTAGGGAATCAATTTGTTTCCTATTACCTTCTGGTAATTTGTTTTGTTTTCCTAAGTTGAGCCATGAGCTCGGGGTTAACAGGCAGGGAGACAGGGTCTCTTCTAGGCAGGAAAATTGCCAATAACAACTTGAGAATATCACTGTTTTTCCCTGTTGCTTTCATAATGACGACAGAAGACACTGATTTGCATGAAAATTTTGTCTTAATTAATTGAGGCATCTCTGCTGATATAAGTTTTGCTGTGACCTAAACCCACTCACTAGAAATGCAAACTCACTAGAAAGGTAAAAGCTTTCTAGGTATACACTTGGTGATTGTTTGTCTTGTCCTTTTGTGCAAGACTAGATTGTGTCAGTTCTGCACTTCTTAAAAATGAATCTGTGTTTTGCCTTGAACCTGAAACACAAGAGAATTAGTTTTAATTGCACTTCTTTGGACAGTGCTTACGGTACCTAGTAACTAATGGCAGCTGGCTCTTGAGTGTTTAAACCTGTGTGGCACAGGGATAAGGTGCATAGCAAAAAATTGTTCTTCCAATTTTATGGTGCTAATAAAACTGAGAAATGGAAAGATACTTCCTGTTTATCCCCAGGTCTCTTGGCTTCCAATATTATTTCAATTGTAAACCTACAGAAAGGGAAAAATTCTAACAAATAATTCAGTTGTCCCTTTGATTTAGTTTCCTCAGCATCCCAAGCTAAACAAGGGTCCTGTGGTGCCAAGCTCTAGTTAAAATCCATATGTTCACCAAAATACCGTCACTTTATGTCATGCAGGTTCTGAATCATTAGGTATGATGTTCACATTATTACTCACTAAACAGTTTTTTTTTTATACTGCTCAGGCCAATGCATATCAAAATTCAGGATTTCTGATAGTTACAAAGAGTTCTTAATGATACCTTCAGAAGATGAAATGTACGGGTTTCAAAAGGTATGCGAAAATATGGATATGAGGCATAATAGTTAGAGGTAGGAGGAGCACACAGGATCAGCAAGGCAGACAAGTTCAGAAACCTTTAGTGATTGTGTAGCAATCTGTAATGAAAATTCAAGTACCTTCTCTTTAATGATCCATTTATCTCTTCGACATGATTTTCTATCATTTTAACTGGCATGGCTCCTGTTTTCTGAGTGTTTATTGCAAATTTGTTTTGTCAAACAAGTCTTTAATACCAGACAGATCAGACTGCTCCCTCAACATTTTCTCTGAATGAAATCTTTGTTGTAAGGAAAACACAGATGAATTATTTTATGTCTGAAGGAGCAATACTATGATATGAGCTTTGTGTTAAAGATGGAGGAGAATTTTAAAGTCTCTAAAGCATGGTGAATTTTTTCCATATCAGTAGGTTAACCAGATGAAGCCATCCCTTTTAACTTATACTGTGTTTTACAAAGATAAGGGTGGAACTCAGTCAGGGGAACAAGATATCTAAGGAGGGCAGTGTTTTCTCCAGTGCAAGCTGGTTTTGCCACAGTGCAAAGTACCCTGTGATGTGACAGCAAAACACGGTTCTGTTGGTTACTGCCTCCTCGGGACAGACTGGGCTGTTTGAATTTTTGCTTTGGTTTGGTCTGTGGGATGGATCCCCTGTGTAATTGCAGGTTCATTTAGAAACAGGGGGCTACTTTACTCTTTAGTTCAAGAACCATGGTCAAGTTGAAGTCTCCTTAATATCAAGGAGCATTAAAGAGGAAAAAATGAGATGTTGCTCCAACTCAGAATATTGGGGAAAACAAAACCCGAACCGACCTCCTGAAGCTCATTCTTTCAGTAAAATCTTTTTTAATTTTTTTTTTTTTAACTGTCTCAATTATTTGAAACAATATTTACTTAAATTTACAGGCATGTTTCTGCATGTGACACCTTGTTATGAACCATGAGTAGCTGTCCCACGATTTGCAGCACTGGCCTCACATACTTTAACTTGTGCCCAGTGGGAACCCTGTGAGTATTAGTTAGGCTGGGGTGAAAATCCAGAGCATGCAGGCACCTCACAGTATCTTCCTGTTCTCAGTCTTCATGTAAGTACCTCACTCCATTTTGAAAGTGGTGCCTCACTGCAGAAAGGGAGAGCTGTTGCAGAATAGCTAATAACCTTGTAAATTCACACCCTGTAGTACAAAAACTTCCCCAAACCATTAGTAAGTCATTTTTATTGATTTCAGAATCCCATTAACCTTAAAGGTATTCCTCACACATGGTGGAATCACTCAGGAAAGCGAGAGCAAACCCTAAACTTGAGGCTTCAAGCCCTGAAAAGCATTCACTTAACTCTCTCCTGCCAGTCTTGCAGATTCTGAGTATTTCTATTCCCTTTACTGCTCCTTGTGACTTAGTCCTGGAGAGCCCTGGAGAGCAGAACAGAGACAGAAAGCTGATGACAGCAAGCTGAAAAAGCAGCCCCCCTAAACTTTGTGTGCTGGTGATATGGGGTAGAGTATGGACACACTGGTGAGGTAACGGGATTTGTCTGTCTTTCAGCACCAGATCCATTGTCCACATTCAAAGTAAATGGGAATTTTGGGGGAAAATGTAATGCTGTCTGCTATACCTATTGCATATGCTCAATTCCTCAAAGTGGAATTACGAGCATCCCATGTTTTATGGGATATCTGAAAGTGCTAACTGCTAATGAAGTCTAACAAAGTCATCTCTATAGTGATTTAGATGAATTTGGGAAGTCAATGGTGAGAAGAATTATTTTCTGTATTAAATTAAATCTGGACTTGTGGGAAGATTTCTTCCGAGGAATAAACGTTAGCAGGAAAAGCAAACCCCTGCTACTTCAGAATTTTTAAAAATAAACAAACCATAATTAAAGAAGTCTTAAAGCAGGACTTATGCTGACTGTAAAAGTAGTTTTGACAGGTTCTAGTTACACTACTCTTGACTGTGATGATATACCTGAATAAAGACTGCAGCATAATTTGGGAAGAAAGTAATCTCAAATTACTTCATATCATAACTTTAACAATAAAAAAAAGTAATGAGGAAAAACATCTATTTTGTGATTGTATATTTATCCCAATAATGAGAATATAACTTTATTTCCTTCAAAACAATAATAGCTTTTCTTCAATTATTTTTAAATCCCCAACATTATATTTTTATGTACTGTGCTATAATCCTTACACATTAGCTTCTGTTTCTTTCTCTCACTCAACAAATTGAATTAAAAAAAATAACAATGACAAACATATAGAGTTACCTATACCTTTTCCCAGCAAGATGAAAACCAGAATTTTATCGTATTTTTTCTGTTCAGGAAATAGACAGTACCTTTGTAAACTTGGGAACCTAATATTGCAGATGAACTTTCTGGGTTTATCTGCAGATTATCCTTACCAAATTCTGTAGTTCTTGTATCAGTAGTGGCATTTAAGGGAGGAATAAACCACAATGCAGCACTGGATCTTATTCCTGTAAGTAGGAAAACTGAAGTCACATGTCATTATTTCTGTACGCTTTTTACTGCATCACATCTCTCACTTGTCTCTGAAGAAGTTTATAAATAATTTTTACAATTAATAGACTGAAGTCAGAAAATGTGGAAAAGTGCAAGAGGATGCTCACCGTTTTAGCACGAGTTCAAATGACCTAATTCATTATTTGGGTTTGACACTTCTCTTGTAACTCAAGTATTTTATAGATGTGGTTGAAACAGAAAACAGCTGCAATGTTTGGTTAAGGTAAATGAGACTCAGCAAGTATAAGCTTAGAAGCAGATACTCTTATAAGCAGAGTCCTTCCAGGTATTGTGCTAAGTGTTTTTTGTAGCCCTGCCACCTCATTGCATCATCGTGGTACCTGTGCAAAACAGAGCCCCCTAAACACTTCCTTAACTTTTAGAGCTCAGCCTCATGCTTTGTGTCGAGTGCATGTTTTGTCTCTTGACTACTTCCCAATTTCTAATGCAGGATTTAACAGGCCCTAGTACTGCAGGCATCTTGAAGCCTGTTATTCTGTAGGCTGAATTTGAAGACTTCTTTTAGTTAGGTAAAACAGGGCGCTTTTTTTTGCTGTTTGCAGTTTATTGGTATGTTAAGCTCCGCTGAGGCTCCAGGGATCAAAAAAATCAAGCCTAGACAAAAAGAAGAGAAAAGTGAATCAGCTGGGTTATATTAGTAAATAATTTAGAGTGCTTAAAATAACAATGTTCACACATTTTTAATTTAAAGCCTGCTAAACCCTTTTAAAATTCATTTGTATTTGCAATTACTTAAACTGTGAGCCGTGCACTGGAGGGAGTGAAACTATAGATTTTAAGTACGTAGCTGGAGGTAATATATAAATTCAATTGATCAGTCTGGCAGAGAATTGATGCCACAATTTGTACCCGGTGGCACTTTCTCTTCCTTACCCGACTGGCTTAGAACATTATCAGAAAGTCAATATGAGACGCCAATACAGTGATATACTTGCAGTCATAAGCCCCTGGTTTAGATGAAACCCTGGGTGCTCAGGCCGTGGCTTGCAGTGGACAGACAGCCTGACTCCATCCCACTCTGAGCCGTCCTGAGAGCACTCAACTGGCTTCAGCTTCCCAGGTTTCATGTGGTTATCATCAATGGCCCCAGCAGCCAGGCAGAGCAGGCACAGAGGATGTCTGTCTCTGCGAGGCGGTGCAGCGTGCCTGTGCAACCCTCCAGTCTGGCTGCAGTTCCTCCTATCAGCTGCCTGTCTCTGACAGGCTCTACACTCATCCTGATCAGGTTTCCTTCATAAAACTCTTCTGCAGTCTCATGTTTTTTGGTTCTCTCTCTTCCTTGTAATTTATTAATGATTCCACCTCCTCTGCGTTCTCTTTTGAAGCCCTTCCGTTTTATAAAAGGCATCTTTAGGAAGCTTGATGAGGAATGACTTACAAAGTCTACCTTTTGAGAATGTGACTTTCTTTATTTGCTCCTTCATTGAGAACAAAATCGGGCTGCCAGCCACTAATTTCAAACAAAACACTTATTTGAGTAAAAGCCCATTATGTCTGGTGCGACATGTGAAACTAGAAGGTCACCCACAAATTTGCCCTGCATTTATTTTCCTCACAGGATTTTCAGTTGTATATAGTATGTACAGTAACATCTGACACTTCATGGCACATGTTAATTTTTTTTTCTTGCAGCAGTGACCCTTCCCTCTCCACCTACAGAACATGTGATGCTTAGAATCAGAGAAATAGCATGGAGAGCTGTTGGGTCAATAGTTGTTTAACCCTCCCTGTGATAATGCAGAATTATTCTAGCCAGTGGACCACAAGTACTTTGTTTTGTGCAGCTTTAAGTGACACAGCTGATTATCTCATCCACGCCTTCCCCTGCTGACACTCCAGTACACTTCATTGTTAGGAATCTTTTCCTGGTCTTTGTCTAAATTTGCTTGGTTTCTACTTGACAGACTCCTAATCAAGACTTGCTCTCTCTAAAAAAGTTCCCACTTTCAGTGCTCTTTTTGAATATTTCTCATGGTATTTTCATGTAGTAGTAATCCTTCATAGTAATAGTAACTTCCTCATAGTAATTCTTGTGGGTTCTACTGTAGAGAAGTTGTAAGAATGGACTGCTTTCAGAGGCACAGGATTTTTGTCTGTTCCCTTGTTGCAAGGCTGATGGGACAAGGGCTGGGAAATTCCTCTCATGTTGCAATTAGAATATAAGGGGAGAAATGTGTCTGTTTTCTTAGATGAAGAGAGAATTCTGGAACCTCAGAGTTCACTAGGTCTTGTGGCTTACAGAATTATATTTTCTGTATTCGCTAATGTGATCTCATGTAATAGCTGGAGAAGGAAAGTGTCATATTTATTTGGTGACCTGCTAAAGTCAATTGTAGCAAGTCCACGTGGGTAAATCTCTCCTGCAAACACTCATACATGCACTTGCCTTCGTGTTCCTGAGTAGTTTTGTTGTTTTCACGGATAAAGGAAAGCTGACATGTGAGTGTCAAAAGGACAGGGTTTTAGGCCACAGCTAGAGGGCTAGGCAGTCAAATGTTTATGTAGCACAGAAGATGCACATAAATTTCCAGTGCCCTGCATATGTCCATGTCAATGACTTAAGTAGAATGTGGGCCCTCTAACCTTCAGGAATAAGGTGAGCTGTACTTGTTCTGGTGCTGTTTCGTACTGATCTGCTCAATCTTCAGTGATAAAATCCTCTAAGAGTAAATTTGATTCAACTCATGACAACAACCCCTTTTTGTTAAACAGAGATCAGGATAGAACCAGCCTCTTAATCCATTTGGCTTTTCTATTTTTGTACATTGATTGCTTATCAGGAAATAAATAAATGGGAAGGTAAAGGACTTGTGCACATCAGGGCAAAAAGCAATAGCCATTAAGCCTGTAACTTACAGTATATGCCCTTTTAGCAATAAGGACACTGCTTGAAATTGTCAGTGTGACAGATTTACTCCTAATAGCTTAAGCAAATTTCACAGTTTACCCAGGTCATTTTGAAGTAAAAAAAAACATTAATGTGTTTGGAATAAAAATTAAAGATTATAAACTTCATGCACATCTGCAGAGAGTCAGCCATATGTTTCATATGTTTATTTAAAATATTAGAGGGTTCTTGTTGGGATAGAATATGTTTCCTCTGTAGCTATAATATAAATAATCTAAAGGCATTTAAATACATTTTGACATTTAAGCATATGCTTAAATCACTTTTAACATATTGATTCTGTCCTGCTCTACCAACACTCACCCATGACTGGAGAGTGTAGAACTTCATAAAACTGTTTGTACCGTGCACAGGGCTTTCTGTAGGTTCTCATTGGATCAAGCCATGGAGGGAAACAAGGGAGAAAGGTGAGAGAAGGAAGATAAAGAAGGATGAGGGTGTGTGTACCTGCAGGGTACAGTGAAGTGTTGGTCACCTTCCCTCCTGGAACTGGGTTACCCTTGCACCTGCTGCTCTCATTTCCTGGTGGGGTTGGAAGGGCAGCCCCCCCCTTTTGCATCACTGTGCAAGTTACACACACTGTGTGTAATCTACCCAGAGCATGTCACTGGGTTAAGTACAGGCTGTGCTTTGAACACACTTTTACACACATACACATTTCTTATTTCAAGTGTTTGATGAAGGGTCTTGGAGTTCTGGTCGAACTGACCTGGCTCAAAGGTGATCACTCTTTAAGCAGTACCACAATGTTAAGCAAAACTTGTTAAGTGGAAACCAGCATCAGTTGCTCCTAAAAGCAGTGTGCCAACACCTTGGCTTGCTCCTAGTGTCATTGCACTAATGGTAGCAGTGGGACACTTTAGAGAAGCAGAGATGGCATAAACAAAGCTTATGGTCTATTCCATGCTGAACCTCTGGAAAATAATTCAGCATGTGTTTAAATAAAGAGGATGGTTCACCTGCTCATAGCTAACTTTTGAGGGATTGCTCAGGTGTTTACACACCCAATAGCTCTGCTGGACTGGGCAGAACACTTAACATTCTGTAGGATTGAGCCCTGAGTGTCTAATTACCATAAAAAATATACGGTGGGGAATGATTATGCACTGGTAGGGGGGAGGGTAGAGTAACCCTAATAAATCTTTTTGATCTTTAATTTCTCTACTAAAGTATAAATCAGCTCTGTATTTTTCTAAAGCCTGGGTTGGTAACAGATATTAATGTAGCTGAGGCGAAAATGAAGATGGTGTGCCTGAATATTATTGCAAGGAGAGTTGACTGTATCACTGAGGGTGGGGTCTTGTGGGTAGATGGACACAGTTTGTTGGTTGAACAGGGTGCACACCACAGCATGCACTTCCACTAGAAGGGCAGTCTTCCTCCAGCCCCCTTGGAAATCTATCCAAGACAGTATGGTGATGAAAACTACAAAATACTTTTTTTTTTTTTTAATGGAGGAAAATGCATCTAGGTGTTTACACGCCGAAAGACGTGTTCTGAGATGACTCTGGTTGCTCATCTCAGCTTTATTGTTAATAACCATTGAAGGCTGTAGATCCAGATTTCCAGTTAGCATGAGATTGCCTAGCACTGCGTTTTTTATGTGGGTTAGACTTAAGAAATGAATGTAGGCAACCTTAATCTTCTGTTAACGTTTTTGTGCGTATGGGAATATATTCATATGCACATATACTCACAGACATACAAGTGAAATATAGCAAAGATGCATTAATTTTACATTGATTCAAAATATTTACAATTTCAGTTAGGATGATCGTGCTAAAGTGACAGAAAATAGTAAGTATTAACTCTGCACTGTAAGTAATGACAAGTACTGTAGATCCTCACAGAAAAAAAACAATTGCCTGTGGCATCCACACAATATTTAAATTGGTAATCTCAAAAGAGAGGTTGCTTAGATTTTCAAGCTTGTTTTTGGAAACTCTTATCTTAGCTGAGAATGTAAGTCTAGGAGAAGTTGATAATTTAGAGCCTGTTTTGTTTTTTCTTCTTGAGAGCTAAGACTGATGTCAGAACTTCTGGGATAGGAGCAGTGTTCACTATGTTTTGATATGTTGTGTAACTACAGGAATGAAATCTCAGAATGATCTCAAGCCTGGGTGAACCTCAAAAGGTGAAGATACATTTCACCTGCATAGATCCATTTTGTCATAATCTATTCATTTCATGATCTTTCTTTTTCTATTTGCTTCTATTTTTAAAATATATATATATTACTTGACAGTAATATAGAAAATTAGAAGCAAATGGAAAAAAAAGGATTATGAAATTAATAGATAATGACACACCCCTAAAAGCTGCACTTGAAGAGATAGGCATGGTGATATTCAGTAATGTTTATTTTCTTCAAGTCTAGAAGGGCAAAAGGAATTTCATGGACCTTTGTTTGAGCCTTCCCTGGATATGCTCACATCAAGTGAGTTCCTAGAGTTCTGCATGAGTTGGAGGAGCAGTTCAGCACACTTTTAACATCAGTTTTATGCTCCTCACAGCCCAAAGAAAGGAAAGAGAATGATACCTCTCTAAAATTTGAGAACAGGGTATGTAAAAAAAGTAACTGACTGAAATACTTGCAATTGCCTTTGAGTTTGTGAAAAGCTTTGTGAAATGCTGTAGATGTGAATGACATTGTCCTCTGCTTTCTTTTTTTCCCCACCCTTTACTCTTTTCTGGTAATACCAAGTCCTGAAATAGTTCAGTGCTGGAAGAGCAGCTATAAACATCTCACAGCATTGTTTAAAAATGTCTTTTGCATTTTGTACCTTTCAATACTTCCCCACTTAAGTAGTTGTGCCTCAGTCAGGGGGTGCCATCAGTTACTCACTTGGGTCGCAGCTGAAAGAGAACTGAGGATCCAATCCTGCGATGCACTGAGAAACTCCAGGAAGGAATTAAATTGCTCAGGGTTACTGGGATTTCTCTGTGCCTCATGGGTTCAGTCCTTCATTTGCTGAAGTCACCCACCTAAAGAGGTAATACATACAGAAGGTAGAACTAGAGCTTTTGGAGGAAAACACCCAAGCCTATCATGCTCAGTGTTATTTACAAGCAAGTTTGACATATCTTATTTTCTTAAATTACATTTAGGTTGTTAAGAGGGAAAAAAATCTCAGATTTTTTTTTCCTTTGCTTTAAGGATACCAGAATAATTATTCAAAGGAATATGTCAGGTCAAGTGTTAACAGTATGTGCTGTAAATTAAAAAAAAAAAAAAAAAAGAAAAAAAAAAGAAAAAAAAAAAGGAGAGATAAAAGGGAAAGTAAAACACCACACACAAGAACCAACCATCTGTTCCAAAAATCTCTTACGGTTGTACCAGTCTTGGTTAGGATTTAAAAAAAATTCTGTGTACAATTTCTGTGTTAAGATTCATTATAAGATTTAACAGATTTACCTCAATTAAATGATCCAGAAAACTTCTGTACAATGTATATTTACAATGAAATTATTATAGCCAGAAAGTACACAATGTGCAGATCTTCTTGTATGGCTGGGTTTGAGTGAAAATAATATTACCTAAGGAAGAGAGAAGTTTTTCAAAAGCAGTATCTTCCAAATGTGATGCAAAGTGAATCAATTCCTTTAGTGTAGAGTCCATGAAATGTTAAGAGAACTTGCATTTTCCTCCCATTGCTGAATGAACAAAGCACAATGACTATTGGCATAAAAGTCATTGATGGCATAAAAGTCAGAAATAATTTTTTTTTTTGGTTGGAAAAATCCTCAGCAATTTTATTGTTCATAGCTAGAACTGCAGGCCTGCAGCTTGTTAATTTTACTTGAAGGTTAGCTTTTTTTTAATGTGTTAACTGTAAAGTAAAACAACTCTAGGCTAGGCTCTTGGTGGCAAAGAACCTAAGTTTCCTTAGGAACGACAGTATTAGCTGTTTGAGTCAAGCCTTGAAGAGGAAAGCAAATAGTAAATGTGATTTTTTTTTTTTCTGGTGACCCAGATGATGAGAGGTGCACTAAAGGGGGAGGATGAGCAGGAGGTGGGGTGGAAAAAGGGAAAGAATGAAAGACTGCTCTGGCTGGGCAAATTAAGTATGTTTGAGTTCTCTTTTTGTGGTACATTCTATGATTTGAATTGCCTTTCAAGTTACATCTCAAATGAAAGCTCAGTAACAATATGGAGCAAAGTCATGGGAAACAATGCATTAATTCATATAATCCATGTGATTAGGGAAGGGCTACAGATCCAGAGGCCTGGGGAGCATAAATGTGGTTCTCAGTGAGTATGGTCTGGCCTCATACTCCCACTCCTGCAGAATTTGGCTTGTGGATTTTTGCTGTGTGCACTTCTACTAAACAGACTGCACACACTTCCCTCAGCCCCTCTCCTCTATTGTGAGCATCTTCTGCTGAACCTCTCTGGTGTTTTCAGTGCTCATTGGAGGTTTATGGCACTGGATACTAATTAGTCTTCCCAGCATGAACTCCCTCAGTATATTATTATAGCAATGAAAATATCACTACTTGCGTGAGTGTTTGATCTTAAGTCAACCTATCTGTAGGTTTTGGTATGAAGTTGGGGTTAATCCCAGACTGAGCACCTACAGATTTGAGAGGAATTCTGATCAGCAATTTTATAGGCAGTTCAGGTTTATTAGTAGTTAGAGTTACGATTGGGCTTGACTCTCCTGTCTGGATTGATCCTGAAATGTGCTGATCTTTTGCTCTTTTAACAGAACCAGGGAAACAAACAGTGTGGATCCTTGTGAGAGGCACTGCCTTGCCTCTTTTATTCAGCACAATGCACCGAGCATGTAGCGTGCAGTTTTCCATATTTAATGGCTCTTTTATCAAACAGAGTTGCTTTAAGCAATGGAATAAAATGAACTGTGTGCAAGTTGTTTCCTTGGCTTCCCGATATCCCCCCTCTCAATCCAAGTTTGCCATTCCCCTATTGACTGCAAATCAAACTGAAAGGAGAAAAAGGGAATGAAAAAGTTTATCTGCTTCCATTAGCAAATGCTACATCTAACAAAGAGATACATTTAATGAATAAATAAACGCGTAGGAGGCACACAGATGTTTTGCCTAAGTTTTTTGGGATTTTTTTTTGTTTTGTTTTGTTTTTTAATTATTTCTGAAAAACCCAGTCTAGTCTCCTTAGTTGGCAGAGGGGCCCCACCAGAGAGAGGAACATGACAATTAAGCAATCAGTCCAGTGATCAGAGATGCCATGGAATATCTATGCACCTTTTGTGTTGGTGGACAGTAGGTGCCAAATCCATAGCTCATGTGAATTGGTACAGATCTGCTGATCCCAAATGTTCTGGCCCTTAGTTTGGGCACTTGTGTACTGGAAACATTTTAACTTTCTCTGCCAATGTCAAGCCTCCTTTGTAAGCAGAAGAAAAGAGCAGCAGAAATGAAGCAGGATTTGTGTGCTGGGACACTGATGTCTGCTCCAGTGCCTTTGCAGGCACCAAAGTAGCTTTCAGACTAAAATCCAGACATGGAAGGAAGATGATCTAGGTACAACACCTATCACTGACCTTGAAGAAGTAAGTTTATCTCTCCGTGGCAGATACTATTACATTCCAACCTGTAAAAGCAGAATTATGGTATCATACCACTGTGCTGAGGTTGTCCATATCTATAAAAAAAAAAAGGGTCAGTGCACTGAGACAGGAGATGTTAGAGAAGCTAAAAAGTCTATAACTTTTTATTGTGAATTAGCCTCTGCCATTTATGGCTTTCGTATTCTCTTATGTGTGTGGTCATAATCTTTCATCTGGCTACTGTGACTCCTGTAAGAGGTTAATTTGTAAGGGTTAATTCTCAGAAATTTCTATGTAAATATGTCCTCAGGGAGGGACAGGCCAATTAGAACTACCTCTTATGGTACAATATTTGTAACTCCATAACCTTTACCTTTTATATGGCTTCAGGAAAAAAAAAATCCACTGTGGTTGGTTTTCAGGAAAAATCCTAAGGTACATAAATATGAACTGAATTTTAAAACATTCCTTGAACTTAGGTTCTAAATCTATATTCAGACACTCAAAGAAGTGAAAAGATTTTTCAGAAGTGCTGAGACTTGAAATTTGAGTCTGGTTTGACTAGATAGAAAACTTGCCACTTTTGGAACCCAGATCACTGATCAGATGAATCTGAATATGGATCTAAACTGTCATTTGCAAGCCTTCATCTCAACATAACTATCCAGACCATGGAAAATCATCATTTTAAAGATTTGCTTTTCCTCCCATTTCTTAATGAGTGTTTCTACAACCAAAGCTGCTTGATTCCCAACCCCCTCCCACTGCTGTGTCTGAAGGTAGAGACATTTAATGGATTTGTGTGGACTACATGCCAACTACATCTAAGGGCATTTTTAAGAACAATATTTTTTTTTTTTCCCCTCAGGTAAAATCTTTCCTGTAATATTTGAAACTTTGTCTTTGATCCTCAGCACTGGGCAATCAGTGTGGGGGAAGGATGCAAGGATGCTGAACCTCACTGATTTTAATGGGAAAGACATGGCTTTGCCATTGCCATCATTTGAAGGTGCTACCCCTGGATGCTTTGTGACCTTTACATGTTCAGAGAATATTTTATGGGTAGGTGGTGTTCTCCTTGAGTAGAAAAGCATCATCTTCTACGTAATGTGGGCCTGTGTATTTTAGAGAAAATGTTAAACTACTTACTCTTTTCATTTTTTTTCTCTCCTTACCATTTTTTTTGTTCCTTTTTAGTTTTCTTGGACTCATCCCACTGCTCTCCTCCCTCTGCCCCAAATGGAGGTGGCTTCTAATTTAAAGCTGACCTTTGCCGGGGTCTGTGGCTTCTAAGAGTGCTTTACCCTTTGTTGAAGTGGTTTTTAACTTTACTTTATGTTTAAAAAAAAGATCAGTTGGGAGATTCTAATGCTCCCAATTCAGCTTTTTTTTTACTAACAGTGCAAGTTAAAAGTCAGCATGGCTGAGAATAAGGGATACAGGGCAGAACAGGAGCAAAGGAAAGTGCATATTGATGCACCGGAGTAATGCATGGGAACTTTTTCACTGAGGTGTTTCTCGTTGTTTGAGTAGAGTCCTCTAGGTAAGGATTGAATATATTTATTGCTCAGTCATATCCAAAAATCTCTTGAAGGGGTTGTAAGAGAGCACCAAACCCCCATGACCTATATTGAACTTGGAAACCCCACTGTTGTCTGGAATTTTCATCCTCATATATATATTGAAATTCCTGTAATTTTTATTTAAAAAAAAATCCATACAGCTCTCATGTCTCTGATAACATCTACTATGCTCTCATCTTTACCAATCAAGTTCACAATTAATTTGTAGATTTTTTTTTTATTTTTAAAAAAAGTATAAGTTCACTTGAAAAAAAGAGAGGGACGTGGAAGCAGTGGTGGGAGAGAGGAGGACAAGGAGGTTAGGATTTTCTACAGAATTAAAACACATTTTTTATGTCAAGTAGCGTTTTATGTATTTCTTCAGAGCAAGTTTCTTAAGTTTTATTCTGAAGGTTTAGGCTTGGCAAAACCCCTATGTCCAATTCCCTACGTGTGTGTTTGTTTTGAGCTTTATTAGGAAGTGGATGTGCATCTGGTGGTTTCACTCATACAAACTATTTTCATTCAGATAAAAGTCTTCTGAAGGACACAAGACCTGTAAAGCCTCCTGGGGTCTCATGCTGACTTGGATTTTATGACAACACCATGTTGAATTTCCACAAAGGTTTTAATCCCACTCCCTAACATCAAAAGGAGTGTGATTCATAAAACATTACTTCTATCTTTTTTTTTTTTTTCTTTAGAATCTTGCTATAGATCTTTTGGAAATGGAAGTAGATATTGTGTGTTGATTTGATTCAGAGTAAAAAAAAAAAAAAAAGAAAAAAAAGAAAAAAAAAAGAAACAAATCCAGCCCTGGAAGTGTAAGTCAGTATTGGCCTGAAAGAAACATCTTGGCAATTGGACAACTTTAATTTCTCAAAAATCAAGAAATAAGGGTAAAGAAGAAAAAAGTGCCCATAAAATACATGAAACAGATGAATTTCTGTAGCTGCAACATTAATATATCAACACTGTCAAAAAGTCATAATTGTCTCAGCACTGTAACATTATTTATTTAATATTGAGAAGCTATTATTGCACTCTAGTTAAGAAAAAACACTCTTACCTTAAAAATGCATGAAAATAATATTAAAAATTAACACTAAAACTATACAATGTGGCAGTAGGAGGCTCAGCAAATTGATAATGGAATAGGGAGACTTTCAAACCAGGTCAGAAACTACTACATGATATCTTTTTGATGACATATGAGAGATGAGACATAAAACATGCCCATTTCCTAGGAAAAAAAAATGAGCCCATTTGTAGAACTTTGCCATCAAATAAAAGCATAAAGTCCTGAAAGATGCCTACAAGTCCTGAGGCCGAGCATGGAGTAAGGGACTTTGCAGAGTGAGCTTGTCTTTCTTCTGGAGCAAGCATTAACTAAAGCAGGCTGACAGAGGAGCATAATGAGCATCCAGGGCTCCAATAAAAGTCATGTGGATGGAAATGTACAAATCCCAGACAGGAGATGCTCCACTGTTACTAACTGTTCATTTAAGTGATGCCTCCACTGCTCGTGTTCACATGGCAGTGGGGCCTGAATGCCATCAGCAAGTTTGTCTCATTGTACTAGATGTTAAATGAAGACCTGGTGTAAAATCCATCTGCCTCCTCCAGCTCTCTACTGGAAGTGTGAAGGATGCTTTATCCATAATGAATTTTCACCTCTGGCAGTGAGTCTGACCACAGTGGAAGTACCAGCTCCTCAGGGCAATGGGTTGGGTTTCTTGTTTCTACCTGGGTTTCAAATGGCCTCTGCTCAAATTGATTGTGCATTTGGCTATTTTTTTCTCCTCTGATGGAAGTAGTACTGCCATGGAAAAACATTCATGTAATATTTTTATTTGTAAGATGGGAATAGTGTCTCTCTAGATCATCCAAAAAGGCTTCTGTCCTGGAAATCCTGTGTTGTTGAGAACCTGCAGAAACAGGGAATGAAAGAGTAGAAATACCTGTCCATAAAAGTGAAGGAATTAAGATATAGGACATGTGTGGTTTGCAGAATAACTGAAATTAAGCTTGGTGGGGTTTCTGGGAAGAACAAGGTATCACTTTCATGATGGAAAAATGACAAAGTTGCAGTGACAGTAGCAAAGTAAATAACAGACTACTACAAACCTGTATATGCCCCATTGTTTTATTGCACAGTTTTTTCTACCATTTAAAGATTACTTATACCATTAACCATTTCAGCTTTCCTGCTGTTCTTGCACTCACTGACCCATCTTTTATGGTGCATTCCTTAGTCTTCCAGGTATTTCAGACCAGTGACCAAAAAGTATCTTTAGTCAGTTGCATCCCTTTCAAATTTCCTTGAAGAACTTTCTTGACCAGGAACAATCCCTTCTTGAGCACTTAAATTTGCAGATCTTTAATTTTTCTCCTTCATTCTGTAGCTCCCTCAGTTCAATTTTGAAGGACTATTTGTCTCCGAACTGAGTTTTTTCTCACTCATAATTTTGAACTTATTTTTACATTCTTGGGTTGAGGATCCATGTGAAATGGTTATGAGGTTTCACAGGACAGAAGGACGCTCTAGCACTAAAGTGATCTCATTTTAGAAACATTCATTTTTGTGGAAAGTGGTTTTTTAACATCCCAGCTAAGCCCAAGAAGGAACAGTATGTTTGCATTTGACGCATGCAGAAGCACAGAGAGAACAAAACTCCCACCTACCTTTGTTGTGAAACATCTTCAAAGACAAAAGAAAACACAGTTGAAGAGGAATTATTATCAAATATAGCAATTTCTTTCTGTTCCTTTTGTAGAGGGTGCTGCCCTGCCTGTACCACTCTGACCCCAGCTGCTTACAACTAGAATTATCTAATAGTCTTTCTCTTCTGAATAGGATTTCATCAGAACAACCAGATTGTGGGTTCAGGCTTCAGATGTCTTTGTTTTAGAGGAACTTGTAGAATGGGGTTTATCTTCAGAATGTCTTTGCTTCTCAACCTCATGGCACTTATTCTTCTTAAAACATGAATATTATGGTTCATAGAAAGTGCATTATTACTTTAAGTAACAATTGTTGGGGAAAAATGACAGTGGTGCTTAAATGAAGCTTGACAGTCTGCATAGCAGGCACCAGCCATCTGTGCTATGGCAGTACTGTTTGTATTTTAATGTTTAAACATACAGCAAAGATAATTAAGAATAACTATAATTAAAAATGATTACAACAAATTACTTTTCCCTCAGCAGTGATGTGTGCCTGTAACTTATAAGTTACTTGATGCAGTAACCCTTTGGTAAGGCAGATAGGATAGCTTTGCAATTCCCACCCTGTTTCTGACAGTTCATAGATTTTTCAGGGGCTTTTATTTTTTTTCTTTTTTTCCAAATGATGAAAGAATTTTACATACTGGGCTTCACACACCTATTTGATGCACAGTAATTATCACTGAAATTTCATTCTTCATATCAGAATCTTCACTCTCTTTATTTTTTTTTTCTTTTTTCCTGAGACAAGATTAAAAGTAGCGTATTTCTCAAGCTATGGAAATAAAATGACAAGAAAAGAACACAAACTCACATATTTATTTTCATTTTCAAAGAAAAATATTAATATTTGCTCTTGACAAAAAGAAAACAAAATTTGAAACAGAAAGAAAACAACTTCTAGGATAAATTAATGCAATATCTGTTGTAAATTCCTATGCCTAAGAATAATAAGCACATTTTGCAGCCCCATTTGTATAAAGCTCTAACTTCCCCCCTTGTGTTGTTTCCTGTAGATTCTGTTGATGGGTGCCTGTCCTCATGGAGATCAGCATATTTAAAGTACATGAGTAGGTTAAAGACAATTTTTCTTAACCAACCATGAGCAGATTTTCAGTTTCTGAGCACCTCCTTTTGAGGACATAAATGGTCAAAAAAAAAAAAAAAAGAGAACAGTTCTGCAGCTGCCTCTGGAAACCCCTTCCTGCTCCAATTCCACCACATCCTTAGGCACAAGGTGAGATGCATGGAAGCTGGGTGTGGCCAGACCATGAGTGCAGGCTGAGAAACCACAAGGTGCCCTGATGTTCCTCTAGTGCAGACATAATCTCCATCTTCTACGAGATTCCTCTGTCACCCTTCCTAATCACTTAATATGTCTTTGGCTTTTGGTCCCAAAGGCTCGACACAAAAGGCAAGAAAAGCTTCTGAGAGGCAGAGTTTCATTTCAGAATCTGGGTTGTTCTGGTTCAGCAGGCTTTTGGCTTTCTTGGAGGGAATTGGGTTGTTGCTCGACTGGTTGCATATGAAGCCATTTGTCTGTCCATCCATCACATGTCAGTTTAGATGGAGCATTTTTAATGAACTCATTCAACACCTAGTTTTTCATGATGCAAATATAACTTAGTGTCACACCTACCATGAGGTGACTTGCAATAATTTCAGGAAGATGCCAAGGTAATTTGACAGATGAACAAACAAAGGACCAACATTTACTTACACATACTTGGCATTTTTGAGGCAGAATCAGAGTGCTGGGTCAAGATAATTTGAATTCCTTAACTGATAGAACAAAAATTGTTGTCCAGGCTACTATTAAAGACATCTCTGCCTCATTGGCAAATCTCCTAAGAAAACTGTTTTGGACTACCACCTCTGCTTGCTTTCCAAAAACTGATAATTGCCATTTTGCAGAAATTATCCTCTGAAGTTGCTGCAGAACTTAGCTGTGTTTGACTGGACATCAGTGATGTGGCCTGGTAGATTAAAAATAATGATACATGAATGGAAAGGCATTCCTCTTGCCCTGAAGGTGACAGAGGAGTTGTGCAACCTCAAAGGAAGCACAGCTGTGGAGAACTGAGTGGTTTCATCACATGCTGGTCACTTAGATTATCAGAATGAAGGGAATATGTAAGGGGGATATGAATAAAACATAGCAATAATGTGAAGAAGAATCCAAATACTTTTCCAAGCCTAATGTTTTATTTACCACCCTAAGTAGTTTAGTGCTGTTCTGGCATGTAATATTTGATGGGTATTATGTTTTATAAAGTTTGCATTGATAAAAGTATCTGCCTTTCATACAGGGGAACCACATGTTCTCCTTGCCTGAGAATAATATTATTCTATAAGGCTGATTACAGCCCTATTTGAAATTCATTTCAGATTTAAATGGTGTGGGCCAAACCCGAGCCCTGGTGCAAATCTGCTTGTTCCAATGGAACTCCACCAGAGGAATGTTTGACCCTATGGGTTAATGTAATGAAAAGATAACAGCATACTGTATGATCACATAAATTAAAGATGGGAAATACCAATTAGGTCAGCTAGTCCTTACCCGGGGGACCAATTTAGAGTGTTCCCTACTCTCCACTCTTGAGTGCTTTGCATTGTTTTAAGAAACTCATGCAATAAGGCTCCTGTCTTGGGTGACTGTGTGGTAGTCCAACAGATATCACAACTAAAAACTGCTTTTTTCGATCTTCCTCTCAATTTTTTTGTTGTTTTTTTAATTCTCAAATTTGCCACAAGTTTTCTGATTCACTGCAAGAAACAGTATTTTTTTGTGTGTTTTGTGTTTTTTGGTTTTTTGGGGGGTTTTTTTGGGTTTGTTTTTTTTTTTTTGTGTGTGTGTGTGGGGGGGTTGTGTTTTTTTTTCTATTGACTTTTCACAAGATAGATCCCACGTGTTTTCAATTATCACTTACCTTGGATTCACTCAGATATAGAATACAGGAGAATTATTACTATTACTATTATAATTTTTTTTTACTGCTATTATTATTATAAATTGCCTAGGTCAAATAAGAATGGAGAAAAAAAAAAGTATTTTTTGTCCTCACAGTTGAAAAAGACATGGAAAAGAACTGATATTATTTCTGTTGTATTTTTTGGCTGGTTGTTTGGGGGGTTTTTTTTTGAGAGGGAGATTGGAAACAGAAATACACAAGCAATTAGGAAAGGTTTTACTTTCCTCCCAGATAACTCGAAGTAGTGCTGGAGATCCTGGGCTGAGATGAGATAAAACCCAATTTCCAGATGTGTCTCCACCGTTGCACGCTCCTGGCTACAAAGCTGACAGAGACATTCCAGCTGTCGTGTACCAGAGTGGTGTCACAGTGTGACTGGGGCAGCAGCACTTGGTGTCTGAGCAGTGCCATGACAGCAGTGAGAGCTTTCCTCCAGTGCCACTGGCTCATCACACAAATTCCTTCCTCCAGAGTTTGACCTCCCAGTCAAAACAAGGCTCCCCACTCCTCTAAATGGAGCAAATCCCCTTGGTTTTAGGAGGAGAGGCAGGCTTTCATCCAGAGTGTGCTAAATAGATTCAGGAGTTGTTTAGGAATTGATTGGCTCAATTGTGCCTCGTGCTGCTGCCATAGTTCTTTTTGTCCAAGGCAGACTTCAAAAATTTGCTTTTGGACTACCTGGCTTTTCCCACAGCGTAGCATAACACAGCAGCTAATTAACTTTGGGGTCTTTAATTTCAGAGTTTATATTGTATCAGGTTAAGCATTTGATCAGGTAGTACGGTGCCTGCTAATGTGAATTATTCATAATTTTGAGAGGGGGGGCACTCATACAGCCCCACTTTGATCCCTAATTGTTAAATGATTTGGTTTAGATGAGGAGCCTAATTTCACAAAACTCCTAGTACAGCCAATGTAATGTCAAAGACAACCTCAGAAACCAATTTTAAACTAATCTAAGTTTTCTTTTGCTGTGGTTTGCCCCCAGAGGATTCTGCTTTTGCCAGAAGTCAGGGCCCCTAAGAGAGATACCTTGAATAATTTCCTTGCTTACATGCCTTTTTGAAATGGTGGAAGAAGGTGCTGGGATACATGTAGTAACTCCTTTAATAACAATAGTAGCAGTAACTAGAGGAAAGCTTTTTCAAAACATGCATATCTATCTGAAAATACAGATCTGAAATGACTGAAAAACAGAAAGAATGGAGAAAAGTGAGGGAAATAGAAAATAGGCCAAAAATTAGAAAAGAACAGTATCTGAAAAAGATCCAAGTGAAATCACTTAGGGTAACTGAAAGAACTTAAAAGCACTGGAATATTGAAGTTAACATTATATTAATATTAAAGTTGATTTTTCAAGGCCCACAACATCAGAAATGAAAGTATGCTAATATTATGAGTTATGCATTGCTTAGAAAGCATGCAGTAAGTTTTCCTTGATTCATGAGCTCTTTCTGCAGGACTGTCACTAGCCAGAAGCCACATTGTCACAGAAAGTATTAGAACTTTTTTTTTTATTATTTTTTAACTGAATTAATTGAAGGAAGAATTACACTTTTAGAACCACTATTGCAATGGCTGTTGAGCAAAATAACAGCCAGACAGATTGTTGCCTGCACTGAGTTTTGCTCTGGTATGACTGAGCTGCTGTTCATATCTCCCCATATCCTGGGCTGATACCAGGAATGAAAGGAAGATGAGAGGAAAATGAGTCCAGGCTGCCAGTCCTCCTCACCATAAACCCTCCTGCCACTGCACAGGTTTTCCAGTTGTTTTACAGCTTTTTTTTTTTTTTTTTTTTTTTTTTTTTTTTTTTTTTTTTTTTTTTTTTTGTCACCTCTGTGTCACAGGATGGCTCTCAGCTCTCAGTTAATTTAATTTATGTAAGATGCATACGTTGAGAAGTGAGAACACGGAGTTTAAAAATGACTAACATTGCTGCAGACAGAGTGCCAACATCCTTAAATTGCCTACCTTTTAGATCTACATTCATGAGAGAGAGGAGAAAAACAGAGGATGGCACTTTGCATACTGTTTCACACATTCTAATAATACACCATAGACTCTTAGTTTTGCAGAAAGCGTCTGTTGGATTTCTACATAAAAAAATTAATAAGAAAGATAAGATTTAATGAAACACGGTGAAGAATAGAAATTCTAAAGATAAATCTTATTTGTAGTAGACCTCCTTGAATAACTATGTTAGGTTTTAGTCAGGTCAATGACCAAGCGTAGATACACAATAAAAAAATTATCATGGGTCAACTCTAAATTAAAAATGATCAATATTCCTTTAACATTTTGAAAGGCTAAACCAAATTATTTCAGTTCAAATTAAATGCATCATTCAGATTGAAACAAAAGGTTTTGTTTAGCTTCTTGACTTCCATTGACTTTGTTAAAGCATAGGAATATTTAAAATACAAAGGTTGTACATTTGTAAGTCAAACTAAATCTAGATTAAAATGTCAATGTCTTTCATTTTGTAGCTACCAGGAAAAAAAAAATTCCAACTTTCTTTTCATAATTTCATACTAAAAGTTACCTGGAATTGTCACACTCTTCTTGACACAAATAAGCTTTTTGTTTGTTTGTTTTCTTCATGAATAATTTTTTCAGCTGTGAAATTTAGAAGGAAAATGACCAGTTAAATGTCATGTATGCATTCAAGTAGCCTGAATACAAAACACACAGAGAATAAATATATAAATGTTTATGCATAGGCATTTATACCATAATTTCAAGGATCTATTGATTATCATTTATCTTAAAGCTTGCTGCCAAAATATATGTTTTTGAAGGAAATCTCTGCCTAGTCAAACACCTGAATAAATACATTTAAGCTTATTATCCTTCATATGGAATGTTTATTCAGGACATAGGACTTGTATAAAGTTCAAAAGGAGTGGCTGGAAGTACTGATGTCCTGCATCCATAGCTTTGTATCATGCCTATACGCTTTCATTTCTTTTCTAAATTTTTGAGATTTTAATATTCTTGAAAAACACTGGAAGAGATTGCCTTGTCTTCAGCCATAAACTGTGCCATATGGAATGGTTCCAGGTCTTTGTGGCTCAAGCCATGTTGTGGGGGAGTCTCTCCAAGGAAGACAAATTTACCAGAGAGTTCCTGGTTTGGGGATCTACCAGGGCAGTTGACAATTGATTCTAATCCAAATGTACCCAAAGAGTTTGTTGTGTGTGTGTTTTTTTTTTTTTTTTTTTTTTTTTTTTTTTTTTTTTTTCTCTTATGAGCTTCTCAGAAGTCTCTAATGCCTCTAGTGGGACACTTGACAAGTTCGTATATCAGGGATTTCCAGAAGTTGGGAAGAAAATGCTGACTGGTGCTAGATTCCTAGTGTGAAGGAGACTGATTCCTGAGCTGTAGAGTTCTCTTTCTCATTTTGCCCTAGCACTTATTCTTTGCCATTCCCTGTAAAACTTGTTTCTTTGTGTTGGCAGACTACAACTTTATATATGAAATCCATTTGGCTTTGCATTAATTTTGTAACTTATTGTAACTCTACCTGATTTGACCTTTGTCTTCCTTTCTCATCTTTGACTTACACATCTCGTGCTTTCTTTTTACCCTACCTTTAATTTTTATGATAATACGCGTTTCATATTTCCTTAGGCTCTGAGACTGCTGCGTGTTGCATAAGATCATATTACTGCTCAAGTGAAAAAAATCAGTGAGAAAGCTCAGAGCTGAGGAAAAGGCCGATTTCTTGCTTTTCTTTAGTTGCTACAAACCTTGGTTATTGACAAAAAACTTCCTTGTATACAAAAGCACAAGGGGGCAGCATTACATTAAAATAAATTGTTGCACTCTGTGTGTGTGTGTGTCTGTGTGTGTACTGAAGAACAAGCATGTAGGTAATGCTAAGGTTGCAGAAAAAATTTTTACTTCAGTTTGTTCAGACTGCCTTATTAGTTTACTTGTCCTGATGGCATTGGTAAGCTGGAGGAAAAAAAAAATTCTGAGGCCATGGAGAGTTTTTTACTTACTTTCTCTTGTGTGGCAGGTCCTTCATACACCTCCCTTTCCCTGCTTTCCCTCATCAATAAATATTTGTTTGTGTTTTAAGGACACAAATAAATAAAGCACAGCTTCTCAGAAGACTTTCTTTCATGACTAGTTGGCATGAACAGCAACTCTTTGCTCCCTCATCGATGCAGGACAGGCTCTGGACTGCGAAGAATTTCTGCCAGCCTTGAAAACTTTCAAAACTGATCATCATCAGCTGATCACCATTGGAAAAGCCCAGTTGAAATGGTTTGTTCTGCTGTGGCAATGCTTGTGTTAACGCTGAACTGACAATGCAACTGGCTGGACACGGATTCTCAAAAATGTGGTTTGGGGTGGAAATATTTTACTGCAGAGGTTTATCTTCAAAGAGCAAGAATGTTCATAGTGACTTTGCAAGAATCTGGTTCATGTCCACAGTGTTCTCATTGTTTTCCTGTCATTCACTGCAAACTGTTACTTTCCTGATTTTGAGTAATTGAAGCCCCCAGTGTCTTTTTGTATGGAATGAATCATCAGAACCATTTTCTAAAACCTGAAACACATCTACCTGCTGTAGATGTGTCGCTTTCAGTTTGAATTGACTGCAAGGTCTGACTGATCTTTGCTGGGTGGGTCATTTTGATGCTGTACCCAAAGGATACAATCTAGTAAATTTTTTTTTTTGCAGGAGGTGTAGTGCCAAGGATGGCTAATTGAAGTGGTTCTATAATGGCTCAAAAAATCTGGAATGATGAAAGTGTATTGGCTCCATTTTTGGTTTTCAAGTCAGCTTTAGAAAAGAGGAGTTGTACACTTAGGGGCAATTTTAAATGCCAGTTGAAAGAAGGCATCATTGTCCAGGGTAGGGTGTCAGTATTTGTTTGCAAAGACCTAACACCAGCTATTATTTAGGTTTTATCTCTAGGGATGCAAATATTTTCCATATTATTTGGCATCACCTTCTGGAAGCACACCAGGGAGTATTGTGTAATTCCACTTGTGTGAATGACTGCTTCCATCTGTGTGAATATATCCACACATCATTCTCACAGTCTTTTATATCATTCAGTTCTGGAAAGGAGAGTTTAAAAGGCTCTTCCAAGGCCTCACTCTTGAGAGGCTGAGACTCCCTCACCAGTTAGAGGTTGATGGTATTCAGTTTCCTGGGGTAGTCTCAGAAGATAAACAGAAATTAATGCACTGCATAGTTATGTGCACCTGTTTTAACTGAAATTTTGCTCAGATGAACACTAAAAAAATTGGTGTCTGGCTGTTGGTCACATCTGTAACCACAAATGCCATCAGTCTTTGACAATTGCCAGTCCTCCATCTAAGGAATTGACTGCTGCTTCCTTTCCCTGCCAGAAAGGACTGAGTAGTTTATAAAATGGGGACTTCAGGAAGGAATTGCATAAAATTGTAAGGTTTGTAATAAATTTTTTTTAAATTTATATATTTTTTTTCTCTTGGTATGCTCAGAGCCTAGAAGGATGACAGAGGACCCTGTCTTAAAAAGGAAAAATTATGATAGTAACTTCAAGATAAAAATATTTGAGAGAATACTTTTATTGCCCTTTTTCTTCCAATTCTTTCATTAAGTGAAAAATAAACATTTGTTTTGAAGCCAAATGAATGGGTCGTGTCACTCAGTTTCAGTTCTGTCACCATGTTGCTATTATAAGTAATCTGACTATGAACTTTGGGCTTAGAAATAGTTTTGAAACTATAAAAATGTTTCCTTTCCTTCCAACAAGCTTGTATCTTTGTATTTCACTCTTTCAGATGTGTTTTTGACCTGTTATTATGTTAAGTTTAGCCTTATGTACTTGGACTATTTTTTCCCTGATTTTTGTGCTTGGCAACAGTGAGAGCCTCTCAGCTCTTTTTATTTTTTCTCCAAGTTTTTAAAATGCCATCTTCCCACATTTTTGGAAATCTGGTTGCCTTATTGTAGCTGTCTTTTCTTCATTAAAAAAAAAAAAACACCAAACCAAACAACTGTATGGAAGACCACTTTGGAGAATTTCTCTTTCTTTTTCTACAAACAAACATAACAATTGATACCATCTGCCCCCATTTTTCACATGGGTCAATAGGTGTTGAGGTTATTGAGTCTTTTAGTCCTATCAGATCATCAGAGAGATACCTTTTCTTCCTCAAGAGAGATTATTTGTGTGTGTCTTACCAATCACATCTACTTCTGTAAGACATGGTTTATATCTATATGTTCTGGTATCTTCTATCTGGAGATTTGAACAGGAGTTTTATTTCTGTCTCTCCATCTCCCTTCTCCCCAAAAAGGCTCATTCTGATATGAAGCAGTTTTTCAATCTAGTGACACGAGTCAGCACATACCTTGTGTTGTACTGCTTCTATGGCTGGCTCATCTTGATGGAATGCCTGGGATTCATTTCCTCTTTCCACAGTTACATCCCAATGAAATCCAGCTTTAGTTACCTGCCACAGGAGAAATATAAAGCACTAGTAAAAAAAAAAAAAAAAAAAAAGGTTTCAGAGAGAATTATTTGTAGCAAAATAAAAAAAAAGGAGCCCAGTCGAAGTTCAAGCATCCTTTGATCATTTTTTAAAAATTATTTTTATTTTCATTTATCTTGATTGTTTTTCCTACAATATTGTCCCATAATTCATTCAGGTAAAGTTAACTGAGATCAATAAGTAGGGTTAGCCTGATATTTAGGACACCATATCTCTGGAAAAAGAACAAATATCAACTATTGAAAGTCCTTTGGCAGTACATGAGGGGCAAAAGCCAGGCAGCTAAAATTAAGGAGTTCTTTAGTTCAGTTTTGCCAACAGAAACTATTTTTTTTTACTTTTCATGGTTATTGGGGGACTAGATACTGACTTTTCTCTGGGACACTTAAGCACTACTGCAAGTTTGGGATGTTTTGAAGGGCCGGGTTGGACTGCATTACTTGTATCTCTAAAAATGAACTCATCATCAAGATTTAATTCACAACTTGTTTATTTGCATTAGCTCTTCCTTCCACTCAAACCATAGATGCTCAATAATGATTTTTTTAAAATCCACAGCCACTGTCACCTTCCCTTCCCCAGTTTATGGGTCATTTTGTACCTCTCATAAGCTGAAGGCAAAGGAGGTGCCATTCTCCAGCACCTAGATTCTGAAAATACCTCAATATTAGGCTGAAGCAGCTCATAAAAATCTTGGTTTTTTTTTAAAAAAAGAGGTCTTTTCCAGCTGAAAAAATCCCATGGTCCTTGCCCTTGGTTACCTGGCTCCTCATGCTGCACTCAGGCTGCTGTGAAGTTGTATGCCAGGGAAAGAAATATTCTCTCAGCCACTGCAAGTGGCCAGAACCAGGTGCTCTTTGAGCAGTTCCAGGGAGGTTATCAAGACTGGGAAAGCATCACTGCAAAATGTAGAGTAACATGTGTGTGCCTTGCTACCTTGTTAAACATAAAACTAATGTGTCCTTGATAAATTAGGACACTTTTTTTTTTTTTCCTTTTTCGCTCTTGATTCCGCTCTTGTAAGCAGCATGACATAACATTCTGGAGTGTCCAAAAGGCTACTTAATCCTTACGTGCAATTTGTAGGCAGCTTTTCAAATTTTATTGTCTTTTTATGGTGAGACTTTATAATAAATGGGCTTATTCTCTAAGTAAAAATAAAAACCAAAAGCATGAACTATTAGGTGTTCAGTAAGGTTGATGATGTAAAGGGAGGGTAAATAGCATTTGGCTTCTGCCTATAACTGAGAAGAGAACTAAAGAATTGATCTATTATTCAGAGGGGCTGCCCTTTGTAATTCCCATTGACTTTGGGCAACATATCCAGGTACTTAAGTGAGATAAGTTTTTAACATGCAAAGCTAAAAGAGATTTTTTGACATAGGCTCCCATTTTTCCCCTGCAATTTGTCCCTTTTCAATTTTCCACTTTCTTTTTTAGTTGACTGTTTTTTGCTAAACTTAACCAGGTCTTAAAGTCTTAATGTAATGTTTTGTTATACTTCTTTGTTTTCTTTTGAAATTAATGACTTTAAATAATCCTAGATTAGTTCTTCAGGTTCTTTTGGCTTCCATAAAGGAGACATGAGTGTTAGGGAAAACTGGGTAATATTGTTGTGTGTTAAATTCACTTTATTCTCTCTTCTAACTACTGGAGAAAAGGCAAATCTTCTAATTAATGAAGAAAGGCTGATTTTTATAAACTTATATGTTCCTCAGGAGTTTTAAGAGGAGCCACTGGGCTACATATCTGTGTTTAAATGCACAGGCATTTTTAGCTTGGGTGTGTTATTCAACTGTATCGTGCACATTTCTGATCTAGAAAGTCATCCTGGTTCAGATCCATAGAAGAAAGTCCCGAGCAATGTAGAGAAGAGCTTCCTTGGCCCAGGCTGAGCAAGCTGGCCATCTTTGCCAGCAGCCCTCACTGCAGCATGGGCATTGGGTGTGTAGGGAATCTTGTTTTTGAAACCATCTCCAAGAGCAGAGACATGTTTAAGGGCTTGTGAGCTCAGAATTAAAACCTCTCTTCATGGACACATTTACAATTCGAACTTGAACATGACACTGAACCTCCTCGTGCTTTCCCGTGGGTAAAAACGGATAACCCTTCCTTCAGAGAATGATATCAAATGCTTTCTGAAGAAGAAACAGTTCTGTAAGACATTCTGATATCAGAGAAATGGATGTCTTACAAAGAAGAATAGTTGTTTACCTGAACTAAAGAGGGAAGGAAGGCGGACATACAATTTGTCATAGGAAGACAGTTCTAACTATGTATGAAGGGAAGAACTACTCCCTTCCCTGAAATTTGCATGGAGTATGCACAGGATCGTAGATTATTCGTTTCTCCTTTCCTAAATGTAAGAAAAAAAAAAACCCAAACTCTGTACTTTCTTCAAAAGGGAGTACCTCCAGTTCCTTTGCATTTGTCCCTCTTTGGCCACAGACGTTACTGGATTTATTTTATTAATGGAAAACATGTTTCAGGAAGTTGATGTTGCTCAAGAGTGTCAGTCCCCTGCGCTAGACCCTTAAAAGCGTGGAATTACCAGATTCAGAGACACCTCTTAACCTCCCCTCACACCCACACAGCATGTCTCTATTGACAGTGACAGATACTGCATCTTAATAGGGAACCTACTTCAGCCTCCAGCAGAGAAGGAAGCACTCTACTCATTAATCTCCTTCAGAGTATAGTCTGAACCCTTATTTACAGCCTCAGCAACATTAGCAAGCGCTCTGTGTTGACATATGCACACAGGTTAGGCGTGTCAGACAGTATGAGCTTCTGGGGGAAGCTGATGTTTTAATGAAGGCTTTGCCTCCTCCCCGTCACGGGGAAGCGCTGCCTGCCTCGCCGCTCGCCATCTGTAAAGCAGCATCCCAATGGCATTCCTCATCAATCCAAGCCCACCCCTACCCTGCTACAAAATACCAAACTGCTCTGGTGAAAGGCTTCAATCAGCTTCTTGTCTCTGTGGCAGTGGATGAGATGTGGAAATGTTGAAAAAGAACAGGTGTTTATACAAAATGTTCCCTTTTTTTCTGTGGTGTTTAGTTGATGCCTTAAGTTTGAGCTTTCATGTTTTTCAGGTTCTGTGCTGCCCAGGGGTGCAGCTCTGAGCTCACATTCAGGGTCACTCAGCTCTGCACAGAGCAGGGACACAAAACAAATCCTGCTCCTGCTGCACACCAAGGACAACTTTCAGCCCAACAGCACAAACAAGGGTGGCTGGAGGGAGGAACAAGAAGGATGAGACCTCACAGCCTGGAGCTGGAATTGGACAATTAAACCCCAATGTGCAAATGGATCAAAACTTATAAAAATGGAAGACTTCATGACTGTTTGATAATTTTGTGGCCATTTTGGTTCCACCTTGAATGTAGCCCTGGCCAGGCTCTGTCCTGGCCAAGGTATACTCTTAAAAGCCTTCCAATAAATCCCTACTTTATTTTCTGACTGTCCAGTCTCTGTTTCAGGTCAGCCTTCCCAAGGCATCACAATTATATGATCTGTGTTTGGACCTCTCCACTTATGTTTAATGGGAAGCACTTTTCTCCACTTGCTAAAACAGGGGAAAAAAAAAAAAATGAATCAGTTAAAATAATTTCAGAAGCTTATACAAATCACTCTGTTGTCTAACAAAAACCTGATCTGGGCAAAACCAGTGCAAAGTCTTGAATGTTCTGCAGTTGAAATCCTTATGTGGCAGATGTACTCAGAAAATTGGATAAGCAAATAGCTTTGTGTTTTTTACCACCTACATTTCACAGTGCTAGGAAAAGTCTAGGTGTTAGTTGAAAGCTTATCATATGCTAAAAATGTAATACTGTCAATGCTACAAAAGGGCCTGTTTGTTTTGAGCTGGTTATCTGCACTAAGGATTAGGAATTTGTTATTTTGGTAGGGCTTAAAGAAAACTGAGTGATGCTCTGGAAGAGAAAGGTAATGTTTAATTTAAAAACAAATATTGCTTATAGTATTAGAGGGATACTCTGCACTAGAAATGTGATGCCACTACTCAAAATCAAAAAAAGCATCGTGGCTGGTGCATGAGACTAGAAAGTCTCAGCTTTGGCAAGGTCTTCCACTTGGAGTGATTCATCCAGGAGCACATCTGTGCAAATGAGCTGACTCAGGATGGATTGGCTTTCAGAGGACAGCTCTAATGGGCTTTCCCTGCTACAGCTTCCTAGAGCTCATCCAGGCTGGTGGGTTTGGAGGGTGAGGCATTTGGCTTGTCTGAACACACGTGTGTAAAAGCACCTGGGGATATTTTGGCACCTGAAGGAGAACTGGTTGAGGCATTGTACTTCAGAGGGTTACACAGGTGAGAGGTTGGCCATACAGCAGCGTCCTGCCTGCCTTCTCACGTTAGCTACAGGAAATGAGAAGGACATCTGGTAGCTTGATTCCTCCTATGGTGTCCTATCCTGCCAGTTATACTGACTAGCTAAGCTCTTCTCAGAAGGAATAGCACTGGTTTCTTTAACAGGATAGGGACAGACCCGAGGGAGAATGGAAAGTAACCTGTATGTCACTCTTACACATAGGGCCATATATTCTGAACTCATGACTCTTGGTCTTGCTATGGCTTATATTAACCCATTTAATTTAATACAGATGGGTCTCTATCTCTTTCTGTGAAATTCACTTGACCCTTCCTTGCTCACCTATATAAATTCCAATATAGATTTTTTGAGGGATATCATCTGAAATGTTTTATTCATGGTACAAAATCATACATTAGTATCACTGTGTCTGATCCTTTGAATAATGATTGCTTGAAAACATGCTTTTTATCTGATCAAATGCTTAGTAACTCCATATTGGATAAGGGTTATGGGCCATTAGCCACTAGATACAAGACATCCCCTAAAATGTAGGAGGATGGTCACGGTAACTTCTTCAAATTTATCTTAAATTTTTTTCTAATACTTCATTAACTGGATTAGGGTCACCTGCTGTGTTTAACAGCATTATTCCGTATTGTTCCAATAGCCTGCAAGGAATAAACACAAGATTTATCAATAATCTTAATTAGCAAGCAGTAATAAACTAACTCAGGGACACAGCAGCTCACCACATTTGCTTCTGTGCCCCTGTAATTTTTCTGAAAACAATTATTACAATTGAGATTTATGAAAGCAGATTTCAAAGAATGCACTCAGCAAAGGGTCTGAAGGAGAAGAAAGGTTTTCAGATGACCCAAGGACTATTTATATTGGACATAAAACTCCCATGAGGTCTTGCTGTCGTGGCCCCTCTTGCAGACAGAGGCCATTTGGAATTCATTTTCTTTGCCTTCACCATAAGTGCAGATGGTAGTGTGTAGTATCAGCAGCTTCATTTTGCAGGGAAGGATTAATCAAATGCAAAAGTTGCAGAGATTGGTATCGTTGGTATTTAACAAGGCTTGGATATTAGGGAGAAAAATAATGCACTTTTCTCATGGACTGCTCTTCAGCTCTACAATTCCCAGCATTTCTTAAAAACAGTTGGTGGCCATTACTAGCTTTTCAGAGCACCAAAAGAGAGATGTTTACTTCTATTCTGATAGCATTATCACAACCTAAACATCCTAAAAAAACAGAAATCCCCAAATGAACAAAATATTCTGTGTTGCCAGTAAGTCTTCTTTTCAAGGGCCCTGTGGCAATGAGTAAGCCCTTGGGACACTGGAGAATAGGACAAAGGAATGAAACTGTGGAGCCACAGTGCTGTGTAGTTTGGGCAGGGTAATAGTCCTTGAGGGACAACAGGGGAGGGTTCTATGAAAAGGGACAAGCCTGCTTTGTGATTTTGGAGCCATTCAAGATGCTCAAGGTAGCTTCAAAGTCATGCCAATAGCTATGGAAATGAGGCTTGTCCTGCTGTTTGAGTAATCCTGGCAGGGTAACTCCAGCCCTGAGAGCAATCCCAGCCTGTTTTGGGACAAGACACCATATTCTTTGTTAACCTCAGCCCACGGGTCTTGTGGACTGTATCCAGGGGCTTGAAGTGTGGCTTGAAAGGTCTTACCCTAAGGCAAGGCAGACCCTAAGACACTCAACATCTGGGGCTGTGCCTTCCTCAGAGCTGTTTCTGGAGTAGACAGCAGCTACTTTATGTTTGCCTAATCAATCTCTAGAAAAAGTAGTACTGATGACAATGAAACAGATTATGAAAAATACACACCTAAAAATCATATTTGGCTGTAAAGCTGTCCAGCATCGATTAAACCTTGTCATGTTTTCCTTTGTCACGCTCTCCTCAAACACCTAGTCACTTCTGCCTCCTTACTTGAGAAATAATGTTATATTAGCTAGTAAAAATTATGCTTCTTCTACGAGATATGAGCTTATTTATTTGATGCATAATAGGTAATCCATAGCTGCAGTTTCCAAGCACGTCCAGGGGTAGAATATCTGGCCTTTGCTATTCTAGACCTATAAATGCACACACAGGCACTCTTTCACATGCACACACAAAAAAATCCCCTGTGCACCGATTTACTGACTCACTCTGGGACACAGTGCATTCAACGGTTTTGGTTTCATGGTTTTCATTTCTGGTGTTGGCAGGAAATGCAGAGTGAAGGCAGCGAAGACACGAGCACGGCGTTTGGCTCATGTCCTCTCTAACTCCCAGGATGTGACCTCCAGAATGTGCTGCTAAACAATGCCGAAATTACAGAGAAGGGAACTGGCTCTGCTGCTTTAGAACCAGCACAGGGTTTGTAAGGCAAGCTTTAGTATCTGTGGAAAAAATACCTAGCAGAGGTACTCGGACACTGAGAGCTTGTTTCCAGTCAGCATCCCACAGCAAAGAATTATTACGTCTTACGATTATTTTTTATTTACATACACATCAACCTGACAAAATGAGGTTTATGCTTTCTCCACTTCTTAGTTTCCAGCTGACTATCATTTTCTTTTAAGATTAAATAAGTAATTTATTGAACTGGAACATCAAGTATTTATTAGGAAATCGCTGGGTAATTTTAACTGTATCTTTTTTTAAAACATAAATCTGCATCCAAGGCCTCCAGTAACTTTGTGCGACTCTGCACCATTAATTTCTTCCAGAGTGACATTCTGATATGAGCTGAACAGATGGAATTGCAGGATTGTTCTAGCAAATTTATCATAAAAAATGCATCCGACACCTGTGTAATTTGCCTAATCATTTTCCTAATAAGCTCCCACCATTAATTATGCACGATTTCCACAATGCAATCAAGATAAAAGTAAATCTGATGACTTAATACCCTTCAAAATAATTGGTTCACCCAACACAAGGCCTCCTTTGCTTTCCATAGCCATTCCAGTTAATTAGAAAAAGGGTGCACCCTGTAGGAGTCAGCAGAATGGAGGCTGAGCGCATGGTGGGAGGCAGGCCTGCTGGTTTTTTGGGCAGGAGTCAAGGATATTAACTCATGAAAGAGAGGAAGAGGGCCCCCCCCGCCTCTCATTGCTGCCTCTCCCCCCCTCCCCACCCCACCCAGCAGCAAACAGATGCGATTAGTGTTCTTCAGCCATCAGAAAACTGACTGCAGGACTCCGAGGGTCTAATGAGAATCAACTTTTCGGCGGCTGCTGTCTTGTGGTGCAGCCCACCTGTCACATCATTAGGTGCAGCATGTGCCTGGAATTCACTTTGCTAAATGAGATTTACAGGCCCCAGTGAAACCCATCCTGCAGCATTCCTGCTTCAATTAGCTAAAGATTAATTGTCTGAGAAAGGGAATGAAAGTTTTACTTCAACTGACCTGAAAATGGTGGTGGTGGTGGTGGGGGAGGAGGGAGGAGAGAGGGGGGATGGAGGGGGAGCTGTGGAGGGGGGCAGAAAGTATGGCTCAGGTATTCCACATAGGCCTCAGGCAGCGTGGAAAAACGTGATAATTTAAAGGTGCTGCAAATTTCCTACACCTCGTCTGGATGAGTGAAATTAACTAGCACTAAAAGCTGTCAAATTAAAGGTTGACTTCCAGATATTAGCACCTTAAATGTCACCGAATATTCTCCTTCTCTCCCCTCCCCACTCTCCCTCCTTTTTCTCCCTCGGCCTCTCTCTTCTCTCTCCCCTGCCCTCCCTCCCTCATTCCTCCCCCATCCTTTTTTTTTTTTTTTTTTTTTTTTTTTCCCTTTTTTTTTCTTTTTTTTTTTTTTTGGCAAACAGGCATCTCGGCACACCTGCACGTGCACACAAACATTATCCCACTGCTGTTCCTGCTAACTGCCTGTGCGTGCTCAGGCCAGCGTCGCTTGGTATAAATCTCAGACGTAACCATGGCTACGGAACAACTGGCAATTACAAAATTTCCTCCATTTTTAATGTTACACTAATTATGTTTGAATGTGTTTTAATGGAGAAAGGAATCGGAGGAGATGAAACAGTGTTCTCTGCGTGAGGAGAGTGGGGGTGAGAGCCTGTGTCTCCTGTCTTTGACAGCTTGGAATTCAAGCCCAGGAAAGGTGCAGAGCATCTTGAAATGAGGTGGCGTGCCTACAAGTATGTGGTGCTTGCAACAGCACACGAAATAGGCAGATTAAAGTTTAGAATCCTGATGATAACACCAAAACAAGACCAGACCTGCTCATACCATTGGGATAAATAAAGCTTAACATCAGTTTTATTTCAAGACTAAAAGATGACTGCTTGTGCTGCAGTGTCATAACTTGGGATACCCTGCTAGCCAAAGGTGAAGCTTCAGGTCTTAAGCTGGTTTTGAAGAATCATGCAATCACAGAATGCTTTCAGTTGGAAAGGACTTTAAAAACCACCCAGTTCCAACCCCCCTGTCATGGACAGGGATGCCTTCCACTAGACCAGGTTGCTCAAATCCATATCCAACCTGGTCTTGACCATTTCCAGGCATGTGACATCCACAGCTTCTTTGGGCAACCTGTTCCAGTGCCTCACCACTCTCACAATGAAAGTCTTCTTCCTTAGCTTTTGTTCAGCTGTGATTTTGAGTGAGAATCTATTTTTCTTCTGTCCTGCAATGGTACAAAATATATGGCGTGCAAGGTAGTTTCCATGCTTGTAGATGTGTAAAATATTTAAGAGATAATGTTATTACCCATTGTGCTCTCAGCCCTTAGGTCTGGCATGTCTGCTTGCGTTCCATCCCTGGCTCTGTGTCATCCAAAATTGCAGGTCATGTCAACAAATTTGACTGAGACCAGTAAGCCCTTGCAAGTGAGTGCCTCCTGAGGTAGCTGAGGTGTGGGAGGCACACCCCAAACTCTCTTTTTTAGATTTTTTAGTGGCATGCTGGAGGGACGTGTCCTGCCACCCAAATTATTCTGGGGCTGGCCATCAGCCTCAGAGGTTTCCATCAGCAGAACCTAGTGGATCACCTGCCAGGGTGTGGTTACAGCTGGGTCTTCTGCTGCTGTTGGTGTCTTCAAACAGATGAGACAAATACCAGTTAGTAGGAGACTAGTGCTGCTTCCAGCATTTTGAGCTGGGGTCACAGGGCTGCTGTGCAACAGGTGTGAGTGTTTAAACTGTGGGACTTTTTTGTAAGACCTATCTGGTTGTATTTTACTTGGGGGGAATCAAGGAAAAAAAAAAAATAATCAACCCAGCAAACAACATTTTGCATCCTACGGCTCCATCTTCTTTCCTAACCTGGTAATTTAACATGCATGCACACCCACTGCTGAAGGTGGGGTGGGGATACTGTTACAAATTTCCTCGCAGCAGGGAGCTCTGGATCCCAGCTGTGTCTTCAGCGGCATGAGCCAGCTTGATTATGCTAAAGCACCCCTGGATCCCTTCCTCTTTTGTTTCAGTCTACACAGGGTTTTAAAGCTTAAACATTTGACATGCTTGGGTAGTTTCTTCTCTAATTTTATCCCAGCTGACTGTGCAATGAGTTTAACTCAGAGCCCTTAGGTGCAAGCCACTTTCCACAATGTATATTAGACCTTATAAAACTAGCCTGTATGTCATTATCCAGAATATAATTACCTATATTGGAATTTGGCCAGGATGCTGGGGCTAATATTGTTAGCCTTGCAAAAATTGGCGCGGGACTTTCTAATGACCACATGTGGTCAGTGCCATATGTTTCCAGCTCATCTAAGGGATGGTGTCTCTCACACAGCCATGCCCCCTTGAAATCACTTCAGGGTAGGAAAGCAAAAGCTCAGAGGCCAGACAGGACAGACAGTTGCTAGTTCAGAGACTGATGACATCTTTGATGTGGAGCAGACACAGCTCTGTGGCAAACCCTCGTGCTGCGTGGCCAGGAGCTCTTACTGACCCAAATCTCCATGTTCCCTCCCTCTCTTTTGCCAGCCCTCAAGCCTTCACAACCTTGCCTGATGAGAAGGGTCTCTGCCCTTTCTGGAGATGAGGTATTTTACATAAAGCTAAATTTTTTTTTTATTGCTCATCACACAAGCGACTTCATCTACTCAAGGTATTACTTTTGACAGGAGTGGCCTAAACCATAAACTGTTGGAAGTGTTGTATAAAGCCCTTTTTTTTTTTTTAAGTTCCATATGTTGTATGTCAGACAGTCATAGCATACCCTAACTGAGGATGATTGTGCTTTAAAGTAATTAAGCTAACATTAATATTCTCATTGAAGGGAAATCTCCTTTAAATATATGGTGAAATTTTCAATGTTTGCTCTGTATGCTGCTAAGAAATTTGGGATAGACTCCCTCTCAGACAAAGCAGTACTTTGTCACTGCTCTGGTCAGTCTGATGAGACTCATCTCTACCCCATTCTTCAAAACGTTCATAAAACCATGAAAAAGCGTTGGGTTTTGAGCACTTTGATAGAATGCCATTACAGGGTTCAAAATGAAGCTTGGGCTGCTGTTTCCTTCTTACCATGGCAAGAAGAAGCATTCAGTGTTCTTGTCCTTTCTCAGTTCCTTCTTTATGATCCCTCTGAGTCTCCTCAGAGTGTCCAAGTCACCTCTTGTGCTACCTATGTGCATGGGGCTCTCTCCCCATTTTTTCCCTTCCCTCTCTCCTTTGAACTGCTCAGCTGTATTCTCTTCAAATTGTACAATGAAACCCTCCATTTACTTTAGCCTGTGATAAAATAGATTTTCATTATAAAACATTTGATGTTGCTGCACAACTCCTGGCCTGCGTGGCTTGTTAAGGCACGAGTGGTGGTAGGAAAGTGATGACCTAACACCTCTGTTTTAAACCTAATTCTCTCTTGATTGTCAAAAGTTGTGAAAAAGAAATCAAATCTATTATTGGACAAGGTTATCATTAAGGAGGTTGGCAAGCCTTCATCTTTACAGCCTTCAGCTTTACAGCTCTCCTTTTCTTGAGAGATCATCGTTTGCCTTTAACGATCTGTCTTGCCACAGGTAGTGTTTAATCTTCCCTTTTTGATTAAACTACTAGAGATGGTTTTGCCAAGTCATCTCCAAGATTCTGTTTCCTTCACACGTCCTGGATTTTTGACTTTGTTACAGCCTTTTTACTTAAACATAATACAAGGCTGGCATTTGTGGCTTTGGTCGTTGATCTTTTTCTGATAATGCTCAATTCATATAATTGTGGCTCTCTTTACACACGGTGAAAATGTGTCAGAGGAGCATAAAGGAAGAAGTAGATCAAAAAAGTTGTTATTTTAGCTGGTAGCCACTTTATTTCCTCTTACTGAGATCTCTGGCCTAGCTCAGTTTGGGACTCACTGGAACTCGCATCAGTTACCACTCAACTTCGGCATCAAATTTCAGAGATGAATGCCTTCCTGTAAAAGACTAAGTTACCTAAAGCAAATCTAACTTTAAGAGGAGGGCAGTTTTTAGGGCTATATCCTTGTGATGTTTCAGCCAGGAGTATTTCAGTCAGTCTGGCATAGGAGAGACCCGACAGAGGCAGATTTTCAGTGCTTTGAAATTCACTGTTTTGAGAGTGATAGTACAATGAAGGCAGCAAGGGATGGGAGAGATGAGACAATGTGATTTACTGGAAAAATCTGGATCTTTTGAGGAAGAAAGGGCTGCCTGCATTCAATATAACTGGATGTATGTTTAATTAATGGCAAGATGCCCAGTGCTTTTGGAAAACACTTGCAGACCCAAAGAAATAATTCATTGTAAAATGGATCCCTAGCAAAGGACCTTACTGTGATCCATGCCAGGACCACTATCTAGCTTTATTTCTCCCAGCTTTTTAATGTTGTGATGCATATTTTCAGCCCTTCTTGAAGCCAAGATCAATGGGTGCAAAGCCTCTCTTGTAGGACAAATGTATTCAGTTATACTTACTCCATCATAAGCTCATAAATATATATGGTTTTGCTATATTGTGACATTGTTTTGGGGTGTTTTAGGTCTATTTACTAGGATCTTATGCACACCCATATCTCTGGTATGTTGAGGTTGTGGAGTTGTACAGCAGAATTATACAATGTCCCCTATATACATTCAAAATAAATTAACTCTGCAACATAAGTTGACTACTTCTAGAGCAAGGTGGTTTGAGAGGCAGGAAAATCTATTAATTTGTTTTCCTATTTAAAAGAAAAATATGTGCAGAACCATAAGTAAGGAGGTGAAACATGACTATTTACCACACAAATGAGTATTAAGCAGCACTTGTTGGGAACATTTTGCAATTTGTTCCTGGGGGTACTGCTGACCTGTCTAATTTTAAGTGTGCAGTAAAACAAAAGACTTCTGGATGGATCTGGTGAAATCAGCCCACAGGCTGCTGTGCAGAACACCTGGACAATTGCAAAGGAAACTCTAAATCTAAAGGTTGCTTTTCAGACCTGTGTTCTGGAGGTTTGAGGCCCACAAACAGGACATTTTGCTGTCTGAGGAAAACAGTATTATATCTGAAGTTTGAATGCACATTTTGGGCTGTTTAGTGTCTTTTGTTTGTTTTGTTTTGATCTTGGAGTTATTCTGTCTCTCTCCTAAATTATGGCAGTGTTTTCTCAAATCTCAAGGGATTTCTGTGTTCTGCTGAGGAAAGGTTTAGCTTTAGTGAACTTTACTAGTACAGGTATTGTTATAATGTACACATAACTTTTTAAGTGTTCTTCCACTCCGCCTTTGGTTGGTCTTCTAAGGAATTTCCATTCCACAGTTTAGGCCCCTTTTACATATTCCACTAAATCATACTGATTTCTAATGATGTTTAAGTGTCTTCTAAGAAAGTGGTGAAGGAGGCAGTATTTTAAGATTCTTTAAAAGACAATTTTCTCGTGTTAGTACAAAGCCCCAACATTTTTTCTTTGTTTGTTTGTTTGTTTGTTTTCTACTCTGGATAAATTATTCAGCAATTCTGGGTTTATTACCACAGCTATTATTTGCCTTTCAGACAGCCAGGCTTGGAAGAGGCAATCTGAAGCCATTGCCTCCCCACCCCAAAAGTTGAAAAGCCCAGAGCTTTTCTGACATCCTTGCTCCCAGCTGCAGTGAAGAGTAAGAGAATATTCTCTCTTTATTTTATTTTTTTTTAAAGCTCACAGTATTTCTGCTGATACCTAAATAGAGATTGCTGACTTTTTGGTATTTCCGAAGATGTCTGTCTTGTCCCAGCATCCTCAGCAAATGGGAGCTCAGCTCTAGCAAAAATTTGGCTCCAGGTCTGTATACTTATGGCAACTTCCTCTGTGAATAGTGAGCTCTGTTGTTAATTAATGCAAGCTGTGTTATCATTTCATCTACTGTTGTTCCTTCTGTTAGGCAAAATTTCTGTTTATTATAAGTATCACAGTAGTGTTTGCAGGCCTTAGTCAAGAACTTGGGCCTCATGGTATATGGAAATAATAATTATTAATAGTTTCCTTTTTTAGCTCGCCTTCTTAAGGAAACACAAGTTCTGCTGTCATGCTGTTTGTCTGGCGGCCTGCTCCAAATAACTTTGGAGTCTTTTAATTAATTTCAACCAAAGTTTGCTGTGGGGGTTCTACCAATTTTGTGGAAACTGGCTACCAGTGAGAGGAAAAGGTGATGCAAATTAAGGCTCCTGCTGCAGGGAAGAGTGCGTGGCCAGCTCGTGTTATTTTCTTTCTGGGAGCAGACATGTGCTGGCTGGCCAAGCAGCATAAATATAGCTCTTGTGCTGCCTCTTCCCTGTTCAGTAATTAGGAAATCCAGGAGGGAGGTTCTGTGCTGTTGTCCTCATTTTGAACGGGAATGAAGGAGTGGAGGGAGGTTGGAAGTAACGTAGAGGAAGACTTGGATTTATTGAGTGGGGATTTGGGAAACAGTCTTCATTAGCTCTGCTGCTCTCAGATTAACTAACTAGATTTATTTTTTAGTGTACTTGGGAGCGTAGATATTCACGAGGATTTTAATGGGAGCCTTCTTAAGGAGAACTGAGAAAATCCTTGGGAAATTCGGAAGTGATGATGATGATTTTCATGACTAATGATGGCAGATCCACTTGCATGCAATACACAAGTAGATTATTCAAACTGGTGCACATTTGTGCACATTTAAATTATCAGTTATCTACTTTTATTCTGAGTTCATTTAATCATTTATAAAGTCACCTGATAATTTTGTCAAAGGTAGATAATTTTTGCAAATTGGTAATAAAAATCAGAAGTGTCATATGTTTAACTAGGGGATTAGCATGAATAAATGCACCTCAGAAAAGAGTTAATAATTTTCTATCCCCCCCCTTTTTTCTAACTTGGGGTTCCAGAGAAAACTCATTTTAGGTATCACAGTTGCTCTGTATTGACTGGATAACACATAATCAAAAAATAAGAAATTCTTCTCTGGTTTAAATACCATTAGGATTTGATTTTTTTTTTTGTTAATATTTTTTTATTTTATTTAGCATTTTAATGTTAAAGTACTGTTCTGGCTGAACTCCAGCTTCTGGACAAATTCCAGCTCAAGTAATTATATCTTATGTAATGAATTTCCCTATCTGGCATTAATTGGGAGAGCTATTCTTCACTTCCTGTCCTAACATGATCTATAGTGTTGCTGTAATGTTGCTGTGTGATGCAGGTGACTTTGGTCAGCCCTGGAAATTGCTGCATTTTAATAGATAAATACATATGCACTGGGCAGGTTTCAGAAGAAGGCAGCTAGAGATGTGTCCCACACCCATCTTCTAGGATGCATCATCCACAAGGCCTGAATACACAAATAAAAGTGTTGCTCCTCAAGCATCAGTGACCACACTCTCCTCCAGCAGCTGGAAGCCTTAAAAAAAAACCAAGATGTAAATTTTAATTCTACTGATAAATGTTAGAATGGCTCTTTTCAGCTGGAAGGACAAAGGTCCAGGATTAAAAGTTCTGAATTTACTGCAGGGTGTCCCAGGGACCTTTTCCAGGTAAGGCCTGTCCATGTGCAGATGGCCAGTCCTTTAGTCATGTGTCTATGGAGGGGAGGTGGAAACCTTTGCACACAACAAATCAAGTGAGAATTCTTTACTACTTTTTTTTTTTTTTTTTCAAAATTAAATTAAATTTCTCTAATCTCAAATGCTACTTACAATATAAATTATCTGTATATATTCAGCCTGTTAGCATCCAATATAATTAAAGCCAGAAAATCTGCATCTAGGTTTTGTTTTTTTTTTGCTGTTTACAGAGCCTCATAAATTCTTGGGAGGTTTTTGACCATTTTGGCTGGCTGTTCTAAGTCTGCTTTCCTCTAGTTCTCTGCTGAATTTCAATATGTAGCCTTAACTATTGAGAACATTTTCTCCAAATCCTGTTTATTTTGCAAGGCAGGCTGAGACCTGCATAGAAGACAAATTTAAGACAATAGGTTTAATAAAGCTATGAACAATTAAAATGTGTAAGCTCTCTGGGATTACTTTCTTGGATACATAGAACATAAATTTTTTTTTCAGCTTTTCAAGGTTAGCATTGCTGTGGGGCAGAAGGCTGGTTTATGGCAACGTGGCTAATTATTTTGGATGCTACGTGGGAAGCTTCACCAACATTTTGAAACTCACATTGCATAATTTGGTGAGCACCTGATCTGTGTTTCATATCAGCCATCACAACAGCATCACTGTGAGCTAGAGACCTTTACTGCAAGCCCTGACAAAAAGACCCTGGGTGATGGGGGAATTGACTACAGTCCCACACCTTATTTCTACACATGTGCACTTTATTTCTGAGCCAATTTGGTGTACCTTCATATTTCAGCAATTGGGCCTTATTACACCAAGGTCTTGGTGCCTATCAAGAACACCTTGCACCAGAAATGTCTTTTCAGGTGTAAGATATGGCTATTTTCTTTTTTTTACCCTTCATCCACACTGAATCTGGGGTAGGGTGACACACGCTTCTTGGTAAAGAACTAGAAAATAGGAGTGGGAATGTTCCTGTGTGGTGTGACTGAAATGAGAGTTTGCTGACAGCTGGCTGGGTACAAGCACACTTCCTAGGACTATCCATGTAAGTTAGCTGCTAAGGAAATCTAAACTAAAATTTTATTATATGATAAAAAAAAAAAAACACCCCACCCTCATTTTTACTTGTTCAGACATCTTTGGAAAGTTGCTACTGAGCCTTGAATTCAGGTTGTTATTAAATATGCTGTGAAAGCAGTCTGAACATTTTGGTAAGTTGAACAATAAGACTGACCCTCAAACAGAGGCTTAGCATGGCTTTTTTTGCAGGCAATGTGTACCCTGATATATGGGCTGGCTGGCTGTAGATCAAAACTGGAGGTTTTATTGATTAAAGTCTTCCTACAGTGGGGATTAAAAAGGCATGTCTTATCTCACTATCTATTTGAAAGATATAGATTCCTGTTATTTGCTGAAGTAAGGGAATGCTGGCAGTATCAAGTTCTTTACATGAGGACTGACATGACTAGGTGCTCCTTTGAAGATTTAATTCACTGCGTTGGAGGAACAGTCCAGCCACTCTGGGAGCAAAACTACCCTGGCTGGACAGCCCTTCCCCAGCTGTGAGACTGCACTAGACTGGCTCTGGACCCTCTGAACTCTGTATGTGAGTAGGCTGGTTTTGGTTGGAGTTTTTTGTAGGTGGTTTATTTTTTGGTTTGGTTTTTCTTCCTTTTTATTTTTTTTTTTTTAATTTGGTTGGGTTGTTTGTTGCAGTTTGGCTTTGATTATTTGTTGGGGTTTTTTTGTTGTTGTTGGTTGTTTGGTTTTTGTTGGGTTTTTTTGGTGTTTTTTTTTTTTGGTTGTTCTCTTATTTTTTCTTCCCAATTACCATCTTGATTTTTTTTTGTTCATTTACAAATAAAATGGAGTGCAAATTGGTTTTCAGTTATAGCCTTCACTGAAATCTCTGCCATCATTGAGAAGACATTCAGAGACATACCTAGCCCAGAGTCTGGCCCTGTATCAGTGAAGCAGCAGGAAAACTGTGTGAAATATTAGTATGTCCCATATGAGAGAACTTAGGGGACGACATGTAGAGCAGCTTCATTAATTTTTGGACCTTTTTCAACAAGGACCAACTCAGACCAAATTAACAAACAGCTACTTAGCAAAAGTAGCTCTTCATCCTTTCAAATCTGTTGTGGGTATATTTTTTACAGAATTGTTGGCACTGCACAAGTGTTGGACAAATAATGCATGCATATAAATTACTGCCAGTGATTTTGTCATCAGCAGCATTAATTTCTCCAGAGAATAAACTCTAAATATTCTGAGCAAGGTACACCCAAGCTTCCTTTCAGGGTTAAAGGCTTAGGAGAGGTTTCCATGAAAAATCCAGTGAGCAAGCAGGGTCAAGCTCCACCCCACACAGGACAGAAGACAGAGACCACAAGCTTGTCCCCCTCAGTACCTTGATCAGTTCATGCAGCTGGAAATCTCACATCAAATACGACTGTTTCTAAGGCTCCCTAAAGGTCATTGTTCTTACCTTTAAAGCAGAGTGGAAAATAGCAATTCTGTTTTCTTGAGAATTTACACACATCAGGGTGGTTGTTTTTGTTTTGTTTTGTTGGTTTTGGTTTTTTTTTTTTGGGGGGGGGGTTGTTTTTTTTTTACATTTACACTGTACAAAACAAAATAATTATTCTTTGTTCAGTGTGGCTGGGATGAGTTTGGAAGCCTGGCACCTTTGAGTTTAGGAGCTGGCTGAGTTTCTGAGGAGTCAGAGAAGATTTCTGGCAGTAAACCAAGGGACACCCAGTTAAAAACCAATTGATAGGAGGAAGATTTCAAAAGCTGAGTCCTGTTATGATTCTGCATTTCTGACTGATTTTTCGCAGTAGCTTATTAAAGTTTGGCTTTGTCACACAAGAATGTTTAGATGTCAACAGCTAAAAGTTTTTTTAACATTTTCTTATCTCTATATCAATGTTAATGGGTATCAGACCAAGTAGTTGGCATCAAAACCTGACTGTCATATTCACAGTAATGGAGTTTTGTGTATCTTTCTGGATTTTTGGATCTTTTCTAACCTATTGGATTTTACGAACTATTCATTTTTTTATTCCTGTTCCTCATTCATGATTCTCTTCTTTCTCATATGAAAATTTCACTGGGTATTGTTTCTGCTTTCTCGAATATTTTTCTCATTTACTTTAAAAAAGTATCCACTACTGGTTATAGTGTGCTAATATGTGTTTTATAGTAACAAACTATGAAGCCAGAATAATGTTGAAATCATTGTGCTTCCATCCTTTACTTTAGGGATTAAGGTCCAAGCCAAAATGACATTCAGATTTGGAGTGACCACTTCTCTGCCCAAATACAGATTGAGCTCTAGAAAGAAGGACTTAGCACAAAGAAAGCACAGCCACACAGAAACAGTCATGACTTGTTTCTGAGTCCTAAATTCCCCATAGAGATTATCTTGGTGTTTTTTTCCTTCCTGATCTATTTTACACATGGTGCATAAGGGGTTGCTCTGAAAGACAAATAACATCCTTGTGTGGGCTATAAACCCTGTAGATTATAGGCCATGGGTTTATCTCCACGAAATATGACCATGGCACACTTTTTACTCACCTCCCTATTTCAGAGAAGATGGTGGTCTTATTCAGAGGGATGGATGTTAATTCAAGTCCCTAGAGGACTTGAGTTAAGGACTTGGTAACTCCTTCTGATTAGTAAATTTGTGGTCTTAATTTAGCAGCAGTACCTATGCTATTTTTTTTCCCCATGCTGAATTCCACTCAGTTAAGCAATGTCCAAAAGAATTAAACCAGGAGACAAATGCAGTGTAAACATTAATTTTGAGTTCTTATGATTAATGCGATTGATTTGTGAAAGGATGAAATTATATTGTAAAGTTAATCATTAGAGAAAATAAATGCCTGAAGGATCTAAGCTTAATACATTGGGCTTTTCTTTTCACTGAGTCAATATAGATTGACAAGCCATATTTCCCATTCAAAGAAATGTTAAACGTGTTTACAGATTTCATGAAAGGCTCTGAAGACAACATTGCTTTAACAACGTTTTCTGTCAAAGGCTACAATAATAACCTGATTTCTACTCTCAGTCATGCTGGAGTAACTGTCAGAAATGGTAGAGCACGTTGCTTAAATAGAGTAGAATTTGGCCTAGCTGTCTTGTAATGCTGAAAAAAAAATAAAATTTTTTGGGGGTTTTCTTTATTTTGTTGGCTTGGTTTTGGTTTTAATCCTACAGGTAGAGGTGAAGCTGATGCATTGTTGAGACCTGCCAGTTCTTGTGGCACATCCAGTGCAGGACACTGACACAAACCAGTCACTCCCTGAGTGGAAACATCACAGGGAAAGGTGCTGCTGTTCTTGGGACAGCACCATGTTGCAGCAAACACGTGATGCCTCTCTGGTGATGAGTGTCCTTGTGGTACAGTCATGTTTCCCTTGTGTGGGATGTTGTGGATCCCTGTGGAAGTGCACAGTGCCCCTGTGAGCAGGGCAAATGGATCGTGACACACAACCCTCTGTATCTTGAAGCATTCATTTTGTGCTTTGCACGACTGCTGCTCTAGCCAAGTTGTCTCATCCCTCATATCCCTCAAAGAATAGAAAGCTATGGGACCCTTACACTGTGTAACTGAAACATTTTGTAAGTGTTTGCCTTTAAAACCAAATAATTATATATTCAAGACCTTATTTAAATATTAGGAGGGAATTGGAGTTGGAAACTCAAACTTTTGAAAGTCTAGAGTTGCCGTGGTTAATGTTTCATTTGCTGTCCATGAGAGAGAAATGCTTGGGATGTTACATTTTTGTTGACATATGTTAGCAAACTAAACTTGCTTGCTTGAGGCAACCCCAGAATCTGCTGGTAGTCCACAAGTTATTTAAGACTGTCTATAACTTTGATGACATCCGTGCTTCTCTTTGACTTTGTTGTGACTAAAGATCTGAAGCCTTCAGGAGTCGTTAAGGAGTCACACACTATTTGTCAGATACTGAGTGGTAATAACATACAAGTTTTCTCAGCACTTCTGTGAGATAGGCCGTGTTGTATGACAAGCAGCGTGTTATGAATTCCTTTCATGCACTTCTGGATGGTACCAGATCTGACACACACAATTCTAAGATTGTCACTGTATTTTATATTTCATTAATTCAGTATTACTCGTAGTTTGAGTTTCAGTAAGCAGAATTTGAGAAATAGAAACCAGTCCCAGCGTTAGCTTTCTACATGAACTCTGTTTCTTTCTTCCATGTAGAATGGCAAGATGGCAAAATGGCAATGGTGTTTCATTTCTATTTACTAGTATGATGTAGAGATTAATTAATTACTTGGAAAATCCTTTTAGATTATTCAGCATTGAAAGATGAAAATTATTAATATTCAATTATTAAATTCTACTATTATAGTTGGTGATAATAATAGAGCATATCCTAAAGCAAACAAATGGGAGAGACTGATTAAAAATGCATGGACAATTTTAACTTTCAATTTTTCTGACCTTATAGTACACCTGTGCTCAATTAGATCATCTCAGGTCTTTGATGTTTTCTGGTATGTTTCCTGCTTTGAGTAATGGGAAAATATTTTTGTTTGTTGTACTTAGTTTTTTATGCATGTTTTGCAATTTCTTGTTTTGAGCAGAAACAGAAATACCATGTTGAAGAGTAGAGTAATTTTCTAACGTGCGTTGCTTGGGTTTTGTTGTGGCATATGTAACCATTAAAAGAAAAAAAAAATCAAACCTCAGTTAAGATATCTCTGAGCTTTGAGTAATTAGATGAAGCCTGTAATACTTTGGCACTAGGGATTATTGTTTGCTTGTGTGCTTCAAGCACAAGTTTGGATAAAGAAAATGAACTTTACTGGATATAGATTCAATTTGCTTAAAAGAGGGCACAATACAGATTCATAGGATCATTAAATAATTTAGGTTGGAAAAAAAACCCCTTTAAAATCATGGAGCATTTCTTGTGGCACACTCCATTCACTGCCAGGTAAATGCAGCTGTCTGGAGATCTCCATCTGGTGTGTCACAGCACATGGGAAAGCCCAGCTCTCCACTTATTCTTGTTAGTTCTTTGACAAGTCATCACCTCACACTTCTGTTACATGGAGACCTTATTCTAAAAATGTCTATTCCTTGGGAAGATTGCACTGAACTGGTCTAACTGTTTAGCTTAAGTGCTTTTTTGGTTGGTTGGTTGGTTGGTTTGGGGTTTTGTTTATTCTTCTCCCTTTTAAATGAGATTAAAAAACCCAACACAAAAACAAAGCAAAGCACAGAGGTCATCTTTATTATATTCTGAGATCGGAGCAAATCAGAAATGTCAATATCTTGAAATATATAATCTGATCTTTGAGGCCCCAGGGCTTCTCTATAGGCAGAGCTCCTAAGTGCTGATGCCACCCCAACCAATGAAGATGTTTATTGATTTAGATTTGTCAATGCTTAATTATGCACCATTACAGAAATATATGATGTCAATGAGAAAGAGAGATGTATGAATAAAAAATTCTTTGCAGCAGAACAACTGCATGCAGAGCAAAGCTTTTAGCTCTGGCTTTTAAAATTGAACAGATTTTTTTTTTTTTTTCATATAAACAATTTTACCCATAGGAAGGATTCCAGTTTTTGTGAGGAGGAAGAAATCACACATTAGGAGGACAGCTTCTTCTTTTGTGTGTTCAGATGTCCACTTGCATGCAAAGAAATAAGTACATGTATCCTCTGTAAATACTATCAGGTCCATGTGTAAGTATGATGACAGACCTGAAGGATATTTTAGACAAAGGAAAATGTAGTTAGAAAGAATTGATGCTGCAGCGACCTGGCTCCCTTTAAGGTAAAGCAGAATTTTTCTAGAAATGAATGAATCCTGAAAGTAGCCCAGGACTTACAGAAGGGCTGAAAACTTCCTTCCCTGAGGATGTGGGACCTCCATTTCCCTGTGTTGCTCCTTTCTCTCTTGGTTTCTTCATTTTGGTTTTATTTTGTTTTGCTTTGTTTTGTTTTTTCAGTGGGTAGAAGCCTCTTAACAGCAAGGAGGAGCCCAAGCTGCAGTACCCAGATCTGGATACAAACATCCTTCAATTTATTAAATAATCTTTGGTTTTAGTAACGGGTTTTAGTAACATGAAGGAGGATAACAGTTGGAAAAACCCTGTGAGATCTCCAGTCAGTCAGTTAACACTGTTGACTCATTTCTTTTAAGTCATTATGAATTCAGTGTGTGAAATCCTTGAAAATTATCTAATTGGAGAAGTTGTCTTGCATTTGACCATTCTCTTTTTGCAAGCCATTGATCTGCTGATATATTACAGTCAACCAGCTCAATGCACCGTTGAGATATTTTATTGTAATACATTAACAGAGCAATGGTCATTGATTGATACCAGGAGAGCAAAGGAAGATTTCATCTGTATGTTTTGCTTAAAATAAAATATACTAAAAAAAAAAAAGATATGCTGGGCAATATTCTGTTCTTACTCCATTACAAATCCAATACCATTTCATTGACATCTGTGGGGTTTCTCTGGAGTTAAGGTGGCATGGCTGAGAGCAGAATTGTTCTTGCATGCACCAACATGCTGTCGATACGCTCAGGTGCTTTGTTTGTGTTTAGAAGGAAATCAGATAGGCAGTTATAATTTGGGCCAAAATTAGCTATGTTAGTTTTCAGTCAGTTTTATTTAAACATGTGCACATATATCTCTGTGTGTGTGTGTGTCTTTGGACAATGACTGGGACAAATAAATAATCTGATTTAGTCACATTCATTTCTTAAGCCAGCTTTTGCTGCTCTTCCCTTTTTTGAGGCTATTTTTACAGGGAAGAGCTTTGTGCCATGGAGAATCATTGCCACACTAAATGTATCGCAGCCCTGACCTAAAAGGGAGCATTTCCACTGAAAAAAAATAAAAAAAAGGGGGGGAAAAAAACCAACATTGTTTAGTCTTTAGGTCAATTGAATCTTTGGCCTCTCTGCCAAGTCTGTCAGCACTGGTGCCAGTTGCTGAGCGTGGTGATTTTTATGATATCAGCGCTTGTCTTCCGGGGATTGCGCGGCGGCTCCGTGATCGTTCTGTACAATCCACCACAGGGCAGAGCCTCTCTAATCCCTGCACTGGGGGACTGTCTTAGCACTCAGATTAGTGAAAGTTCATGCTGCTGCAGTGCTGGAGGTGTGCACGCTCGAGATGCGCAGTTCAGGCTTTTTTTTTTTTTTGCATGAAAATTAAATCTTTTGGCAAAAAGCAAGTTAAAGGGACAGCGACTTGAAAGCTCATGTAGGAAGAGCAAGGAGCATGGTGTGGGAGTGGCAGATGTAAATTTTCCTGGCTGATGTGTTTGGGACTGAGTGTTGGAGCCTGAATGCATTGGAAACCACATATTTTATTTTTTTTTTTATTAGTTATTTAGGAATCTAAATGACAGTGTAAAAATTATGAGGTATGTAATGTCTTAAGTGGCACTGAAATTCTAGGTTGGAATATGTAAATGTTAGATGAGTTACAAATTGCTTTAACTGATCCATTTAAAATAATGCTTTTGCTATAGTGTTTTGTTTAGTGTAATAACACAGAAATAATTTTCCTATCCATTTTAACTCTCATTTCTGTTAGAGTTTTCCAATTTTATTTATCTTCTGTTACATGGGTGGTTTCACATTTTGGTTTTGTATTTTTTTTTTCTGCTTTTAGACATCATTATATTTTAGAAACTCATGGTTGTGTTTGGGTTTGCAGGACTCAAGAAGAATTAACTGTATTTAAAATTCTCCAGTGCAGTTTAAAAGAAGCTCAAAGGAAATATTTTTATCCACCTTGACATTCCTCCTGAACAATTTGTTACCTCTATTTATATTTACAATTTACACCACGCATTTTTGAAAGCAACTATGGCCTTTACTCATTATTTCTGCAAAAAGACATTTTTGATATGACTTCAAAGCCTGTATAAAATTTCATACAAGGATCTGGAGTAGTAGTAGTAGTCAAACTTGCTTTCACATCTGACTTCTCAATGATCTGGTGTTTAAATAACTAAATATAAGAAGAGATCTAAAAACACTTGACAAACTTATCTAAAATCAAAAATTCCCTATTTACTTAGGAGCATAATTTGTGAATTTCAGCTGAAAAAGATTATATCCTAATTAGTTCCACATAGTCTCTAGAAGAACTGTAGCTCTGATTCATTAGACCCCAATTTTGAAGTGTTACCTTCTGCTGTTCATGCATTTTATAGGGTGTGTGATGATGCCTCTTGTTGGGAAGAGGAGCATGACCATTGAAGAGCTTGGAAGGTACAACATATATGGAGAACAGCTTAGAGAGAAGCTCAAATATTGTCCAGTGTATAATGAATTATGAGTTGCACCATATTAAAATATCAATTTATGTTTGTTTTTTTTGGTTGTGGTTTTGTTTGTTTGTTTGTTTTTGGGGTTTTTGTGGGTTGTTTTTTTTTGTGTGTGTATGTGTATATATGCAGTGCTTTTATATTCTAATTTAAGACAGATTATTTTCCCATTAAAAGAAAGTGGCTTTCTGAATAGAGAAAATTGCTTAGCTTGGAGTCATATTTTGCCGTTGTCTATTCCTGAACAGAGCTGAAATCTGTGTTTTAGACCTTTACTTGTTTCACGTTGCTTTGGTGTTTTAAAAAGAAGTTTGTGGGTTGGGGTAGTAAAACTTCCTTCCTCACTAGTTCATGCTAAGTTGGTTTCCACTATAGCAATATGGAATTTTCTTAGTTCTTGGAAATATCCTTCACTGAATTCTCCATCACTCTCCTCACTAGGATGGTGGTTTTATTTATACAGCTGCTGAAATTCTCGCTGTGAAGTATTAAACTATATTAAGGTCTCATGCTTTTTTACTCTGTTTCAGACTCTGTTCCAGTTTGCTGAAAAGTTATTCTGTGGTTCATAATCCTTTAAGTAAATGTGGCCTTGTTTTTTAGCTACATTTTGGATGGTTTGAGGAAGGCAAAATTTTTTTTTGTTAATAATATATTAATTCAATATATTTAATTCTTCTTTGTTTATAGCTTACTAGTAAATTATATCAATTTGCATTCCTTACTCAAAACTGCCCAGCAAATATTATCTATTGACAAATTCTTGCCTGTGGAGTGGCATGACACACCTGAAGTATTAAAGTATTATTTCTGAATGTATTTTTCAAGCTGATGGGGTCATTTTCTTCCCATATATTTAATCCTCTGTGTGCTGCATTTACTGAATGAGTGACTGAATGAAGAAAATACTCAACTTTTTTTTTTTTTTTTTAAGATAAGTAGAAGCTCAGGTAATTTAATTAGTGTACATTAACCTTTTTTCCCCCCTCAATTAGCCAGCCACTCTCATATTCTGGCAATGCTCACTAACACGATATTTAAAAACAAAAAACCAAAAAAACAACTTATTTCCTTCTGGCTGAGGGATCATGACCTAAACTGCTGAATGCTAGACTTTTTTTGCTGCTTACAGCAAATGTTTACATTTAATTTCCTTCCTCTGCATTGATACGACAGAATAATGCATGGAATAGAATCTGAAGGATTCAGTGAGATCCCAGGACACAAATACTCTGTCTGTGCTGAAGGAAGCTCTGGGTGCTTTAAGCAGTCAAAAAGTGCATTGATGTGGTGGTATCCCTTTGTCCATTTTAATTTATTAAATAAGTATTAGTGGCTGACAGCTGTCCTGAGACTCTAGGGCAGGGCTGGTTTCATACATACACTGTTGCATAGGAGCTGTTTGCCATGGTAAATACTTTAGATGTGAATATGCATTATTTTCTCTCAATTTTAGCAAGTTCCCTACGTTTCTGCCATTACTGTTCACAGGGAAATGAATAATAAGAAGAGTAAGAACAGAATCCAACTTCAAAGTTGGTGTAATCCATTGCTATTTGCACAGCTGCAATCATGAGACATTCATATTTTTGTTGTGAATATTTGAATCTGAATATCAAAGTGAAACGTAGAGAATGCCACCCTGTTGACCAACATAATAGAAAATATTAGTACAAATCTCTCAAAGCCTAATTCTTGGGCAGACGTGAATAATGCCTTATTGAAAGCAAATCTTGTTCAAAGCCACAATGATTTCTGAAATGTATAGAGCAATCAAATCAAGGGAGTCAAGCCTGAATACACAGATAGAAATTTGACCCATAATGCATAGAATTCTTTTATTAGTAATTCTTAAAATGGAAAGTAATTTCCAAGTCTCTGCATTGTAGTAACATGCTCAGGTCCCAGGACTGGGTATATGTGTTTCTTTCCTAATCAAACAGGGAAATATCCAAGCTTTTATTACCATCCATTGTAAAAACAATGGTTTTGAAATAACTGCCTTGATGTCAAATCCCCATGGAGGAAAACTACAAGTAATTTTGCAAAGCACAAGGGTTCCAACCAGCCTAATATACTTTACCTGCAGTCTGCTTTCACTGACTGCCTACACTGATGTTAAAAAAAACAGTCATCAAAAAAAAAAAAGAATCCCAGGAAAAACTCTGTTCCCTGATTTATTATTGTATTTGCCAACACCAAATTGGCACTGATTAGAGCATTATTTTCTGTTTGGAAAATAGAACCAGAAAAACAGCAAAGCCGGAAAAGTCATCTTTGACTCAAAATGTCAGACAAAACCAACATTTCGCCCACCCAATATTTGTAGCTGTAGTGCTGCAGTGTTTCAAGTAGAGGTGAAATGGAAATAAGCCATTGACTGATGGAAATCAAGAAGGACAACCAGCTACATAAGTCTTGGCACTGGCCAAACGCCAGGCACCTGTGACATCTCTTGAGAGGTGAGATGGGGACCAGGAGAAAACACTCTGAGCGCAAAACAGGCTCAACTTAGAGGTACAAAGTAAGTTTATTATTAACAAAATCAGGAGGAGGATTATAAGTAAAGTAATCCCTTAAAAATAAGTGAAGTAAGCCCCCAAGTCCTCCTTCATTCCTGTTGATGGTGCAGGGAGACTGGGGTGAGGGTTTTGGTCGGTTCATCACCCAAGATTTTCTTCCACTGCTGAGGGACAGGAGTCATTCTTCCCCTGCTATGCTGCAGGGTCCCTTCCCACAGGAGACAGTTCTCTGTGAGCTTCTTCAGCATGGCTCCAATCTCATGAGTAGACAAAACATTGCAGCTCCCAAAACTGCTGCAATGTGAGTTCCTCCCATGGGAAAACAATCCTCCCAAACCTGCTGCAGTGTGGGTCACTCTTCCACGGGGTGCAGCCCTGCAAGGACAGGCTGCTCCAGCCTGGGAGCAGGGCCCCCTCTCTCCACTGGGTCTCCCACTGGATCACAGCTCCTCCAGGTATCACCTGCTCCAGTGTGGGCACCTCCCCCAGGGGCTGTGGGTGGATCTCTGCATCCCCATGGATCCCCAGGGTCTGTGGGTGGATCTCTGCATCCCCATGGATCCCCAGGGGCTGTGGGTGGATCTCTGCATCCCCATGGATCCCCAGGGTCTGTGGGTGGATCTCTGCATCCCCATGGATCCCCAGGGGCTGTGGGTGGATCTCTGCATCCCCCATGGATCCCCAGGGGCTGTGGGGGGATCTCTGCATCCCCATGGATCCCCAGGGGCTGTGGGTGGATCTCTGCATCCCCCATGGATCCCCAGGGTCTGTGGGTGGATCTCTGCATCCCCATGGATCCCCAGGGGCTGTGGGTGGATCTCTGCATCCCCATGGATCCCCAGGGGCTGTGGGGGGATCTCTGCATCCCCATGGATCCCCAGGGGCTGTGGGGGGATCTCTGCATCCCCATGGATCCCCAGGGGCTGTGGGTGGATCTCTGCATCCCCATGGATCCCCAGGGGCTGTGGGTGGATCTCTGTATCCCCATGGATCCCCAGGGGCTGCAGGGGCACAGCTGCCTCACCATGGTCTCACCACAGCCTGCAGAGGAATCTCTGGCACCTGGAGCAGCTCCTGCCCCTCCTTCTGCATTGACCTTGGTGTCTCCATGTTGTTTCCCTCACATGTTCTCACCTCCTCCTCTTCTCTGGCTGGAATTAACACTTTGCACTACTTTGTTTTGATTTTCTTCTTAAATCTGTTCTCACAGAGATGTTCCCATCATCTGTAACTGGCCCAGCCTTGGCCAGCAGCATGTCCATCTTCAGAGCCATCAGGGACTGGCTCTGCTGGACGTGGTGGAAGCTTCCAGCAGCTTCTCTGTGGACACCCCCTCGCTACCAAAAAACAGGCTGTGCAAAACCAACACAACAGTATATAAAAAACCTTGAAAATAAAATGGCAAAATTAAAATAAATTAATAATTTTCAAACCCATAAAATTTAGGATTAACCCTAAAGTTTTTGCTAATTCATTTACCATAGTGGTTTTTTCTGTTTGTTTGTTTGTGGGGGTTTTTTGGGTGGTTTGTTTTGTTTTTGTTTTTGTTTTGTGGTTTGTTTTTTTTTTTACCAAAGAGGAAAAAAATGTTTCTTTAGAATCTTAACATGAAAATTTTATAAACAAAATGAAGAGGTAGAAGATTAAAATGTTAAAAGGAGAATACAGGATTTTCTAATAAATGGCTGAATTCCAGAGGGCAAGAATTGTTGGTTCTCTGCCCCATTGGCACCATTCTTCATAGATGAGGTCCTAAATTTGGAAGGATCAAAGCATTTCCAGTATCTCAATGTATTTTGCTAACACTATTCATCATATCTTGCAAATTTTACTTTCTTAACTGGAAACCATAGCAATTAAAAAGATATCTGAAGTAATTAGAGCAAATTATCCAAGAAACAAAACCTAATGACAATGGTGTCAGACAAAGTGACTGTAACATATATCTAAAATAAATTAAAATCTACAAATTAATCACTGTCTGTCTGTATCCCACCCAATGCTAACAGAACCAAAAAACCCATGTATTTAAACCTACAATTTATAAGTGCTCCCTGGCAAAAATCAATATAAAGCTTTAGTGGGCAGAATGTGTGTAATAGTAACAAGTAGAAAGGTTAGTGTAGAAGTTAATGGTTCTATCAAGAATAAAACAGAGCTAAAGTCTGAAGAAAAGCTCTCCCACAAGTGCTTCATTAACCTTGGAGAACTCCAGCATATCTTCAAAGTAAAGATTACAACAAACCTGACTCAGTCACCAGTAGCACTTGTTAGCTCTTGGCTTCAGAAATCAACAGCTTTTTCATTTGCATTATGAAACAATCACAAAGCTTTCATTGCACTAAGATGTTTGACCCTGTAAACTAACTAGATTAGTTAATCCAAGATCACATGGGGCAGTGGGGATGATGGTGGATACCTTACCTAAACACAGCCCTGTGTGTGTGCTCCCAAGGATCTGGGAGCTTCATACCAAAATGATCAATAGCAGACAACGTCCATGGCTAATCGACATCACAATTCCAGGCAGCTGGCACTGCACTGACAGGGCTGGAGGTAATTTTGATTAACTCACCTAGCAGCAATTGCACCCTTCCTAAAGCAGGTAAAAAAAATCAGTGTTTTTGTCCCAGCTGAAACCAGGACAATCTCCATCTGCTTTTCCCTCAGCATTAAACCATTACTGACAAAAGCAGGTCTTGGTCCTCTTCTTCCTACAGCTCCCACATCTCCTCCTTGACTTTCACTTGCCACTGAGTCTTCCTGGGACAAATATTTGTGAAAACTCCCAGGATTACTGAAACACTCTGGATAAACAGAAAACTTGTACGTGCAGTTGTTCAAGCCTGTAATTCCTGCCTCTGATATTTCTGTTGCTATCCCATGAAAATGGAGGATAGGAACTCTGTAAGCCACTCCTGTGTCAAAACTAGGGAAAGCTTTGGAGAGGTTAGTGATAAACTATCACTTGTAACATTACCTAGCACTTCAGTACAAAGAATACATTGCTAAATTGTACATTAGAGCTCAGAAAAGGCCAACACAAATTTTACCTTTTGAGAAGGCAACCAATGGAGTCCTATTTTAACAGTAAGTACAGAAAATTTCTTTTGGGATACATTTTTCTTTTCATTATTTATGCTTATCAATACTCAGGTTATTTATCTGTAATGCTTTGCAACTAATAGCCATGAACAAATATCACTACGTTACAGCAGTATAGTTCAATATTCTGAATAATTGCATATATTCCAATTTATCTTTCAATATGAGTTTACTATGAATAAACTATGTTTACTAGTTACAGTGCCTTGTATACACTCTTGGTAGATTTTAGGCTCTGTATCTGGTATTTGATACAGACAGTAAATGACAAAATGAAATAAATATTCAGCAAAGATTTTAGAAGAAAAAGTACCTTGTAAGTTACAATATAATTTCATGTGGGAAGATTCAGGCCGGAAATTTCTATGGAAAATGAATGAAAATTGTGCTGATACTTTGGATTGTACTTTTGCAGCTGATCAAAAGCTGATGCAGCAATTTATCTAAGTTAAGGAACCCTCCAAAGTCAGTGCTCTTAGTTTCAAGTCTGACATCAAACTATACTGACACAGGTATACATAAAATAAGATTCACTTTTGTCATGGCAATCAAGAATCTCCTGACATGCAAAGTCAGTTTTAGACTAGACTTTGGAAAGAATGCTTTTTGGTTAACTATTTCCAAGATGAAACGATGAGGAGTTCACACTGTCAGATGTTATTTTTTCCCACTTTCCTGTGTAATAGAAAAACAATTTGGTTGAAGTATTGCATAAATGCAAAACCAAAAATCAATTTGCTATGAATGAGCAAAGGGAAACTTGGTAACTGTCAGATGTATTATGTTAAAATGACCCAAAGATAAAAGTGATGGCAGCCAAAAGGACAGTTGGGACCAAGAACCATTAGCTGCTCATTGACAATTCAAATGCATTTGTGCCATAGCCAGTTTGTTTCAGTCTCCAGCCCTTCTACTATTTTTTCCCATTTCATTCCTCCCATCTTCCCCTACCTACTGCCATAAGTTTTCTTCCAGCAAGTTTTAGGGTGGAAGTTTAAATGAGCATCTGCCACAGCACCAATGCCAACGCGAGCTGGCCGCCAACCAGCGGGGCTACTCTTGCATGGGATGCTTGGCTCCCCTTTGGAGGCTGCTCTTAACCTTTATGACACACTCAGATTCCACCAGCTTGGTGCCTCGAATCCCACGTTCCTGCTTCTCTCCAAATTCTCCAGTTGGTAACATATCCTGGTGGGGAGACTCGTGCCCTCGCCCTTCATTATCCTTCGTGTTTCTTTGCAAGTCAAAACAAAGTTGTTTTGTTTTCTTTCACTTTGTTTCATTTTGGTTTTATTATTATTTAAAGAAAGAAGATAAAAAAAAAGAAAAAGAGAAATGGGAGGGGGATTCAGTTCATAATTAGGGGAGGAGTCGTTCTTGGACTCAATCCCCAACACGAAATCTGTCATAAATGGATTCTGCCAAATTGCTGAACAGAGTGCAAATTTGTAATGTGCCAGTTTTTTAATAGGTTTAGTTCTTTGGGCTCTTTCTGCAGGTCCAACGCTTGTGTCATTTCACTGACACTGTCCTTGAAAATCTTGTTCTGCAACCTCCTTTTTAAACTACGTGATGCACATGCTTAAGCCTTCCCGGCTGTGACAGCCCGAGACAAAAAAGACAGCCTAGGTTTTGGCACACCTAAGGTCTTCTTCAAGTAATCTCATTTGTGCTTGTCCTAGAACTGCTCTTATTAGGCAGCAGCCTTATCTCGTAGCCACAGCTGAGGATGGCATTGTGGCTTCCCAAAGCACGGTTGCTACCCTGGCTAAAGAGACACCCAGGTCTTAGTTAAAGCAGGCACCATCTTTGGAATCGAATTCCATGAAAAAAAAAAATTGCCAAAGCCCTTCATCTGTTTTATTTCCCTTGCTTGAATGATGGGTTAAACAAGCCTACTTAAGAGTACAATGGCTCTAGCCATTTGAAATGCTAATTTTCATCTTGGCCACAATATGTTGTGAATATCAACCCCCCCTTATACCTTATTGACTGTAAAGATAATGAGATTCTCTTAAAAAGAACAGCAGAAAACCCATGACATTGAGGATTCAGATTCCTCTCAAATCTAGCTCCTGCATGCAAGGACTGAGAGCAACTTCACACATAAGGAAGCATTGTTTTGATTTAGGGCATATTTGTAGTTAAACTTCTGAGAAGCCCTTCACACTGGGTAGAGACAACTGGTAAATGCTGAAATTTGTTCCTGTCTTACAAGGCTTGTTGAACCTTCTAAATGCTTTCCTTGGAGCTGGATCTGGTGATCCAGCTATGTAGTCTTGCTGTGTTCCCAGTTTATTTGAACACACGAAGACATCACACCAGCACCTTTGCACAAGGCCAGTCAAACAATAAAAACAAACATGTTGTACATCCAGATTGTCTGCTGTTGACCCAATCTGTGCTTTGTACTTTCCAGGCTGTAGTGTAAATGTTTCCAGGGACAGATGTTGTGAGAGAGCTCTGAAAACATCTGATGCTACTTCCAGTCATTTCCAGTGGTACTTTTCAGAACAGAGTTTATCCCTTGTATTTGTTTTGGTTCATGTTGTATTTACATAATATACTGACCTGTGCTTCAGAAATCTCCTTCTCTACAAATAAACAATTACAAGTGAGTACTAGAGCCAGGGTGAAGGGGTGTACAGCATAAAAAAATAGTCCTAGATTTTCAGACTGCTGTCTGAGTCTGTAAAAATGTTGGTGACTTTTAAGATTTTAGAACATTTACAATAGAATTGAGGGAGAAGGAAGAAAGATATCAGTGTAGAAGACCAAATGCAAACTTCTGAGGTTTATTTCTCCATTTTCAGGCTTCAACCAGATTGGAAGTAAAGGGCAGCTTCTGACTTAGACTTGAATTTCAGATCTGAATAGGTGGGTATCATTCATATCATTCATGTTCTCAGATAGGTATCACCCATTCCAATGGATTTCTTCCAGGTTTGGGATTGCAGGAAGACTTGAGAACTATCCATGTGGATTTATCTTATAAGAAATGGCATTAAAAATAAACAAGGATTTTTAAAGCCTTCTTAATCTATAAAAATGTTTTAGGATTCTTTCTTTTGTCAAGAAGTAAAATATTTCTAAATGTAATGCTTTATAATATGTATTTTTAAATAAAAATATTAATTATTAGAAAAATATTTTAAAGAGAATTGCATAACAGGGTTTTCAAGTGTGTTGTCTGTCACAAGATTGTGTCAGATCTCCCAAAAAAATGCAAAATGTGGTCATAATTTTTTAAAGTAAGGTTATGTCTATGTTGGAGGTGAAATCATTGATAAAGAGAGGTATTTTCAAGTTCTTTCTCAAATGACCTCTTCCTGGATTCCTACAGCACAATACTCTAAAAAGCTTCAAGTTTTTATTTTCCATTAATAATATCAGATAATATTCCATTTGGAGTCTGTGTTAATCCAAGGAAAATTAGAAGGAATTGACATATTCACAAAGGAAATTATGATTATGTCCCAGTACCAACAGTTAAAGCTATAACGTGATGGCTGAAGCTTGTGTTTGAATGTTCAAGCAGTTATCTGTGTTTAGGCCCATGCTCCTGAGTGAAGAGGAAGCAATGAGTCTAGAAAAGCATTTAAATAGTTCTCTTTGGAGGCTTCAACACCCTGTATCTGATTGCTGGGGAGATGTTTAATGTGTTACCAAGCTGAGTTAGTGATTTACAATCATTTTAGCAGACAGAGTCTCTGTGCTGTTGATAACTGCTGTGGATGGAGAGCTGTCACTGGAAAGAGGTAGGAATTTCTCTTTATTTGTGTTGGGATGATGGGTATCATGTCTTGTTACCAGGCAATGCTTGCTGCTGACTTCCATGCCTAAGATGGAAATATACATGTTATGTAGGCATGTATGATTTTTAATCTTTTCGGGGTTTTTTCATACTTTTTACCCCATAACTGTGATTTTCCTTCTGTTTCCATGAAGAAGGTCTGGGGACTAGATGATCTGTAAGATCTATTCCAACCTCTTCTATGATTCTATGATTATGTAGTGTCTCCAGAAGTATTAAATTTTAGTAGTGGGTACAAACTGCACCTCAGAGCACTTTTGAATGAGGAAATTACCACTTGTGTTTCAATAAAGAAAGAGGCTCCTTCCTTCCTTCCTTCCTTCCTTCCTTCCTTCCTTCCTTCCTTCCTTCCTTCCTTCCTTCCTTCCTTCCTTCCTTCCTTCCTTCCTTCCTTCCTTCCTTCCTTCCTTCCTTCCTTCCTTCCTTCCTTCCTTCCTTCCTTCCTTCCTTCCTTCCTTCCTTCCTTCCTTTTCTTTTGTTTCCCAGTTGATGATGCCTCCACAGGAGACCTCAAGAAAATTTTGCTCTGTGCTGTCTCACAGTGAGTTGAAATACAAACTTCAAAATTAGGTTTTCTTCATCTTAACCATTTATGTATTTATGGAGATCTTTGAAGGTGCACCTTAGTAGCCTTGTGTCAATCTGGAGCACTGTGAGGGAATGAATTGGCCTGTTAGGCTGGGTTTACTGATGCTTTGCTTGGCAGAGCAGTGCAAGCAGCTGGGGAGTGTGCCTTAGTTTTCCTTTTACCTTCTGGCCCCCAGGTTCACGTTGTTGCTTGGACATCCCTTCCATTTCTCTGTCTACATCCAGTACAATTTCCCACTGCTTCTTTGCATTGATGGATTTGCCAGGGTTCTCTGTCTTGTTCTTCTCATGTCATCCTCTTCCTACTCTGTGGTTATTGTTTAAGAGATTTTTTTTTAATTTTTTTTTTTTTTTTTAGGAATTGTGATTTTGGCCATGAATTTTCTAGAGCCAAGAGAGGCTGTCCTCTCCTCCAAGTGCATTTCACTCTCAGAAGGGATGATTTCTTGCACAGTTGTGAGCAGGATTAAGTCTGCAATTCTACCTTAAAAAAATAAATTAATTAAAAAAACCCCTTTATTAACCCTTTCTCAGCATTTTTTGAGAGCAGAGCCAAAAGTCAGGGTAGGTAGAGGGTTTCCACACCACAATTCAATGAGAAACAGTAGAAGATTCTTCCCAGAATGTCTACCCAAATGTCAGTAAACCAGGAGCTAATACAATCATGAATGGTAGGAAATTAGTCATTTGTAGCAGACCTTCACATTTATCATTAAATCTCTCTGATTCTACCACTGACCTTTCAAAATCAATAAACCAGGCCGCCTGAAACAAGGAAGTTTCCTGTAAAAGAAAGAAAATGGATCTTGTTTGGACCTTCTGTCTTTTTTCTGAAACAGTAAGTCACATTTGAAGCTCTCCTCTATCAAGCCCCAAGTGTTCAAAATGCATTTACTCACTAATGAAAGATGATTTTCTTCTTAATTCATCATCTGATTTCTGGAGTTTATGACTCGTACTGAAGGAAATGCTGAAGCGTATTTTTAAGGAGACATTCTTTGTTCTTCTGGCAACTGAGTTACAAAGTTGAGTCAAACCCAGTGTGAAATCAATTGTAGATCTAACTAGATTTTTTTTAAAAGGATTTGAGTGCTAAAATCTTAATGGAAGGTAAGTTATCCCTTATTTTGTTTTGGTGACTGAAACAGGGTGTGTGTCCTTTGCTGGTATAATAAAATCAGGTATTAAAAGTATTAAAGCTAATCAAAATTAACTTTAATTAACCAAAAAGAAGTATTACAGATAAAGATACTGTTGAAAGTATTTGTAATCTATTTCTGTGTTTATTACCTAAAGAATATTATTGACAAGCTTGAAGCATTTATTTCCTGAACGTTGCATTTTGGCAGTGTATCGTCCTTATTCCTTCAATATGCAAAATGTAGATGAATAAATCCCTGTATACAAATGCTGAATATTACCTTTCATTTTATGTATATACAAATTATTTTTATGTAGCTCTTTTTATGTGTCAGTATGCATTGGCATGCTTTTTTTTTTTTCCCTGTAACAAAATATAATAAGAATCTATTTGGCTCCCAAAAGCAAAAGAGATGAACTTGATGAAAGTAGTTTTGTTCTTCAGGTCTGTCTGTCTCTAATAGATGTCCTCAAAATTTTCTTAGCTAAAATTACTTAAATTTTAATTTGAGTATTTTTAAATTGCTTAGAAAATTAATGTTTTCTAACATTAATTTTTCCTCTAATGTTTCCACAGGTCCAAAAGTCAGGTCTGACTTTGATAGCCCCCTAGATTCTTAGGACACGCAGTGTCAAAATATCCACTCTGTGCACACATAGCTGATATAAACTAGGGATCTGTGAGTGACAGTAACATAATAATACGTGGAATGGAATGGAAATATCACTTAGTAGTGTACACACTGAATTCAGACTTCCACAAAAATAGCTTCGGGAAGCCTGGTGTTTGAAAATACAATATATTTAACCAAGTGTCATTGAGTAATAAGGCAAAGGGACAAATCTCAAGATCTATGCTAACACAAAGTCAATAAATGCATGTGCAGTCCAAAGATGTGACAGACACATATATTGTACAAAAAAGGATTTCTCGGACAGATTCTGTCAATATAAATATATTCTGTCGACATACATGTGCCTTGTCATGCTGCCTTGTCATAATTGCAGTCTCAAGAGCTTTAATTATCTCTTTAAACCATCGGTATTTACATTTGGTTTGTCTCATGGTCCTTCATTGCTAATGTGTCACAATCTTTTTTTTTTTTTTCCCGTGTGGGGATGACAACTGGTCACTCTTCATTAATAAAATGACAAGTCTCTTATCCATGTTGTAGCCACAATAGGCTTTAGAAAGTTAAACTTCAAGAGATTAAATTCCCTCTGTGGCTATCCTAGAGAACACACACTTCAACAGGAAATGCTTACACATCCTTGTTTTTCTTCTGCCAAGACTAAATTCTGTTTTCCAAGACTAAGTAAATTTGGAATGAAAACAAGAGCATTAATTCTATAGTGAAACTGTGGCATGTATTGTCAATTTTTCTAAACTGTGCTCTAAGAAGGAAAAATACATTCCTGTGAACGTTATTGGTCATATAACTAACAGGATAAATATATGAAGTCTTCTAAGGTTGTATTTTAGATACTCCTCATGAAATCCAACTTTACCCTAGATTTCACAGAATCACAGAATAATTGAGGTTGGGAAGGACACCAGAGATCATCCTGTCCAATCCCCTTGTTCAACCATCAGGCAGCTGCCCCAGAGTGTGTCTAGAGTTTTTAAGTAGTGCCAAGGAGAAAATAAAATTTGATCAGACTCGTGATCATATGTGGGGGTCAATGACACGTTCTTTTCATTAAAAGTGGTGAGTGTTAAAGATATGTAGCACTTAAGCATGAGGAACATTTATTACAGCATGAGTGAAACAGTTCTGAATACAATGTCGATTTAGAATTCCCCGATTTCTTTCTCATTAAAGTATTTCTTTTCCTTTCTTAGGTGAAACAACAGATTTTTCTGTATGATGAACCACAAATTGCTGGTGCCAGTTTACCTGGAGACTGATACTGGAGACCTACCTCAACATCTGGTGAGAGTGACAGCAGTGATGGTGCCTCTATCTAAAGACAAAAACCAGTGATGGTGTCTATCTATCTAAAACTGCAGGCTGCCCTTGATGCCTTAGGAAGGCTGATCTGAAACAGAGACTGAACAGAGCTAAAGTAAATATTCATTGAAAGGCCTTCAGGGTACACCTTGGGCAGGACAGGGCCCGGCCAGGGCTACACCCAAGGTGGACCCAAAATGGTCACAAAATGGACAAAGGGTCACCAGGTCTCACACTTTGATCAGTTTGGGTCCATTTGCACATTGGGGTTTAATTGTCCAATTCCAGCTGCAGGCTGTGAGGTCCCATCCTTCTTGTTCCTCCCTCCAGCCACCCTTGTTTGTGCTGTTGGGCTGAAAGTTGTCCTTGGTGTGCAGCAGGAACAGGATTTGTTTTGTGTCCCTGCTCTGTGCAGAGCTGAGTGACCCTGAATGTGAGGCTGAGAGCTGCACCCTGGGCAGCACAGAGTCTGAAATACATCAAAGCTGAAACTTAAGGCATCACCCTAAACAATGAATATAACCAACAGAGTATTATCCAAAGCCTTTTTACAAGAGATAGATCGGTAGATAGATAGGTCCAAGTCTCTTAATTTTTAACAGAAATCGTAGAAACTGGGAAGGTGAGGTTTCCAAAGTGTGGAAAGGCAGACCATAGCCCTTGGACCATACCCTTCATTGGTATGCCTGGGACATGAGAACACTCAAGCCCAAGTGGCTTTGCCAAACAAGTGACAAAGCAGGTATTTTGTGGACCAAGGCGGTGACAAGCAGGGCACATGTGGCTCTGACACCTGCAGCCTTTCCCTTGGAAGCCAAGGAACTTGTCACCAGCACAGGTCCTACAGCCATTCTCCAATTCCTGCTTTTGTGCCCTCATCAAGCTTAGCTTCATTTCAGCCAAAGAGAACAATAGATGAGTGAAGGTGTGGCACTGGACAGTCCTTGCTTGCAGGGCTGCTTTGGGTTTGCCCACAGCAGATTGCAGTCACTGCAAAGTAAGCATTGCCCAAGGCAATGAAACACTCCTGCAAATTTTATTGTTCTTTAATGGCTTTTATCAGGTAGGGAGTGTTTGGGCCTAAAAAGAGGATAAGTATGGAAGAAAACCACCAGCTCTGTCCAATGGGACCACTTAGAATGAGGATTAGTCATAAAACTTAACAAATGCTGGAGACATTTACAACTCTCTTCTAATGTAATGGCACCTATACCAAATACTTATATTAAATTGCAAATTTTATGTTCCATAATGCTATGCACAATAAATTAGCAAAGCCTGTATCAATCTCGATGTGAATATGAAGACAAACCCGAAAAATCATGTTTATTGTTAAGGATAAATAAAGTAAAACACTTTATTGCTCAGTGACAAAAGATTGTAAAATACCTTGCAAAAATAAAGCACATGCAATAGTCCATAAGAACAAAAGGATTGTCTGATTATGGAAAAGACCTAAAATTCAGGGGGGAAGGAAAATATGAGGTTTAATGCTACTATTTGGTATAAATTTTAACTTATTCCAGTGAGAATGAAATAAAAAACTTTAAGGAAATAGATTCCAAGATGAAAGAAAGAAAGTGTCTTTTGAAGGTTAGTACTGTTATAGTGAAAATTGGTGGCTTATTTCATAGGAAAATGTAGCAGTTAGTTTTCTGTCTGCATTCAGGGTTGTTTTCACAAACTTTGAGATAACAAAAACTACTCACTAAAACTACATTTAACTTAAGTCATGACTAGTAACCAACCTTTACTATTGGAAAAAATTAAATACAATTATGTAAAGTTTCTCATACTGATTGATCACAAGAGATTGTACAAGATGTAGGAAAACAATAATTTAGATTTGGCTGTGCTGCCTTCAGGCAGTGTGGTAATGCAAGAGAGTGTGTGGAGTGATCATATATGTCTATATGTACATATCTATATGCATTTTTGTAACTACAAGGGAAAAAAGAATCCAGATTCTAAATCCCTAAAACTGATTGTTGAATTCCTACAACACAAACAGAAGACATCTGGATATTCCCATTTTCCTCAGAGCCGTTTCTAACGTCACAGATGTGAGTAAATATTGGTACAATTAATTCTCATAACCTTTAAAACATGTAGTAATTTTCTACTAAAAAAAAAAAAAAAAAGAAACAGGGAAATTGTGCTTTAGAAACTTACATAATTCAATATTGTAAAGATTAACCAACCCTGAAATAGTATAATAAATGGGAGACAAGAGATGTTCAGGATACAAATGCATGACCTTTGGGAAAAAAAATTATATATATATATATATATACATATATATATATATATAAATAATGGGATTTTCAGTTGTAGTTGACTGTGGTTAGGTTTTCATTGGAGACAGCAGAACACTGATTCAATAAAACATCATTCAGCAAACTGTCCTTTTTCAGCAAGGCACATAAATATTTGCCTAACTTGTTTAAATCCTACACAGCTTACTTCTGTGCTGAATCAGGTAGTGGGGAAAACAATGCTGAAAAACCATTGTTTCTGATCTCATTAGTGCTTTGTCTCCTCTTTCAACCTTTGCTACTCTCTTAAATCCTTCCCCAGTCTGTAGCCTTTGACAACAGAATGCCACTTCCTTTTTTCTATATCAAAAGCATTTCAAACCTCTGAAACAACAGTGTTTGGTGAGGCAGGTATCTGCATACCTGGAGCCCCTGCTCAAAGTGGAAGTCTTTGTGCCTGCCAAAGGGCAGGAAAGGGAAAAGCCAACTCAAAATGGAGAGACCCACACTGCTTAATTCTGATTACCCATGGTTGCTTTGCTATATTTGTTTTGTTGAGTTAACAGAGTTTTGTTATTTTTTGGATGATGAATGATCCTGATATATTTTGGTGCTCATGAAAATGTACAGAGGCACAGTTAGAGTGAAAACTTGTCTTTGCTCCCAAAGAGTTGGTTTTAGTGTCTGGCCAAAGTTAAAGTCAAAAGTTGACAAAAGAGGTTGAGAACTCCTTTTGGATAACTGGAAATTTTGCTATAAGGAGCATTCATTTGCTCTGGCTTTGCATTTGGTGTTTGCTCTCTAAGCATGGGGGCTGGAACAAATGCCATTGCTTCAGGGGAGACTTCACAGCAAAACCTGGGTTTGCTCCTTGAGCAGTAAAGAAAAGCAGGGTTGGCCTTAGCATCCAGCAGGCCAGCAAAAGCAAAGATGTCCCAGGTCTGGTCATAAAAAGAAATTACAACTATTTATTTTCATTTCCAAGAAAATTTCAAAACACTCTTATTCCTGCCCTTAACTTCCTATCACTTTCCCTGTTATCATTAAAATATTGATAGCCCTAGAAAAAATAAAACTTATAATATGTTTCTATTTTGATAGGATAACCGTGGTTGGTGATTAGATTATATTAGACTAGGACATTGTCCTTAGATGGAATTTACTCTTTGGTGGTGGATCATCTTCTGGAAACCACATAGTTTGTAGAAAACACCTGAGAAGCTTTCCAATAGCAGCCCAAATTTTATAAAAAGAAAAATCACTAGAAATTAATAACTTCTCCTTACAGAGAAAAATAAAAAGACAAAGAGAGGAAAATTACAAAAATGCAAAGTTAAGATGATTTTGTTACAAAAATTAAAATTTGCTGTAAAAAATGGAAAAATATTCTTGATAGAGATAGTAGATAAACAAGGATAACTGCACTCTTTCAAAATAGTCCTCCAGAAGACCACTGCTGCCTACCAGACAAAAAAGTAGAAGCTGTTCCAACGTGTACAAAAAGGTTCCTCATGACAGTGCCCATTAGCAAAGGAGTAAACATGCCTTCATGGGTAAGGAAAGAAATGCTTCTTGTACAACTGGCAAAAAAAAAAAAAAAAAAAAAAAAAAAAAAAAAAAAAAAAAAAAAGGATTAGTGAGGCTTTTGGGTCCTAACATCACAAAAGTGAGGTAAGAAAAAGGTTCTGAGGTTCTGAAACTTCACCTGAAGTTACATTCTGTTACGTCCCAGTAACAGAAGCTCCAGGATTGGCAGCAACCTCTCTGTCCAGACAGTGCTGGAGCTTCTGGCATATTAATGAAATTTGTTGCAAGTACTCTTTAAGTAAAAGCAGAATTGCCACAGCACAAGGTTTTATGGTAATGGAGGCTGAATAATGAGAAAATGGAGAGTTGTCATCTAATCATGAAGATCCCTCCCCTTTGAACATAAAATGCATAAAACATCTGAAATATTAATATAATTGTACAAGGTCCTGAAAATCACAATGAAAATATTTTATGAGTATCCTTAGTGTGCCTGTGACCTATAGAGATCATTAATTTGAAGCCTAATAGCCTACCTGATACTGTACAGCTTCCACAACCTGATTTGGCAGAATTGTATTATATGTATAATATTGTTAATAATGTATAACATAATAGAATGCCACATGGTATTATAAAAAACAGGAGAAGAAGATAATTATCAGTATTACAATATGCCAGTAAGAGATCAAAGAATATGAGTGTTATATGGACAAATGAAAGTCTGATGATGCACTAATTTCCTTTTCAAGGAAAGATTACAACACTGGATAAAAAAATGGACACAATTCCCACTGCTTTTGTCTTTGATAAAAAAAAAGGAAAAAAAAGTAAGTGTGTAGAAAATTAGAGACTCAGTGCAGTAAATTTTTCTCACTTAAAAATATAATTTAAATGATTAGAAAGCACTGCAATTTTTTTCAGATCGAGGATACTTGATTGTCCTTATCATCTGTACTTTTCTGCATCCCTGCCTGATATACCTCCTTATCACTTAACTAGCTAATCAATCACTAGACTTTCCCCTACATTTTAAACACTGCAGAAGAGTGTCTTTCCATAGCAAGAAAGGTGGCAATGTGTTGCCCTTACTCTGAATCACCTCTGCTCACTTTATCATCTACATCCCAAAGCTTAAAATAAAGCAATTATATGTTGGAACTGAACGGGGCCTCTAAGAATTGCACGACTAATATTTATTAAATGCTCACTTTATTAGGATTCAGGTTGCTTGTAGTTGTAGAAGTCTTCTGCAGAGAGAAAAAAAAAAAAAAGAAAATTAATTAAAAAGAATGAACTGAAAATGATATATTACAGCAGTCTGCACAGGCAAGGCATTGCCTCTAGTGGATCAGGGCTTCACTTAACTCTGCAGGGAGTAGGAGCACAGAAATCCTCACCTGGCTTGTCCTGACAAACCCAGCCTGGCTCAGCCTGCCAGTGCTTTATTGTCCTGCTGAATGAGACATGAGAATGCTCTGGCATCTCCTATCTCAAAACCTACAAATGATTCCTACTTTTTGGGCATCTTCACCTTCTTCCCATCTTCTCATCAGAAGCACTTGATTGGGACAAATCACCTGGAGCCCTCCAGCCTTGTGCTGCCCTCTGGTTTTGAGGGGAAATGTGATGCACAAGAACCAACAATATGGTGATGACGTCAGGAATTTTTGCTCTTTTCCTACCAAAATATCCTGGTTTAAAACGAAATGATGCATATGGCAGGATTCCACTGAGAAATGTATCACTGCTTTCTTTAGATTTCATGCAGGGAAACTGGTGACTCTGCTTTAGATTCAACTATATATATGTATATATATAAAAGAAAATATGGAACTTACCATTTTTGGAATAGATTTTTTTGGCTTCATGGATGCCTCAGTGTTACCACAGTGATATTTGAATGTAGATTTGCTGGTCCTTAAGAGATCTGCTGCAAAAAAAAAAAATTGCATAAGAGAAAAATGAGGGGTCCCACTTTTAGACTCGAGGTGGACTAAACTATGTAAGGTCACCAAAGAATTTGGTCTGAAAACCAGGATGTTATTCCAGAAAGGTAAGAAATATAAAGTATTTGGTATATTTATTAGGAATTTACATGCCTTTCCTTTCTCACTACATTCTTCAGGAAATTATGAATGCCCTATCAGAAGAATGTAAAAATATTCCTGCTCTATTCCACTCCTCCCTTCTGCTTCACAGACCTTAGACCCTGCTCCTGAAGTTTGTGTGACTGACTTTTGTAAAATGCTCTGTGAAATTACTTTAGTTAAATCTCTGTGGATGACTATGCTCCTTTCAATCTCTTACCTCTCATTTTATTTCTACTGCTGTTTACAAACAAGAGTATTTGAAAGAACAGAAAATTTTGCATGACTTTGTGGTAATAGAAAGAAACTGTATTTTTTTATCAAGCTATTAAATATGTTTGTGTTCACATTCACAGGTTGGTTTTTTTTAGAGTATTTGATGCCACACACACAAAAAAATCCCCAAAACATATAGTATGGAACTAATTTATTTGGTATCCCATTTATTTGAAGAATAAAGTTAATATGGATTTCTTTTTCTTCAGTGTAGGCACAATGCTCATCCTAGCAGAATCCCCACTGCTCTTTTTATGTCATCAATGTAAATAAAAAAAAAATAAATTCTATTGATAGGAGAGCAACATCTGTGAATGAAAGCCCAAATGAAAAGTATGAGTGTGATGCAAATATCTGGTGAGAGATGGTCCTGACTTAGAACTTAAGTGAGAAGAAAGAGGAAATAGACATGGAGGTGTAAAATACCTGGCCTAGTGTCACAAACAAAATCAGTGAAAATAGATCCCATGTCGCTGCACTATAATGCCTCCCCCAGTGGTGCTTGTGTAAGTGCTGGCTATTTTCTTGCAGTGTATATGCATGAATTAAAAAAAAAAAATACAGTGCTTTCTGATCATTTAAATTATATTTTTAAGTGACAAAAAAATTACTACACCAAGTCTCTAATTTTCTACATACTTATTTTTTTATTAGTATTTTATTATTATTATTATTAAACACAAAAGCTGCAAGAATTGTGTTCAGATTTGATTCAAATGAAAATTTAGTGGTGGCAACATGTGCTCAGCCATCTCTGTAAAATGCTGACCAGAATTTCAGACTCCAGGTAACTGCAGTGGTCACCAAAGCAAGCATCTCTTTGGCCATAAAGAACAGAAATATCTACATGAGGACAGAAAGGAAAAGTGTGTCTCTCTAGCTAATGCTGTTTTGGAAAGTGATTTTTGTACCTGTTAATCCATGCCATAGGGGTATGATAGGGGAAACTTGTTTGTGGTTCCACTTGATTGGTATTTCATCACACACAGAATTTGATACGTTTTAGAATTTGATTTAGCCTCCTTTTTTATTGATATTTAGTGCTGGGAGAAGCACACGTTTCACATCTGTGCTCTACACCATGAAGATAAGGAGCCATGAAGTTTTTGGAGGACATAAGAGAAAGATTCTCTTTAGAGGATTTCTCTCCATCAGAAGTGCAGCTTTGTTTCAACACCATCACTTCCCCACCATCAAACTAGAAGAGAGAATCTTGGCTGCTCCTTGGAAAGTGCTAATTGAGAAAGGGCTCTGCTCCCTCAGATCAGTGCTGAGCTACTCCAATGGCATCGATTGTGCATCTGTAATCAAGACTCAAAGGCTACCATAGGATTAGGTGCAAAATCAAAAAGTCTTATTGAAAAAGAGAATCTGCTGAATCCAGCAACTTTAAAGTGCTCTAATCTGCAGCATATATAAATTTAACAAAGACTTAAATAACAACAAAGTAAGAGAGAAATCAGGGAAACTTTCAGAGCTCCATGTTTCCGTAAGCACACATGCTGGATACGTAAACCAATATGGTAAGTTACAAATTCTGATTTTGTGAATTTAATCTACCAATATTCTACACATTTGAACACCATTATCAGTCATAAAATTTAATCTACAGACTGCCATTAGATGGTCATAATTTGCCAGTTATTTTCCTTCATGCTATTGGCAGCTAAATACAAAAACCGTATTTGATGGTGTGACAACTTCAATTTTCATATCTCATTTCAGATTTAGCCTTTTGCTAATACTGCTCTCCATGTAGAAAGTATGCACGTGCCTTCACGCTATTTTGAAACACCAAAAATGTGTCCTCCTCCTTTATGTTTAATTATATTATAGTGACCCCAAAAAATTACCTAATGTTGAGGGAGAATGCAAAATGGAGACAGATTTAAATTTCTCTTTTCTGCAAAACCTTGTCTTGGCAAACCAATTTATTTTAAGATCTGTCCAGCCAACAGCTTGTCTGTTTTATTTTTTTCTTTTCCTTCTCTAATTGCTTGTATGTTCAAATTCAGCAAATGACTATATTTATAGTTAGGTTTAATCAGCAGGATTCTTCTCATTCTTAGCTTTAAACACATGTAAGTATTTCCTGGAAGAAGGATTTTAAATATTGTCTCTTAATTGCATTTTCAAGTGCTTTACCTCCTCCTTTATGCCTCTCCTAAGAACTGTAAGGAAACATAATTTAGTGCTTCCTTCATATTCTGAAATTTTTCACCTGGGGTTTGTATAAAAAGGAATGTCTTTTACCCCTTCCTCTAATATTGACCTGATATACTCTTAGGTACTTCTATTTTTATTAAATTCAGGAAAAATAACAGTTCCCAAACAAACCTTGTCATTCTGCTGTTGTAAATATACAAGCAAAATTTATTCTATAACAATATTTACTTTTACAGGCTCAAACTGGAAGCTCAAATGATTGTAAGTGCAAGATTCCATCGATAATATTAATGGAAATAATTTAATTCATATCTATCCTTTTGAATAGCATAAATCTGTCAGTCTAAAAGATGTGAGGCGCAGATGCAAGTTGCCAAAAAATGCTAACCCCAGAACTGGGCTCACTACCTGTGGATGAATTGAAAATGTCCTTTATGGGATAATTTGAGTGCTCACTAGCATCAAACACCAGGTTTTGCATACACTTGCATGATTTGGTCTGAGAGCAGAATTTTCCTCCGAATTTCCTTTCTCACAACACTTGCAGTGTTTGCACCCACGGCCCCCTCACACCAGCTACAGACTGGACCTCTTGACTTGCAGAAGTTAGAGATGGAAGAGATCTATTATGTCCTTTACTCCATTCCTCTGCTCATGTGAAATTGTTCTGTGCAATCTTTCTTGAGAAGATACTGCCAAGTATAATCCTGCCTAGGCAGGGGGATGGACAGATGACCTACCAGGCCCTTCCCATCTGAAATATCTCTCATGTTATGACTAACTTCACTGTCCTTCTTATCTCCCACTTACAAAATGCAGGGACCAGGCATCTTCATGGGAACTGCTCATGCCACAGGCTCTTGCTGCTGCAGTTGTCACTCTCTCCTTCAAGCTCCCTCCCCACTGTAAGCTGTCATGAGTGAATTTCTTTTTCCACAATGTGTTGGAGCTCCTGTCTGTTGTGGGTGCAGGCTGAGGTGTGACTTGTATTGCTGGGCCAATATATTTTTCTAGTTTTTGCCATTTCTCTCTGGAAAGGCTTCCTTTTCGCTTCTGCCATCATTCTGCTGTAAGAGCTGAAGCAAAGCAATGATAACTCTCATTCTGAAACACACAGATAACATCAATGAAAGGATGTTAAGTCATCTACATAATTAAATAGCAATTGGCCTTAGCCATTACTCATTATAGTGTAGCTTTTTGTCATTCTGTTTGATGCTAAAGGATGTTCAGCTGCTTGTAATTGATAGAGAGGTTTAATCTGCAGTGGTTTCACTGTAATGAGCCATGCATGAAGATATTTTTTATGTTAAAAAGGCTAAAAGACCCTTGTTGGGGAGTAGGCATGGGGACAATGCTTGGGGTTCCTCAAATTCCCCAAGTATAAAAATCTTTTCTTCTCTATTAGTTGATTTTCATAAAGTGTTAGTTGAGCAAAGATTGCTTTTGCTTCAGATGTAAAAATGCAGGCCTATTCACAGCAGTTGAATCGCACTGAAGCTACCAGAATAATATGTTTCTAATCTAGGGACTCAGAATAGCAGAGGGCTAGAAAGAAGCACTGAGAATTTTGCCAGAAATTAATCAGGAAAAGAGCTTTCCTTGGTCTCTAAATGAGGCTCCTGCAATTTGTAAAACAAAATGGATGCATTTGAAGAGCAGTAAGTGGATTATGTCGTGCAATTGGGTTTTGTGAAATTTTAAGCAAAATCCATAAATATCAGGTTTGAGGGGAAGTCAACAAGAGAGCTTTGAAGATGGCTCCTTTTTTTATTATTATTTTATAATAATATCTCTAACATATTAATGCCCATGGCTGGAAATAACATTATAATTCACATTATCTTAGTTAAGTCAGCAGAAGAAGAAATGGGCAGCTAACTACACTGTAGGGTTCTGATCTGCTGTCTTTGAACAAACATTTGTAGTGCCCTAAAGTACCACCCAGCTGTTTGTCACACCTCTGCTACTGATAAATTTTGCCTCTGTGGCAGGAAGAACAGAAATAGGTGATATTTAATTACAACTCAGATGCTCCACTTCACCAGCTGGAATGTGAGTGTGAATCCACCTTTATCTGTGGAATGATTTAATAATCCAATACTCTGAGTTGCTGCAGCTTGGGCAGAGGCAAAGCTTTTGTTTTGCCAGCTCCAGGATGGTGGCAGAGCAGTAGATATGACAGCTGGAGCATAACTAGCAAGAGATAGTCAGTGAGCCCTGAACCAGATGAAAGACAGAAGAACCTTTAGGCCAATGCTAATGATCATCAGCTATCCAGGAGGCAGAATATCAATAAAAACTTAAAAGCACTCCTTTTTCTCCTTTACAAATTAACCCTGCACCAATGGGGAGGAATTCCTCTGAGATAAATATGTCAAGATATTGGGAGGCTCGAGAAAGTGCAGGAAATACCAGAAGGAGAACAAAACCCGAGAGAAGGGCAAGAAATCAAACCACAAATGAAAGCAGAGACAAAACCGCAAACAAAACCCCCAAACAGACAAAAACAAACAAACAAACAAACAAACAAACCACAAAAAACAAAACCACCACAAAAAAATCCAACCAACCAAAAAAAAAAAACCAAAACCAACCCCTCCCCAAAAAACCCAAACAAATAAAAAATGAACAAACAAACAAACAACAACAACAACAAAACAAAAACAAAAGCAAAAAACCCACACAACAACAACAACAACAACAATAAAACAAACCAGGCTTCCTCATCCTGGGCAGTGAGGTTGGTCAGGAAAACATTCCTTAGGAGCTAATATTCAGCTAAATTCACAGGTTGTTTGAGTTTGAAGAGGACTCTGAAGGCCCTCTAGTCTATGTCACTGCTCAGAGCATGTGTTGGCAGATCAGGTGGCTGAGGGTTGGATGTGGCTGGGTCTCGAGCACCTCCAAGAGCAGAGGTGACACAAACTCTCTGACAACCTGTGGCTGCCCTTATTGCCACGCAGTTCTGAAGACAACATTGAGAGGAGAAAAAGCAATCAGGAAAATGAGACTAGAAATGCTGTGCAAGACCCGTGCTTTGCTCCTTATGAAGAGGTGACATGGGGGAAATCATATTCTTTGTGCCTTTAGAAAAAAACCCAAAACTTTTAGCATCAGTGCATTCAAGTGAGGTGAGTGCATTCAAGGGATGCATTCCTGAGCATGGAGTTGATGTGGTTGATCACTGAGAAGTGATTTGCCTCAAGCAAAAGGCTGGAGGGAAAAACACTTTTGTGATTAACATGGTTGTTTTGTTTTCTGCATGGAATGAGGACAAATCCATTTGTGATAGCTAAAAGTTTTGAGCTGCCCTTTAAGAAATGATGAGTTACTTTTCAGAGTACTGAGAATTTGCCACACAAAGAGAACTTTTAACAGTTCTAGGATGCATAGACAAACACATGGCTGCAAAAGTAAGAAAGGAATGTGTGGGTCCAGGGAAAAATACAGTGAGATTTACTATTTTTCACTTTGTTTGGTTGTGGGTTTTTTCTTAGAGAAAACATTAAAATGGCAATAGTATTAAAAGGAAAGAACATTGCTTCTTCATCAACACAAAGGAGAAAACAATATTGTTGTTTTACACATAACCTAAAGGCATGCTTTAATGTGATTTTCACGTAGAGCTTTGATCCTAAGATAATCACAATCACTAGAAAAAACAACACAATCATTGTCAAATAGACCTTTACTCCTTTTGATTTACCAGTCTAATTAGAAGTGACTGAATTTCCATTCCCCAAGAAATTTCTGATATTTGATTTAATTTCAAATCAGTTACATTTGATCTCATATCAGGATGAAAGATTTGCATTTAAATTTTTTTGCCAAAACATGTAGTCTTTCTCAAAACATTAGTTTTTCACTTCTCTACTATGTTATAAAGTGATAAAATGATAGATTTGAAACAAAATATCTCAGTAATATCCTACATATTTTTTAAGTTGAATTGATATGTTCCAAGGAAATATGTTGATATAATAAAATCATCATTAAATAATGTACCCAATGAACTGTAAAATTAAATTGAATTCTTGCCAGAATAAAAGTAATCCCTGATCCTAAAATCTTGTAAATCTCAGCTCCTAATGGGTAACAGCCTTCAGCATGTGATTCTGTCAAACCACAGGGAACAGTAGCCAGCTTCTGGAATCATTCCTGCATAGTCTTGCTTTTGCCTTGCAAGGTTTTTATTTATTAATATGCACTTCCTTTTCTATGAATCAATAATGTGAATCAATATAATCTGCTGGCATGGAAATGAGTTATATACCCCAGTTTTAGCAATTAATATGGTACAGGTGTGAGGGTATGTTCTGCAAACTGATTCATCACTGGTACACCACTTCAGGGGAGGTGAGCGTGCATCATGATTTTCCAGTAGCTTCTAAGTTGTGACGTTAAAAATCAAATTGAAAGAACTTTTCATAATATCTTGTGGTATTCCTTCAAAATTTCTCAGTCATTCTGTGATCATCTAACAAAAAGAGCAGGAGTGGTGTCCCCTTTATCAGGTTGGTCAGTTCTTCCCTGTGAGAAAGCTTTTAATTCCTTTTCAAGGAAAAATGAAAGGGAATTTGGGGATCATAGGAGATAGATATGACATATTACATGACCAAGTCCATGCTCCTGACGATTCAAGTTAGTCCTACTAATCAGGTATTAAACTGTTATTATAAATGACTTTAGGAGATAATTTAGCCTGTAAAATTTCTTTTAGAAGGTCGTTAAGAGCTTCTGGGGATTTAGTGGATCCAAGGACTGCAGAAATCTCCTGCATTCTACTGTTGTTACCTCTCACAGCTCTTGCACAAAGGTCTGCCTTGGCTTGGGCCTCCATGTAGCAATCCTGGCCTCCAGGAATGCTCAGTCACTGTGGTCCTTAAGGACACAGAGCATGGACACCCATCCACGTGAATAAAACCTTGCAACTAAGAAGTGGTGCTGTTTTGGGTTTTACCTTTCTTCCTTTTATATGTTCTCTGTATTCTTTACACATGTATTTGTAGCCTATTGTATTAGTGGCTACTTTTCCCAGTCATTTTTCCATGGACTTTGTGGAAGGAAAGAAAGGAAGGAAAGGAAGGGAAGGAAGGAAGGAAATTCCAGAACTCTAAGCCCCAAAGGGTATGAGGCCCCTATCCAATCTTGGTTCTTCTCCTGGCTACCAAGGTTGGGAACAACTCCTGGAGATACATTTCATAGACAAAATACAGCTAATACTGAAAGGAAAGAAAATTAGAAAGGGCTTGACCTGGAAGAAAAATTCCATTACCACTTGTCCTCCTAATTGGTGTTTTTTGTCAATTATGCTAATTTACTAATCTTATGAAAACTATGTTCACCCCATGTAAGTGGGTTTTTGTGAACATCTTTCCATAACTGCCCCTGAAGGCCTTCAATAAAAATCTACTTTTATATTGCCTCCTGACTAAAATTATCTTGAGTTTCATTTGCAGGTTGGGAAAAAGGCAACAGAAGAAGGAGCTGCCTGGTTGCCCTGGCAATGGGAGTGGAGAGAAGAAGGTAATAACATGAACAATGTCAATAAATGGGCATGCCAATTCATGGAGTCTGTAAAGGAAGGTCTCTGGGGTCACACATCATTGGAAGATGTATCTAAATAACCTGGTAAAGCCTTGCAGCAGCAGGGAGCTTCTCCAGGAGACCATCTCGCTCCAATGGGATGGAGGGAAAACCAAGGTAGGCACTTGACTTGATTTTGAATCTGTTCTTTGGGAAAAAAAGAACAGACACCAAGGCTCTTTCTTCGGCTTTACCACATTTTGTACTATAAAGAGAATTGAGGCACAAGATGGCACTTCTTAGAAATAACCAGTCTGAAACAGGAATTGAAAGAAAAGAAAGTGTGACTAAAGACCAATGTGCCTGCAATCTACAGAAGGAACAACTCTCTAGGTTTTAAGCAAAATAGAGATGTAGTTCACCTTACAGTCCCAGAGTTCTGTTTTTTTTTTTTTTCTTATTTCACATCTAATTCCTTTTTCCAGAAAGTACTAATGTGATCATTTCTTAAAAAAATTTTACCTGTAAATCCCTCTTTTAATTTAAAAAAATGCACTGAAGATGTGAAAGTAAGATGTAGAGAAGTGTCAAAGAGAGATTGCTCTAATAAGACATTCAGGGGTCATTTGATTTCCCCTGCTGTTGCAGTAAGTCAGTAGATAAAATCATACTTTAGACTCTCCTAAAATTTTAAAACATTTCGTGAGGAGTATTGATGACATGGCTGCTGAAGTTAGGTATGTCCTTTAATTTTTCAGTGAAGAAAAACTGTTGCTACTGTTTCCACTAGAATACTAAAACAGACATGTATGTTAATAGAAGGAATTGAATTGAAATACCATCCAACAAAACTTGAAGTTTATTCAGGCATCTACAAACACAAATGAGGGGTGATTTTTCCAAGCTGAAGCTCCAGCTCTTAATATGTCTGCACCATTATGTCTCTGTAACTGGGATCTGCTTTTAGACCCAAATAATCCAAAAGCTTTTTTACTCTTTAAACTATCATATATGTCAGGTATGCAACAACTTAATCCAAATACTGTATGTCACATATACCCTTCAACAATTATTTCAATTTTTTATCAAATAATTTATGTGATGAGTAGTATTTTGCTGCATTTGACTAGATTCTGCAGCTTTGTTAGATAAATTATTTAGCAAAAAACAGAAACATTCATCAAAGAATGTAATCTGAAGTATTGGATTCTTTTGGTATTTGACTGGCTTAGATAAAAACATATCAGCAAAATGGAAGCTATGAAAATATAATGATAAGATGATAGCAGCCTCCCCAGAAGGCTTCATCAACCAGAATGGAAATAAAATAAACAAAATCCATTGTTCAGTATTGATGTTCTTTTTCTCCTTTTTTTTTTTAATTTCTTTTTGTATTAATTGTTTAATTGGAACAGTGAAGAAATTTTGTGATTTAGCATGTCGCAGTGGTAACTCAGAAGGTGTACAGCTGGCTGCTGAAAAATGAAAAAACAAAAAAAAAAAGACAAGAAAAGATGGATTTAATGAGGTGATTTTCAGCTGCCCAGTGAGTCAAAGAGATACCTTAATAATTAACTTCTGCTTTAAGATGTGTTGATATGTTTAGTGATGATACTGCTTTCATTGTGTGCTGTAAGGAAGGACTGGTGGATATCAGAAGTAGCTGTACCTTTGGTCAGGTGGTCAAATCTCTGAATATACATGGATGCTGTTTCCCCACAGGTGGTGCAAGCTGCACCACCAGCTTTGGAAAACCACAAAAGAATTCAGAGGACTCACTCTTTGTGTTCATGGCAGTGGCTGCAGAGGTTGATGGGTCAGGGAGGGAGCTCAGTGATGTGCAGAGAGGCACTGCAGGGGAATTTGGTACTGGGCAGCCCAGCAGGGAACCTGTTTCCATAGGAGTGATGTGGCCCTATCAGGCTGCCTCTATCTGCCTGAAAATGTTGTGCAGGTCCTTACCTGTGCAGAAGTGGAGCCAGGAACACAGCCCTTGTTCACCAGGGAACAACCTGCTTTGCCATGAAAAGAGGATAATGGAACGAGCTCTAGGAATTTTTAGCTTTACAGTCTTAATGCAAACCCCATTTGGAGTCTTTCTGCTAATTTCAAGCTGCTTTTGCTCTGGTTACAGGGGGAAAAGGGATTTAATTGTCAAGGCAGCTGGGGGTGATCTTGTTTAAAGTGTCTTTGTGAAAAGCTGGTGGCAGACAACAGCTGATGGCTTAAAGACATACTTCATCAAAGTACACGTCCACTTCTGGTATTAAAAACTAATGCATTTGTCACATGCAATTGGGCCTAAAGCAGGCAAAAGTACTTCACAGCATGTCCCCTGAGAGCTATCATAAATAGAAATCAGAAGAAATGCCAAAATCTTTAAGGCTTGACAGCAAATGATGTTTTAATTTAGTGGACATACAAAACTCTCTTTGACATCTAAATGGATGCTTGCCATTAGAAATCTCTCCCCCTTCCCTCAATATTTGTGACAAAAGGAGACATGTATATAAATGTAATTGTTTATTTCAATTTTAAAAGTTAAATTTGCATAGTACAGTAAAGGTTGCCTTTTAAAAGACTGAACCCATATTTCAAAGATGGAGATGTTAGTAACTTGAGGAAAAAAAAAAACCTCAGAGTGGAAATGGGAGCCTTTATAACTGGATCCCTTTTCTACAGAAACCTCAGCACAGGGTGGAGGGTACTGGCATCCATAACACAAAGAATAAATGTTATGATCCCAATCTTTTACCACAGGATTAACCGAGTGATTATAATTACAGTGAAGCAGAACATCAAACTCTTTGAAAGGAAATCTTTCTCCTTTTGCAGCTGTTACCTGTGTTCAGATGTTTCTGTTGAATGCCCTAAAAACCTAACCACCAAGTTATTTGCACTTCTAAACCCCAAACTGTTCAACAAGAGGAACAGGACAAAACTAAAATCTTGTAAAACATCCTTCAGATTTAGTGATACTTTCTGACCCCAAACCTAGAAAGGTACTTTGAAAGGAGCAGAGACAACTCACTGTTGAAAGGTTCTGACCTTTCAGCAAGGTTGTCTGTTCATTTATATGCCTCCTGAACTACTCATCACCTTCATTTATGATTAATAAACTCCAGTCATCCTGTTTACACTGGATCACAAGTTCTTTATTAACTTTTCTTTTTTGTATCCTTTGGCATAAACATAGAGTGCAAGGTTTGGGAATATATTGGACTTTGCTGTGAAAGATGTGTAGCTACATATGCAAAAAAATGATCAGGTAGGGCTTTACAACCACAACCATATTACCATATTATTCCAAAATTTGTGAGGAACTCTGCATGAGCTGTCTAGATAACAGTAGTGCTGACTGAAGTCTTGGTATTTCAATAGCTGGGAATGATTATTCATATGAATTTTATATATATATATTTTTTTTTAATACATTTTTTTAAATAGGGTAACCTGATCTGCTGTGTAGTTGCCATTCAAACAAGGCCAATTGCAATGCAGGAGAAAAGGAATCAGGATTCATAGTTTTGTCACTTCCCCTTGGACTGGAAATGAATGCAAAAACTGTTTCTTCCTAAACTTGTTGCTCAGTGCTCTAAGCTTCTTTGGCAGAGTCTCCCTAAGAAGGGAGAGACCTTGTTCCTATCTCTCATCTTTTCTCCTGGAGGTCCTGTATGATTTGGAAAGACAGGACACCTTAACACAAAACAAAGGAATGTTTTCCTTAGTGTCTTGTCAAAATCTGGCAAGACACTAATTATGTCTGATGCCTGCAGAGTGGACAGAGAACTCCAAGTCCTCCTGCATCCTATTTATCTTCCTACATAGACATACCCTTATCTCTGTATGAATAATGCCTTGAAAAGTCACAAAAAAGGGTAAAGGAAATTTTGGCTTTGCAGAAAAGAGGTTGGAAGAGCTGTCTTTTAGATTAACTGGCTTGGATATAGCTCTTAACTAGTAGCAAATGGAATTGGAGTTAAAAAAATCCTTCAGCAAGTTTAAGAACTTGTGGTGTTCTGATGTAAGTTGTTTCTGTGGGATGGGAAAAGACCTCTGGTGCATTTCAGGCTTAGTCCCCTTCCATGACACTTGCCAATTCATCTATTCCATTTCATAAGTGAATCAATCTATCTTTAAGGAAACCTTTTTTTTTTTTTTTTTTTTTTTTTTTTTTTTTTTTTTCTTATGGATTGTACTACACATTCTCACCGGGTCTGCAGCATTCTAGAAACTCTTCTTTAAAGGTCCTCCTGATTACACCAAATGTAGTTATTAACTCACTCCAGTAACCTTTTCCTGGTGGTTATCAGCTAACATTGTTACAATTCATGGATGTCTCTGTGTGGGTTTTTAAAGGAGATGAACTTGGTTTTTATAAGGCCCCTACAGTCACTTCTTTCAATTAACTGTATAAGTGAAGAAAGAAACATTATTCTAGTTAGTGTAGGTTCTAATAACAAAAAAACACTTTAGCTTGCAAAAATGCCTTTGCCTGTCATAGGAGGAGAGGGATGAGGGTCTTGGGAGTGAATTTCTTGTTTCAAATCACAGATGCAGAGTTAATTTCCTGGGTTTAGGCAAAGCATTTTTACACAGACACAGAACATTGGAGGCAGGACTGAGCTAGTTTAATTTTAGCTGGCTGAAATGTTGGTGCTTAATCTAAAGAAATTATCTGGATTTCTTGAGTCAGTGAGCTGTAAAAACCCTTTTTTAGTTTGGGAAGGTTTGTTCTGTGGCCATTTCTTTCTGTCTCACTTTCTCTGTGTCTCTTTGATGGTTAGGGAAATCTAGAGTAGCATCACAGAGGATAAGACTTCAGATATCAAATCGAATAAGTCACAACTTCCTCTGGGCATGTTCTTCAAAAATGCCAAGGCCAGTCTAGCAAATATTTTTAACTCATTTAGAGTTTCAATAATTATATTATTGCATAGCCTTTTTTCCTAAACACAAAGAAAACAATTTTCTGGATGCAGATACAGAATTTATCACTTTTTAGGACTCAAGTTTGTCTCCATGCACATTTCTCAAATTATTCAATAATTCCTTCTCCCTTTCTTGACTGAATCATCTGAGATTGTGTGTGCTCACTTCGTATTTGAATAGTAAAATACTTGCATAATGCAAGCTCAGTTTCAGTGGCAGCCCTGACATAATGCTGAAATACAAATAATAGAAAAAAAAAGATAAAAATTCTTATCCTGCATCTATAGATAAAAAAGGAACAAAAAACCTGAGCAGCAAGCCCAAAGCCTGTGTTCTTTTGGGCTCAAATGGGACTCACACTTCAAAGCTGAGAATAGTTGTCTTAGTCCAGAATTCAAATTTACAAGTGAAGTTTGGCTATGTCAGAGCTAGTTCTCTTACCCTACATGTTGTAAATACCTTTGAACTCACTCCTATGAAACAGAAATGCTTTCTGAAGAAAGAAGTTGAAAAAATAAGTGGCTTACGAGCTACTGTAATTAAAATCTAAAAGATGCTTTCCCAGCTGTTGCTTTTGAAGTTATGCTTAGTTGGTGGCTAGGTGCCAGCATTCAATTAGAAGGATGCATTTTTATTAACAGACTATCATGTGTTATATTATGTCAATAATTCCTTTTAAATGAGTTCTTTTTTATTTTTAGCAATAGTCACAGGTGTCCAGGTCATTAAATATTAAAATGGGCCCCACTGACAATTGTGCAACATCCTAAGTTTGTTTGGTGTTTTATTTGCACTCCATTTGAAGTTCAAAATTAAAATATCTCTGAACTTGTGGAGAGGAGGGTTTGGCCAAGATAAGTTAGTGCCTGAGGGGAAAAAAAAAAAAAAAAAGAGAGATGCACAGCCTATGTGCAACTTTTTTTTGCCTGCATTTGAGTTTCTAATTATCACAGTTTCATTTACTTACTCATCATATGCCCGCTGCAAGTGGGGGCCTCATTATTTTCATTCACTTCCTTAGATGTCAAAGCCTCAGCCTGGAATTAGTATGGTGAGGGAGGGGTTGATTCTCACAGGCTTTTTAGAGGTGCTCAGCTCCGTGTCAAAACAACACAAGAATCATCTCCCTGAAAACAGCCCTTTTTCCCAGTCTCCCAGCTTTTTTATTGCAGGATTCATTTCACCAGATTTCAGTTGGTTTCAGTGTAGATACCTTCATCTAGGCTTGATGATTAATCTGCCTAATTGAGGTAGTTATTTTGGGTTAAGTGGAATGAAGCCTGGAAGAGTCTTTAGGTCTTCCTCATGTGTTTTACAGGAGGTTTTAACAGCAGTCAGGCAGAGGTTTTTCTATCTACTGTCTGAAGATGTCTGGTGTTATAGGAGGTGCTCTCACCCACATTGTCTTTATTCATGGTTAAGATGCTACCCAGAGTGAAAAAAGATTTGAGGTACATTCAGCTTTTTTCAGGGTGCCAGTGGATGTTCAGGATGCTATGATATCATTTGTACCATAATATAAAATATTGTGGGTGGAGTTTTTTTGTTGGTTTTTTTTTTTTTTTTTTTTTTTTTTTTTTTTTTTGTGTGTGTGTTTTTTTTGTGTGTGTGTGTGTTTTGTGGGTTTGTTTGTGTTTTGGTTTTTTTTGTGTTTTTTTTTTTTGTGCAGCTTAATATCAGGGAATCGAAGATCCTTTGAAATACTTTGTTAATTACTAGATATTGATAATGATTGCAATACAATACATAATCTACTGGTAAAATGCATCCGTATCTAGTCAGCAGTGTCCTTCATTTGGGGCTTAAAAATAGCTCTGCCAATAAAAATTAATTTATTCTTGCATGGTATTTGGTTAGCTGCCCCCCTTCATTTTGCACATGGAAAAAAGTCACGTCCCCACAGTCACATTGGAAACATTCTAAAAGCTAGTTGGAAGCCTAGAAATCCTCATTTCTCTTCCTGCTTTGATGGATCTTGTAGGTGCTGCTGACAAATGCTGTTCCTTGTGCTGTTCTGGAGTTAAGACCATAGGAGAGCAAGTTCTGTATAAGCTCTTCTGCCACCCTCTTCCAGCTCCTCATTTTGACCTCAGTTGAAGAGGACAAACTCCTCATGACCACAAGTTAATTGTTAAAGAGTAAAAGAGAGAATAAGACATATAAAGCTTATTTCCTGGTGAAAGCTTTTTAAAATCATTTAGCTAATTAAAAAAAAATACAAATGTTGATTTGAATTATTGCTCATTTTTCACTGGACTTCTAAAGTTTTGGATCATACTGTATTTTCAACCATCTGCAAACAGCTTAAGAAAACTCTACATGCCAAAACATTCTTTTTATAACTGAACAGCTCTTTCAGTAAAAAAACCCTGAATTTTCACATAGATGTGTGCAAGTGCTGGTGTTCTTTTCTTTATCTGACCTATCCCTGACACCTCCAAGAGCTACCTTCAGGAAATATATCACTCATCTCCGTTTATACCCTGTGCTCCACTGAGGAGCAGTTGGTTGCTGGCCCTTGCCAACAACAACTTATGAGTTTCTCTGCATTGTCCAGCTGTCCCATAGGAAAGAAAGTCAATGTTTTGTCTGTCCCTCACTTTTTTTTTCTTTCTGCTGTACCTATCCATTCATTCCAGAGACTGTTAGTTAGTTAGGGGAGGAAAAACAACTCCAATAATCTTGCTCTGTCAGTGGCCTGGGGAAGTTGGTCACTTGCCATCCAACCACCCAACTCAATATCCCACACTTCAACACACGGGCTGCTCGTCCCTACATGTGTAGGCTAAGTGATGGATTGCAGGATACAGCAAAATCTGCCAGGCACTTGGAAGGATTTCAATTTCTTTGGCTAGTCTGTGACCTATTTATGCGTGCTGTATTGATAAATGAAGTGAAAAATCTTTTACACCTTTCAATGAAGGGGCCGTTTGGTCTGGCAACAGCGCTGACACTTTTAGTGATGTCCTATAGGAAACAGCTGGGATTATTAATTCATTTTTACACAGGTCACTAAGCATCCAGAAGTCAATATTTCTTTTAAATTGCTCTCAATCTGGACCAAATCCATTCTGAAGGTGAAAGGTTCCAGATATATACTGCTACTGGCCATTATTAGAGTCCTTTTTAAGTTGTGCCAATTGTTTTTCCTTGGTTCAGCCTGAGAACGACTGCGTTAGGAAGAACAGAGAAAGACTGCATGCTCTTTAACTTTTGTTTTTTAGCTGCTGGTGTAATTTCATATTTTAGTTCTTGGAAATATACTTTGTTTTATTACAGATGACACCAATCAGAGTGAAGAAAAGATGAGAAGTACTTTAGATTCTCTGTCTGAAACAGTTGCTCAGTGACTCAAGACTCAAATGTAATGAGGAAGGAAGAATTGCAGGAAGGAAGGATTTTATACATTTAGGGATAAAGCTGAGTAGAACTGCATGGTTTCGATTCCCAGGAATTTCTTCAAAATTGTAACTTGACTTTGACTTTGTGAGAAGACATACCTGCTGACTCTAACATTTGATGGAAATCAAAGCAAAAAGTACTGAACTACAAGGTGCATGATGGTAAAACTAAGGGGCTGAAATGTGACCTGAACATCCTCTGTCTTTGGAGGAGAAAGGAGGCAAAATGAAACTTTTTTGCTGATCTCTGGACTACTGCACCCAGCTCTTCAGCTCTTGGCACTTACACTGCTATCTGGCTGGCTAAACACATTACTGATTCTCTTTTATAGTCCTTTTTCAGAGTTGTGAATCACTAAACAAGTCCCTGAGAATCAGGTCCTACATCTTTCTTGGATATTAAACAGCTGGAAAGGGTATGGAGAGAAGCTGCAGTAACTATGCAAGGACTGGAAATACTGCCTTGCATGTTAAAAATGAAATAAAGCTCTTTAAACAGATTAAAGATTATTTGATTTCAGTCTGTAAACTCCTTCTTGAAGAGATACTGATATAAGTAATACCTGGAATAAGAGAAATAAGAGAAACAACAGTACAACAGCAGATGCAGGTAGATAAATCCAGAGATATTCATATTAGATGTATAAACAATCCCTTCACCTTGGGAATTAGAGCAGCAAAAATAAAAATGGACCAGAGTGTTGGAGTCAAGCCTGCATGTGGCTGTGCATTCCAGCCTTCAGCCAAGCAGAAATTAATCCTACTTTAGGTGTGTCTAGGTCAATCAAGAGGTCACACCAGGTGGTTCTCTGTTGGTTTTGGGTCCTGGTATTGGCTGCTTGACAACCCTGGCTTTGTCCTGCCTCCAGCCTTGATGTGAGGTTTTGGAGTACTCCTTACCTCTGGAAATAGCTGAAGGAACTCTGAAGAAGATCAGCGGTAGAAGTGGTCGGAAGCTTTCATAAAAATTTCTCTCTTCAAAGAAAAGCTTTTCTGTAGAGAAGAACTCCCTTACTTCTCCAAATAGTTTTTGGAGTTTTCATCAGGAAATCCAAGCCCAAATTATTTATTTTTGGGCTTGTTGGACCAGAAAAAAAAAAAAAATCTCAGTTTGTTCAACTGGCCAGAAACAGTAATGAGCCAGTTCAATATTATTGTTTGGTTTGTTGTGGTGGTGTTCTTAGGGATTCTCTGTTGTCCTAATTCATTCCCATCCCAACTTGGGGGGGCTGATGGATTATTTGTATATAAACCAGCCAGATTTCTTCTGGAAGCAAGAACTGTGGTGCAGTGTGGGAGTTGTGTGGTGTCTTATGGAAGTGCCATCCCTGCAGAGAGCACAGGAAAAAAGAACAAGCATGCCAAGGAATAATTTCTCAGGAGTATCTGTGTTGTGGTAATATCAGCTGAGATATTACTAAGAAAAAAAAAAAGAAAAAAACCAGACCAATTTTCCCTCTTTCTACTGTTATCACCTTTACCTTTATCTCCTCTAAGCTCTGTTTTACTTTTTTATCAGTCATGTTGAACACTGGGAAGATTCTTCTTCATCCAACCTCAGGCACTCATTTTCAGGAAATTAACTTGGCATTGTAACAGCTCTTAACATCTGTGACTCTTGACTTGGAGAGAGTTGAATAAAGGAGCTTTAATTTATTGCCAATAAATTTCTGAATTTTTTTTTTTTTTTACAAGGACTTAACAGTTTGATTTTCACCTTCATTATATTAAACTTATTCTGGGTATGAGAATAACATGAGGGATATAATGTGTTTTGTACTACAGCATCTTTCAAAGAGGCCAAAATAGAATATCTTCCTGTTTCCAGAAAAAAAAAAAAAGTCCCTGCTGGTATAAAGATATTTTAGACTGATGCTGGTAAAGCCCTTGCTGTGAAATTTGAAGTGGATGTAAGGTTCTAGGAATATTTGCTGCACAACAGCTGTGCTCTTCTTTACCCTCCTAGTGCCAGTTCAGCATGAAATTCACCTGTGTTTACATCAGAGTAAAACAAAGTACCCCTGGGAGAAAAGCTACCAACCAAGCATGTTTTCACAGAACAGTGATACTGTGATGAAAACACTTTTGTTGCCGAGGAAGAGGTAAAGAAAACAGTAAAGAGCATAATGTAACCCCATGGTCTACAGGTGAAAAATGGCAGGCACACTGAATCACTGTATTCATCTGCATCTGCACCTCATTTTCTGCTCCTAATGTAATGTTATATTGGTATTTAATTTACTTTCTATATATTATTCCTAGTCATCGTTCCTTCTTTGTGGTGTTTCAGGTCTTTATTGATTTTATTTGTGATAATTAAGACAAGAAGCTATGTCAAAGCCTTTTAACATGGAAGAACTCTTCTGCAATAAGAACTGCCTCTGGTGTTTGTTTGTTTTTAGTAATTTTAATTTTATTTCCACTCACTCTTTTCTATTCAATCTTCCTCCTATTATCACAATTTTAGAACTTAACTCAAAAAGCCAATACTGCAGTTAGTTTATAACAGTTGAGAATTTTTTGCACTGAGCTTCACCTACCTTGGTTAGCAGACATACTCAGAGACAAACCAAATTTAGTTTTAGATTCTAAATTTCTGATGTTTGCCTTTATTTTTTATTTTTTGCAAATAAACTGCAAAAATTCCCACCCTTTAGACCTGACAGTTTTGATTTTTTATATCATGATGAATTCCATTCCAGCTTTTCCACTGAAATTCCCACCTCTTACCTAGTACAACCATATTTTCTTCCCTTTTTTTAACTTCTTTTTTGGATTATAGTTGAGAAAAGTGGCCTCTACACTTCTACTTGGAATATTAATTTATCAGAACACAAACAAAAATGGATACTTGGGAGGTAATAGTGTATGTGAGTTTTAAAATTATCATATACCTAAATTGTTGAGCAACTCTCTTAAGAGTGACTGTTCAGGGAGTTCAGAACTGAAGGGTTAAATTGCAACCTGATTTTTCAAAAGTGAAAGCAATGGCAGTTCCCAGTAGATTTAAGTAGATTTAAGTAAATATTTTAGTAGATTTAAGAACATATTTTAGGTTTATATCTATTTCAAATTTTCCATCCAAATCTGCAAAAAAGAAAGCTCCTGTGCCATTCAATAAACATTTAACAGTTCAATGCCAAAGCAGTATTAAACTGGCACACTTTGGTTTTCCTAAGATTGAAGAGATCAATATTAGGTATTTTGCATGTAAATCCCCTATATCTCTCTCTATAATTAGGTCAAGAGTCCCCATTTGAAAACTTCCCACTTATGAGTTTATGGAAATGGACAAATAGACAGCATTAGGAAAATTTCAGATGTAAGGCTTCTTTTCACTTTTTTTTTCAAATAATTTGTATTCTAGGTCTTCTGCACTACAAGTGTGTTGTTGATGTGAGGGGCCTCCAGGGAGTTCTTCAGTCCTTGGTTTGCTCTGTTTTGATGCTGTGGGGGAAGAACCTTCAGCTTTGGTTTAGGCTCTGGTGTGTATTGTCCTGTCCAATAACCAGAAACAGAGAGATAACTGGCATTTTGGCATTTTCACCCTTTTTTGCTTTCTTTACTGATAAAGAAAGCAAAAACTTTGAAATGCATTTAATTCATCACCAAAAAAAAAAGAAAAAAAAAGAAAAAAAAATCGTTGTTTTATCTTCTTTAACATATTATCTGGTAATAAATATTTATTCTCTGCAATCACTGCCAGTCCTGTGGTGATCAACTTTGTATAAAATGCAAGGTAGAAAAGAATGTGTGTTTATGAGGTAGCTGACTAGGGATTTAGAATTTTCCCTTTTCAGCTTACAGAAAATCATGTAACCTGTGTGGGCCATCCTCCTTAGGTCAATCTCATGCAGGCTATTTTCTCTTTTTCTATATCAATCCTAAATTAATACAGTAGGTGCTCTGCAGCCAGCATGGTTTTGCATTGATCTTGGCCAGCTTGTTTACAGTGTTTTGGCAAGTTGCTGATGTACTTCTCCCTGGGGATAGAGCAGGGGTTAATTGCTGTTAAACTCTCAGTGCCAAGTAATGGTTCAGACTCTGTGCTACATTAAAGATGACACTAATAAGGAAAGAGTGCACTGGATTGCTCTGTGTTGAAAATTGGACTTGTGGTGACAGAAACTTGGAGCAGAGCTGATGTAATAGGGAGGCCATAATGTAATTATAACTGCTGAACATGTGTCATACCAAGTTAAATGATACATTAATGAATCAAAACAGGTGATGGAGTGTTGCTCTTTCAGCAGATAGAGGTGTTTTCAAGGTCAAATTGTCATTAATCTAATAATCTGTAAACTGTATATGCTTCAAATTATAAGCAAAATAATCTTTAATGGGTTTTTTAGTGTATTTCTTGTCCTGTACCAAAGGGGTGACAAAACCAGAAGATGCTGTTCTCAGTGTAATTTTGTTTATCCCTCTGTTATTATATTTCTGTTATACCTAACACAATATACGTGCACCTAACATTTTTCAGTCAGGTGTGAGTGAGCTTTGGGTCCCTGTGCTCTGAGGAGGCTGCACACAAGCCAAGAGGTGTGCAGACACAGGAGTGCAGCATGGAGCCAAACTAATAAGCTTTGCAGTCAGGAAATGGCTTCAAGTCAGCCTGAGCCATGCACAGAACAAGCTCACTCCTGCTCAGAGCAGAAGTAAGCGTCTGGTGATGTCAGGAGTTATATTTTGTGTAAATTCTCTCTTTCCCTATTATGATTCTGCAGCAAATGAAAACCATCTCTTTCCTCAGCTGCTTCCTGGTTGAAGTCCTGTTCATGGGTGAAGCTCTTATTTTTTGATTTTGGTAGGATCACTGTGTTCAAAAGGTAAATAAAGACTTCTGTTCCAGATCATGTGAGAGTCCAGAACAGAACCACACAAATGGTACTTGGCCACTTGGACATGACAGAATCTCTGTCCATAGCAAGTCCTGAGTGTTTAAAGAAAAAAAGAACCTATCACCTTTTTATTTTGTAGCTTTATTAATGAAATCTACAACACTTTTACAAGCAGCCTTGCTTGAGAAGTTAAAATGAGACCCCCATGGAACAAGGAATTTTGAGCAAAGAAATCCTTTTCTGAATTTTGCAGTCCTCTGACTCCTGCCATGACTAAAAAAAATCTGTTTATTTCACATTAGTCTTGCTTCTCATAAGCTTCTCATTTATCCTCATGCTGTTAAAAAATGAAGCAAAGATTTCTTTGAAAGGCTCTAGCTGAGTCCATTTCTGAGTTTCTCTTAAAAAATGGGATTTTAATGCCTAAATCAAATTGGGTCTTTTGACAATGGCATAAGATGTCATACTTGGACTTTTTTTTTTTTTTTCAATTCCTAATTTTTTATCTTAATATGGCCAATAAATATTAAAAAAATGGAACTTTGCAACAGACTCCTTGCTAAATGGTTCTTCTGCATTGTTTTTTATCTTTTATTTTTCCACAGAAGATTTTGGGGTTGAACTCTTTCTTTGAGACGATCTTGGACTTTACCTCATTTTCCTTCTGTCCTATTACTTAAGGGAGATAGGTTTTCCTTTTGGGAAAGTCAGATAGCAGTAGAACTTCAAGCCCTCAGGAGACCTGCTAGGAACCAGATCCACGCCAACTCTATTCCTCAGTATTCCTCATTCCTGTCTTCCAGCCCTGCTTTTTGGCAGAGGTTCTCCAGGAAGGTCAGCACATCCCAGGCACAATTTTGTGAGGAACACCTGAGGTAGGAGGAGCTGTTCACATTCTCTTTCTAAACCTTCCCCATTCACCACCCTTTTTTTTCTGCTTCTCTTCCTCTCTCTGTGTTTTGGTGAAATGTATGATAAGCTGTGCAGCTCGGTGTCTCCCTTTTGTGGCCACCCTGAGTGAACAGAGTTGTAGTAGCACTTGTCCTCAGCAGACTGACTCGGATTTGTTAAGTTGCTTCCAAGTGCAAGTCATGCAATCATAGAATGGTTTGGGTTGGAAGAGGCCTTAAAGGTCACCCAGTTCCAACCCCCCTTCCACCAGCTCAGTTTGCTCACTGTTCCATCCAGTCTGGCTTTGAACACTTCCAGGAATGGGGCATCCAGAACTTCTCCAGGCAACTTTTTCCAGCCTCACAACCCTCATAGTAAAGAATTTTTTTCTAATATCTGATCTAGACCTGCCCTCTTTCATTTTGAAGCCATTCCCCCCCAGTCCCATTACTTCACACCCTTGTAAACAATCTCTGCTTCCTTCTTGGAGGCAAGGCAATCTGCAAGGCAATTTTAGTTTTTCTTTTTCCTTTCCCCAAAGTTCAAATTTGTTCTGAGTCTGTAATATTTGAGTATTACTAAAATAAAATACTTTCCTTTCAGAATCATAGAATGTCTCAGGTAAGTCAAACTTTTCCTGAAAGGAAATGTTCACAGAGGAGGCATCACCACTGGGATCAAGAACACAGAGTACCATATGCATCATTTGACATCCTTGGCTCTTGAAATATCTGGTAGGGAGAGAGAGAAAAATGCATATTGCTTCTATGGCATATACTGTAAGCCATTTGCCATCATTGTCAGGTCAGAATATTTTTTTTTCAGGTGGAATAATCCCTTTTTTTTTTTTTTTTTTTTTTTTTTTTTTTTTTTTTTTTTTTTTTTTCCCTGAAGATTTTGTTTAAAGCCATGTCCATCTCAGTGAAAAGTGACCATTTCTTATTGTGCTGGAAGCATGCATTAAATGTCTCTAGTGTATGGTCTCCCTGCACCACATCTGCTCAAGCCATCCTCACTGTGGAGGCTTGACACTCCTGCACTTTCTTGTTTGGCTGGTCAGTTAACCAGATCTAAGAATCATGGATATTTATTATGGTTGCCAATCTGAGGCTGAATTTCACCTTTGAGAGTCATAGGAGGTTTCATTGCCCGTTTTATTTATCGCAGTGTGATATTGGAAGAGAATGGCTAAGCACTGTAATGCTCAAGATGACATTCTAAAGGAAAATTTGCTACCTTGCTAGGGATAAATTATCTAGAACATTTCATTAAGGGGGCTTTTTGCAGTACTGAGAAGTTGGACATATTCAGGGCAAGTCATTGTCTCTCTGAGGTTTAAACTCCTACTTTCTTAGTGGGGGAACATAAAATAATCCTTTATCACAGAGCAGGTCTGATCAAAATTTTTATCTTGTCAACATTGAAATGTTCTGTGGGAATATAGAAAATTTGTAGAGATATTGTGGGGGGGAAAAAAAGGCATTTTAGTTTCAGAATGGACCATTGAAACTTTTGGATTTGAAGCAATGTCTTGTGTCAAGATGTATTAGACTTTGGATTGTTAACCATCATCTATGACTTAAAAAGTCAAGATTGGACTAAAGGATTTAAGTTTTATAGAAGCAGAACATAACCCTAACACAAAATTAATTTCCCTCATAAATTTTTACTTAAGTGGAATAAAATAAATGAGAGCTCTTGTTCTGACTGCATAGAAGACATAAAATGAAGAGGAATGTCAACCAGGGTCTCTCTCAGCCAGCAGATATTGGAAGTTTGCCTTCAGAAAAGTCTCATTTTTGGTGCTTCCTGAAACAAAAGTACCTTGACATCCTTGCAAAAAGTTAGTGATTGTATGAGAATCATCAGTATCTGGCTCACCAGGATGTTGTTATTGATTCAGAATCAAAACAAATCTAAAAAAATGTGATACATGCTCCAAAATTAAAATTCCAAGCTTCAAACCAAACTGAAAAGATTCTGCTTTTCTCCAAATTTCTTTTCTTGGAGTCAGCCACCCATCCAAGGAATATCCCACTCTTTGGTAGGTATCATAGCAAAATTCATTTCTGTGTCTTTATCATCCTTAAGGATTGCCAGTGTCCATGGAGGTGCTCCCGTGGGACAATTGCTGTTTTACTTGTATGACATCATGGAAATAAGAATTATGTGTAAAATTAAAACTAAAAGTGCAGCAGGCCTTCTTTCACTGACAGCAGTGGCAAGTTTTCTGTAGAATGCTTATATAATAGCAAGATTTTTTGCATTATTCCCATCTTTTCCCATATAAATCCTATAAAGGTTGTTAAACATAGCCTCACATGTTACAGGCCTGCTGTACTGTAAATGTCCCTTATCTACCAGTGACTCTTAATCAATCCCTATAAAATCTACCTAGTTCCTAAGAATAAACAAAGTACCAGGAAAAATTGGGATGTCTTGTTCTGTGCTACCTTTTTTTACCTCATATTTAGATGTTGAGTTATAATTTTGATGAAGGGATTCCTTCAAATATGTTGAACTGTGTAATGTAATGCACAAGAAATTGCAATTGAGTTATCACCTGTTACTGATGACCAAAAAAAAAAAAAAATTTGCTCAGATCAGCTATTTGAGGTTAATGTGCCTGAAACACTATTCAAATTTCTCTGGTTGGGTTGTAGAGTGATTAGGTTCTCATGATTTGGTCACACGGATTTTTAAATCCCTCTCCCCAGTAATCTATTTACTATGGTCTGAATCCTTCACATTTTGCTCCAGGGCAGTGAGGCAGAATAATATGACTTTAACATGTCTGAGGGTAGAAGAAAATTAAGTCTTTGGGGCCACGTGAAGGTGGGCTTGGGTAATATGTCCACATGGATCATGATAATCTAGTCCTTGGAGGAGGAACTCAGTTCTTACTACTTTAGTATTGCCTTTATTCTACAATGGCCCTTTCTACCAAATGTCAGATCTTGAAGGCACGTGTGTCTTTTTTAAGGAAAAGTGCATTTCAGAGGCACTGGCACATTCCCAAAGTCAAGGCTGTTTGCTTTTCCAGTTCCATACATCTTTTTTTCAGGAAATTCTTTGTGGTAGAGATGCTTGAGTTGTGTTGCCAACATTTTCTGGCACTATGGTCCCTGTATGATGGAGTCAGAATCTGGTATTTCACTTTGCTTATCTCTGCACAAACACAAAAAATGGTTTCTGTCCTAGAGATTTTACAGTAAAAACATTAAATAAAGAAAAAAAAAAAAAAAAAAAAAGAAAAAAAAAGATTGAATTCAGGGACAGGAGAAAAAGAGAGAGATACCAGCAGTTTCAGGACAGCTGGGACCTAGCACTTATCAGGTTCCATGGGCATCACACAAGTGAATTTTAAGACTGGGAAGATGAATGAGGAGGTGGCTTTACAGATGATAATAAGGTACTCCTTTGAGGCCCATCTTCATCCTTTCCACGTTTTGAAATGCACATCTTCCTCCTTTCTTGTGTACCCTTTATAGCCTGAGCAGAGAAGAAAGAGGGAGAGGTGCAGTTTTCAGTCCATAAGAAGATGGAGACTTGTCTTAGGTATTGATTAGAGGTCAGTGTTACATTTCACTGAGCTTTTGTTTGCATATGAGATTACCCAGAGATGAAAAGTGGGCAGAAGAAAAAGGGCCCCCAGTAGGACACTGGAAGAGGATAAGGAGGGTTTACCAAGGAGTACACTGTAGGAATGATTAGAAAACTGGAAAGAGAAGTGCAAAAGAAGAGGGTCACTGAGGCCAAAAGAGAATAGCTTCAAAAACAGTGTGGCACACTGCTTCAAAGGCAGGTAGGAGGGCAGTGAGGATGAGAAGGAGACATTGTCCTAGCTGTCCTTACGTGAGAGGGAAGTCATTTCAAACTGCGAAAAATAATTTCAATGTGCTGTAAGGAGCACGATGGTATTTTTGATGGGATGGTAAAAAGCGTAATCATCAAGTTTACAGATAAAAGAAGACTGCAGACAGAAACCACAGCCTTAACACTGCCAATGGTGCAAGAGTGGGAATATTTAGTGAAACAAAATGGTTTAAGTTGATTTATGAGTTAGATGAAGTTTTCTTTCAACCATTAAGTGTTATTTATTGTATTTCCCTGAATTTTCCCCGAGTTCAAAGTACATTTTCTTTATCTTTCTTAATGTGGGTTTGCATCTTGTTTGTTTGTTTGTTCTTTACCTTGTCAATTTAGAAAATGCAAATAAACTAAAAGCTACTGCAGCATTTAAATGAGACACATTTACCTGAACCTTAGTTTGGTAGAAAGGGTTTTTTAGTTGTTTGAAGAACCAGTGCCAAAATTACTCTTGCAAATTGTCTGCTGAGCTTCCACTCTGATGCAATTTTGTTGAGTATCTTCTATACTCCTCCAAGTCTTATTAAAAATTGTCTTATCAGCCTTTCTCTAGATTTTCCTGAATCTGCCATTGTTCAAAGTGGATTCATTCCATTCCCTCTTCCTTTGTTTATAATTATTTTTCCACTGCTCTGCTCGACATATACATTTCCCTCCCAGGATATCTGCACTGGGATATTTTAACTGGATTTTTACTGCGATGTCTTGTGCTGCATGTCTTTTTAAAATGTCTTTATTTTAAAATTTACCTGGTATCATATGCTTTTGATTTGGGAATGTAGACCTAAATATTCTAAAGAGTTCTAAAGTGTTTCAATTGATGCAGGTTTGCCTTCAGTCCCCAGGGGACTGCACAGCACAGGAAATAAAGCTCTGGGTTTATTTATGTATTTCACTTTTTCTAGAGCTTGCTTTTGGCTCAAGGTGTAGTCATTAAGGGATCCAGTTTCCCACAAACCTGTGCACTGCTCCTTAAAGAGGGAAACAAACCAGCCCTCCATAACCTCACCAGTGCAGGTGGTAAATCTCTGACCCCCCCCAATCCATCAGCACTCCCCTTAGAATCCTCAGCTGCAGAACTGCACCTTGAAGTGTGTTACACCAATATTATTTAGAGTTTATACATTTTAAACTGGACAAGTGTCTGATTTCGGGGAGAAAACATGAGGAACATTCTCCTCCTGAGTGCCTACTGTTCCACAGCAGCAGGGACCTGGCTAATAAAGTTTTTTATGTTAAGGGAGTTATAATTTGCTAGCAGGATCTCGACAGTTGTCTTTGGAATAAGACAATATGCCTTTCCCCTCCCTACCGGGCCTAATTCCCTGGTAACCTTATTGAAAATGTGCATGGGCTACAAAACTAAAGATTAACTGTCCAGGGACCTGCTTCCTGGAGCTTATTTGAAGATTAAATCAAATGGCAGGCAATATATATTTGGTAATTCAGCTTTGTTTCAGACTTTTCCAATCTTGTGGCAAGTATAATAGAAGAATCTGACACTCAAAAGCACTAAATGGGTTTTTCTTTTTCTTTTTTTTTTTTTTTTTCTTAATTTGAAAATGCCTGGTATTTCTATCCCTAGAAAAATTAGAATTAATGATTTATTTCCTCATGTCTGAAGATTCTGCTCTTTCATTTTTGAACATGAAGCAAAGCCATTTTAATTACAGATGGTGTGAATACTTTTTTCTCTTTTTGTGACATACTGCTCTTTCTTTTTTCACTTTACACAACAAACACCAGCAGAAGAGTTTTAAGAGAAGCAATGAAATATCTACTGTTGCATTACAGCATTCATTTAAGCAGGAAAGGCAACACACATATTGTTTTTTAACTCAGTGTTTAGGCTATGTATTAGTTAAACAAATTTCTATTCAGCAAATTGGATTGAGATGGATGGATGTGTTATGCTATTTTAAAAAACTGTATTTAGAAGGCACATTCAAAGACACTGAAGTGTGATTTGTCCTAGTAGCAGACATCTGAAGAACAAGTGACGTTCCTACACAAAATCTATATTGGTGATGTATTTAATTACAGAGTTGATTGAAATTGACAGCTTCAGTGACCTATGAGTGCACTGTTACTGACTGATGGATGCTTCAAATCTGGTTACTTTTAAACCAATTCACATACTGTTCAATAATATCCTGTCAAACTGCAAACTGCAGTTTTGCATGTATATGGACTAGGCAGAGAACATTTTAATTAACAGAAGGTAGAGATGAATGATGCTTAAAAATTGATGTAATTTAAAAAAAAAAAATTATCATCATGATTTGAATAGGAGATAAAGAACTCTCAGTGTTATTCAGAGTGGCTGCATTCCTTAAGAAACCTATATTTTACTTTCATGCTCACTCATATCAGCCCCAAACCTCTCAACACAGATTAGCTCTTCAGGCTCTTCTGCACACATGCAGGCAGCTCTTCATTAGGAGCTAGAGAGAGTCATTGAGAAAATGGTGCCTCACCTTTCTGCTAAAAGGAGACCTGCTAAAGGAGACTGGAACTTCTGTAGTCAGCCACAGGGCAGAGACCAAGTCCTGTAGATGTCTCCAGTGGCCACTTTGCTCAGCCTTCCAGGAGCATTAGTCACAGTCTCAACTGGAGCATCTCATTTTCTCCTCTGTCTCCTTTTCTTTGACTTCTCTGCAGTTCTGGGAGGGTGGGTCATGCTTTTTCTCAAGCTCTTGAGTAGTGTCTTGGGTCTCAGTGGACAGTCAGCTATTTCTTAGGAATTTATAGAAACAGAGGTTATCTTCTGGAAGAGTGACCAAGAAAGTGTGAAGTTCTGGCTGAAGAGTTCACGTTCTGATCTGAAGAAAATGGCATAAAGGATGAGCAAGTATCTGAGATGTTAAAAAAATCAAGTAGCCTCCTAACCTCATTTAGTTAATTTCTACCCATATCATAGAATCATACCCTGGCAGTAATGGTAGCAAAAATAAAAATAAGCAAACTTTCCCTCTCCCACGGTTTGTTGAAGTGATCCACGTCTTCCTTACTGCCAAATTATTCTGTGGTAACTATGTACATGATTTAAAACAGGAGAAACATTTAGGCTCCAGGATATGGTCTGGTTGACTGCTGGTGTTGGGCCATGGGTTGGACTCAGAGGTGATCCCAGAGGTCTTTTCCAGCCCCTCTGATTCTGTGTGAAATATGTCAGCTCACCTTCCCAGTGGCATCATTTCTCTGTGGAACAAACCAAGAACTGCTTCAAGAATCATATTTCCATTGATCATAGATGATTTTCTGAGAAGGCAGGAAAGGTTAGAAAGCTCATGTGAAACAAATATCGTCTGGGTGCAAAGCATCAGGCTGAGAAATGAATTTCCAATGAAGATTAAGCCCCTTTAGAAAACTGTAGGCTCTCTGCCTGTGAAGGGGCTTTCTTAGTGTAGCTAAAGTTATTAACTTTGTACATAAGTGATGAAAGAATCAGAATTCTCATAGCCAAAATTTACATTTAAAGGAAAGTGAAATGTTTTCAATTTACAAAAACAAAAAAACAAACAAACAACACTAAAAAACCAAGAAAAAACAGAATTTTTGTAAATTTTGGAATTTTTGTAAAAAATTTTAAATACTTTTGCATGTAGTACCTTTTTTTAGTGTAGTAACATTTGCATACAGTAAGTTTAAAATGTTATCTTCTATTTTTTTGTTTGTTTTCACTTTTGTATCTGTTTCCAACACAGTTTTGCATTTTAATCATACAAGTAGAAGTAATAGATTTCACACTACACCCTGGAAAACATCTTTACACTCTCTGCAATGGGGTAAGTAACAGAATACAGAAATATTAAAATTCTTACCGTTATCCAGAATTTTACCAGTGCAAGCAAACTTACTTTGTCGTCAAGAAGGATTTTGAAAATATCCTTTGAGTGGAAAAAAAACAAACCCAAGAACAAATAAGAGTATTTAGCATTGGAATGAGTTCAGGGGGTGACGATGCTGCAGGAGTTTCACATCTTGTATCAGTTATAGCTGATATGTAATTCCTGATAGAATGGAGCTTGTTATATACTAACCAAAACATTTATCCCCAGACCAAAAATGTATAAGATTTATTTTTTTCTCTGTGGCCTGCACTGAGTTCTAAATTGTCGTTGGGGATAATTCAAATTAGAAGTTAATCTTTACATGCCTTGGTTCATGGTTCATGCACACCTAAAAGCTGAAGGGTAACTTGAATCTAAGCATGTTTTCTCTGTTTCTTCATCGTGTTAAGTGCTTGTATCCAAGACTAATTTTGGCTTGATCTCATTGGTTCAGTTTTATGCAACTCCCCTTGCAATGAAGGCTACAAAATGTTTGTATTTTTCTCCATGCATGAATGGCCTAAGTGGAACATCTTAGGTGGAACATCTATGCCTCTAATTGCTTAACAATTGCTTTGTAGTATAAGAGACTTGCTCTGCTGTTTGCAACTTTTTCAGACTCCAGAAATGTTTGGTTGATATTTTCTGGGTCGAATACCTGCCCCAGGCTGAATGGGATAAAAGAGTTCAACTGTTTCTAAGAACAAGATTAGGAAAATAAGCCTTGTTTTCTCATGTTAAAAACCATTGTTTGAACGGGTTTAAGATAAAGCCTTGCTAATGTCTGTGTTTTAATGACAGCAGGAGCTGGGCAGTGAGATCTCTGAGTCAACAAGGAAAGTTAGAAATTCAAAACACAGATGCTGCTCCGTTCTCTCCATGCCTTGCTTCTTCCAGTCTGAATTCAGTCTGTCAAGCATTCAGACCTTTCCCAGTGTTCCCTTATTTAGGTATTTCAAACTCCTAGGAAAAGCTTTACCTGAAATAATTTTTGCATTTATCTTTTCCCACCAATCTAGCAAAGATGAGCTGAGGCAATTCTAGCTGCAATAGTCAAATATTAAGCCAACTCTCGATTTTTTTTTTTCTCATCAGCTTGTTCACTTGGCTGTAAGTGTAGCATTAGAATAATCTCTCCACATCAGGAAAAGAAATATAATGACGTGAGTATTACACAAAATTTGAGCTGAATAGCAGACTCAGTGCAATTTTAGTAGTTTTTCTCTTCGTTCTCAACTTTTCTATTTTCCTCTCCAGCATTTCTGGATAGACATTCCGAGACTATCAGTGTGAATGGGATGTAACAACAGCCATCTGCAGGTCAGATAAACCCATCCATCAGCACATCAGCAAGTGGACCTAAAATATTTATAGAATTTTTATTCATGAGAGAAAGAAAACGTTAATTGGTGATTAACATAAGAAGGTAATAATGAACTCAAATCTGTGTAGTGCAGTTTTGTTATTACTCATTTTCTGCAGGCAAGATAAGAAAACAAAATGAAGAAATTAGTTTTCATTTGCCAGAAGAGCTATTTTGTGTAGATTACTGATGAAATGTATTTTCAAATCTGATGCATCTGTACATATCAAGATGCATTTCTCTGATCTAGTGAAATATCACAGATACTTCCCAAAAAAGGGAGCTTTATAACAAACAGTGAAATCTCTATCAATCACTGTGTATTCATAATAACTCATAGCCCTGATACTTAATTACAGCTAAATATAATTTCTGACTTGAAACATTTTCAGCATAGCACTCAGCACATTCCTAACTTAAAATGCAGTTTTTTTGTATTAAAAGTTCAAATGCTTTAACGGATTTGAGTCTGTCATGAAGTTGTCTATACAGTCAGCAATTACTGTATGTAAAAGTATGAAAATAAGTTCGATTTCTGCAAAACAAGCAACTCTCTTGGAAAAAAGGTAGTGCTCCTTTAAGGAGTCTTCTTCAGAGAAAGGAAAGCTGAAGTGCCATAAAAAATTATATCCATTGCTTGTCTTCTCCTAGTTTAATTTCATTTTAACTTAAATAAACATTTCTTTACATTTAGCAACATTGGAAAAGGCTGTTCTTACTCATTTTGTATGATTAAAACTACATTAGCAATATAGATGTATTAATTTACAGATACAGATACTAATTGCTTAAATATTGAGTTCAAAACTAGACACTAGTACTGGGAAGGGATAATTGGTTCTTGCCGTAGAAAAAAAAAACTATAATAAAGAACTTGAAAGTGCTGTCACATTTCACATAACAAGCAAAATCTCAGAATATTTGAAAAATATTCTGAAAGAAAATGTCTTGGGGCTCTCTTAATGAGAATGAATGTGGTTTGAAAAGATCAAATAATATTCACATATGTCAAATACAGGTTCTAATAACAGTTAGAGATAATGAATAAAATTAAAGTAGGTCATTTTTAGTCACTTAGGATCCAATAGGAGGCATACCTCTTCCTAACTGCTTGTTAAAATATAATTAGAAGCATTTGCTGTATTTACAAAAAAAAATTTTCTATATCAAAGATTTAAAAAATTAGGATGGGATATTTTACCCTTCTTTAATTTTCTGGTTTTGTTTTATTAGCATTTGAGTAGTAAATGGCATATAAATATGTTAATATTGTAATAACTGGCATAGCACAATCATAACCATAAGTAATATGGCAGCTATAAATATTTTGATAGGAGAGGTGGGGTTTTTCCTCTCATCCTGAATATGATGGCTCTAGCAATCAACAATTATCTACAAATATATGAGTCTGAACATACAGAATTATGGAAAGAAAGAAAAGTCCAAATTGCAGCATTATTTGGACACCAAATATTGAATTTCGTACAGAAAACATACGGAAATTCTTAAGAGGAAAAGAATAATCAGGGTGAGGGTTCTGATATTGTCTCCTTTGGGTGCCAGTTCAAGTGAATTCAACAGACACTCAGCACATTTCAGCACTGGTCGTTTGTCCACAGTAGTGATGAGGGGAGACCCAAGGGCTTTCCAGACTGCTTGTTTTAGGTTGTCAGATGGGATTCAGCTGGCTCAAAGTGGATCCAACCAATTCAACCCAGATCAAACCAGATCCAGCTTGATGGTCTGTGGTCAAAGATGTCTCAGCTCTTCCAAAAATAAGCCTTCTCTGCAGCTTAGATTTTTACTGAAGGAGTTATGTACAAAATAAGTTAGTAATGTTTTTGCATCTTGTTATCTATAAACAAACAGATGAGGAGATACTTTTTACCAAGGCACAAATCCTTGCATTTAGCACTAACCACCTCTGGTCCGTGTAGCAGAACACTGATTTTAAAATCAGCACTTCTATTTGTTTACTCTCTCACAGGCAGCATAAGCTGCTCTTAAAGCCAAGTCCTCTTAACAACACAGAACCTTTTACACCCTCCTTTTTTGCTAATGTATTCTTCAAGGGAAGACTGGCATGTTTGAAGATTACTCCCAGACATAATGAAGGAACATCAGAAAGCCTGCTGGCCTAGAAAAGAGCCACTCACAGCCATTCATTTATGCATATCCCACTCGCATGCTGGTAGTGTTTTGTGACACGTATTTCCATCCCCTTATCCCTGAAGTTATCAGGCACCATGTGCAAGGCAGGCATTAAAGCAAGAACATCACCCGTGACACCTAGTTAGTTGGTTAGAGACAAAGTCTTTCCCTCTTATCTCAGCAGGAAGCCACACTACTTTGAGCCCAAAGCTTCTTGGTTCAATTTCTTGCTGGAATTGATTCCTTATAAATATGAATTACTCCTCATTTGATCTTTTCTCATTTGTGGGCAGGGCAGCAGTGCCCCACAGATCTGTGTGTGGAGGGTCCACATAGGTTTTCAGTGTTTTCTCTGTGGAAGGCAAGAAAGAGGGATTGGGTGCTTCTCTTTGGAGGGTGAACTGTGTTTGACAAAACCTTATTGGAATGGGGGCTTAAAAGCTTAGGGCAGCAATGGGAGGAATATGTCAGATATACATTAAGCCCCTTCTCATCCTGTAGAAATTCATCACAGACCCCAGGGAAAATCTTTAAAGGTAGATCTGTGACTTGAGCTGGGGTCCTCTTCTGTGAATCATCATTGCACTGTCATTCCCCAGGTAAGCAGGATTAGACAGGAGGTAAATAGAGCTGTAAAACTGATGAAATTTGTGAAATTGTAATGTAGGTCCTACATTCTCAGGAAGAAATGACAACAATTATCTGCTCATGGCTGAGAGAAGAACCAAGACATTATCTTAGTCACCTTCTATGAGTTAAGGAGTAGCAAACCAACCTAACCCTTAGCCACTGTTTTGTGCTGGAGGAAGTTGATGTTTATCTTTGGGCTTTATTTTCATTCTGGACATAATGGGCTTTATTTTTATTCTGGACATAATGTATGTGTGGACATACCTGTTAAACCACTCTGTGTGTCTCACTGTCACTGAAGGGTTTGTAGGTATTGTCTCATAAATGTGATCCCTTTCAGCTTTCGATGAGTTACAATTTCATAGAGTGGCAGAGTTTGGAAGGCAGGTCTGGAGACCTTGTTCAACTCCCCTCATCAAAGCACAGTCAGCTGAATTACTCTGGATTGTGTTCAGTTGAGTTTTGACCATCTCCAGTGATGAGAGATCTCCAGCCTCTCTTGACAGCCTCTTCCTAGTCACCCCACTTATTTTTTTCTGATGTTTAAGAAGAATTTAATGTAGTTCAGTTTGTGCTCATTGACTCTTGGCCGGTCACTAGGTACTACAAAAAGGATTGTGTCTCCATCCAGTATTTATCTGCTTGTTTTCCTATGCACTGGTCCTGAACTTGCAGTAGTTGATCCTCCATAATTAACCAGTTCTCCAGGAGCTCTGTTTGCTTCATGACCATATCTGAAGGGATTCTTCCAATCAGGTCCCGGGACAGAGAAATTTTCCCTCCTGAATTGCAGTGTTATGTTCCTGCTCGGTCTTGTCCCTCTTCTCTCATGAGCCTGAACTCCACCATCTGGTAACCCCAAATGGCTCATCATCCCAGACATTTCTGTGCTCCCAATGGGATCATGGCTCTGCCTGTGCAGGCAGATCTCTAATTCCTGCTGTTTGCATCCTGTGACTCACATGTTATTTACAGTCACCCTGGAGATGCTGCCAGTCCTGCTGGCTTCACAGGAAAGTTCCCATAATGCTGCCCTATCAGCCTTGTTTTATGCACCTCTTCCAGTGCTGCTTAAAAGGTCTCCAACGGTGCAGTTGCATTTTATATGAAGTTTGATAAACAATTGCCTTATCTGATTAGCTGTGAGTATAAAAAACAGATTTCTAAGACATGCAACTTTTTTGAAAAAGAATGGTATATGGCATTGAACAGCACAGGAAGGCTCCACCAGAGAAGCAGTTAGACCACTTTGAGCAAGCAAATGATGCTGTGTGTTGCCCTTTTTTGGGTAAGGGGTAGGTATCTTTTTTGACTCCCTTGTGGTTCTGGGTTTTTTTAGGTTGTGCCCCATATTTCCACCAACATTTCTGCCACTTCTCACCCTCGTGATATCTGGACTGTGTATGATCTATTGCTGAGGGTGTAATGAGAGTCAAGTTTGCCAACACAGTCACTCCATTATCTAAGTCATTGCTCCATAAAGTTCTTTGAGGTACCTTGAATATGAAAGGCCATATATCTCCATAAATTCCATTTTATTCCGTAGGGTGCCCAAGCTGTGCCAATACATATTCAGTGTTCTGGGAGATGGGAAGAAAATGGGAGGGGGGAGAGGAAAAAGACCATTCCTGACTGCATTACACTGGCCTTTCCCTCCTCACTACAAAACTATTTTCGGGTGTTTGACATTCACTCTTGAAATGGTTTCAGTAGAGTTATAACTCTGTAATGAAACGTGGCAAAGCCCTGCTTATGAGTAACAAGTCTTAAAGGACTGCTATCAAAGCAGCAGTTTCTCTCTTCTAGAGCTAAAGCTAGAAGCCATATTTTAAATTCTGGTTTCGTGCATGTCATGTTTACTGTGCCACCAAAACTTTTCAAAGGAGATACTGAGCAGCTCTTTTTATTCTTCCAGGACACTGCTAAGGTCTGGAAGCAGTTGCACTATTCTCTCAGTACTCTTGATTTCTCCAATCACCTTTTGGGGGCATATAAAACTGTAATTGTGTTCATTTTCTAGGAGCCTTAAGCGTGTTATAGGCTCTTTAAAGGTGTTTTTTGGGTGTTGGATTGTAGACATGGGACAGATGTTCTACAAGCCTTTCTGATTAACATCTCTCTGTTGCATGCAAGACCAGAAGAGCAAGAGATGTCTCATACTCCATAAAATAATATATGACCATAAAAAAGATTAATTTTTTGTATGTAATTTGATTTCCTAGCAGTTTTCTTAATATACTTTGATAAAATGAAATTAAGGGGGATTAAAGTCAACTATAGGGCTGCTTCAGCATTTCAAAATGTAGATAATTAAGTGAACTTCAGTAAATAACATAACCATCCTGAGGATGCAGCTGGAAAACTCTCAAGATCTGGCACAATATTTTGGCAGTTGTGTTTCTGGCAAGGACCGAATAGGAATGTGTATAATGCAGGAAAATAAAAAAAAAAAAATAGAAGAAAAGTAAAAATTCGAAGAAAATTTTTCAAGTAAGATAACTTGTGTGGTGTTGGTTACAGGTGACATTAAGTTGCAAAATCAGATTATCTGGTTCCAGTCACTTCAGTGTCTGAATCACAAGTTTTTGTTACTTCATTGTGGGGAAGTGCACCTGATTTTGGACTTTGTGTTATGTGCTGTGACTGTATTTGTATCAAGAGTTGCACTTTAATGTTGCTCCACATTAGGATTCATATAAAAATACTTAATATATTTCTGATTTTTCTCTGTCTAGTTCTTCCATCCCTGGTCTCTATTATTTGTGCCCTACGACTCTTACAAGCCTTGTGCTCTTCTTATGGATTATCTGATGGATTTAACATTAGAAAAAAGCAGACATCTATCTTGAGGTGCATTAATTGTAAGTTGAATGGATGGCTGCACACCTTCAGTATTCTGTTTTTAATGTTGTCATGGGTGTCATCTCTGTTTCCAGCTTTTTGGGTTTATTGCACTTCTATTTTCTGTAATTTTCTTGAAAAGCAGAAGGTAGAGTTATGCTGTGATGGATGAGCTGGGGAGCCTATAGCTCAGGCAGTAGTTTGTTCAAAGATTGACCATTGAATGTAAAGTATGCAAGGCTAAGAACAGTTTTGATATGATCCATTGTCAAATGTGCAGTGATTCATTTTCCTTTTCTAAATATGCTCTCTTGGCTGTAGTTCTACCATTTGTCACATTTTTCTATTAATAAGTACCCAGAAGGACAAAAGCCTGAGCAGGCTTTCCAAAGTTCAGTATAAAATAAATTAATATGTAAGAAATATCCTCTTGACATAACAGAACACACACCTGACAGCATAGCACGTAAATTAGCAGCCTCTGAGATGGTAGCTGCAAAATGATAGCACATGGAAAGCTTTTCCAAAGGGTGATCTCGAGAGCTGAATGGGAATTTCATGAGCATTTGGGAATATTTGGCTCTCATTTCAGGTTATTTTATTCATAGTTCTGTCTGTGATGAGGCATGTTGCCTGTATTTATAGGGACATCATATCTAAACCCGAACAGGAACTGTTGCCAGCCTCGGATGAAAAAAAGCAGGCAAACATTTACTTTATATTGCCTCTCTTCAGCAAAGTTATAAACACATGATAAAAGTTAATCACGTGTTTATATCCTTTGCTGAATGGGGGGCATGGTAACCTGGGTTCCCAAATAATAGATGTATGGCTGCACTGCTATATGGCAGTGGGCTGTGAGGTTCGTGGCCAAGTTGCTCAAGGAATTCATGATCTTGAAATACCTCAACACACTGGAATCTGCAGGATTTGAAATAAATTAAAGGAAGAGAGGAATCTGTGTGTTTTATCCTAGCAGAGCAAAGCCTCCTTACTGCTGATTCTACTGTGAAGATCGGGAGGGTGTTGGTTACTCAGGCAATGATAGCGCTGGATTAAAAACAAGCCAGGTTGGTACAGATCCAGGGGAAAGAGTGCTAGCTGAGAAAAAATGAAAAGGTAAGCACATATGGCTGAACAGCTGCTTTCAAATTTATAAAATATCTTCTTTAATCCCCGCAGCTTTCTTGGCTTTTTCCTCCTAATGCCATTCCTTTACAGCAACCACTGTGAAAATCATTCTGGTTTTTTTATTGTAATTTTCCCCAAATATTAAATCACTTCCATTTCAAGTTTATAGTTTTGGCTTTAACCTGGAATACCCCAAATGCAGAAGTAAATAATTCTAGAGGAACTAAACAGAGTTTCAAGTCATAAAATGGAGAGAGAGTGAAGGAGAAGAAAAATTGTTCTACAGTAAGTCAAATTATTTATTCTTGGTGGTTGGTGGTATGATTTTTTTTTTCTTTACTGCTTTTGCTGCAGCAAACTTCTAACATATGCATGATTTTATACATAGTCCAAATAAGGGAATTCTTCTTACCTCAGTCCTAGGATAGTAGTTTTTAACAACACTAACTTTCTCTACTTTGCCTTGAAATTCTCAAAGTACATTTAAGACATTAACTTATGGAATTTAGCAATATACCTGAAGGGAGAGGAAATATTCCAATTTTCAGCCATGAAATACAGTGCTCACACAATAGAATACAGGGAGTGTAGGACAGAATAGAGATTGAACCTAAGGGAGTGGCTCCTGTCCATGATAGTCTTAATCCATTAAAACTTTAATATAGTTCAGTTTCTGTAGGAAATATTTACTACTATATTGTCTATCTCTACAAAAGAGCCCTATTTTTCTTCTAGTATACCCATTTCTACTTTGATTCTTATTAGTTGTGAGAAGTGTAAGCCAAGCAAAAATTCTAATATTTTTTTCTGAGAAAAAGGTCATGTTTCAGAAATTGATTTTCTTTTCAGGTTTTCAATAAACGAATTTCTTTCAGATGACATTTTAAAGAACAATAAGTTTTTCAGGATTTTTTCTCTACAGGTGAGCATTTTCGAGTCCTTCAACCAAATTGATGAGAGAAATGCCAAACTTCTGCTTTTATTTTCAAATTTAGATGGGGATGTTCTTGACTGAGTTGGGTTTTAATATTATTTTTGTTTTACTGCCTTTTGAAAAGAAGCAAAACTAAAAATGTTGCCCCAAACTCAACTTTTTTCTGTGCCAGAAGTTCCTTGGAGTCCAGACACAGGTGCTAATTTGGGTATGGGAAGCAGTACATTTGCATCATGATGACATTTCTCTTGGCCTGCTGCTGCTTTTTTATGGAGTCATTGATTTGAGCTCACTACGAGGGCTTTGTCCAGCACTATGCCACTTGGATATGGACAAAGACTCCTGGATCCCTTTTTTTTTATTGTTTTAAATGTTTGTGGCCAGGCTTTTTTCAACTTTCCTGAAAACACCTGGTAAAACAGATAGGAACCCACAGAGACTCCGACTGACTTCATGTATGTTTAAAGAAATCTGTCATGGATTGGAACTGAGGTTAAAGAGAAAAAGCTCCAGTTAAATGGCTTTTTTTGCCCCTAAATACCTTTGATACCTTCACTTTTGGATTTAGAACACCTAAACTACTCCAGGAGGAGAAGTCTTTCCACTGTTTAGTGCTTCTCAGTATTTAAGAGGCATTTGGACAATGTCTTTATTAGCATGCCTTAGCTTTTGGTCAGCCCTAAAGTGATCAGGCAGTTGGAGTAGATGATCATTGTAGGTCCCTGTGAATAGAATTTTATTCTTTTGTTATTGTTATTATTACAATACTGTAAATATCTTATTAATGTGCTATCAGAAATGATTGTAAAGGTCATTCTTTTATAAACAGAGAACTGCAAATTACTTCAAGCTTTGTTTCCCTTTATGTAGTAATCTTTTATGTGTGTTTTTCTATAGCAGGGCTGAATAATCTTAGTTTGACAGTACAAGTATATTTTGCAGAGGGGAAAAAAAAAAAATCTCCAGAGTTATGACCACGTCAGCACTTGGCAGCTCAGTAGATCTGTATTCTCCTATTTTCTTTCATCACATTGGGAGTTTAATAGCTCACCTGTAGAACAGGAAGTTTAGACCTGGTCTTTAAAGACCTATGTCTTATTCCAGAGGAGACCTCTATCATTATTCCAGCTACGCTGACAACATGGAACACACTGTCAAAGTCCTCTAGGTAATACCCTTATTACATGTGTCATTAGAGGATGTTTGCCATATCTGCTTTAACACTGCAGACATTTTAAGTAGGTTATTCCATCACTTTGCCATTTTGATTATGACAACAAAATGACACCATATTGAAATGGATTTTGGAAAGAAAGGCTAACTGTCCAAAGAGGTCCATGCTCACTCTAATTAAAATTGGCTTAGGTGGCACAACCTTCATAATTCAGACTATGGCTGTGAAGGATATGCATGTTGAAAGCGCTCTTTGCTCATTAGTGCTATTTCTGTCAGACACTGCTACCTGCTCTTTTCTTAATGAATGCTAAGCCATCTCTTTAGAAGATTGTGCTGCTTCCCTGAACTGAGGGAACTGTCTTATTTCCTCCCAAGTTCGTTGAGAGTAAAATCGGGGAGTCACCTCTTTGACATTTCCCAACCTCTGTACTTATTTATCTCTTTGAGACCCTGCGCTCCAGAGATATCACTGTCTTAATTAAGAAGAAGGATGTGACCATGGTAAATTGACTGATTCCATTGATTAAGGACTAGCTGTACAAGTAACATTGATTTTAACAGTGGGTCTACATAAATGTAATTGTTCGAACATGGGGCTGCATAATTATGGTGATGTACGAGAATAGTTGGTTTGTCCTTTTCAACCTTCACTAACATTCTTTTGCATGGTAATGTACCTCGTTCAATTAACAGAAATCTTAAATGTTACAAAATGTCTTTTGTGAAGGCACACAGTAATCATTATAGTCTAATTTAATCTAACAGCATCAGACAGATACATCTCTTTCTTTTCCTTTCTTTGTTTCTAGATTTTTCTCCTCTACTCCTTTTTTTTTTTTTCCCCAGCTCTTAGGAGCACTCATACACCCATAAATGAAAAAAACAAATGAGAGAAAGAGTCTTTCTTGCTTTACCCAATTTGTAAAATGTATGATTTTGAGCAAGAACCCACAGAGTCAATTCATGACTGGGGACAATTTGTTTTCACCTTTTGCCAGTTCAGATTCTTATGGGGCATACTGGACACGCCCTTAATCTACCCAGCGACTTCATCAGCCCTACCTCTGGTGAAAAAATTGCATTTTCGCCCAAATATGGACAAATATCATGTCTTTTTTTTGAATTAACCATCCTCCTGTCTTTCTCTCATCTCCATGCTCCTCCAAACCAGTGTGTGTTTGATTGCACATCTCTGAAATCGTCTTTTTTTTTGAGGAATTCACAAGGCTTTAGTGCATGCCTTCCTTTTAATGCAAGTCAGTAAGCAGAATCTGGAGAGCCAGAAATTTAAGGAAGGAAGTGGAAGAAAGCAGCACAAAAGCTGAAGTTTTAATTGCTGCAATAAATATGTGGGCCACTTTCAGAGTACAGAACTTGTGCTACCAGTTCATAATTATTTTTTATGGTGTATTCTCCAGACAGAGCAGAACTCCGTGGGGCATTAGGTTGTTAAGTCTTTTGGGCAAGGACTGTCTCTTGGCAAAGTGTTTATATGACTGGTGAGTAATTCTTGGTAAGAAGCAATAACTTAGTTTTGTAGGGTTGTTTATTAGCTCAAAAAACTGTGATTTTGTAGCACCATAACTTACTTGGAAGTCTGAGTCAAAGACCTCAACCAATGGTTTCCCTTCTCCTTCAATGTTTTCGTGTCTGTTTTCAGTAAGCACAAAACTGGGAATTTTGACATTCCCAAGCTGCTTTGAGTTTACCTTTTTCATGCTTCTTAATACTTCTTAATAACTGGAAGATACAGATTTACTTGAAACATTGCCTCAATGAGTATTATTAGCTTGATAGAGGAGATCCATGTGGATTGAGGGACTCACTCTGGCCAGTTTTGGATAAAGGTCTTGATCACTGATATCCCAACTCTTGAATGAGCTCTTAGGCAGGAAATTCCACCAGGCAGGCTCAACAAAGAATGGCTCAGTGGAGGGTTAGGGCTGTCAGGCCAAATATTTCATCTCACTTGCAGAAGCTTTCTTCTCCTCACCAGCCCAGAGCCCAACAATCAAGCAGCACTCCAAAGGATGGGTATAAAAACCAGTTAAAGATACGTCCTGCTAGTCCTGAAAATGTTTTTGTTGACATGTGCTTTCCAGTTGATCACTGCCTAAGTTGTCACAGGTTCTTCTACCAAAACCTGCTGCCAGGCTGGACACTCCAGATAATGTTGTGGTCATGGTATGGCAGGTGCCCTTGAAAAGTTTCCCTTACCTTTATTTCCCTCCCATGAAATGCATCAATATTTATTTCCCGTATCTGCAGTAGGAAACACTCTGGATAATCAGTCTCTTCCATACTCTATCAAAAACAGGCAAAAACTGTCCTTGCAGTGCGTGTGCACGAGTACATGATATATCTAAATGAGAATGAAAGCCCTCCAGCAATCAAGTATGCACACAAGTTAAGAGAAGTGACACCAATACACACACTTCAGCACATATACATGCATACTCACAAAAAAATCATATCCTGGATTTAAAAGGCTTCAAGATTAAAGGCCCAAGGGGCTTAAAACTTAAAGAAATATTTCTTCCACCTCATTGCATATTCATGAGTGAGTATTTTGGCAAGCAGACTGAGCAAAATAGCTTACAGAATTATGGAAGGAAGATTATTGTTGATTCCTGTGTGCCACAACAGTGCTTTCACAGAGAGAAAGGAAAATGTAAATAATCATCCAAATGACTGCATTGACACAGGTGAGTCTGAGGGCCCTCTCCAGCTTGGGTCTTGTTACAAATTTTTGATCCATGTAAGCTGCAAAACTCGGAAGAAGGGTGCTCCAGGGGCCAGCCCCTCCTGGAGACAGGTTAAGAGGTAAGAGAGGAGACCTGCCCTGCACAGCATGAGGTTGCAAAGGCAGCTTTCCCACGGCTCTTCTCTGCTGGTTTCTGTTGGGCACCAGAGAGCAGGGGTTTGTGTAAGGTTCTCGTGCACTCCACCAAATTTACTCTCAGTAACTGTGCAAGATGAGGAGTTGGCAGAGGCTGGTTTTAATCTACAGGGTTTTCATTTTTTATGACCAACCACCTTTGCTGTGCTGGTTACTCACCTGGATTTTTCTGTCTTTCAGTGTTTTGTGGTTTGGTTTTTTTGTTTGTTTGTTTGGGGTTTTTTTGGGGGGGTTGTTTGTTTGGTTTTTTGGTGGTTTTTTTTGTTGGGTTTTTTTTTGGTTTGGTTTGGTTTTTTTTTTTGGTGGTGGTGGTGGTGGTTTGTTTTGTTTTGTTTTGTTTCGTTGGTTTAGTTTGGTTTGGTTTGGTTTTATGTGTTTTTTTTGTTTTGTTTGTTTGTTTTGGGGTTTTTGTTGTTGTTTTGGTTTGGTTTGGTTTTTTTGACTCTATAATGTCTGGAAGTCTTTTGGGGTGGAAAAATATTTTTCTCTGTATCCCTTTGGCAGCTGCCATGAATAGGCGTTATACTTGTGCTTTATACACCTGATTAACAAGCGAGGTTCAAGAAGTTTCAGCGATAAAACTGAGTAATAGTAATGAGACAAAAGTAGATTCTAAGAATAATAGGTAAATAATATGATTAAGCTAGTGAGAAAGCAAGAAAGAAACTCAGTGAAGAAGTAAAAAAAAAACCAAAAGGCAGTTTGCCACTTGTGTTCCTTTACTCAAATTGACTTAATTTGCATAAAAGCAGAGTGAACAAAGGACAGCTTCTTCAAAAAAGCAGAGTTTGCCTGTATCCTCTGGTAGCAAGCAGACAACACTGAAGACAAGATTACTGATACCCCTGAAAGCAGAAAAGGTGCTTAGCATTATGAAAAAGGTAACAACACAAAGAACAAATGCACTGCTACATCCTGCACACAAGACACACCAAGATTCAGCATCTCACTCTAACAGCAGAGCCTTGATTTCTGACATGAGAGATCACACACTTACAAGTAAATATATATATATATATATATTTATTTTTTTTTCCTAAAAGCAAGGAGTAGCTCTCATGGAAGTATGGTAGTGGAATTTCAGTGTTGCTCCAGTTGTTGCAGGGATATTTAGAAACAGATAGGAGAAAGGTGGTGTTAGGCTTTCATTCAGAAAGCCTACTTCCAGGGTCAAATAGCACAGATTTCACAAAATTACTTTCTTCAAAGTTATCATTTATTTTCACCATGAGACTTAATAATCTTTATATTCTACAAAAATATTTCCAGTTTGTGCACAGGCAGAGCTCCTTAACCTCGTGATGAGCTGTTTCTCAGAAAATATACAAATGCAAACAGCCTGGTTTTAGAGTGTCATGCTTCTCTTTCTCTTTTTTTTTTCTTTTTGTTTGTTTGTTTGTTTGTTTTGGGTTTGTTTGGTTTGGTTTGGTTGGTTGTTTTTTTTTCTACCTCCTTAGTCTCACACCTTGTAGGTTTTATCCCATTCCCTTGGGAAAGGAAGATTTGACACCATCTCTCCCTGGGTCAAGTTAAGCTTGACCTAACTCTTGTCTGGGGAGACAAGGTGAGCTGGTGGGGTCCATTTTCAGGAACACTAAACCCACAGTTCTTGGTTGTCATTTAAGGTACAAATTCAGGTGCTGCCTGACCTTCTCAGGGACTTGGCACCCTGAGGCATGACAGGGTGACAGGGCATTGCTGTGTCCCTTCTGCAAAGCAGTGAACAGGGACATGGGGACAGGCTCCTCTTTGACATGTGCAAGGTGGAAATGTAAGTTATGATGTCATTTTTAATATTCCTCTGTAGTCCTGAGCCCAACCTTCCTGCCCTTTGGCATTGTCAGTGCAGACAGAAGTACCTCGGGAAACCTGAGGAGAGGGGGAGAAGACACACAGCCAGAGCACAGCCTTGATCTAAAATGGTGCCTGACCTGAGCAAACTCTAACTGTGAAATAACAGAGAGTCTCTCTCATTCCCATTTACACAGCTGGTTAAAAACACCAGAGCAATGCATTTCCCTGTGCTTCCTCTGCACTCGAAGTAACAGCACCAATTGAATTTCTACTGACAACCTGCAATTACTTCAGCAGAGAGCAGAGCACAGCCCAAAACTTCAGGGAAGTGTTTGTATCTTAGACAAGGCCATTTCCCATAGGCCACAGGATTAGTGTGTGAAGGAGTGGAAAAGTGCCTGTGGGCTGTGTGTGATGACAATTCACAGCACATCCATCCCAGAGGAGATTTATGGATCTGCACTGTACAATACCCTTCCTTTACATTTATTTTGCTGACCCCACTTTGAAATAAAGTAGTATTGTGAATGTAAAACTCATGCTATTAAAAATATTCCTAATATTATGGGTCTAAAGACAGATATTTTTTTTAATACATTTTTTGGTGAGATTATCCCACTGTCTTGAGCTTTTGCAAGGATGAGTGCAGCATGCATCAGAAATGTCTCTCATCTGTGTCTCACTGACACTGAACAAGGACTGGGATGTTTCTGTGTGGACCTGTAATGCTGAGCCCACAATTAACATTTCTTACAATTAGATGCTACAACTTGACCCTTCTGCCACTGATTTTATTACCAATCTTCTCCTTTGCCTTTCTGAAACCATTCCTGATTGTTCTTAAACAAGAGTATTGTGAGGACAGCTTATTTGTACCACTGGTTGGAGTCTCAAAAAATTGTTTCCATTTCCTGACAGCCTTCCATTTTCTCTTGTAAAAGCTTGAAATCAGACTCAGTTTAAAAAAAAAAAAAAACAAACACAAAAAAAACCCCCAAAAAAACCAACAACAACAACAACAAAAAAAAACCAAACAAACCAACAAAAACAAACAAACAAACAAAACCTGCAAGATTGGTTGTAAAGTTTTGAATCTGTTAGATATGAACTCAATATTTAGTAGTTAATTGGAGGCTCTGTGAACATTAAAAACTTTAGGAGGTACTTCACTACTAACACAGAGAAATGTGCAGCTTTCAGAAAGTGAAATGAGATGCTGAATTCTTCCTAAACTACATTTTTTAAATTTATATCTATCTGACTGATGGAAAATCTTGTCATTCACAAGTATTTAATAGGCATCCTGACACAACTGACAAAGTCTCATGTTAGTTGATCATCTATTTTGAATAAGGAGAGAAAGGTTTTCATTCTTTGAAATGTTTCAACTATGGCTCTGGCTGCACTCCTCTAGCACTTTGAGAATTCTTTCCACAAAATGCCTTTGTTAGAACTCTGCATTCTTGGATTGGTGTTTTTTGCTTTTTTTTTTTTTTTCAATTTTATTTTTATTCAAAGACTCTAGGCTAGTATTTCCAAAGGCATGTAGGCCAAATCTCTGCCACTGCACCTCAAAAATATCAGATCTGCAGGAGAACTGACAGATGAAAATTTGACTTCCAGGGAAATTTTTGCTCTTCAGTCTAAGTGATGAAACAGTAAATTTTGGGATGAGTATCCAGAAAGCATCTTATTTCCTGGGTATTTTCAGAGTTCTGTCTGCATTTCACCAAGCTCATGTGTGCATGAATAAATGATGAAGACAAATTTCTGGTAATCAGAATGGCAACTGGGCTTTAACCCATTTCATAATTTTTTTCTCAAATGCCATAAACTTTTAGAAGATGATGAATTTGTCAATGCAAATAATCTTGGATCCAAAAGAAATTCCATGGCTTTCTTTCATTTTGGTTGGTTTTGTAAAATGTCTAGTTTGAGGAAATTAGCTAAGCCAAGCTTGTCTCCACACAAAAGTCACACCAAAGTAATTTGAATCGCTTTATAAATCGATTTTGTTAAACCAAAGTGAACACTTGTTTGGACACTCCTAAATTGATTTTGTCCTGGCTTATATTGATTTAGCTTAAGTCAGGAAGGAATTCACTTAAGATAAATTAATGCAAGTCTGAAATAAAAAGTTCCCACATTGGGTTTGCACGGGCTTGCTAAATTGGTTTAAAAATGCACTTTTAATTAAAGTGATGTAACTTTGTGTAGGCTGGGTCTAACACCACAGAGAGAAATATTTGGCTTGCAGAAATGGTGAGCTCTGTCAGGTCCTGAAAGGGCTTTAGGTCTAGTTCAAGGTATTACAAGGTTTCTGCATTGATACTTGAAACAGTTTAAGGTAACTTTGCAAGTATATAGATCTCTGCACTTAGAGAAAGTACACCTCTTCTCACTCCAACAATTTTCTGGGTTTTCCAATCATCGGTATTGTTTCTATGAAGATGAAATATTAATGTGAAACAAAATCTGATTTCTGAACTTACAGACTTTTCAAAATCTGCAGGCATATTTTAACTTTCCAGCTCTCTGCTGCCTTTACCATATCCAGGACAACTTCCTTCACTCACACAGGCATGGATTTTGAAATAGGCAAGCACCTCTTGCATACTGGGGACTAATTTCATGTTTGAGGCACAACAGGACATTTGCTGGCTTCATGACTATCACTGTCTTGCTAATGTAAAGCAATCAGTTTTCATTGTACTGCTAATTGTTGAATTTCCATGTGCACTTCAATACACAACTACCAATTTTTCCTCAAATCTATCTGTCCAGCAAAGAGGGTCTAGACACTGCTAAAGTAACCCTGAGTAATGATTTGGGGAAAAAAGGCTGTAACCTTCACAGTGCTGTCTGGAATTGGCAATCAAAATCCGAGATTATGCAGAAACCTCTACCTCAGAGTGTGCCTTGCTTGCTGAACTCTTGCCTGATGCAAAAAAGTACAATGTGAGGGAATCTGCATTAGACATTGGCATGTAGAAATCACACCCATACCCAACTCCCTGATCTCCCAGGAGCAGAAAATAACAAAATTGCATGTTTTCAGAGACAAAGCTATTCACGGGACAGTAATCCTAGCTGGTGTTGGATGGGGCATCCCTGCTGGAGGGCTGTTCTACTGCTCGTTCAGAGATTGCCCTTTGCAGTTGCTTTGTTTCTGTGGCATTCCCACTTCTTCCTTTTGATTGCTCTGCAGGGAATATGATGCCCTGGATTCCTGAAATTCAGTTCACTTATAAACCAGGAGATCTTTGCTTAATTGCAGACCTGGCGAAGTGGCTTTGGCATTGCTGAATCAACCAGCTGTATTTTCCATGGAGGAGTTGTCATCTATCTGCTGTCACCTGAATAAGTAGCTGAGCTTGGCCAGTACCCACTTCTCTCTGTGTCTCCCACAAGTAGGGAAAATAACCAGTGGATAAGCTTCATCTGCATAGTCACTGTGATGTCCTATCTTAACCTTTGCTTTTCTACACATACACACACAAATAGAAGTTTCTTAAACCTTTGCACTACTTGTTACTTGTATTACTCTGCATGGCACTATCTCCAACTAGCCTACATCTTTGCTAAAGTCTGGAAACCAGCTGGCAACAATACTTTGGAAAGAGTGAGGCAATGGATTCCCCTCTTTTAGGTAAAACATTCCTACTAACACGTTTTAGAATGAGATTTACCCTTCTGTTGCTGCAAGTAGCCGACAGGTTTCTATCTGTGATGCATTTCTATATCAATGCTTTAGGAGTTGTCCCTCATTTTCTAGCTGTGTATTTGCTTTCTCTTTCCCAAGAGCTAAAGTTTTTACTTCTCTGTATTTAATTTCATCTTGGTCATGTGAGTGTTAGAGAGATCCATGGAAAGGTCAAGTGGGATGGGTTCACTGAGGTTAAACTGCTTCATTGTCAAATTTATTTTGAGGCACATTTGTGCAATGGACCAGAATATTTGCAAAATATTTATTCCTGCCACACCTGTGTTTTTTTCAAACATTGTATTTCTAACACTGGACTGTATTTCAACAGCGAAAAAAAACCCAACAAACTCTGCTGAAGTCTTAAGCTCACTGAAGTGTAAGAAAATGACTTAAGAAAGAAAAGTACACTTACTGGAAGAGTCATTGGCTCAGTTTCCACTGCCTGAAGAGTGCCTACATGGCTTCAGTGACCTCTTGGGTTTCATTAGTTAACTGTTCTGTCTTGTTCACACTTTTGTTTATGTTTTTGTTATTGTCTACAGGCATTTGTGTCTGCTGAGATTGCTATATTTCACCTAAGCAAGTCTCATGGTAAGCCTGAGGATTTTAATTTTCTTATTCTTGACTTCAGGGTCTTTTGGAATAGGTCCATCTCCTTTTAAAAAGCCATATTTCCAAGGTTTTTTTTTCACCTAGAATGTTATGATGTGATTCTTCCCTGACTGGGTCACATTTTGTTTTTTACAGACACCCATAGATTCCACAGTTAGACTTTTCTTTGTTATGATTCTTAGTAATTCTTAAATTTTGAACTGCAGTAGCAACCAAAGGCACCACTTTTGAGACTGTTGGTTAGCTGTGCCCATTGAAGAAATACAGATTCAGCTACCACCAAAAAAAAAAAAAAAAAGTAAAAAAAGAAGACCATGACTTGTGACAATCAGCAACAAATAAAACACAATTAAAAAAATAAAGGAAAGAAATCATAGATGGTTCCTTACTATATCCATAATGGCTGCAATAACAGTGAGGTTTGGCTCACTGTGGGATGTGGGTCAGTAGAGAGTTTATTCAGAGAACATCCTGTACATAGAGGCATGAAAGGCAGTACAGGAATCAGTTTCAGCAGCCAAATGGAATCCTAGAGAAAGAGAGAGCATGGGAAGGAGTGACATCAGGACTCAATCAAAGGGCACAGGCAAGAAGGGGAGGAAAGAATTTCACAGAGGTGGTTACACTGTGTGGACAAGGGTTTTCTCCCCATCCAGCCCTGTGCAGGCACCTCTGTGACTGCAGGAGACAAACTGCAACGAGGAGCACCAGGAGTGGGAGTACAGGTCATAGGGACAGGGATGAAAAAGAGGAAATTGTGAGTGTAAAGCTATAGGTAATGATGGAAACATAAATTTAGAACGTGAAAACATTCTTAAAAACACACAAACATACATGCTGCCCGCTTGTGGATCTTGTCTTTCCTTGAATATTGTGGCAAACTCTGTTGCAAGAAAACATTTGGTCTATTTTTTAAGTTTTCATAGAAGACTTTGAAGTTCAAGACCATGCACCAGATTTTCTTCTATTCAAACTACCCTGAATTTGGAGAAACTGAGGACAGATGCTGCCTGAAAGCAGCGGAAGGAAGGAAGGAAAAAACTCATGTTTTGTATTATAAACCTTCAGAGTCTATAATGTTAAACTTGATCTGATCTTCTACCACTTACTTTTAGAGGCCTCTCTGGTCACTGCTTGATCTGTGTGGCAAAGGGTAAGAAAAAGTTGGGAACCAAGGTAAAATGTGTTATTATTCAGGGTTTTCCTTATTGTGCTGTTAAAAAAAATAATTCTATGCAGAACAAGCTCAAGAGCAGCAGATACCTAAGAATCTGTCAAATAGCACTGTTAACTATAATAATTTATCCTATAATTTAATGTAGCCCTGACCCCTGTCATAAGTTAATACACCATGAAGAACAGTGTGCAAAAAACATGCTTATTAATGAATTGGAGAAATAATGTGACATTGTTTTTTGCCATTTCCCAGGAAATATCTTAATATGGGAGTTAGCAGAGCCTAGACAATTTTTGCTATGTAATTATGTCTGTCCATATCTTACTAACTGGGGCTGTGATTAAAAGGTTTGTAATATTAATTATTCTATCTGACTCCAATTGTTTGATTCAAGCTAAAAGCAACAGTATGGAGGAACCCTGCACCATGCACTCTTATTTTCTCTATTTTCTCTATTTTCTCTATTTTTGCCAATGGAGTGTTTTAACTAAAAAATCCTTTGTATATAAATGCTAGCTACAAATGTATACATTTACCACAGTGCTGTGTAAAATACATAATTCCTCAGAGACCATGCAGTGCCCCAATTATTCTTTTACTAATGATCATCTCTTCTGGCTGCTGAGTGGCACAAGGCCCTAAATAAATTGGAGCTGTTTTTTTTCTAGGATTTCTCTGCATGTAGGCAGGGGATTCCTCTGAGGAATAATATGCAAGGGGAAAGGCTGGTTGTTGGTGCTGGGATTGCTGTATCCTGTCTATTTTCTGTGCCATCCTTGCAGCTCGTGTCCTGTCACTGTTGCTTTGGCCCAGGTGATGTGCTAGGCTTCAATTACCCACAGAGGAGAGTATCTTCAAGCTTTATGACAATACCTGTCTGTGCTCACATACTTGGGAACTAAAACATGAGGTATTAAATAGTTTTCCCTCCACACTCTATCTGGTTGCATGCTGGCATCAGTAGTATGGAACTCTGCCTAAAAACTCCTGAGGCTGAAGAATTATATGGAAATTGAGGATCAGTTCCTTTGTAGCTGGACTGGAGATGTACTGTGAGTTTTCCTTGACGCTCTCAGACGTGTCTTGACCTGAGAAGTTTCAGTCAAAAGGGGCTTGTGCTAAGAATACTGACAGCTGTGGAAAGGTGCAGCTTTAGGACAGTGAGTGTCTCCAGAGCTTTAAAGGAGACCCACCCAGCAGGCAACTTCCATAGGGGTTCCTATTGCTGCAGCCACAGTGCTGGCAAAGGAAAAATTTTCTCCTCTAAGAAAAAAATAAAACAATTTATATATAGGATATATAAATATAAAATATTTATTTATATTAATGTACGTTATATATAATATATCATTTTCTATATAAACATATAAAATATACTTATATTTATATTTATATTTATATTTATATTTATATTTATATTTATTTAACAATAATATAAAAATATAACAAGTGTTTCTAGACTAGGCATCTAACAATACTGTAGATAAGTTACACTATATAATGAAGACAATTCTCCATATAGCTTCCTTTTTCAAAAATTAGACCTTACATTTTGTTTTTTAAGTAGTAAGATTAGCAAACCCCACTGTTAGATCCAATAAAATATTTTTCATTATATATAGCTTTGGTTTTCAATCAAATATTTGGACATCAAGCCAATGGGATTCTTGGAAAAATCGTAGAGGTTTTTTTGGTTTGTTTTATTTCTGTTTGTTTCGGGTTTTTTTGTAACTCCCATAGAAATGGATGGCTCTAAGTGGTTTGATTTTTTCCAGATCAATGAAAGTTAACAAGTTCTCACTGATACTGTATCTGACCACTTGCTTAACAATGGACTTGATGGGGCAAATTCAGAGCAGTTTTAAAAGGCATTGCTTTGTTTGCTTGAGCATTTATTAGGACTTTTTGGACACCTATTTTCCTAGCAATTTTCCTGTAGAAATGCTGGATCATTTTACCCTCACTTAACTCCTCTGAGGTTTTCTAACTTGACTTGTATACCTTGTTCAATAGCAATGAAAGGGTTAACTGTCTGGGTGTTTTTAGGTTTGCACTGTACACAGGGACTTGACATTTTCACACTAATTAAACCAGGCTGCCTCAGTCCCTCTGTACATGTAACTCATATTTAATTCAATGGAATCGTTGAGTGTGCATTGGTGGAAGAGTTGGGTCCATGCTTGTCCTATTGTGATAATCAGGAAATGTCTTATCCAGTGGTATATTTAATTTACTCATAGCCTTAATATGGAAATATTCAAGTCTTTGAAATATTTCACCCAAACTAAATATTTGTATCAAAGAGAGAAGTCTTAAAGACTTCCTTTAATCCAAATTTTCCATAATTTGGGACTTGAACATATACAAGAGCACCACCTCCAGTACAGTAAAGCTGTTGCTGCAGTTTTTGTTTCTGGCATGCAATATGAGTCATACTCATCTTCCCAAGGTATGGGACTTCATGGTTCATAATATTTCATAGATTTAATTTCATAACCAATTGTGTATTTACTGGAATCCCCTGTAGAAGTGAATCTTTCTCCTGTTAGTTACAGAAAATATGAAGATTTCTGGTGTTTCTGAGGTACTTTTTATGGGTTTGCAAAACAAAAACCAGGTGCTCTGGCTACCTCTAGACTTAAGGTCAGACTCACAACATAGTAATTAGAGAATCATGGAATGGTTTGAGTTGGAAGGGATCTTAAAGGTCTTCTTGTTCCAACTCCACTGTCGTGGGCAGGGCCATCTTCCACTAGACCAGGTTACTCAAAGCCCCATCCAACTCCGCCTTGAACACTTCCAGGGATCCACAAGTTCTCTGGCCAGCTTTTTCCAGTGCCTCTCCATCCTCACAGTAAAGATTTTTTTCTTAGTATCTAAATCCACCCTCTTTCAGTTTAAAGCCATTCCCTCTTGCCCTTGTAAAAAGTCCCTCTCCAGCTCTCTTGTAAGTCCCCTTTAGGTACTGGAAAGTGCTATAAGGTCTCCCCAGAGCCTTCTCTTCTCCAGCTGGAATCTGAGCTCTTGAATAGAAGCCTGTCCTCATAGGAGAGTTGTTCCTCACCTCTGATCATCCTCTGGACAAATTCCAACAAATCTGAGTCCTTATGTTGGGAGCTCCAGCAGTACTCTGGGTGGGGTCTCATGAGATCATGTTCTCCTTTTAATCCTGACCCAGAAGCTCTCAGCTGGCCCCTCATCCATCCCCAGGTGGAATACCCTGAGGGACATTGGCTTGGAGGGTGACAACCTCTCCTCATCTTCCCTGCTTTTCCTTTCCAGAGAACCCCATGTCTTTCCATTCCAACACTCCAGTCACAGGGGAGCCATCCCACCATACCTCTGGAATGCCAGGGAGATCCCAGCCCTGCAGGCACGTGCACTCCTGTCTCAGTCCTCTTACTGCCCATCCTCTGTGTGTTTGCACTGAGGCATTTCAGCTGACCAGGCTACCTTCACCTGGCAGAATACTACTTCAATTCAAGCCTTATTTCCAACTCTTTAAGTACAATTTTTTGCCTTGAAGAAGATAGAAGATCAATAGAAGAAGATAAAAATTGGAGAGGAAGATAAAAATTGGAGAAGAACCCTCTGCTGATTTCCATTTCAATACAAAAACATTTAGCAGCTAAGTAATCATAGGGTGTTGCCTTTATTCCATCTTGAGACTGCTGTGAGCACTCACTGGTGTATGCAATTTATTCCTTAAAGTCTGTGGAAATGTTGAACTATGTGTCTTAATATAGTTTCTTATATTTTAGTGAAAAGGCAGCTGTAGATGTCATCATGACTATGGACTTTTATAGTGCTGTAAAAATTCAGTGTCATCATAAATTCATGCTGCTGAAAATGTCGACGTTTATGGCAACTTCTACAAGGGCATATTTTAGAATTATATTAAAACTTTATGCAGCAACTTTCATTTAGTTAAAAAAGTAAGATTATAAAGCAAAACATTTACTCTCATTTTAGAACAAAGGGGCGTGACAAATAGTTTATTTAAAAGGGAAGAAAATGGAAAGGTTTTGTAAAGCAGATCAGGCAGATTCTCAAAACACAAGGCTCTTGAATCCTGTTTATCTGAAACCACCTAATTGAAGCAAAAAATAATATTCACATGTATTGTCCTTAACAGAGATTGCTTATCATTTGGTCATGTATCAAATATAGAGAAAAGATGTAGAACACTACTTTGAGGGCTCAGCATCTCTTCTGTGATTAGCACTGAAAAATTCTTATTTTTACCTGTGTTTTAGGTGCTCTGAAGTAAGTGAGCTTAATTATTTCTGGTAAGATTAAGAAATAATGGAAATCTGGGTCCTTGAATCTGCTAAAATTTGAGCTGTGGTGCTGCAGTCCTTTGGGAATCTTGCTGAAAGGAGCTCCATGGACCCCAAATTAGAATAACTCAGCTAAGGAATGAAACTTCCCATCCAGGGGCAGATGCTTGAGAAGCTCCTGATGCAGGTCTCTTGCACTCAGTTAAACCATTGATTTCAGACAGATTATTTCAGAGAAACTAGCCAAAAGAAAATGTGAGAGAAGTGGGGGAAGGTAAAATGCCTTTTGGTTTATCTTTTTTTTTTCCTCATTGAAGATATTCAGGAAGTATCAACTAACTTCTCCTGAGTTTCATCAACTTTCATTGAAGCAGCTTCAGAGGCTGACGTGCCTCAGAGAACAAAATATATTGAGTATTCCCTCAAAACAGTGACATTTATGTTTCAGCAGAGCTTTAGGGACTGAGTTTAGGGACTGAGCACACTCCTACTGAAGTCACTGAGATAGCCCTATTAATTTCCTTGCAGCAACAGCTGCCACTAATGCTGAAAAGAACAGAATCAAAGATTTGAACTTTTATACTAATGCATAAAGAAGATATGGAATGAATTTTATGGCCCCTGTGCTCAGATTTGCTAAATTTTATATATAGGGACAGTTTTTCTCTAAGTTTAATGGCAGTTTTACTCATGCATCTCTACAGTCTTCCAAGCACACTTCTCCAGTATGTTTGATTCTCTTTACAGGCTAATGACAAAAAGCCCCAAAATTAGTCTCTCTGAAAGAACAGCTAAATAGTTGCAGTAAAGAAATATAAAAGAGGTGACAAATATACATCAAATAGTCTTCTTTCTCAAGGGGTTATCCACAAAACCTCCTTGCCAATCATTTCAAAGGCTGGGAATGTGGAACAATACTTAGCTAGCTTAATATCTTAGGTATTTTTTTAATGTGATGTGGAGTAGTAAAATGCAATGAAGAGGACTTTTTTCCTCTTACAGTTGTCAAAATTTGAGGTAATTTTTAAGTGAAGGAACAAAAAGACACATATGCTTGATACAGAAAAAATGTCTGTTTGCATCTAATAAATTATAGAAAAGTTCAAAGACAGCTTAACCTTGTAAAAATGTTACCTCTGTAATGCTGCCAAGATCAGTAGCTGTATGAATTATTACTTTGACTAGCACACATGATATTTTTCAGATTTTATCTAACTTATGCATTCATTAATTGGTGATTTTCACATGCTGGTGATTTAATAAATTGATGATTCATTTCCTCTTTCATTCCAAATCCCAGCTTTTAAAAACCTCATGCATTTTTTCTGCCCTCAGAATCATAACATTCAGCACAGTGGCTATTTGGTGAATATCCCAGATTCAATGCATCCCAAATCAGAATTTATTGGAAAGCAATAACAATTATTTTATGTTCAATGTCTACAATCAAATATGGGACTATATAATGACCCTCTGTTAAGGTTTCTCCTCCAGTTGTAGCAAACAGGATGAAAATATTTTCAGGAACAGAACTGGGGTCCACACAGATACAAAATAATCTTTGCAAGAGTGGACAATATGCTTTGAAGTTAAACTGATGGAGGAGGTAATTATGATAAAAGCCATTTTTCTCCTTGTAGGTAGCGATTTTTTTTTTTAGACCATGTTTAAACTTTCACCTGATATTCTATTTATTAGTATGATCTATTGACTCTAGATCCCTTGCTACCTCCCTCATGGATCTGTGTGAATATTTGGCCTCACATGCCAACTGATTTTGAAAGAAACTTTTGCCACTCATTAAATATCCCACCTGCCTGGGTTTGAAAATTCACCTCTCCTGCATTTTGAGCATGTGTTTCAATTGGGCAGATGTATCTCTCGTGCTGAAAGAGAAAAGCCTCTCAGCTGCATGGTGAGGCACATAAGGCATCATTCCTATTTTTTTGAAGAGCTTCTCCCTTTATTAGCTATGTGAAATGCAAAGATATAGGAGCATGTAAACCAATAATAGCTATTCAGTCTAAACTCTAAGGATAACTTACTATGGGCACTGGAGGCTGAGATAGGATGTTGTATTTGCATACCTACAGTATATGGAGAACTGTTCTGTTTTATGGAGCAGCAATCATATTTAGTTTAATGTCTTATAAGTCCCATAAAATGACATTAAGAAATTTTGCTATTTGGCTGGTGAACAATCTAAGCAGTGGTGTTAACTCATCATAACACCCTCACTCTGAAAGCTCAAGCCTCATAAAATTTGGGATATAAATATGCCAGCTCAACTAAACGAGATCAGAGATCTTGCATATATCCTTTCATAGGGTGGCATCCAAAAATCTACTCTTCACCTAAATCTTTTAAGAATTTCTACCATTTTTAGGCTGCTGGGGAGTCTTAATCTCAGAAAAATCACACTCTTGCCCTTTTGTTTCTAAACACATCCAGTCACTTAGCAGACAACCTAGCAGGTTTTGGACATCACCTCAGATGTGACACGACCTCTGAGAGTTCTGTGCTCTTGAAATGGCAGATAAGTAATAGGAGGCATTCCTAGGTAATCTAAAATGATATTAGATGATTTCTGGAGTGGAGGAGCTAAAGCACAAGGTAATGACAATAATGCAACTGCAACAGCACATTAATCACTTTTCTTTTCTTTTTAAAGGAAGATGATTAATGTTTGAGATTCCCTTTAATTTTTACTTGAAGACTTAAGGCTGACCTGACATAAACCTGAATAGTGTCTGATGATGCTAATCATGAGCTCTGCCAACCCAAAATAACAGCAACTTGAGTTTAGGATTCTTTTGCATGCTCATTGTTCATCTCTCTTTTGATTTATGTCCTTCTCCTGATACATCAGGATCCTCCAGGTGGTGGCAGGCGGAGTTACAAATGCTACACAGCAAGGACACAGATTTTGCTCCTGGCTAGGCTGGTAACCTATATTTGTAATGGGAAACAGGCTCTCTAAGCCTGAATGCACTGGCCTTTCAGTCCTGCACCAAAACTCCATCTGGGCCGTGCTTTCCTGTCAAACTCCTCCCATCCTCTTTATGGTGGATGTGGACTCCATATGGGTCTTCCCTGTATTTTTCTGCAGTTTCACAGAAGATGAGTAGAGCTGGTATCCAAGAAATCACTCACTCATGGTGACAATTTGCCAGGAGCTGATAGTAACCTTCCAGCAAATCTGATTTTATGCAAGAAGGGCTCCTTACTTGGGGACACACACTTAGTTCACCCAAAATAACTTCTTCGTGTTCAGTGGGAGGTAAAGGCATGAGAGGCAGGGGAGTCAGCTGGGTCTGATGTGCATCACTTTGTGGTCTGTAGATTGAATTCCTTAATGACATTCTCATTAAAATATCTGCTGCCAAATACTGTTTGCGTTTGCCTTTGGAGCTGTCTGCATCAACAATGAGAGAACTCATCTTGAAATTTATCTACTTTTATACAGGTTGTGCCTTTGTGTCTGATGAGCCTTGAAGTTCCAGGTTTTGTTCTCTAAAATTGTTTCCAAGATCACAAAAAATATTTTGGTTTAAAGTTTTCAGTCTGCTTAACAAGTTTTCTTTTGGCGCTGCTTAGAAAAAAAAAATAAGCATCTGCTTTAAATAAGCTTCATTAATTTATCAAGAATTCGTATTACTTTTAAAATTGGACATATGCAAACTAATTCAAATGAATATTTTAATATCTAAAAGCTATATAGATATATTAATAGCTAATTAATATCTATTAATAGCTAAAAGTTCATGGCTTTTCTGGAGATTTTAAGAAGCTGAGTAACATTGTTCATGTGTCTTCTCTAATGCTCTCTATTAGAGGAAACAGGAAAGAAGAGCTGTTTTCACAGTATTTCCAGTCCTCATGGGAATACCAAAAGCTTCATTTCTGAAGTGTGGCCTTTTATGTCACCACCACTTTTTCTCTTAGAGACCTGCACTGAGTAACTCCCAACTCCACAGTATTTAGACATTCAGATAAATTTTAAATAAGAATCTCCACTTCTGGTGATCATTCAAACAGTCTCTCAACCTTTTGTGCTTCACCCATCACCAGTTAATATCACATTAAAAACTGACAAATAATGTTGCATTTCATTGTGACTTGTACAAGCTGGGTAAGCTGCCCATTAATTATCTGCTGCTTCTCACTTAGCATCATTCTCTTCCCATAATAATAAAAGGACCAAAGATTGGAATGCAGCTAAAATTAGTTTTTTATTAGTAGGCAACTGAGTCTTCTTCATACTCTGTAACCTGGAGGAATAGAAAAGCATTTTGATTATGCCCTATGAAAAATTTATTTAATTCATGAAAATAAAATACCTTTATAAAGCAGTAAATTCATCTAACATGAGTCAGTTTTGTTTCCTCAAAAAAATACCCTTTCCTGCAATAAATACACTTTACAGGATTTTCTTTCTCACTTCAGTAGAAATTATTTGATATAAAAAGAGAAAGTGATTTCTTTTGCTTCTCTTTTCCAAAAGCATAAACTTTTTTTGGTTTTCAACAGCCAAAAACATTGGATAATGTTTTTCCCTGGGAACAGAAAATATTTTCATTGAATTACCAAAAGCATTTCCAGTGCTAATCAGTTCTATCTTCACTGGGAGGAAGATGGTGAGATTTTGGCTTCTGTAATGGCCCTGCACAAGGAAGATGGAATCAAAAACTATCCACTGTGAAACACTCCTTCTTCAAAGTAAGTGTTTTTCACATTTTTATCAAAGACAAAGGCACTTGAGATGAAAGATCTTATTCTCTGTTGCTCCGTAGACTCACTGGCACAGGCACAAAGCAGTTGCAACATGATACTAAATGTGAATTGTGTAATTTGCACTCATTTTGCATTTCTGATGGAGGGCAATCTGAAGAAAATTAACCTGGGCTTTATTAAAGCGCACATACAATTCTTATCTTTGTAGGTGGGAGATAATTGTATCTTTATGGGTAGTTTTGATACACACACAGAGCCACGCAAAGCAAATTAATGGGGGCTTAAGATGCATTTCTAAATGAACTGAACAAAAGCCTTTAAACAGCTTTGATCCCTCATGTCCTCATTACATCAATTTGAGGCTGATGTAACTGCAAGGGAGGGTTGCTGATCACCAGGCTGAGGCTCAAGGGCTCTGCCCTTCAGTGGGGCTGTGCCAGGCGTGGAACCCCAGGCTAAGGTGAAGGCAGCTTTCCATCTACCCCAGCACCCCTGTGGGCTGTGGGCACACATCCCAGCTCCCCCAGCAGTGCCTCAGAAGGCAGTGCTGACAGAGATGCTATTCTCTGGTGTCTGGTGAGGGGCTCTGTGCTGACCAGGAGCTCCCCACACGGTTGGTCCCAGCTCCAGACCTGGCACCAAAAGCCCCGTGACTTCCAAACTATCAGCCAAGATGGAGCTGGGACTTCCAAGCTCAGTTCCTCACCCTCACAGCTCCTGGGGGCTTCAGCTCTCTGCCTCTTGCTTATCTTCTGTGTCCTGGTGGTTGGAGGCTGGGTTCCTTCCATCTTGGAATGGTCTGAGGGAAGGTCCCATGCAAGTCCCTATTTTTCTTCAAGAGGTCTAGTTATAACATTTTCTCAACAAGACCAAACACCCTAAGACTCTCTCTGGGAACAATTTCTTGTTATTGTTGGCATTTATTGCCTGGTAGTTTCAGCCTTTTACCATCTTGCTGTTTACAAATGGATCAAAAGGCAGTGCAAATCATTAGAACTAGCAGCGCAAAGTTGCTCGTTCTGGCAAAATCCCGCCTGCTGTCATTTTCTATAGTTAAGACTTTTGCCTGAAGCCTTGAATGTCTCACCCTGACACCAGCCTGCAGTAATTAATCATTAAACAGTGATTGAGGCAGTGGACCCCAGAAAATATCTTCATATTCTACCATATGCTGGAGCCAGCTGCAGCAAGCACTTGGAGAGAAGCCGCACAGAGGAAAACGCTGCCTGACAGTCCCCTGCTGTGAAGTCCAAGCACAGAAAGCCTCTAACGAAGGGCCATAGACAGACTGTTTGCTTGTATTGACCTTCATTACCTGAGACTGTTTAGAAGGCAAAATGTCAGCGTTAATGTGCTAGAATTTTAAGCATTATTGCATTTTAATGACGATTTCCAGCCTCTCGCGTCCTCGCAAATGTGGGACAGGAATGTGGGTTTAGCGTAAGGAAAGGTTAGAACAACAACAACAACAACAACAACAACAGCAGCAGCAATAATGAGGAACGGGCAGATGTGTTCCTGCTTAATTTCAAACTGCCCCCGAGCATGTCAGATTTGGAACGGGGAGAGCTTTTCACCCACCTGAGGTTCGTGTTTTATTGGGGGCTGGCCCGGTGCCACGTCTGGGTGGTGCCAGGCCACAGCAGAGCTGGGAGGGAGCCTGCCTGTAGCCCTGGTTCGTGCCTGTGATGTTTGGGTTTCTCTGAAACTCTTTTTTTCTGTCAACAAGAGACATGTTTTTCTAACTGTAACCTTTGTTTACATCCCTTCCCCTAGGAGGGACTTCTTCTTGATGTCCCTCTGACTTGACCAATGTGATTGAAGAAGTTTGTCTTTCTTTCACCCATTGGGTTGTTCTCTGTAAAAGAGTATAAAAGGGAAGAAATAACTGGAAGTAAATGGAGTCCTTGTCAGCCTTCTGAGTCGGACACTGTGTCGTTATGATCTTTAACAGCATCACCTGCCTCCAGCTCTGGCTGGGCTGGCACCTCCCTGCAGAAAAGCTGGGGTCAACAGCAGGGTGGGGGAAAGGCAGTGAGCAACCTCTGGGTTATGCATTTGCCAGAGCCAGGGCAGCTGGCAGGCTGCAAACCCATATTGGGATTTGAGCAACCCCACAAATCATAGGGTGACAGAATGCTTTGGCTTGGGAGGGAAATGCAAAGATCACCTCACTTCAAATGAGAGGACACCTTGCACTAGACCAGGATGCTCAGTAAGACACAGGTGTTCCCCTAAAAGCCACAGGCATCCTGGATTCACCTCCCACACCTCCCACACGTTGTCTCCATCCTGTGATCTGCCCTCCACCTGTTCCATGCAAGCAAACAGCCAGCTGTAAAAAAGGAAGCGTTGAAGGGATGTTCCCTTTAAAAATTGCAGGCTTTGATATTCTGCTCTTCGTTAGAAGACACAGAATGCTTGCCATTTGGGCTACTGACATTTCTGCCGACACACTAGGGATGTTTTGAAGGCTGAGAGCAGTAGCATTTTTCTTTTATTTTTTTTTTTTCAAACTTCCTCCTAGTCTGCGTGATGGCACCTTCCTTTGTCAGAGTGCTGGAAAATGTCCTTCTCTGACTGCTTTGAATGTTTCTGTTTGCTTATGCAAACATAATTCTCCATCTACAGCCTTCCTCGAGAACAGAAAAAGAACTTTTAGGCAAAGGTGTTATGGGGATCCCACAGATCTCACTTTTCCATTAGAAATCCAGGAAGTTTTTTTTTTTTTCCCTCCTCTATTCGTGCTTTGCAAAAGAAGTTAATCACACCTATATGGCATAAAAGATCTTTTGTTTCCAGTGGACCTTTATGTCAACAGCAAGAGATATAACACTGAAGGCAGTAATTTTCCATGCAAATTATAGCTTATACCGTGATTAATTTTTGCCCCATGACATTGTAGCATCCAAAAATATAAATGGCTTCAAAATAAATTCTGGGAAAACTGATGAAAGTTCAACTGAAACTATTACACAGTCAGAAGAACTTTCTCTGGCTTAGAACTATAGTTGCACTGCACTTTTTTGCTAATCTGGAAGGAAAACCACCATCCTGGACTCATCCTGCTCCCTCACTGTTTCTCTAAGTATTATCTACAGGTGCCTTTCATCCACAGGGACTTGAGATAAGCTCATCTTTCCTCTGCCTCAATGATGTGTGCTGTAATGCAGGACAGGTCCAGACCATGGCTAAATACAGAGTGTGGAGGCTGTATCAGAGGATCAGACAGTCCTATATCCATCAGTCTCACTTGTGTGGGGTTAAACTTCAGCCCCCCAATACCTCCAGCCAGGAAAAATCTACTAGGCTGGGTACATCTGGCATAACAAGGGCAAGAGTGCTTCTGTTTCACTGAAAGAAGATAAATGCTTTTATTTTAAGATTGTTCAATAAATGATTAAACAGATTTTTTTTTTTTCTGTGAATGCTCATGGGAATAAGGATTCAGCTGGCCTTCCACATTTTTTCCAAAGGCCAGGTTCCTTAGAGGATTTTCCATACTGCAATGTGAACTTCTCTCAGACCAGTCTTTGCCCAGGGTGTAAAGGGAATTATGACTCTGGAAAAGGATGCAGTCTAGTTACATCCAGGGTCTCAGAAGAAACTTGAGGGGCCTAAAGTATTTTGCCTTTTTTGTTTGTTTGTTTGTTTGTTTTCTGGGAGTTTTGTTGGTTGGGTTTTTTTTGTAAAGTTAATCAAGGGGCTTTGAGGTGTCTCATTTGTCAAGCAAGGAAAAATTCACAAATAGTTATGTTCTGCTGCCAGAAATGTTTCAATCAGAGATCAAGAGCAGCTTTATTGGGCAGACACCAGCACTCTGATACTTTTGTTCACCTGTCCCTTTGTATGATCTCAAATTAGAAAAGATTAACAGAAGTTTCTTTGTCACTAAAATGACTTACACCAACACAGGTGCTCCTCATACATTTTTTTTTCTGCTGTTTTCAAACTACTGACACTAAGGGTTCATTTTTTTGTGTGTTTTTAAGCAGAGGAAAAAAACCCCAGTTGTCAGCTTGTTCAGCTAAGAACATTTCAACAGCATGACAAAAATTAAGTGAAAAGATACATGAGTACTTAAACACACAAGTCTAACCTCTGTGTCTTCAAGTAATTACACAAAATAATCAGTGATATACCAACTCTATTTTTCAGTTGAATAAAATAAGTAACATAAGATGATAGTACAGTAAAAGAAAAAAAAATAGATATAAAATCTCATTGTTTCATGTCCAGGATCTGACACAGTATTTGCATGGTCAGAGGTCTATTAATGTTATGCCCTTGTTTTTAAGTTTATTAGATTTGAGATGAGTTTGATAGGAACTGGTTATTTGGGCTATATTTACAGTATTTCAATGTTTATTGCATTTATGTATATTTTAATATAAAACATGTTTAGACCTATATTTAAATTCACACATAAATATATGATGTTTTATAAGAATATTTTTTTATATTGTTATGTCATGTATACCTACAGATTTATTTTAAATAAGAGGTTTGGAGACTTCTTTCAATTACCATTATTACTACTATACCAGCACTATGCTCTGTGATCATGACCAGCCCACTGCCATATTAAATATAAAAATGTCCTTGTCTCTAAGTTTTTTACAGTATGGGAAATAATAGAAGTGAACTGCTTAATGGGAAAAATCAGATTACAACTGGCCACTCCACTGGGTGTGACTGGGTGTCGTCCCTGGGGTATCAGCACTGTACTATGAATTCTTTCATAAGGATTTTCTGGAAATTCAGAGTTTTATTGAGATATCTGAAAAAAAAAAAAAAAAAAAAAAAAAAAAAAAAAAAAAAAAAAAAAACCACTGAGGTAACTGCAAAAGTTTTCAGGTTTCCTCTCCTGAGGAGAAGGAGCATCTTTGAGAGGAAAGCCAGAGGATCTTTTGTAAAACCTGCTTGTTGAGAACTGGAGTTGCTGTTTCTGCATTCAGTGAAGGACTACAGGTAAGGTAAGGTGGGCTGTGAAACATCTGGCAGTGGAGATGCAGATGTGCACCTCGTGGCCAGAGCAGGAGCCTGGCAGAGAGCTCTGCAGCACTCTGCATGGATGTGAACAGCTTTGCTAAGGCAACAAAAACTCAGCAACCAAAACAAGGGATAACGAGTACCCGAGGAAGGTATGAAACTGTCTGTTTGGGGAAGGCAGCTTACATTTTAAAGATATAATAAATATCTAGCTGAGTTAGATTTATCCTGTACCTGAGGAGATTAACATGAGGCCAACCATATTGAAATAACTATCCAATTTTTTATTTTATTTTTTTTTCTGTAGCAGAAAAACTAGCTTAGGCCCAGGCCCCTTGTTCTAATGTGTAAGAATTAATAGTTCTGACAGTAGAATTTAGGATTTATATTAGATAGACTGAATGCAGAAGGGAGAATATAATACTGTCAGCCATGTTTTTCAGGTAAGGTACAAAGGAGGAAAGACTTTAATGAGGAGGTATTTCATTGTGTAGGCAATTATACCTCATTTTCTCATTCTCACCCTTCTTCAAACACAAGGCAGAATAAGCAATGCACATTAAACACTTAAATTTATCATAAGAATGATGTCCTGGTTTTCATTTGTGTGCAAGAAAAAAAAAATCAAATACCAGACCGAACTGAGTGAAAGGGCTGGTTAAAATTTTGTAGTCCCTTCACTTATTTTTTTTTTTTTTTAAACACAGAAACTGCCTAATTCATAGTTTGATGAATTTGGTAATTCAATAGAGAAAAAATTGCTAGCAAGCTTCAGAGCTACCATGAAGTTAGCTCGTGCCACTAAGCATAAGCACAAGGAGGCATGACGAGGCCACAGGGCTTGAAGAGTTCTTCAGCCCTTCCCACCAGAATGTGATAAGACAAATAAAAGAGACTGCAATGGAAAGGCAATGATTTAATTATCTGATCTGTAAAGCAAAACATTACAGGAGGGATGAGTTACTTTGTGGTGTGATTGCCACTGTTAGAGGCCATCGTGCACCCAAGGTCAGAGCTGAAAGGGGAGGGAGGGAGAAACCATCAGGTTTTGTTTATAGGTCCCCATCTCTTCTTTTAACCTTGATCTTTTCCATCTGAGGGCAGGGAAATACCTGGGCAATGTGGCTTTTCTGTCTTCAGCAAGGGAGAACCCTGAGGTTCTCTGAGGAACCTTCCTCTGAGGAACATCCGAGAAAGGAATAACTACTCAGGCTCTGCTCTGCTACTAAACATTGCACCAGCAGCCAAAGTGCCTGCTTCATCCAAAAGCCTTCCCTTTGTCTAGAAACACTGGGTTATTTCAAACTAGCCAGGAATACCATTACCAAGAAAACAGTAACTCAGCAGTTTTGGTGCATCACTCCTATGATATCCCCATGAGTACAAAGATGGCCAACACTAAACAGCTGATTCTTCCCCAAATTAGATTCAGATGTCCTCATCTGCTGCAGCATGCCTTGGAAAAGGAGCATGGAACACTCTGAAAAAGCTATATGCAACGTAATAACAAGGCAGGATATAAAATATCTTTGCCCAAAAAAAAAAAAAAAAAAAAAGAGGAATGTATTATTTCACATCATTTCCAAAAATGGGCTTGATGGGGCTCATCAGGAAAGCAGCTCAGTTGTGCTGGTGCCTGATTTGTGAGAGGCACACTGACACAGAGCTCTTTTTTTTCAGGGGAGTCGAGTGCAAGAAATGAGTTGTAATCAACAAGCTATAGGCGTATCAAAATACATTTGATTGTGGAGGAGCCATATCAGCTAAACTCATTCAAACACCAAAGAGGTGAGTAGGGCCTGGCAAAACATTTAAGCAATTTGGTTTCTTTTTTTTTGTTTTTGTTTTTTTAGTGTAAGGAAAGGTGAAATAATGAAGGTATAAAGAAGATACGAAGGTGCCCCTGGAATCCTAGCTCCCTTTACCTGCATCCTTTTGAAAAAAAAATAAATAAATAGAATGCTTTCTACACTTTTTGATTATTTTTAACAAATCTAAACATAGAATTTATGCTTACAGGAAGTAGAGGTATTTTGGGAAAAATGCAGTGTGGAAACTGTGGGTGGGGCATTTCACCCTTTGTACTGGAAAGTTATTAATGTTTTCTGGTAAGCCATCTAAATTTATGGTGCCTGAAGATATTTATATATGCTTCCCCAAAGTACAAATTACAGCAGTCTTGAGCTTTTTTTTTTTTTTTTTCCTGAGGTCTTTTTCATAACTCTATATGCAGATGATATCTAATAAATTGATTTATATTTCTCTGTTTCATTACAGAATTGCTTATTGTAAAAAATACCTCCTGTCTTTGGAACACCTGATTTTATAAACAATGAGTCAGTAAATGTGAATACTTAATAAGGCAGACTCTGCACTTCCAAGGAGCAGTAATGATAAACTATATTTTAAAGGCACCAAGTTAACAAATTTCTTTAATAAAAAATATAATGAGTTCTCTTGCCTGTTAATAACTATTTTGCTGCCCCCCTTTCCTTGATTTTTGGAAAAGTTTTGAGCTTCCAGTGGGATCTTTATGTAGCTGCAGTTTCCAGAGCAGACAAGACTTTGAATGGCCTAATCTAAACAAACAAACAAAGGAAAATTAATTTAAAAACCAAACCAAAACAAGCAAACAGCCAAAACCCCAACAACTTTCTCTGTTTGTACTTGGCAGTACATATTTTGTCTGAAGAAAAAAATGGGGTGAAACCTAGTCCTTACCACAGTCCCCATAATTCTTCATTTTAAAGATAAATTTAGCTGCTCTGAGTGGATCCTCATTTTAAATTGTGTTCTTCACTGTCATTTCAAAGTTACCCATATACCACATGCATTTTTTTCTGCCAATTTATTTGTAAATTTTCTGCATTAGAGGGAAAAAAAAAAAAAGGCAAACACATCCCAAATTCCTTACCCAAATTTGATGAATTTCATTTACAGGGGCAGCCAACAACACTGTGAACCCCACAGGAGTATTCCCACATGAAAATTTATTGTGTTTCTCCCATGTCTAAGCCTTGGAGTGACACAAGCCTGTAGTATCTGCCCACCCACAAAAGGAAACTGCTTTTATTTAGCAACATTTGCTGTGGGACCCAATGCAGTGAGGCACCCAAACTTTCCTACAGAAATCAACTGACTATTCATGAACATCAGAGCTTTCCTACACTCAGGTCTAGACTGGCACTGAAAACCTTTCCAGCTGCAGGAAGCAGCTGTTTGGAGCTGTCTCTTGGGAGCTGTCTCCTCGGAGTGATGATGAGAATCTGCGCTTTAGCAATCCAGATGAAACAGGGTTTTTTCAGAGGCTGGGGCCTGGAGAGAAGGCAAACAACGTAGCAGCTTGCAAAAAAAAAAAAAAACACCAAAAAACCAAAAAAAAACCAGCCCAAAGTGTTGTGTTTAGAAAAGGGACTAAGTGTGCAGAGCTGTCTTCCACCAAACAGCAAAGGGCAGCTTGGCTGCCTTTGGCCTTTTGAGTTGAGATGGATCCATTTCTGCAGCCAAAGTTATACATCCAAAATATTGGGTCTTACCTCCCCTCCTGCCTCACATAAGCCTGTGGAGTAAAAACTGTGCAGAGCTTCCAAGCAGGTTTCCCTGGCTTGCTCTAGCAGTTCCATCTCAAATCTGAAAAGGAAAAAAAAAAGTGGTGAAAAGAAAGCTTCAAAGTACCCCAACATTTGTACCGTGGGGATAGTTAACACTGCCCTCAATATTAATGAGCAATTAGAGAGCAGTCTTGAGCTCAAAAAGGCAGAGGTTCTGAGAGATCCCTGAGGCAAAGCCAGGTCTGTGTCCCAGGGATGTTGTGTCAGGGAGAATATCTCACCCCTCCTCAGAAGACCTCCTGTGTCCTAATGGTGCAGGGAGGGATCCAAAGTGAAGTGTTCACACTCTTGCTACCTTGCAGGGTAGAAAAATGAAAAATAATCATAATGATAATAAAACAAACAAGCCAAAACCCCATAAATTTATAGATATATTGTATATAAAACATAAATTTATTACAATTTACTTTCCAATCATGGAGTTTAGTCTGTAAGGTTAACTCTGTCCACAGAAGAAATTATCTAATATTGTAAGTGACCTATACTGTTCAGTGACCTGTTCTGTTAAATACCTTAATTATCTTACAGTCTCATAAGGAACAATAAATTTTCTTTTGAAAATTGAGTTTTGGTGGGTTTTTTTGGTTTTTTTTTTTGTTTGTTTGTTTTGGTTTGGTTTGGTTTTTTGGGTGTGTGTTGTTTGTTTGTTTGTTTTGTTGGGTTTTTTCTCTGTGTGTGTTTTTGGTTTGTTTGTTTGTTTGTTTTTGTTTGTTTGTTTGTTTTTAATTTGAGACCAAAAAAAGTGTTGTAGTTTAAAATTTTATACCAGAAGGGGAAAGGCAAGAAAAAAAGATTTGAGACCCAAAAATAGTCTTTAAATACATAATTTCAATTTGTCTAAAGTTCATTGTTGAATTTCATTAAAACATTAAATATTACTATATATGGAAATTTTTAAAAATCATAATCATCTGCCTTTTGACAAGAACAGTTCAGTCAAAAAATATCAATTCTATCATTTGGATTGACATTCCATTAATACCTGCAGATCAATGATTACTTTCCTGTCTAATTAATAAAAAGTTTACACATCCAGTGGAGAAAAAAGCAGACATATTTAATACTCATTATGGTGTCAGATTCCAGGCTAGAAAATGCACAGCTGAGGCCTACCTACTCTATTCTGATATTGCTTGTAAAATTGTAGCTATTTTGGGGCAGGGAGAGGAAAGAACAGGTAAGCACAATTCTTTTTTTTTTTTTTTTCCCAGCTCAAAATCAGTTATCCCTGTTTGGAGGAACAGAGAATAAAAGTTTTCACACGGCAAAATAGGTGTGAGATGCTGTGGTAGAAATCTTTGTTTTAAAGAGGTGGAAGTTCACCATTAGATGCTATGACAATAATGCCCACCATAATATAGAAAAGAAAAAGAAAATCCACCTAAAACCAGCTGAATCAACTCAAGCCTGCTCGATCTGTCCCAGGTAAGCAGAGATATATTTATTCATGTTATTTATTTATAGGATGGCAGGCTACAAGGAGCCTGAGAATTGCTGCAATTCCTCCTGGTAGTCTCAAGAGAAATGTTGAGGGGTATCTCCTTCACTCTGTTGCATGAAACATCCTCAGGCTGCCAAGTTTACACATTAAAGTTTTGCATCCCATGCAATATCCATTTAGAGGAGTTTTAACAGTAAACTTGACCAGAGGCTGCTGAGTTTTTAACGTAGAGATTTAGCTAAAACGAAGACAGTGCTGAAAAAATTGGTTTTGTTTGCATGTTTTCAGCCGTTCTAAAATTTCTTTACATTTCCACTATCTTGTTTTAAAATTGCCTTTCCTTTCCTTTCCTTTCCTTTCCTTTCCTTTCCTTTCCTTTCCTTTCCTTTCCTTTCCTTTCCTTTCCTTTCCTTTCCTTTCCTTTCCTTTCCTTTCCTTTCCTTTCCTTTCCTTTCCTTTCCTTTCCTTCTTTGGTTTTTTTTTTTTTTTTTTTTTTTTTTTTTTTTTTTTTTTTTTTTTTTCATTTTTGTTTGTTTGTTTGGGGGTTTTGTTTTGTTTTTTGTTTGGGGTTTGTTTGTTTGTGTTTGTTTTTGTTTTGCCTTTTTTGCCTTCTATCTTATTCAAAGCAAAAAGAAGAGAGAAAGAGAAAGGTGCATGGAGTCCTTAAAACACATCATTTTCCAAACCAAAGCCTATTGGTTAAAGCACAGAATAAATCCATTTAAAAGAGCTGAAATATTTCATTTTTGTGCTGCTTGCAGACTTTCCATGGGAGAACACCTCCATGATTTGCCCAGTTTTGCCAGAGAGTGTGAAAGAATGGACATCTTGTTGCTATGGCTGCACCATTTAAGGCAACTTTGGTCAAACCTTGAACATTGGCATCAGGCTTGAAAAGAAGGAAATCATAGCAAACTTACCAACAATGGAGATCATAGAAGATGGCAAAAAAATCTGTTTCCTTGACAACATGACTGCCCCAGAAGATGATGATTTTTTTTTTTAATTTTCCTTTTTTCTTTTTTTTTTTTTTTTTTTTTTGGCTAACGGGGCTGGGAGATGGAAGATTTTAACAAAGGAGCCTCGAAAAGCATCACTACAATGAAATCACTGCCATCACTACATCCCTGAAATCACTACATCCCTGAAATCACTACAAAAGACATATTTCTGCACATGGTCTCTCTTCTTTTTGGTGCCCGACACCAGAATCCGAACTGGAGCGCTTCCAACAGTTGAGTTTTCCGTCTTTAAACCTGGAAATGGGAGGAAATTTTGATGTGTGAGCTACATTTCCTCCTTGCCAGCAGCAGCCAGCTCCTAAGCTGAGGCTGCCTGCTGTTAATTAAACCATGTTCCACTAAAAACCTGCAGCACAAATACACCGTGGCAGAGCATGTTCTGTGTGCTGTTCCTCCTCGTGTGATAAGCAGTGCATTTCCTCAATGGATGCACATTGCTTACATTTTTTAGAGCTATTAAGCCAGGATAATTATGGAACAATCTAGGCAATGTTCAATAGCCCATGCAGATGCCTGACAGGGCATGTTGTCTCTTAATTAGGAATTTGAATGCCTAATGCTTGTATATTAACTGAAATAATTGGATAGATGTTTTACATTTTCTTCACTTTTACTGACAACCAAGCAAGGGACCGCAGGAATCAGCATATCTTCCTAAAACAGCTCATTTCATTTGCACTTTCTGCGTGATCTAATCCACGGTTTAAGTGGGATTTTTAAGAGAATGGATGCTGGCTACTGTGTAAATATATTGTAAGATGTTCCTCAGTGAGTCCTGCAGTTTTAAACTGGCATCCTGTTGCTTCCTGTGCTATGATAACCTACACAGTGTAATTGCTTGGCTGTATCTTTGCTCCTCAGAAGTCAAGTAAAATGACAATAGCTGTTATCATTCTTTAATTTTTTTTTTTTTTATTTCCAAGTGCTGATGATGGGATGTGTCTCATTCCAAGCAGAATTCTGGTGTCACATGAGCACTACTGATGTGAAAATCTGCTTTGTTTTCCACAGATGATGCTTTTGTGGGGCTGGACTCGTTGTTTGCAGCTCTGGCTGCAAAGGACTGGTTTTGCTTGGACATCCCAACCCTTGCTCTCCCTTTCACTCAACACAGGAGGAGCTTTAATGGGTTCTGGAAGAGCTGTGTGGAAGCAGGTAGGACTCGAATTATTGCATCCTGTGGTACCTTCCATCAGCCCATTTCCACAGCTGAGACACCATTCATCTCCTATCAACCTAAAGAAAAAACTGCCAAAAATTCCCCCAGGCTCCATGGCAGCAGAACTGGGCCCAAAATGAGCAGCTCCTCTAATCCATGCCTGCTGTGTGTGTGAGGAGCACCGTGCTTGCCAGTGTATACATTGTTTATATTTAGGGTGTCTGATAAATGTGTTTATTCACAACTATTAGTATAAAAGCTCCTTTAAAAGCAACAAATTGCTCTCTATTAGTAATGTGCATAATGACCTATTTCCATAAACATTTTTAGTAAGAGAAATTTTAATGTGCAAAACCCTGCAGACATTTTATGGAAATTTGACTGTATTCCGCAGAAGTGCATCACAGTCATATTTTGTTCTTTAATATTTTGTTTTGAGAGGTGAATTACTTTCATTCTGATATATAGCACAAAAGAAACAACCTGGCACAGGAAAAAGGAAAATGAGTCCTAATGTGTTTCCTTCTTGCTAATGTATATTTGCTTGATTGATGTAAGAATGTTTTTTACAAAAATATGTAAAGCCCTTGTTGGTTGAGGGTTTTAGCTGTTTTTTGTTGGGTTTTTTTTCTGTCTTATTTAAAAAAAAAAAGATAATGGAGTCTTTAAAAGAAGCTCTTTCAATCCACTCATAAGGAAAAACAAAAATAAAGGAATATCTTCATGGTCAAAAAGATAAATACAGCTTCAGATTCTCTATCTGTTGTACTGCATCTGATTTCTATACCTAAATAGAGGTCAAGTGTGAAGAACTGTATTCACAAAATGTTTTGATGCAGTTTTAGAGCCATGCCTTAAAAAAATCAGCCCAAGAGGGTTGAGCATGTACCATCTTTATTTTTCTATTGTTGTTGTTGGAAAAGCATTCAGACAAATCTTCAGTGTTCTGTGCAGTCTGAACAGCATTTCTGTATGTTGTGTACTAAATGAAACCTGAACATCAGCAGGGTGGTTCATATTAATTTACTGTAACTTTGGAGCAAATAACGTTTTTTTCTTCCATGCAGAGCTTCAAGCTGCTGAACTACCAGCAATTCCAACAAAAGTCTGTAAAAATAACCTAACTCATGTCAGGTGAAAGCTGTCTCATTTGCAATAGCACCAAATTATTTTTACAAGGAAAGCAAGGTTTTATTTTAAATTGAGCTAACCACACAGCCATGCAGAGGAGGTAGAAATGAAAAAAAAAACCAAAAAAAAAAATTAAAAATCCATGGATCTAATAGTAAAGAAGCTGAGCAGTATTTTAGCTCTGCTTTAAAGACTCTCTGGGCATTTCCCAAAGCCGTTTTTTGAGGAAACCTTGCTCCATGTTGAGGCACAGGTAGAGCTCAGCTTTGAATCCAGTTTTGCCTTTGCCACTGTGGTAATTTGGACAAACCCCTCAGATGAGATTTTTAAACTGGAAGATGTCAACCTCTAGCATGGTTATCCCTACTGCACACAGAGGGCTTGGGTAGCTAATGAAGTTCTCTGTAGATGACCAGAAAAATAAAAAGATGATGATGAAAGGTGTCAAGGGTGTGAAAAACACTAGGACATGAAAGCCTTTTGAGACCCCTATTTTGAGAAAAGCAGGTCCCTGTATTTCTGATTTTGTCTTACAAATGTTGGCATTGCAATGTCCATATGTTCCATAAGAAAAATTAAGGGTATGCCTCAGCTGGAAAGAAAGTCTCAATTAAAACCTAAATTGTTGAGAGGCACAGAAAGTACAAAGACAAGCTTGGAACTCTGAGCATGTGTCATTGGCTCCTGTGGAAGAGAAGTGGTTAGAAACGTGATTAAGAGCTTGGCTGTCCTGGTGTGCATTGGGGAGAGTGTGGCCAGCAGGTCATGGAAAGAGATCCTCACCTCTCCACTCAGCTCTGTTTAGGCCACATGTGAAGGGCTGTGTTCTATTCTGGTCTCCACAGCTTAAAAAAAAAAAAAAAAAAGAGACAAGGAGCTACTGGAGAGGGTCCAGAAGAGGCCAAAAAGATGATGAGGTATATCTGGAGCATCTTTCCTGTGGGGTGAGACCCCAGGAGCTGGGCCTGAGAACTTGAAGATGAAAACGAAATAGAGAATGAGATGGAGAGGGGATCTCATTAATGAATATAACATCTCAAAGGTGGTGCCAAGAAGGTTGTGCCAGGCTCTTTTCATTGGTGCCCAGCGACAAGGCAAGGAGCACTGGCCATAAGCTAAAAGACATAACTTCCACCTCAAGATGAGGAAGAACTTTTTTTTCACTGAGGGTGGCAGAGCCCTGGAACAGCTGCCCAGGGAGGGAATGGAGTCTCCCTCTCTGGTGACATCCCAAACCCAACCTGGAGGTGTTCCTGTGTCACCTGCTCTGGGTGCCAAGGGAGCTGGACTGGGTTATCTCTTCCAACCCTTTTCTGTGACTATCCTACTGGATATGGAGCTTCTGAGCAGGGGCAGCTGCAGCATGCCAATTTTGCAGCTGCAGTAAGATGTTTTTTGGGTGGGCTTTTTTTTCCAAAGCACTGAGCAGCTCTTGGTAGCTCCCACACAGGCAGTGAGAGCTGAGCACACAGCTGTCCCACAGCCCTTGTCTTCTCTCACTGGAGGAAAAGGCCAGCTGTAATTAATGTTGGTGGGATCAGGGCTGTGCCACACAAAGCTTCCAGAGGAACCATCCTTCCTTCTCCCAGTCACTTTATATGAACTTTCCTGCCATTACCACCCCTGAATGTTCGTGTAATGGACAGTTGTAAAATCTTATACGAGAATGAATGAAATTTTAAGTGTTGAATTAGTCAAATGAATTAATGGCCATGATTTAGTGTATTTTTGCTGTAGGAACTGTAAAGAATCAGTCAAGATTTTCTCCTGTGAGGGTTGTATCGTATTGATTTCTTTTTCAAATGGCCAAGCAATTAGCATAGCAGAAACCTAGGTGCTCAGCACCTTCTCCATTAAACAGAACAAATGTCAAGTCCTATTAATATAGTCAGCTGTTCCATAGTGGTTGGTCAGATGCCATCCATCATTATACACTTATTATCTTGTTGAAGTAGTGTTATGAGGTTTTGCTGACAATAACTTTGGATGATGCACTCCTTTTCATTTTAATCCTTCTTTGTTGTTAAGGCACAAACAATTTCATCATGTCCAGGCTGTCGGACTATTCATTGTGATAGCCCAGATTTTCAGCATTTCGTGTTGGTACAGTAAGTCCTTTTCTCCACATCTTCTCTCCCAAGTGGGGGGGGAAAAAAAAAAAGCAAAAACCAAAAAAAAAAAATCATCTGTATTTTTTAATAATAATAAAAAGACATAATCGCTTAATGCCGAAATGTCCACTGCACCCGAACAGCAAATCCAGCTTAAGTGGAAATTTACGCAAAGAATTATTTATAGGAATCAATCATAATTACATTTAATGCATGCTGCAGCTGTTTATAATTGTGTTTTTCCCAAGGTTATTCTCCTCCTACTGTCCACCCACACACACATGAAATTTGTTTCTGTGGAAATGCTTAGGAAGCATTATAATTTTCCTGTAACTTGTTACAATGGCAGCTGACTGTTGTGAGGCAGACCAGATCCTGATTAGTGAGTGCAGTAGAAAAAAAAAAAAAAAAGAAAGGAAAAATGTTTTGTCCCCCAGTAAAAGTCTTGAGAAGCTGGTTGGTGATAACTGCTAGGACAAACATTTTCTGTGTAGTTCTGTTTGCTGTTTATCATGACAAGCAAGTCTGACTGCTAAATTTGAAAGTTCAGTTTTTTTGTAAGCATAAATTCAAGATAGTGTGGGCCAAGTGGAGAAGACATGCATAAAATAATGTAACAGGGAACTCCTCACACTCAATTAGAAATTTCTTTCACTTAAAAATCACTGCTGTAGATCTGATTGTAAAACACATTTCTTTTTTCAACTACTGAAAAAAAAAAGAAGTATGACTTCTCATAACTTTTCATAGCAAATGTAAAATGAGACTTAATTTGGAGTATTTCTTAGCTCCAGCTATTTGATTAAAAAAAATGAAGACTTTATATGAAATAAAATATATGGGATGCATATTTTTAGTTGTGCAGAAGGCCTGCATGTCAGACAAGAAATTCTAAAATGGGAAATACTGGATAGTCACTTGATGTAAGGTATATGTACCTATAGAGGATTTTGCACTGCTTTTTCATGCATAGTGTGAGGAAGGAAAAAAAGTGAATTTGAAACAGTCATTCATTTTTCTGTCTGCTGTTCTGGCACCTCTACCAGTATGGTTTAAACTTTAAATTTCATTGCATTTCCTGTAATTGTGATTACTTCTAAGGTAATTCAGTGCAAAGTGGGATCTGCATTATCCTGTTTTGATCCCTCTCAAGTACACTCTGTGTCTGTGGTGTTCTTACAAGGGTTAGACCATCTCAGTCAGCCCAAACTCTGCTGAGGGAAACCTCTGTGAAGCTGGAAATATAAAATCCTCTGGACTTCAGGGACAGTGTCATTTACTCTGTTTCCTGATGGGCTTTATTATAGCCTATCTTTACAAAATATCCCTTTGACATGTAAATATTGGATTATAAATGTTCACCTAGGCACCTCACCTCAGAAGTGATGTACATGTCCATTAACATCTTTCAGTCATTTAAAGGAGATTTCCTGTAGTAGTTGTAGTGGCATTTTCATATTGGGCATGTAAACTAGAACAAAAATTCCTGAGGGTGGAAGTGGTACATCATTAGGTATGATTTTAGTTTCTCAATTCTGTTTTAGCTTCTGGAGTGTGATTGAGGGAATTTGTAGTAAAAGGCCTTATACAGATAGATACAGATACAGATATAGATGATATAGATGATATAGATATAGATGATATAGATATAGATATAGATATAGATATAGATATAGATAGATAGATAGATATAGAGATAGAGACAGAGATAGAGACAGAGATAGAGATAGAGATAGATAGAGATAGAGATAATACCAGATTATTAAATTTGTGATTAGATAAGGAAGATCCCCAGTGAAAAGCTTGGTAATTTAGCATGGAGCCTTTCTCCAGGCACAATTAACTGAGAAGTGACTGAGGTTTGTCCCTTAATTTTCAGGAAAACATTACCAGAAGGAATCAGATGAGTTGGTGTTGCTTTGTTGAGGATGCTCAAAGATGATCCTCTGAAGAGGTTCATCAGTGAGAGAGGCATTGCAGGGAGGGAAATGAGGATCCCCAAACCCATCCTGCCCCTGAGATTGAGGGAGTTGAGCTTCTCCCAGTGCCAGAGTTTCCTCGCTTTACAGCAGAGCTTTTTCAGACAACTCAGAATCCCAGCTCTCAGGTCACTTTGTGGGGAGCCTTGAAAATCCCTCCATTTCTGCAGTGTCCTGGGGCATAAAAACAGGTTCAAGCCCATTCCAAATCAATGCACTCACTTGCTATTTGTGCTTTTATTTCTCCCCACATACCTTGTAGCATAGAATTTTAACTGTAGCTGAGATAAAGCATAAGTAAATAACCAATGGGGACCAATAATAATTGCAATAAACCTATAACTTTGATGCTCCAGTATTTAACATTCTGGATCAAACTCTGCCCAGCCTTACACTCTGCAGAACCCCCCTGAGGGCAGTAGGATTTCATGGGGTATAAATCAGGGCAGAATGAGGTGATTTTAGAGCAGGTGAAATTGCTGATGTAACTTCCTCATCTTAAAGAGACTTCTGCCAAAAAAGCAGGGTAGTGATGGCCATAGGGAAAAAGGGTCACAGTAAGACATTTAAAAATGAACTAGAAAAACAGTTTATTATTCTATGGATACTGTTCTTTGTAATCATTAGACTGGTTTGGCAAGAAAAAAAAAAAAAGAAGTTAAAACAGTTGCCATATAAAAAATATGTTGTAAAACAGGTGCTTGAATTTTTTCTCTTGCTGGTGATACTCCATCTGAATGAAAAAAAAAACCAAAAACCAGTCTGTCCAGTGTGTCTTAAGATAGCTGCTGTATGAGGCATTATTTCTTAGCATCTAAGACTGACCAATTTCGGGGCATTGTAGCAATTTAGCACTGACTCCAGAAAAATTAACCACATTTTTACTTTAACAGGCAAGAAGCCCTGAAAATCTACAGAAGAAGTGAACTTTAGAGTTTGAAATGGGGGCGTAGCTCCCTGGAACAACAGTCTCTTCTGCAGAGAAGCAAATTGAAATATCATTTATTCCAAGAGGGATTTCAAGATTAAGCATGTATTAAACTCTCCCCCCGCTGCAAAAAAAAAAAATCCTTGTTTTTCAAATGAGGTTCTCCTTAAAAGAAAACCACCATTAAAAAAAAAAAAAAAAAGAAAAAAAAGTCAATAGAAAAATAAGTTAGGTAGAAAATATTTAAATGAAAACTAAAAAAAAAAAAGTAAAACTAAAAGAAAAGTAAAACTAAAAGACTTCTTTGGCCCCTAACAGAATTGGAGCAATGCAGAAACTTGCAGCCAAATGATGCCATTGCTATAAACCATACAATGGAAGTAATTAATTATATTTTCTATGGCTTATTAGTACGAAATTGCTTGTTTCAAGCAAACTCGTGGCCTGTAATTTCTCTTGTGTGTGACACTCCACAACTGCTCTTATTCAATTTTCTCCATGTTAGCACTCAGCTTCTTTATTTTCTCCTCAGGTTAAGTTTTCCTGCACATTGGAGCAGAGTTGGAGCTGTGGGCTGAGTCCACAGGATCTTCCATCACCAGAGCTGAAGAAAGTGCCTGGTGGCTTGGGGAGAACTCCAGAGGAGATGGGGATTGTGCACCCCAAATTCCCCAAAGCCCCACCCCTCCCCATCACCACTCACCTTCCTGCAGGAGAGGTTTAGCACCAACACAAACAAGGAGGCTGCTGAAGCGGGTTTTATGTTAAATTTTAAAAGTGACACAACGTAGAGGGCACTGAAATCAAATCATGCTGATGAGCCAGGTACTAAGCACAGCAGTTATGGTGAGTAAGAAGGTGCCACAGAGGCTTAACATGGTTAGTAGAGCAAATAAACCTCTCCAGAAGAAAGCTCTGAATGTCAGGAGAATTGATTTTCGATGTAACTATCCATATGCTGAGAATCCCCAAAGAGGCATTTCCAGCTGGGGTTGAAAAGTGACTATTTTAGTGCAACGATGTATTCCTGAGCATTAAAAAAGGAAAAGTCCTTTATTCATGTAAAGTGGTACAAAATCTCTGAAAGTCAGGCTCCAGACACTGATTTTAGGGCTGGGTGCCAGACAAGCTATAAGCCAGTGACAAACAACTACATTTAAATGATCTCTTGGTCACATTTAAAGTTCATTGCTGTGCCTGGTGCCCACGGACACACAGCTGAGCAGCACAGAGAGCCTGCAAACCTAAAGGTTGCCACTTCTGCTCTGCCTTGAGTCGCAGTCTTCAAACTGTAGATTTAAATTGTGCCTTTTGTTTTGTAGGAGCCCTGCTTATGAGTGGCTGCTTGGCTCATTTTCAGGGAAACTAGAAGAAATTAACAATGAGTGTTTCATATTAACTAACACATGAGGACTTTCACATTTCCCTTTCATTTTCAGGCCAGAATGGTGGGAACAACACAAGACCAAAAGCTTGCAGCTTGTTTTTTTTTTTTATAATTCCCCTTCCCCTTTACCAAAATCTTCCCTGCCTGGCTGCTGTCTCTTCCCAAGCTGAGAGCAGAGTTTGTCTTGCAGGAATGTATTTCTCTCCAGGGACATTTTTTCCATTATAGATGTCTTTAGACCCTGGGCTCACATCAGAGCTAGTCTGTAATTTAAATGCCTGTTTCTGCCAGGTGCACAAAGCCACTGGTAACAAATAAATAATAATAAAAAAGGTATCTCAAGATTTTCAAAGATATAGCCACTATTGCAACTATTTAGCACACACAGGCGAGGCAGCCATGGATTAATTAGCTCATGTACCATTAGCTGTTCCACACAGAGTAATCAACATGAGGTAAATTACACAGGCTCTTAAGCAGGTTTTACAACCCACACTGAAATTCCTGCTGTTGAGTGTGGTTATGAAAACCAGGTAGAAATTGCCATGCCTCAGTAAAAAGTTTGGAAGAACAAGAACTGACACATGGAAAGTGTTTGCTGTGGCCTTTCCTTTAGTTTCCCTGAAGAAATTTGCCTTCACATGTTAGCCTCTGGAGAAAGAAAAAAAAAAATTAAAAACTAGCTTGTGCCATATATATGATTCTCCTTGAAAAAAACATAAATACAGCAATGTTGAGTATATATTCAAAGGTTAAGAATTAAATCATTTCTCGTGGACAAAAAAAAAAAAAAAAAAAGAAATCAAGCTGCAATTGAGATTTTTTTCTTCAGATGTATAAACTGAGTCAGAGGTATAGCTAAGCTCTTCATGCAGCTAAAATCTTCAAACAATCCTACAGGCTCTGAGGTCTAAACACCAAAAAACTGACTTATATCAATACAACAGATTCTGCCTCCATCAACTTCAAGTTAAGGGTCTAACCTCCAAAATACATTCACCATTTCACATTGTCCCTGCATTAAAGGGACAGTTATAGTTGCCTTGAATGCACAAAAATTGACATGTGGAGCTAGGAGCTCCTTATTGTAATGAATTAAAAAGTTCAGAAAAGATTGTGATAAATTCCACTTCTCTTGCAGGTGCCCTCCCTGGCAATACTCTCTACTCTGGTTACCCAAGCCTTTTCTCTCAGACCATCCCCTTCTGTCTTTGAGGAATATGGGGGGTAAGAAGGGGCCACATTTTACACAGATCTTCAGGAGTCAGAGCATCCATCCCAGCCATGGAATATGTAGATCCATGTCTCCCTCTCTGCTGAAGATTTCAAATGTACATCTATGTCTGGTGGACTTAACCAGTGGAATACAGACAGGCTGAGGGAGAAAGGGGAGGAAGAAGATAGAATGAAAACGTTGGATTCTGATTCACAAGTCCTGTGCTCTGCCTGTGTTGTTTCAGCTTCTGGGCACAGCCACTAATGACCAGATTTGTAGGGTGTGCTGGGGTGGATATAAGAGCACTCATGCACCTGCCTCCCAGCTGTGAACCTGGTTCACAAACTCACTGTAGTTTTCAGCTCTGAAAGCAGGATAAATCCTTGTCCTTCTCTCAAAATTTCTGAAAGTGAGGCCAGGAGGACTTGATCCAGAACTCCTTTTTCAAATGTCCAGCTCAGGGAAAAACATATCACACACCTGCTGTGTTGGTAAATACCAAATCTCTGTAGGAATTCTGGCATGGTGTTGGTCAGCAGCCAAGGTTGTGCCCATTTTTAAAGATTATTGGTGCCTCTGTGTAGCACAGGCTGTTTTCTCCTCAGGCATGCACATGCACAAGCACACATGGGCTCTAAAGCTTGTGCTGGTGACTGAGTTTTTAAGTTTATTTTTTCCTGAGCAGTGAAAGCTCTTCCAGAAAGTCTCTCCCTCTCAGCAAATCGAAGACCAAGGCTGGAAGCCATGAGAATTAGCTGCAGGTGCTTAGGGTTTAGAAACTGCTGAAGGGACGAAAGACCAAGGTGTTGGCTCCAGGTTAGTTCTTATGATCAACTATTCTTTTTATCTTCTCATAAGACCACCTCACTCTTTTGTTGGCAAGGGGGAGGGGGAATGGGGCGGGGGGGGGGGGGGCAAAAGAAGAGTTTGATATCAAATGGGAGGTGAAATTCCTCAGAAGATGAGCCTGTAGTGATCAGGAAAAGCAGATTAAGAGAGGCAGGTGTGGGGAAGAGGGGAGGTGGGGAGGGGGGGTGGATTTATTCATGCAATTTAGGATATTAGCAGCAAATTGGGAAGGCGGTTTGTTCCGCGTTTAGTCTTATACAAATCCTGCCCCCCTTCCCAGCTCGTTTTCCCTTTGTTTATCTCCTGAGAGATGCCCACATGTGTACAATACAAAGAATCAAGTCATAAAAGCACAGGCCTGTCAGCCTCCCTGAGGACCAATTAATGGTGCTCCAAATCTTGTGGGCAGGCAGATGAAAAGGATACAGATAGAGAAGGGGAGGTGGATGAATACTCAAAGAGAGCAAGGCAGGGTTTTCAGATGTTGGTAGGAACTTCTTTAGGTATTCTTAGCTAACTTATTTGGGGTTGGGGCTCCTCTCCTGATTCTGCAGTCCCCTGGTCATTGCTGCAGCAGAAAGAAAAGCTGCACTTCAAAATATAAATTAGGCTTTTGTCCAAACCAATAATGACACAATGCCAGTGAGGGAGAGAGGGGGTAGAAAGAGGCCACTTAGAATTTCTCCAGCCCTCCCTTCACAGATTGGCAGTGTTATTGGTGGGTACTTGGGTTTATATTATCATTTGTATCTCAGAGCTGGGTATTGCTCTGAATGCAGCAGGCTTTGTAGTGCAACCTTTTCCTCCTATCTCACCCCCTATGTGTCCACAGGCCTTTGAACAGCAAGCTAGTGGCACTTTGAAATCAGGAGTTGAAAGTGTTTGACATGGAAAGGGGAGCATGAAAGTCTTGCTCTTTGAACCTTTTCTTTTCAAAGTCCCACAGAAAGTAGAGACAGGACAATAATGGACAGGCTGGGAGCTCTCAGGGTGAAGTGGGGATATGTGGTAATGAGGTTTTAAGTGTTTCAGCAGTCGTTCCACCCCACAGTTTCCTCCCCTATGTACTCCCAGTGAATTAAATTTGCTGCAAGTTAGCACAAAAATCTTCAGCTAGATATATATTCTGCCCCTGCTGAATTCATTCCATGATTAAGCCATGAAAACAGAATTGAGCAGATGAAAAGAGGAAAAAATGGTCAAAATTACCATTAAGTTGCTGACTACTGAAGGAAGATCAATTTTTTTTGTTTGTTTTGCTTTATAATTAAACAAAGCCAGATGTACAGTAAGTGCAAGTTGCATGAGAAATGCAGCCAGCTGTTGCACAGAGTATCAGACTCAGGCCTCTCTGTGCTCATGTGCAAACTCACATCTCTCACCTGTTGAGGTCAGGAGGGTGAATTAATAACCTTGGCAGCCGCTAAGTTTTGCTTCAGTTATTTTACCTGCACATGAGATCAGTTAGTGGGGAAAAAAATGAAAGAAACTTGGAGTTCCTGAAATGAAACATCTCATTGAAGAGCCTCATTATGTTCAAAAAGAGGAGAAGTAGAAGGCTAAGTTATTATTTGGTGAGGTCCATGAGCTGATCTTTCACTCACTGGAGAAAGGTTAAAAAAACCCAAGCTCAGGAAGCTCCTCATAATGCATCTTCTCAATTGTGTAATCCTCTACCTGGGAGGGAAAAAAAAAAAATAATCCTTTCTGAGTGATGTAGCAATCATTTTACACACTCAAGCATGAAATTTCATCACCATTACCTTAGCTTGGATGACTGTACAGATGTTGTTTGGCCATGAAACGTAGTCAGTCTTTTTTTTAAATCTAACTGCAGTATCAGACTCGATGACCTCCTGGAGCAGTAGGTTCCGTGGGCTTGGGCTACATTTTGGTGAGGAAAATTTACTCTCATTGATTATAAAATTAGCCAAGGTAGGAGAGGAAGAGCTGAATAAAAACTCACTGTCAAAATTGCCTCAGATTTTTCTGGTCAGTCTATTTTGTCTGAGCTCTCTGGTTTCTGGTGTCATAGCTCTGCACAACACAGCCCTTTATTGGAGCTAGATGCAGAGAAGATAAAGGTGTGTCAGCCTTTCAAAAGGGCTGAGCTTGGAATCCTCCATCCCAAACCCACTTTTTGACTCAAGAATTACCCTCCTCCAGCCCTCAATCAGGCTTAATAGTGACTGTCTACATCATAAACCTAGATATATTGACTAATTGATTTATTGACTAACTACTTTCTACAAGGCTATGTCTACATACAGGTAAATCACATGGCAACCACCTCATGTGAGATGGGGTGCTCGTGACCCACCTGACCTCATGTGTCACAATTAGCTGTTCTTCTTAATCCCACAGTTCTGAAATACTACTCATAGTCAGGGACTGCTGTTTATTTCCTCAGAGATCAGGGCCAGAACAACTGTACATTGACACTCTTTAAATAATGGTATTGTCTTAAAAAAATGTGACAACAACTATTTTTTACTCTGAAAAGGGCATTCTCAATGGTTTTTTGTTTGTTTGTTTGTTGTTTTGGTTTTGGGTTTTTTGTTATTGTTTTGTTTTGTTTTCTTTTCTTTCTCAAATGGGTTTGTTTCTGCTATTCCAAAGACGACTTCCACTCAGCTTAACCACTCCAAGCTACAATCTGGTTTGAAAGTGGAATCTGAGCAGGCATCTCTGGAGCATTCAGAGCTGCATCCCATAAGTAAAACTTCCATACAACTTTAGCAATGGAACTTGGTCCCTTCAGACCACATTTCAGAGCCTGACCTCACTGCCAGGGTGCTCTTTTGAAGACTCAGATGATCATCTTTTTCCTTCTTTACTTGCAGCTGTAGTTATAACCTCATGTCCCATTCAATTTGTTCCTCCCCATTCTCCACACAAGATTAGGAGCACTTGTGGAGTCTTAACATATATCCTCTCTTAATTATACCATAGCTGAGCCATACATAGATAGCTCATTTTATCTTCCCTCACATGTAAATTCCTCTGGTCCCCTGAACATTTTTGTTTCTCTTTTCTGAACCCTCTCTAATTTGTCAATATGTTTTTGGTAATTAAGATTCCAGCAACTAAATGCAACGTTCCATATGTCTTCATGCCAGATCCCTACAGATTTCCAGGAGAGGTCACTGCTCACAGCTGGGGCCAGATTTCCAAAAGCACTTTGAATGTTGAGAGCTTTTGAAACTATGGCTGCAAAATGTCATTATGGGAACTTCTGCCTAAGGGACATTTGGAAGCCTTTTCTCCCTTGTAGGTGTCTAAATGAAGTTGGGACTCTGTTAAAAAAATATGGAGCTGTTAAAAATCTTGAAGAAATTCATATCTGCCTCCAGTACCTTTTAAGAAATCTGTCTTGTAAATGAAAAATTGTTGGTCCTTCTCAGCACCTTCTATTACCATTTCACATTATTAAGATCAGTGTTACCTGTTAGGCTATAAACCTCCATTTAATTTTAAGTAAGCAATTTTAAGTGAACTTCTAAAATCAACCTTTACACAATTTATAAAGCATTAAAAATTACATTAAAAGGTAATTAATAGTCATGGAAGAATGGTGCCCAGAAATTCTTACAGGTAAGGTGGATATCTGGGCCAACTTGCCAAGGTTTTTGCGCTTCACAAATAGTCCAGACATTGAACAAAACTGAGTAAATAAATCAGGCTGAAGATTTGGTTCAAGATTATTTTTTTTCCTATGAAAAGTCACCATTTTTATAAATCTGTATATTTAGATATTTTCCCAGTAGGAAAAGGCAAAACTGTTTCTATTCTGTTGAATATTCATGGATTAACCAGCACTGTTTGGCAGTAAGTTTTAGAGATTCTTACCAATGAATTCAACACTTAAATAAGTTCTTTGGGATCAGTTAGGATTTTATATTTTCTGTTTGGGGGCAGAGAGAAAAATTATTTCAAGCCCTTTTTCTAACTCTGCAGAGCACCCATATCTATTGGCAGAACAGTTTGGATCACAAGTTTTTTCAAATCACACATCTAGGAGGTAACAGTGATTGATGTATGGTTTGGAACACAGTGCTTCAATGATACTGTTCACAGAAAAACACTTTTTTTCCTTCACAGTTACCTCTACAAAGCTTCATACTGGACAGAACTGAGAGGAAGGAAGGGAGCAGAATTTTTTTTTTTTTATTTTTGTTTTGGGGAGGGGGCTTAAAATTGCAAAAGAGTTGCAGTAGAAAAATAAATTACTGAGCTTAAATAATCTGGATTCATTTCTGTGTTGCAGTAAACATATTCACTAGACAGTTAAAAATTGTTTATGATGTGCCTAATAGAGCCATTCTAGTTTATCAGTTAAATATGTATTCATAATTTTTTAAAAGGAATATTATTTACCCAGAAGACCAGAACAGTTTCTAAAAGAGCTTTTCCAGTCCATAATGTAAATATGTATTTAGGACAAGTGCTGTGTGTACAGTATTAAAAAAAAAAAATCCTCTGAAAATCTCTTTGAAAAGTTATTACACATGTCCACTGCTGCAGCAAAGTTTTAAATATTCATATCTCAGCTGTTTTCTTTTTCAGATTTCTCAATTTGGCTTGAATATATTGTGGGTGAATTGCTCTGCAAGAGCTTCATTTGTTGAATGTTAACAGGCTTCTGTCCTCAAGGACTACTCATGTGTGTCAAGCTACATATGTGCCTAAATCTCCACCAGATGGGGGCCTCATTTTGTGGGGGTAACTTAAATATCACATTTGTGTGTAAAGGGAGGTCTTACATTCTTTCAAATCAGCTGGGATGGCTCATCTACCTCTTGCCTGTCTCTCCCCACCGATTTTCCCTTTGGTAAATTGTCTGCACACCAGGTGTCTCCAGTATTCAGCCTCTTGGATCCTCCCTGCAGAGCCCCCACTGCCCTGCAAATCAGCACCAGAGGAAACCCTTCAGAGGTTGTTTCCCCAGGAAGGTGGAAGGGGCTGTGAAGAGAGGAGGTGTCCCTGCTGTGGGGAGATTTGGAGAGGATCTTACCCTTTCTCTGTGACACCAGTCCACCAAAACCAGGTGGCAGGGGTGTCCTCAGAGGACATGGAATGAGGAACACACATGCCCGGTGTCTTGGGTTATGGAACCAAAAGACGTGTATTCTATTTCATTTGTTGAAAACAGTTGGGGAGATGTTTTTTTTTCTTTATATCTTGTAACTCTGGGAGAAGAGGGGGCAGATGCCTTCTGATAATGGGCCAGCTGTTAAACCAGGTGGGGCAGTGTTTCTTATCTCTTTCACCACCCCTCCATCCTCCAGGGGGATATTTTTCTGCTAATGGGCCATTAACACCTCCCCAAACTAACACATCCCCAAACTATACCCTCCCCAAAGCAGTACATCCACATTCCATCATCCCATTGTGAGACGTTCCACCCAGTGGGGGGAGCCAACCATTCCTACCTGGATAAAACTGAGACACAGGAATACCAGGGATCTGGCTTCACTCAATCCCCAGAGGAAGACTGGACCTTTCTCACCATCACTGGACCCTTGTTCTACAGGATCATTTCTACTCACCAGAACCACATCTGCCGCTCCAGGAGGACTCACTTTTGGACTGCTTCCAACACCCTGACCAACAGGGTGTCAGGTTGTAGCTCTGACTCTGTCAGGGTTTTTCCAGGATTGTTGGTTGGTTGGTTTTGTTTCCTACTACATTTGTATTGTTAATATTCCTAGTAAAGAACTGTTATTCCTATTCCCAAATCTTTGCCTGAAAGCCCTTAATTGCAAAATTGTAATTTGGCAGGGGTGAGGGGTTTACATTCTCCATTCCAAGGGAAACCCCAGTTTTCCCTGTCAGATAACTGTCCAAACCAAGACACCGAGTCAGTCGTCAGGGCAAAAGAGAGAGTTTATTTTTTTTGACCTCGATTTACAGAATTTAGACAATGACCAGGGACTGGAGGATGAAGGTTGCCACCTCTCCAACCACACTGGTCAAACTAGCAGTCCGTCAACAGTCTCCTCCTTATGAGAAGGATGTAAACATAAAAGAACAGTTACAATACCAATAGATTGTTTATGTGAAAATCCGTGAGAAACTCCACTGCAAAAGTGCAAACATCAGAAGGCTGAAAAGAACAGGGTGACACAGGGGCAGTGCTTGGAAGAGAGAAAGAAGGGATGCCACCATCAGCTCTCTTTGTGGGTGACATGGGCACCAGAGAACTCTGTGGAGACCTGTCACATCCAAGCAGAGGTGAGAGTCAGTCAAGGAGATCCCTCTCACCTCCATAATATCTTGGGGGTTTGGAAAATTTTAGGGGAAAAATAAATATATTTACTGTAAGTAATATATATTAAATATAATAATTATTATATATTTATTATATTTATATATAAAAATATACTTTTTTTTACTGCAATCAAAAAGGCAAAATTCTTTCAAGAAAAACAGAACTGTGTACAGCCTTTTAAGAAATAGAAAGAATAACTAAAAAAAAAAAATGAAAGCTCAGCTCAGGTTTTCTTCACCATGTACCTTGCACGAGCTTGCTAGAAATTCAGTTTGTAATTAATAAAGCTGTATGGGATAAAAGGAGGTTTATTCCTGTATTGCTTCACATTAATATTTTTGTTTTCTCTGTGAGTGCAGGATGGGTGTACAGCAGCAGCAAACTTGAGTTGGGGCAGGTTGTAATAGTTTGGTAGTCTGGAAATGATTATGCAATGTGACAGATTAAATAGAGATTAAATCACCATTACAATGGATTATTTTCTCTAACACAGGCTTGAATACGTGTTAGACATGACTCCTTTCTTAAATGTCCAATTGCATGCCAGGGCAGGATGCTATTTCTATTTAATTTCACTAATTGAAATTTTAAACTTTATATAATCGTTAATTGATTTGCATTTTCCTACAGAGATTTTAGAACCAAAAGTTAATTTTTATTTTTATCTTCACAATAAACTGGTTTGGGTTTATTTTTTTTCTGTCAGTAACAGCGTAACAAATTTGAAGCTTCAGGTCATGGAAGCAAAGTTTTCATTGACGTCAGCAGAATTTTTGGCTGTTGCAGTTTTGTTAAGGTTGTAACCAAACCCCAGCAAGCACAAAATCATCAATATTGGGTACATTTAAATTTACCAAATCGTGGCAGATAGAAGAAGAAAGCATGGCGTGCCTAAGCAAACATTTCTCATGTTTTTATTATTTCACTCTAAAAAACTGTTAAATTCTCAGTAGAGGAGGATGGGCTTTTTTTATGAAAACTGACAGCTGTCTTGAATTTCAAAAATGCAAATATAGATCCAAATTTTGAAATAGTCTGAAGTTCTTCCAATAAAATAAAAGCAGTAAAAACTGCATGTGCTTATTGCAAAACAATCAGCCTGAACCTTTTTCAATGCTGAATATATTTGCATACAGAATTCCCATCTTTTCCAAAACTCTTGTTGTGGAATCTGCCATGATATTTTTTGTCAACATTTTTTATTGAAATAGCTATTGAGGTTTTTACTGATAATAAAGCTTTAATTGTATGGAAAAAAAAGAAGATAAACAATAATTTTACCAAAAATTCCAGTTAACTCCCCCTGAAAATCATCTTAAACTTTATGCAAACAGAGATCAGCATCTTCTTCAGAATTGCTTTTTCATTTTTGAGATTAATTTCAGATTAATTTTTTCCTTTTTTTCTGTGTGTTTTTCTCTCTGACTTCCGTCTCTATTTGACTGACCAGGGTTGCAATAAAAGAGCAGCAGAAAATCCTCCATTATGTCAGGGCTTGTTTACTTGTTTTATTCTTCTAACTCCTATGATCTCTTTGTGTAAGAGATTCTCTTTTCCAAATTCCATTTGAAGGCTGGGAAACTGATTGGGATATTAATGTTTTATTCCACTGACCTTTCTTTCCTTTTTTTTGGGGGGGGTTTGGGGTGCATGGCCAGCAGAACCATCTGGACTTGCTCTGTGAGTATCTGTGCACCTTGTTCCTGCTGACTTTCCTTACATTCTGCTCTGCTCTCTGCAGATCAGAGGCAACAATCTGCTCTCAGTGGATATATGATGCAGTATTTTTTCAAAGGCAAATATGTATATAAGGCAGTGGCTCTGTGCTGCAAACTTAAGGCCTTCCAGTAAAGCCTTGTGAAGGGTTTTGTTTTTTTTTTTAGCTAATATGAGCTCTGTGCCCAAATCTTGCTCCTATCTAGAAATGTTCCATTCATGTACCTGAAGATTTGCTTTAAAGCCACTTTCTGTACATGGCACGAAACTTTGTTTTGATGATTATCTTAACCATTGCATTTTAACCTGGGGATTGATTATTAATAATGCTGTTAGCACCTTAACATCTTGATGTTTCTGTGGCCCTTGAAAACTTGGTTAATGCTCTTCTGTTTGATATTTCAAACCTCTTCCTCTCCTGTGGCTCTTGTCACAGAATTGGCTGTGGTGTTGTCCACTTTTCCCAAAGGGTGAATCTGCTTAGTTATTCCTGGGAGGTTGCTGAGCCTGCTTAAACACAAATATATTGCCCTATTTAATCAGTTTCTTGATCTTGTATTTCTTGTTATCTATTTGTTTTCTACTTTAGTAGTTATTACAAGTAGCCTGAGGAAATATTAAACTGGTAAAGCTCTTCTGCTTCTAGGTCATTGGTTTTCATCTATATAAAGTTGATCAGCATCAGACAGTAAATCTATACAGAGAAAAGGTGATTTCTAACCAGTGGATGATGTCAATTTATATCTATTAAAATATACATGTTGGCTGTAAGATCTAAAGGGGTTACATCCACTCTCATTGAATGTAATGGCAGAACTTCAGTTTTTTGTGCTGGGAGCAGGTTCAGACTTGACTCTGCAGATGACAAAGATGCATATGCAAATTCTCTTGTAATTTTCCTTGTTTTACATACCTGGGAGTGCCAGGTATTTTTATTTGACTTCTTTCATAATGCACACAGATTATGTGTTCTACCTTAAAATGGGATTCCAATAAAATGACACCAAGCTTACTATATATATTTTTTTTGTATTTCCTGAAAAAAAATCAGTCTATAAAAAAGGCATTTTTTTTGAAATTTTAATTGCTAGTCTGACAAACACAAAACCTCCTCTTACCATGGCACAAACTGTTTTTTATTAGTAGAAAGGTTCTGTGTGCCCCATTAGACTTCTTCCCGTGACACTGGTACTTCAAGATTTCTTGTATGGCATATACCATAGATGCCATGATTTCTTGCAGCATTTTATGTAGATAGAGCTTATTTTAATGGAAAGCACTCTGGCAATATTGCTCACCATGGATTACAAGCCAGGCTGTTGATCTCAATTAGCTCACCCTACAGGGATAAATGAACTATGACTTTGTGCTTCACTTAAGTCTGTAAAACTTGGGTTTTTTTTTTTGTTTTGTTTTGTTTTTGTTTTTGTTTTTTTTTTTTTTTTTTTTTTTCCTGGAAATTCAAAGAAACCTTGTAAAGCTCCATGGTTTTTGAGCCATATTTCAGTGCTGGTTTTGTGCTGTTCCAGTCCTTTGTTGTTAATCAGATCAATCCAGCTTGTAACTGAGAAAGCAACAGTGGTGCCACCAGACTGCAATCTGTCAAGCCCTCCTAAAAACCCTCTTTAATTGCTTATGTAGCCTTACTTTCTCCTTAAAGAGTCCCTGGGCTGCATCCCTGCTGCATTCTGATGAAAGCTCTCCTCATGCCCTCTGTACATGCCAACAGTTGCATGAGGACAAAGAAGAAACTTCTTGAGGGTTCCAGAAAGCACCGTGGAACGCAGGGCATCTCTCTTTGTCAACACACAAAAGCAAAATACGTAAATGAAAGCTGTGGGAGAGTTCTTGAATGTGTGCTCTTTGCCCTTTCCCTCCTGGGAGCTGCTGCCTTGTTTTCAGCACTTTCTTTTAAGCTGTGTGCTCACAGTTCCACAGGCCTGTCCCTGAGAGGTTCCCTCATGTTTTACCTTACAAGTGTCATTCCCTGAGGCTTCCTTGGGTCGTTCCACCTCCCTGGCTGCAGCAAGCTGCCTTCAGGTTGAGTGGGGACTTGGATGACCTCACAACATTCCATCACAATGGTGGCATCCAAGTGCCTCCTTTGCCAAACCATCACTCTTGAGTTAATCTGCTTCTTCCCACTTCAATAAAGAACCTTTCATCCAACTGCTGAGGTGACCTTGGGAAACCAGCAAAGCTCATTTTCTTCAGCTGCAAAAAAAAAAAGCCTCAGTCCTTTTTATCTTGTTACATAACAATCCCACACAATGCTTAAGTTTTTACTTCAGTTGAAATATCTATTTCCCTTGCTTTACTATATTCACTCACCTATTTCTTATCACCCTTTTCAGCCAGAGGAACTTTGGATTGAATTTATTAGCATGTATATATCTAGAAGGAACCCAAACACTGATTTTTCTTTTGGGTTTCAAGTGTGCAAAGAGCGGGTCAAATTGTAACTCCATAGAAAATTTCAGTGAAAATAAATTCATGTACACAGATTGTTAACACTTGTCCAAAAAGGTTTTGTTGGTTTGCTTTGTTTTTATTTCATGAGAACAAAAATATACAGATGGTTGACACTTGCCCAAAAGGGTTGGTTTGCCTTGTTTTTAACTAATGAAAATAAAACATAAAAAGTTGGAATATTTTTATTTAGAAATGCCACTGCTGTCCCTCACAGTAGAATTCTTTTCCAACACTTGTAATCAATCAAGAGTCCAACTTTCTTTTCAGAAAATATCTGCTGTAATGTCCAAGTTCTCTTCTTAGGTAATACATCTCAATTACATTTCCATATTATTACATGTGATGGCAAAAGACAGTGACCACAAGTTTTTGAAGTGACAGAAAACATGACATGGACTATAGTTCCCTTGAAGATCTGTGATGGTAAAGATCAGCATTTTTACCTGGCAAGAAAAACTGCATTTTTGATATTGAGGAAAAAAAATATGCTGAAAGATTCATCTTGTTGAAAACATAATTTTCCTACAGAGGGAAAAAACATAATTGGGAAAATTTCATTCATTTTAAAGTGGAATTATTCTTATTTTAAATTACTGCAATGAGAATCTTATGAAAAAAAATTTAACCTCCTTTTAAAGTGCAACAAATATGAATTCTGTCATGAGATCACAGCAGATATCTATCACAGGATAGATAACTCTGTATTCCTGGCAAGAACATCTGGAACTTTGATTTTTCACAATATCCTACTCTGGTCCTTGAAATTTTCTCCTTTCTGCCATAGGTGCAGTAACAGTTATGTTTCTAGAACAGATATTTCTACAAATATGGTGAGTTGCTATAAATATTTAAGACTATTATAAAAGTACAAACAACTACAAAAAAAAAATTCTGGAAAATGGATGTTAGTTTCCCACTGTCCTACCTGCACACCAGTGTATCCTTCAGACTAGTTTATGCTGGCATGAATTTTATTTCACAGTGAAAGTATCTGGCACAAAGAGGTATCATATCTCTTTAGCTTTTTTTTTTTCATTAACAGATTGACAATTTAACTTTGACAGGTTTGTTTTGTTGTTGTTATTTTGGGTTTTTTGTGTTTTCGGGGGGTGTGTTTTGGTTTTTTTTGTTGTGTGTGTGTGTTTTTGTTGGTTTTTTTTTTTTTCTCCCCCAATATTATTTAACAGACTGAAGAGCCCTTGATTCAGGAGCACAAGGTAAGAGAACTGCAGTTCAACAGTGCCTGAACATGTGATATTTGCATTACATTTTGCAATGGGACGTGGGTGATGTGGGTTTGAATTTTCTTGAGCTGATGAAGACAACTCCAGTTTTCACACCTTCTAGATAGTTACCCAGTCACTAAAAACAAAAACAAGCAAACAAACAAAAACCAAACCAACCAAAAAAACACCCAAAAAGTGGTGGTGACAACCCTCCCAAACATTTCTGACCAGAATTTTTAGTCATAGATGATCAGGTCATCTCTTCTACACTCAGTATTTTTCCACATGGGTCAGGGATTCTGGACCATATGGACCAGAATATTCTGGCAGATATGGGTCTGAAGGTGCTCCGTGGGGTTTCTGCTCAGAGATCCTTGGTGGATTTCCTGGATAGGGGATGCTCACTTGAGCTGACACATTCAGCTCAGCAAAGAGGAGACAGCTTTGCTTTAGTCAATAACAAAACTCCAGTAGTCTAAGTAAAAAAGGAGCCCAGTTAATAAAGTCAAACCACAGCTTCCTGGAGTTTCTCACACACCAAACTGGAATCCACTTAGGATTTGTGAACTCATGAGCTTACTCCCTACCTCAGAAGAACAAATGTTTTCCTTGGAGCTAACCTTACCTATCTGAGTTTCCCATCTGTGCACAGCCATAACTGTGCCTTCCTGGCTTTTGTTGGTGTTACAAGGATAAATATCTTAATTAGAGATTTTGACATAATTCAAGGAGCAGGTCTTTGGGGCATAGAAGTATCTGAGATTCCATCTACCATGTTTTAATGCGAGACAACGCCTGTAGATTGTTCTAAAGGAAATTCTTGTACTCTGTGTCCGTGGAGCTCAGAGGGTATGAAAAGGAGAATAAAAAAATTATTCTTATGTATGAAGATAATCAACTCACCTTGCTGGTGTATATGATTCCTTGTATTGGTTTATTTAGAAGCCTTCAGGTGATAAGCACACTTCTTTTTGCAGGAATCTCCTCAGGAAACAAAAGTATCCCAGATGCTAACACACCTGGTAACACATTCAGAAAGCTGGCCTCCCACAGCCACATAGGTAAGCTCTTTTTGTTCTATATTTTATTTTTAAAAAAATTACTTGCAAAAGAGATTTAATCAAATAATTGCACATAACAACGAGAAAATACCAAACCCCTAATACAGTACCATAAATAAGTAATATCGTGATATAAACAGCTAATGGAAAAGCTGATTGGTACCTGCACTGAGGAAAGAGGTGCAGCAGCCTCTCACACCCCAAAATGAAGCTGACCCTTCACCACAGAGGAAACACAGCTCATGGTGTGGGAGGCAGCAGAGGCTCCTCTTTGCTCCTGTTTGTCCATGCAGCTGTTTGCTAAATAACCAAAAATAAATGCACGCTCTCAACAACATTCTGACAATTCCTAACCATGCTGAGGGTCTGAAGTCCTGAATGACTTAGAGAAATCAAGGTCAGGAAAGCCTCACAGGCCCTCAGGCCATTTGATCTCTCCCTCTTGCTTTCCCTTCTACTCCATGTGTCTGGGGCTATTTCTGAACTGGGTCAGAAGATTCTTCAGCCTATAAATAACTCAAAACCAAACCCAAACAGTTGCATGAGCAATTTAGGAGGGGCAGTGTGTGGTAATGGTGGGATGAAGGATGGTTATGCTGACTTGTTGCTGAAATAAACCTTCTTTGAAATTATACTTGGGCATCAGATTTTCTTGTGTCTCCTGCTCTCTACTCTTTCATCCCACTTGCCATCCATACCCCCTGTAGCTGTGACTAAGCTCAAAATTTCAGTTCTCTGACTGGAATTACTAACGAATGGATTTTTAGTTTTGATTTTTTTTTTTTAATTCAGTTTTCCCTAGTTGGCATGTGGAATGCATTTCAACAGATGGTCATGGAGTTTTAAGTGTTGTGAGTGGATTTTTAATAAGTCTGACTAATTTTATGATCATTGCAGTTCATGTGCACTCAACATTCCCACCGACTTCGACAGGAAGGGTTGGATATGAAAAAATGTCATATTGCACTCAGCCAATGTAACTCTGGCAGTGGAGATAAATAAAGGGAATTCTGGCCTCACACTCCAGGCTGTAACAACCAGGTTCAATTGTTTCCCTCTACTCAGTTGAGCTAAATGTATTGTGGGGCTTTTTTTTTTTTTTTTCATCCCAGCATCAGGTATTGGTCACAGCTGGAGGCAGAAGTTAGAGTACTTGTCTGATCAGTGAGGACAAATCCCATGTTCCTCAAAGTGGTGTGATTTGTGGCCTCTTACCTCACTGCATAAAAAAAATCCTAACATCACAGTTAACTCCTGCTCATTTTTCCTCTTTCCAATCTGAGGGCTTTCTCTCCTTGCTTCTTAAAATTCAGTGAATGAAATCCCAACACCTCTTTGAAGCCTTGCCTGTTATTGTCTCTGTGCCAGGACATAATATGTCATGGAGAGATGGCTTACAGCTATGCCTTACAGAGCTGAGGTGGGAAAAGCCTCTCTGCCCGTTGTCAAACACTCCTGCTGCAGCACTGCCACAGCAGAGATACACTGTCCTCCTGCATTTTCTTCCTGTTGACAAGTTCACATCTCAGGCCATCTGTCCTGATTTGATAAAGTCTTTGGTCACACTGCAAGTCAGAGAGGATGGTCAGGGCAGGTATCCCTGAACCAGCTGCTAAGAAAATATCCATCAGCAAGCCCACAAAGCAGTAAAATGTAATTGTAACTGAGAGAGTGCACCTTCAAATCTCTTTTCTGCTTATTTGTTGGGGTTTCCTTGAATTTTGTTTACCGCTGACAAGTTTTATCTAGCAGCACATTACAAACCCTTTTGGCAGCCATAGGAATACATTTCAAGCAGGTTTTGTTTGATATCTACAAGAAATCTCTGTTCATTTTGTGTAATAAGACAAACATATGCAAATCCATCCTCGGATCCTGTGAATTATATGCCTGGAATCAGTAAGCAATGCAGTAAAAGCTCACTAAGTTGCATTTTACCTATCCACATATCCCATAAAACTGACATAAAAAACAATGGTTTCTTTATCATTTCTCAGCAAATATTTAATAGCAGCTACAGTATTTTGGAAGGCCTCATGTTATTGCTACTTCTTGACTTTTTGCAAAATGTAACGAGATTGATTCTTTATAAAAAAAAATACTTCACAACATTTATTATTGCTCTGCAGTGCAAATATGAGCGTAAATAAATAATTTTGAACTGCATTATCAGGCAAATGTAGCTGTTGGGATGAATATATTGGTTTTGTGCGAGTATTTCTTCATCTGCTCTGGCATTTTCCACAATTCAGTAATTAACTGATAACTACTGACTTATTATTCAATCTCTTAGAACATTTTCAAAATGGGATATGTGCCTAGGACTAGATCTACAGCCCTCATTAAGAGCTAAATTCACAACAGATCACAGTGCTGGTTGTTTCCAGCACCTACAGCCTCAAACACCTGCATGTACAACCCCAACTGGATGGCAGGCTGCTAAAAATGAGGGCAGTTGGGTCCTAAAACAGGTGCAGAAAAGCAGATATAAAGTGTAAAGAAAGCTGGGTCATCCAAAGCAGCCTCTTCACAAACAGCAGTGGATATCAGTCTCAGTGAATGTAGAGACGTAAAAATGGGAAAATTCACACCATGACAACAGAAGCCAAAGTTCTCTTTGTTACAAGGCTTTTTAAAAGGTTTTTAGCCAATAAGCTAATGTTAAAAGCTTACAAATGTCTACTTAAACAGATCACTAAACCCTGCACATACACCTTACAACATACTTTTTCTGTATTTTCTTATTCTATATTTTTTCTTATTCTATTTTTTTTACAACTCAATAACTTTCTATACTCCAAATACCTCAAAATCTAAAATTCAACTCTGTTGCAAACCTCTATCTATGTAAACTTATTAGAACACTGTAAAAGTTCTCCACTTTGTCAGTTCCCACAATGGATATAGAAGGGTCAAAAACCCTGATCCTCTGCCAGGCCTTGGCCAACCCTGAGCCTTGTTGAGTTGGATGGCCACATCCATCCCACCTCAACACAAGGTGAAGGAAAAAACCACTTCTGCCTCTTTCTTTTATTGACAAATTCCCAGAGGGCCTAGACTGGGCAGTGAAAGATCTGGGTTTTCATTCCTGCTTTGTAAAAAAAAAAAACAGGAGTGTGCACCTTTGGCTGTCCAAGAACCTCCCAGCCAAATGGGTGTTGCTGGGTGAATCTCTCTGGTCCATCCATCCCACTCTACCTGTCATGAACAAGAACTAAAGGTAACACAAAAAAAAAAAAAAAAGGGGGGGGTGTGTAGGGGTGGAAAACACAAGGAGTGGCACAACTCTGTTCTCTGCTGGCAGTGGGACCTGTTGGGAAGTGGAGAAACCCAAGGGCTGCTCCCTGCTCCAGGAAATCCTCATCACAGCGTGACTACAGACCTACAAACGTGTAGTTGCACCTAGACTGGTGCAAGTCTGCTCCCCATTGGCTACAAATCCTCACTCACAGCTCGTTTTTCTCCTTGGCCTAATGTATGTTTATTATTCCATACAAAGCTTCAACAAGAAGGACTGAGCAAGATCATAATTCCCGGATACCTGTTAGCATAATGGTTGGAGTTTTCCCCTGGAAGATGCAGGCTTGTTTATGCTCAGGAGAGAGAAAGGAATTGAACCCACATTTCCCATATGAATGCTCTAATCAGTGAACCCATTTAACAGAAGAATGGAGCCAATCTATCAGGAGTGCTCAGAAAATGAGTAACGGGACAGGTCCTGCCAGCCAGGGACATTGAAGAGTGACTAAGGTGTCTGCCTTCTGCTGCTGCTGAATCTGACCCTTATTCCATGCTTTGGTCAGGGATCATCCCTTCCTTCCTTCCCTGAGTAAGGGTAACAGGCTGTTTTGCAATTGCAACGTGTAAGAATTGACCCTCCTTACGAGATTTTTCTTTGCTGCAGAGGCTGCAAGGGTAGACTTAGCATCTGCTGCACACTGCTGCTTTTTCCCATTACTCCCTTCAGCATATTTGTTTCAAAATAGCCGTAGGAATTAGCATTACATCTGCTGCCAGGAAACCAGTTTGTCAACACTCTCCGGTGGAGCACCTTCCATTGTTCAAATGCTGATTTGCTGAAAACTGCCCATCAGTCATGTTCATCTGAGAGATAAAACTAAAAAGGGCTCCGGCTTTTCTTGGGTTGCTTGTTTGTTTGATTGATTTTAACAAAAGTTAATGTTTACTCAAAGTAAAATTAATTTAAATGGGAGGGAAATATTTGTAGTTTGTCACACCTATGTAGGACTGTGTGTGACTGACTGTCTTGTCCTCCAGGTATGTGTTTATAGAATCTTTTTCAGATGCATCACAAAATCATTTGGGATTAGATACTCGTTTTCTTAAGACTGTCAAGTTAGTTGCACTCCACCATTTTATTGGAACCTGTTTCAACAACTCCTACCAGTGTTTGGAAAGATTCTTGTAATTTTTCAGCTGAAGTTTTTCCAGGCGCAGTAAGTAATTTTTTCTTCCACCAGAATACTCTAAATCTTATGAACTTTAGCTCTTCTAGGCCTTTGACATTCATCCTTTTATTTTATATCTACAGAAATATTCAAATCTTTTACCCACAGTGTTAGACAAGCCGAGTTCAAGATTTTGGGGAACTTCTGTTCTCACATGTCAGGCTAATTGAAAAGTATCCAACCACTACAATGGGCTCAGCCTATTACAGCCACCCTCCTGGCCTCAGGATCTGTCAGCCTGCTTCCAGCACTGTCCTGAGTTGTGGCTGCTGTGCTGCAGAGCAGCTTGGAGCACACACACACAGAGCTTCTTAGAGCACTTTTAATTTTCTCTGATGAGGCAGGGTCTCCCTTCTCCTGACCAACCTACTGGTACTTTGTTCCATCAGTTCCAATTTGCATTCATATTTCTTGTACCAGGATGACCTGAATCATACGCAGCATTTCAGGTCTCACCAGGTGTTGTAGGCTTGCATGGTGTCATTAATCACCTCTCCAGCTCAAATGCCTGCATTTCCCTGCCTGGCTGCTGCCTCACATTTGAAGTTCAGTCACTCTTCCTTCTCTTTGGTATGTTTGGTGCAGAGCATACAGAGCAACTGGGTTTTGGTGGTTTTTGTTGGTTTTTTTTTTTTTGGGCTCCTAAAAAAACCCTTGTACTTCCACTTGCTCACTCTGTTGTTGTTGTTGTTTGGTTTTTGTTTTGTTTTGTTTTGATCTAGGTGTGGTTCTAACCTTGTTCCATGCTGCTCATGTCTCCCAAAATTTGTCATCAGCGTTCTCTAGTGTTTTGCTCTTGTTGTTAAGCTGAGTTCAGCAGGGAAAGTGTCTTGGTTTGGAAAGAAAGGTATCTGCCTGGCAAATCTGCCTGGAGTTTCCCTTGGAATGGAGAATGTAAACCCCTCACCCCCACCGAATTATAATTTTGCAATTAAGGGTTTTCAGGCAAAGAATAGGGAATAGGAATAGGAATAGCAGTTCTTTACTAGGAATATTAACAATACAAATGTAGTAGGAAACAAAACCACCCAACCAAACCAGCAAACAAACAAACAACAATTTTGGAAAACCCTGACAGAGTCAGAGCTACAACCTGACACCTTGTTGGTCAGGGTGTTGGAAGCAGTCCCAAAGTGAGTCCTCCTGGAGTGGCAGATGTGGTTCTGTTGGAGCAGAGATGATCCTGAGAGAAAAGGGTCCAGTGATGGTGAGAAGGGTCCAGTCTTCCTCCAGGAAATGAGTGAAGCTGGATGCCTTCTTGTTCCTGTGTCTCAGTTTTATCCAGGTAGGAATGGTTGGCTCCCCGCACTGGATGGAGCATCTCCCAATGGAATGTGGATGTACTGCTCTGGGGAGGAGAACAGCTTGGGGAGACTTAATGCCCCACTGTGAAAAGAGATAACAAACACTGCCCCACCTGGTTTAACAGTTGGCCCATTATCAGAAGGCACCCTCCCCCCTCCCCTCAGAGTTACAAGAGATAAAGAAAAACATCTCCCCAGCTGCTTTCAGCAGATGGAATAGAATACACATTTTGGGTTCCATAACCCAAGACAGAAAGCAGGGAATTAGACCAGCTTAAAACAGAGCAAGCAGAACAAGCCACAGCAGTCCTGCCTTCAGCCACGACCTTGTCTACAGCACTGTACTGCTAAGAAAGGCTTCCCACCTCTAAAACTCATGTTGCTCTTCTGCTCCAGTCTAAAGGGAAGGAAGTTTCTCAGCTCACTCAGCATGTTACTTGTATCCAATACAGGCAGTAATTTTATTATTTTCTATGTAGAAATTAAGGTTTGCATTAATGTCCTCTCCATGTACCAGCTCTCTGTGGAGTCTGCTCCAGTGGTCCTGTAGTTCTCTTTATCTGAACATATTAACATCTTTAATTTTGCATCAGTGAGATACTTAAAAATTCTTTTCCCTGCCTGTGCAAAACTTCAGCCTCCTGCTTTGCCCTTACCTGCTCAATATTTTTGCCATTACTCAGAGCTGATGACAGCTTCTCACTTAGTTGATAGACTGAATTTTAATTTATTTTTTGCTGAAATATAAATTTTATTTATTTCAGAATATCAGATTTTCTATGAGGAAAAAAATACTGAAAAACTAAAAATAAGCATTCTGGGGTGGAAATAAAGGCTGCATAATAAATAATAATTCCTCTTTGCAGAAATTTAGAAAGTCTCAGATTAGCACAGGAGCTTTAAGTGCTATTCTGTGGCCACAAATACTACAAAGCCTTGCAAGACAAACTTGACAGGACACCTGGTAGCAAAATGTGCATTGTTTGTATAGATTCTGTCAAGAAAAAGAGTGAGGCAGTCTATGGAAACCTGTTATAAATTTAAAGAGCCAGTTCCATGGAAAATGATTCATTTGCCAATGAAAATTTCGGACGGAGAAAATCGACAAAGCCAACGAGACAAGGAAGCAGTGCCAGCACTGGGTGAAACCACGAGTGCAACCTCTGCCACATTACACTCCCCCTGGTTTCACACCCACCCCAGCCCAAGCCAGCTGTTTTATACTTTTTCTGGCTGGGTTTATGTGAGTCCAAGGTTTCTATAAGTTCTTTTTTTTATACTGTTTCTGGCTGGGCTTATGTGAGTCCGAGGTTTCTGTAAGTTCTTTTGTCCCTCGTTGCCTTGGTTGGGGTGGATGTCGAAATCTCTGGCAGCAGGATCCTCTGTTTGAAAAGGTTTCCTGGGTGGAGGGAGTTCCTGGATAGTTGGGATGGCCCTGATAAGATATTATCTCGGAGCCATCCAGCTTCATCAACAGCCTGATTGCCTTCATCCTGGTCATTCTTCACCTTCTATTGGGATTGTAATTTCTTTGTCCTCTTCCTCCGGGGAAGATTCTTGCAAGATTTTCCAAGCCCTCTGCCCTGCTTGGCAGGGAGGTGCTTTTTTGGCTTTCTTAAGGGTACACTTTAGTTTCTGATTTATAATAACCACAACATTATAAAAATATAAACTATTCCCTATAATATTCACTATGAATTCACTATAATAACAACATGATGGAAACGTGAATTATCAATCACCACAATACCTATTCTCTCCACTAACAATCAGCCGATTTCATAATGAGCAGATCAGCCGACAACACCTACAGAAAAACAGTTGGTAACAATATTTGTCTACTTCCAAAAACCTCTCCAAATTTACAAAGTAAGAAAAGTTTGAAGCCCAACAGCACCGCCTGGAAAATTCTAGTAGCAGCAACTTTTTTTTTTTTTTTTTTTTTTTTTTTTTTTTTTTTTTTTTTTTTTTTTTTTTTCCTGGCAGCTCTAAGAAGTGGTATGGGAAGCATTCAAATCGTGGCACAGGGCTTCAGCTACATCTCTAACATTGACTTCAGTGGGAACCACGCAGCGAAATCCCCGCTCGCCGCTTTGAAAACGTTCCCCTCGGTGCTTCACCTCGTGCTGAGAGACAGAGCAGTGATCCAAGGTCCAGATCCACAGCAGGCAGCAGTGCACACAACGTGCCAGAGTACTGCAAGGCACCACTGTGTTAAAATATGCAGGCTTTAACTTAAAATGACAGAAATCAAGGGCATTTCAAATTAAGGCTCCTAACGGCCTCCTCCCCTTTTGTCCCATTTAGTGACGGTCATACCTTCAGAGCTCTAATATGTAAAGTTGGGGTGGTTTTTTTTTTTTTTTTTTTGTCTTCTTCCTTTCCTCTTTTCTATCCTGCCCTCTATATGACCTCTCTCCTAATTGGAATATATCTTGTTTTTCGATAATAGAATTTCCCCAGGAGATAGTCAATTTTTAGAGCTGAAAAATTAATTTACGGGCCCTGCTTGATTGCATGCATCAGATATGTTTGTCTTTTACTACATAGTGACCTTCTTCTCCCCTCTCCCTTCACATCTTCATAGCTAGGAATTCACTTCAGAGTCAGATAACACGCTTTTTTTACTCTGTGAGACAGGTATTTGTGTCACACTTCTCACGTGCTGCTGTTTGCCCACCGAGAGTGCTCTTGGAGAGATGTGTCCCAGTGAAAAGGCTGAAAATTCAATCATTCCTTGCACTACAGCTGGTGGGATTCTGGCCCTTCTGATTTTGCAGCAGCTTCCAGTTCATGTGTGTGGAAGAGAATGGGGTCCCATGCCACTCAGAGATATCTTTCCCTTGCAATTTGCTACTTCACTCATGAGCCTGTTCATAGCTCCACAGGACCTCTCTCCTGGGTTTTTAAAATGAAGTTTGAAAATGAGATTGAAAACCAATTTGTGGTCACATCATGTGGACACAGTGGATGTGCTTCCTTCCAATCCTTCTAATAACACCAAAAAAAGAAGCCTTTTCCTTTCACTGGATGCCTTAAGAATATTAACCTAAATGTAATGAACTTTTCCATTTCATCAGTCGAGATTTCTGTTTTGCAAGAATCCCAGCATGTTTCCACAAAACATACTTCTTTGCAGGGCCAATCTTTTATTTTGTTCAGCTGATGATGTACTGGAGTGCTCAAATTGAAATGAAAAATTGAGCAAACACAGATGCTGTTCAGAGCTGCAGGTTTGCTCACGCTCAGTGTTAAGGACACTCCTCAGCAATGTTAATTTGATGAGTTCATTCAAGACAGTGAGTGTGAGATTCACCTCATGTAGACTTAGATGGACACAGCATAATTTTTTACACCTCAGCTGGGCATCCTCAGTGCCCTTTCTACTCAGTAAATTTAGCTCATAACTCATCTGGCCTATTTTGGACATTTCCAATCTTTGCATCCTCAAATCACTCCAGTGAATATAAAAGGAGTCTTAAGTGGCTGTATCAGATCTAAGTGTCAGCAACTGTTGCATTTACTGGTTAAATGGTCCACAAAGTGAAATAAATCTGTGTGGTACCCTTTTAAAAAACTTTATCAGCCAACTATGTGATGATCCTAAGAAAGTTCTTCCTGCTGGGGCTCAGCTCAGAGCTGAGGATAAAGTTTTTCAGAGCCCTCTATAACAAGTCCATCTTAATGACTGGTTTCTCCCAACTCCCAAATGTTGTCATGGGCAGCCAATTCAGGTTGCTGTAAATAAGATCCTGGATTTTATGTGCACACAGACACACTCCTTTGAGACAGTTGCTTGCAACAGCTGAGCTCCATGGCCCATCATATATATTAAAAAAAAAAAAAAAAAAGTTATTCTTTAAATGGAAGTCATCCTGGCCTGCTTGGATAGACACTGAAGTCAGCATGCCACACTAAAAAGGAAGTCTTTTGGAAGCACTTTGGCAGTTCAGTTAATTAGGTGAGTTGGACATTAATTAGGTGAGCTGGGTAGCAGCAACAGTCAAGTTGAAATAACCTGGTAACCTCAAAGAGGGAGAAAAGGAGAAAATGAGTCTGCATACACAGATGCCTTGCTGAGAAGCATCCAGCAGATCCAGGTGTTTGGTGGCTATCAGGTTTCTAGGCCTTGTTTTGAATCTCTGCAGACCAGCACAGCTCTGCTCTGTGACCCAGAGAGCTCTGCCAGTTTATGTCAGCTGAGAATGTCATCCCCAGGAAGAACAAATAGAAAAAAGAACCACAATAAGATCTCTCAGGGCAAACTTTTATCTGTTTAATGGAGGTGTGCCTAATCTTTCACAGTCCAAGAGCAAAGCAAATAAAATGTACAATGTCAAAATGCTGCAAGCTTTTAAAGCCACTTAAATTACTATTTCATTGATATTTTTATTAAAATTCCAGCTAAAAAAGAAGGCAATACAAGATTAAACTTTGCTGTCCGTTTGTCAGAGGTTAAACGCCGATAAATATTTGGAAACTCATTTATAAAGCACTGCAGTGTGCTTTAGGTCCTTTATGGGTAACTAACTTTGGCTGGGGAAAAGGAGCAGTAGCAAAACTCCATTACCTTGCACAGTACTTATTAAACATAAAACCTTACAGCCAGCATCCTACCATCAGACCTTTGTGTCTAATGCCTGCATCCCCAGGCTCAAGCTCTTGGTTTCCAGCTTTGGTAGGAGCCTCAGTTTGCCACTTTACACAGAACAGGGTGTAGTCATGGTTCATGCCTGTGATGTTTTGATTTCCCTGAAATACTTTCCCAGGCACAATTCTGTCAACAAGGGATATGTTTTTTCTAACAGTATCCTGTTTTCTGCATTCCTTTCCCTAGGAGAGACTTCTCTTGGTGTCCCTCTGACTTGACCAATGTGGTCCAAGAAGTTTGTCTTTCTTTCACCCCTTGGGTGGGTTCTTTGTAAAATACTATAAAGGGAAGAAGTCTTGGGCAATAAAGATTGATTGGAATAATTTTCAGCCCTCTGATCATGACTCAGTGTCCTTCTTTCATGTCCTATTGCGACAACAGGGTGTCACTGCTCCCCTAAAAAGTGTCAGCTGCCCCAGGTGACACCACAGAGGGTGTCAGGTGGTTTAGGAACCAGGCACATCCCATTTCCTGTTACCTCATGGGGGACAGGAGAGCTTTTGTGAGAAGTTCTTAGAAGTATAACGCCACACTGGAGAGGGAGGAAGCAGGTAAGTTACAACTCAGGTTGTTCCCTGCCCTCTGCTCTTTCATATCAATTTCTATGAATGTTTGCTCCTCACTGCTAAGCATAGACAAGTGAAGCTCACAGGGAGGAGTGGAAGTAACTCAGCTTGTAGTTTCCCCTCTGCAGTCTGAAAGAAACAGAAGCAGCTTCACAGACACATCTGTTGAGCTCCCAAGTAAAACCTTAGCCTCCTCCAGTACCTCTAAAATCTCCACTGGCTACTTTATCATTTGACAGTTTCAGCACAGGTGATGAGGAGTCTGTTATGCAAAAAAACACCCCACTTCTTTTGTGCTTTTTCCTCACTTTCCCACCTGCTCTCTCTGTGTATGTCTGGTTTTGCTCTTTGTCCTAAATATGCTTTTGTAATTGTGGCCCAAAGAGTGGCTTCATTTGTAGACTACCTGGAATAATGGAACCTAAATCTCTGATTGCTAGTCCTCAAATTCTATAAGGAACTCATAAAAAAATATCAAAATATCTATCATTTGGAGAAATTACCCTGAGTTTAAATCTCTATCTTAAAAAAAAAAAAACAACAAAAAAACAACACAAAAAACACAAAAAAAACCCAAAACAAAACAAAAAAACCCCTGTAAAACAAAACAGTTACTTCTTTAGAAATTCTTGTGGATAAAAATAAAATAAAAAAATCACTCCAGAAAAGCAGGTTTTATATAACCCAGTGTTCAAAAATTTTTGCTTCTGGCTGACAACTTGTATGCAAATGAAAAAAACAGAGCTATAGCTGGTGCTCTCCTGTAACCTTCATAGTGTTGCACACCGAGTGCCTTTAGAGGAAAGTGTGGTGCTTTTGTCAGAATTACCAACATTTTTAGAGAAGTAATTTGGAGTGGAATTAAAACAACCTTCTGCACCTTAAAAGGGCAATGAAAAGAGAGGGGAGGGAAAAGAGTGTGTAAATCAGTGCATTCCCTTCATTATGAATAAAATATATTTATTTAAATCAGGCCACTCCATAGAGCATGGTGTGAGCTAATACTTTGTTGCCACTAGTTTGAAAGCCCCACTTCTCAAAGGGGAAGAGCCTTTTTTCAGCAGCCATCCACTCTGGGAGCATCCCTGTGTTATTTGCAGGTAAAAATACTTGGAGAACATCCCTGAGGGTAAACGCCTAACTGTGCATAAGAGGGGTGCTCTCCATTCTCACTGAAGATTGCACAGCTTCAAGACATTCTGCAATTCACAGGGTTCTGATCCTCAGGTGTTACTTAGTAGTGAGTCTAGAATTCTCTAGAAAGAAATACTCAAAATTTTCCTGATGTATGCATCTTCTAAAAAACCAAAAGTGTCTGTGGCTGCCTCTTCTTTGTTCCATCCTACAGTTCCCATCGCTGATTTGAAGAGGACATGCACTGCGACCCGTAACAACGTGTCCACAAAATTTATTAATGCTCATGTTTCAAACCCAGGTGAGTTTTTTCTGAGTTTACTACCTGGAGTGTGTTGCCTGTCTCAGTTTTTGTCTCTCACAACCAGCCAGACCGTTGTAACAATAACAGCAAAGAGGCAAGAACACTTTTGGACCTCGATTACTTTGCTTTTCTTTGGGATCACAAAGTCCTCGAGCTTTAGGCGGGGGGTTGAGGTCCAAATTAACGGAGGATTACTCTTACATGGAGCAGAACATGATCTGTGGGTGCTGAAATGCACATTAAAAAAAAATCAGTGAAAGCTGTGCAAAACTTTGAGAAGTAGAAACAATCTGCATTAATGTCTGAAAAGCAGAAGTGCTAAAAGACTTTTGCGTGTTGTCAGTGATGATTTTGTTCTGATCCTGAGCAGATCAGAGCAAAATTATTCCTGTTAGCTGGCTGAGGCACTGGGTTGAGCTCGCTGCCTGGTTTTAAACACTGCCCCCCAAACTTTCTCTTAGCAATCAGCTCTCAGAGTGGGGGCTTGAAAGAGAAGCACCACCAGAGTCCTGCTCCTCGGGGGCCACTTCTGCACCACATCCCAGGCATGCAGAAGTTCTGCCCAGGCATTTCCTCTCTGGAATTCTTAGGGATGCAGTGCCAAGCGCTGTGTTTTCTGGAGAGGGAAAAAGCCGGTGTCCCTGCCTTGCTTTCACATTCCTGCTGACACCCAGTGGCTTCCCAACACAATTGCACAGCCTCCTCAGCAGCGACGGGATAATGAAAAGTCACGGCAGCACTTTCAAGGAATTTCAGCGAATCTCAATGACCTCGATGTCTTCTTCCTTTTTAGTCACTTTTTTTAGAGGGAAAAAATTTATAAAAGCCAAATGGCTTGTTTGGAACCACGCTACAGGACAGCACCTGGGCTGTGACAGCCCTGCTCCATCGTTTGGGACTTGGATCCAGCTTTGGAAAGAATAAATGATATCAGAAAATAACCAAACCAAACCAAACCAAACCAAACCAAACCAAAACAAAAAAACCAAACAAAACCCAAACCAACAAACAAAAAAACAGAGGAGAAGAGCCCTCTGACTCTTGCCTTTTCCTGCCAGAAGAGGTGTGGAATCACCGCACAAGGCATTTGAGCATAAACCAATTTTTCACAGTACAATATGCCATCACCTCAAACCCCCAAAAGTTTTCATGTACAGTTTGGGAAAAAGAAAAGAAAGGAAGGGAAAAAAAAAAAAAAAAAAAAAAAAAAAAGGCCTTCCCACTGCTTCAATTTTGTGTAAAATAAGGTGATCTCCTATAGAAACAAATTTCATACCCTGCCAAGTACAAGTGCTGGGCCCTCAATATTAGTGGATATTTGATATTTTCTTTGGGTTCCTCTCAGCTTTTGGTGAAAGTCCCAAAATAAAAGAGCCCAGCTAAGGATCTTAAGCCTGGCCTATTATTGCTTTCTTAACAGCAGCCTTTTCTGCTTTTGGAGACAGCTGTCTTGTAACTCGTTCTAAGCGAAAGAGGAATGGGATTTGTATAAAATCCCAGGCATTTGTATAAAAACTCATTTATGTGCAGGATCCAGCTTTGTGAATGTAAACAGCGGCTAAAAACAGCCTTCCTCTTCTCTATTCCAGAAATAAGGAAAAAAAAAAAAACAACCAGAAAAACAGCCCATATAAAGCATATGGAATTCACTCAAACTCGGCCATCCAAATGTGATAAAAGTAAAAAAGAGTGAGGCAATGGAGTAAAAGCAAAGTAGTATCAAAAAAAACCAATGCCAACCCCCCTGCATGGTCAATCACAGGCTAAATGCAGCAGCAATGCAAAGAATGTGCAGGCACAGGGAGTGTGCCCACACGTCGTGCATCTTAAGGACTCACCAGCTAATATTTCCCATCTTTTTCCAGAAGCCATACGGTAAACAGATAGCACTAACAAAGTCAAATATTAATAACCAGGAGCTGCACATCTCCAAATCCCCTTCCCCCAACCAGCAAAACCCATAGAAATTTACACTGACCAAAGCAAATAGAAAATAAAAGTCAAAGCACTTACATGGTTGACATTTAGGGATAGAACCAAGTACCCTTTCCATCCTTTTGAATTTCCTAAGTTATAACATTAACAGAAAATAAATACACATTGAAATGGAGTAACTCATGGTCGTGACAGACAGTCACTGACAAGTTACAGTGATGAGGTCTTGAAACAGAACATCCCAAGAAGAAATTTTGTACTGTCTCTAGGCAGCTCAGATCAATTTAGCATTTTGTCACACTCTTAAGCGATCTGGTTGGCTTTGTCCACCCAGAGCAGCTTTCTCAGTATAATTACTTTCCAGCCACACAGTTCTTGCAAGGAGCAGCATATTTTTAACTCTCCCAACTCCGTGATTGTGTTCTGGTGAGATGGAAAGAGAAGAGGTTTGCAGAAGCATGAAAACAAATCTACAAAAATGTTGATGGATGTGGCACGATTCAACCCTTCACCCTTCACCTGAATGATGCTTTGGGGCATGTAGAGCTAAGGAGGTAGGGAAAAAAACACACATCTTTTTCTTATTTTATTGATGTTTCTGAGCCCTGGCCACTTTCAAAAGTAGATATTCCAGAGTAATACATAGAAAACCACTCAGCATCAAGAAAGCATTCCCTTCTAGCCAAAGTAACTAAGAAAAGGACACTAAAAATGATCCTTGTACTTTCTTGGTTGTTGAAGAGTCAGGCCCCATAAGGTCTGCTCACAAAATTGTTTGTGACTGCTAACATCTGTCTCAAATTCTCACATTTTTGTTGTGCAAAAGAGAGAGAGAGAGAGAGACTACATTATGCATTTTTCACCTTCTACCTTTTGCTCCTTGTTTCTTGAAACACAAACTGAAAACTCTGTGACATCTTGCAAACTTATTTCCCGCTGAATTGCATATTGAATTTAAATTTTGTAAGACTGAATGAAGCTTAGCTCGGAATCCCCAGGCATTATTATTAATCTAACTAAGATTTTGTTAAGATGGAGATTGGGAGAGGACTTGGATGCCTTACAGACTTGCTGGTTCACCAGTTATTAAGGCAAAGACTCCTGTTTCCTGATGTTAATAAATTATGTTACTTCATGCAGATGAGAAGCCGTTTTAAAAAAAAGTTGAGCCAAGATGAAGTTTTTGTCTTAGTGGAAAAATTGTCTTTCCTTCACCTATTTCCTGTCTGTTAATTTCCATTACCTCATTCCATGAGGTGCTTTTTTGAACAGCAGGAAATCTCAGCTTTTCAAGTCACATGCAAGAATAAAAGTGAAAATAGTTAGACACCAAAAGTGAGCTATGATTTTGTGAAGATTTCACTGTCCTTCAGAAGGCACAAATTTGATGAGAACTTTCTGTTTGTTTCCTCCCTGAAATGAAGCAGATTTTCCTGAGTTTTTAGATTAATTCTTAGCTCAACATAAGCTTTTTTCTTCTGTGGTAGATTAGGTGCTGATAATCTTTGTGGTTTCATTCACTGATCATTAGAAAAGCACTAACCCACTAAATATGCACACACAAAAACTGGGTCTGAGAAACCCACAGCTTTGCATAGACCCATAAAATCATTTAGGTTGGAAGAGACCTCTAAGATCATCATGTCCAACCACTGACCCAGCACTGCCACCACCACCAAAACCCACGACCCTAAGTACCACATCTATAGGTCTTCTATAATGTATCATATTCCCTGTTATATCCACACATTAAATATTCCTTTGCACCCTTTGGCATTCCTGAAGCCACCAAAGTACCAAACCAGAAAGGAGAAGAGGAACCTTGGCATCTACTTAAAATTTAGACTAAATTTAGATTAAAATAGTTTATTTTTCTTTTAATGAACTTTATATGTTGCCTTTTACACTCCCAGCCTTGCCTTCTCTCTGGGTATTTATTTGCATTGGGACAGTGCTTGGAAGCTTAAATCATTGGTGAAGATGTTTCTGGGGCCAGAATTATGCAATACCCCACCAAAGAAAAAAATATCACTCTGTGACTTGCAACATGAATATAAAATGTTAAGTGGCTGTATAAATATAAACACACAAGTGCAGAAAAGCACATTTATATATAAAGGGTTATACCTATATATATACATATATATAGGTATAACTCTTACCTCTAGTTTTAAAAACAAAGAAAAAATAAGTACTGCTATTTCCAAATCTTCAGCGTACACTGGACATTTAGTTACCTTGACAAACTTCTTCCCCCTCACTCAAACTCCCAGGCTTCACGTTTTTTAAATGCTGTTATAAACTAAAGTCAGGGTCTAAATCTGAACTTCTTTAACATATGAGGCTTGTTTAGCCTAAATTAGGAAATTAGGCAAATATCAGTCAAAAATCACCACAGATATTATTGGGGAGGTATGTAGTGCTCATATTTTTAGTGTTAGTCATAAATTTTCTTGATTTTGTTGATAAGCTTTTTGGTGTGGGAATCAAGTTTGCTCCTGCCAGAAGAATGATGGATGCCATCAGTGCTCAGCAAATTATGGATAATTATACTCAAACTAGCTGCACTGTTTTCTGCTAACTACACAGAGGAGATAATAGTAGTTTAGGGAAAATATGTTTAATGTGGGCCTCATTTTAGGGAAGGAATATGGGAAACAGCATCCAATGTCCAAACAGGTGAGTGCATGAAGAGACTGAGTAACTGTCTGTGCAAATGAGAAGAGCTCTCCTGACATATTGTATATGAGATTAGGTGTTTTTTTATAAACAAAAACACCACAAACAAAAACATAAACATCAACAAAAAAAAACCCCAAACAACCCCCCCCAAAAAAAAACCACACCAAAAAAACCCAAAAAACCAAACCAACAAACAAACAACACCAAAAAAAAACCCCACCAACAACAAAAACAACAACAACAAAAAAAACTATGCCCCCCTGCATTCTTAAAGGACTAGAGGAATTTATTGTCTGTGGTGGGGTGCTGTTGGATGCATTTGTCTGCACATATTTGCCTTATATATTATAAGAGATAGCGCCTTGCTTCCCATGGCAGGATTGAGATCTATAGCTGCACTGATTATATATTATTTCAAAACCAAATAAACACACAGAACCCCTATTTCTGTGTGACAGTACTCAAACAGATAAGTAAGAATAAGAGGGATGCATGTGCTCTAGAAATCCATTTATTCAGAAAGATCCCAAAGCACTTACTAGATTATTAAGAGAAATCACTTGCACAGCCACTTTAGGAGCAGCAACGTTGCAGCACTACCCAGATGTCTGTGATGAGAGGAATGTCTAATCTCAGTGATTATCCCACTGCACTCTATAGATCATCAGTAACCTCTACAATCCTTGCTGTTGGTAATTGGCTGTAAATATGTTTGAGCAATGTGTAGAAGATGAAGCATGTCAAAAGCCTGATCCAAAACTCCTTGGAGTAAATATCCATTCTCTCAGGTTCCTTTATTTCACCGGGACTACTTGATTGCTAGAAGATAACCATGGTTGGTTGTTGGTTTTTTTTGTTGTTGTGGTTGCTTTTGTTTGTTTTTGTTTTTGTTTTTGTTTTGTTGGGGTTTTTTTGTTTGTTTGGGGTTTTTTGTTGGTTTTTGTTTTGTTTTGTTTTGTTTTGTTTTGTTTTGTTTGTTTGGTTTGGTGGTTTTTTTTTGGTTTTTTTTTTTTTTTTTTTTTTTGGTTTTTTTTTTTTTTTTCCCAGAGCAGTGCTGTTTGGATGTGACAAATAAACCACAGCTCAGGAATGGTTTGATTCAAAGTTACAGTGGGAAGGAGAACGCACGAGGTGCCCAGAAGAGCCTGGAGTGAGCTGGAATGTCAGAGCCCTGGCTGCAGCAGAGGATGATGCTCTTGAAACAGTCAGTGATAACAGAGTAAGCAAGGCCAAAGGAGCAGAGAGCAGTGCTCATATGTCCACAGGATGGGGATGTAGTGAAATTCTTTCTTAAAGTAAGAAAATACAGAGAGTCTGCTGGTCATATGGATTTTCATTTTTGCCAGGTCTGTTCAATATCCACTCCCAGCCAAGGGCTTGCATATAATTTGATGCTACAAGTAGAAATTGGAGTGCCTGGTGTTCTCATGCAGTTTGAGTACTGAAGACAGGAGTTAGAAACATATATGTAAATGAAACCTGTCACCATCTGGTTGCAATATGTTGTTACATTCTACATATTATGGACATAAATATATGACTCATTGTGAATATATTCCGTTATCTTCCCTCTGAATCCCATGAAGTGTTTTACATTAAACTCTAAGCAGCACTTGTTCTACTCCAGCATCAATTCTAACACATCAGAAATGGTGACAGCGTTGCCTCAGTGGTACCATCCCAGTGGGAACTCTGGCATGTATGAAAGGACTGTTAAACTATCAATGTCCCTCTGATGCCACTCTGTTTTTCGAAGTCAGCACATTCTAGAGGCAGTGCAGCAGTGGGCAGTGCAGCAGTGGCACAACAAGGTGTGCCAGGGGCCCATCTCCACATCCCTGACTTGCACTCTTGGTAGCATAATGTGAACCATGGCAGCTGATGGCTGCTCTCCTCAGAGAACAGCACCCAGAGACTCACCAGCCAGGTTTCTGAGCCTCCTTTGTGGGAGGAGCAGTGTTGGAGGGCAGCTTCCTCCTCCATCACATCTTGGCTCACCAATCCATCCTCCCTTTACATGGTCCCTGGGTGGGATGCTGCTCTAGGTTCACCCCCTGCCCAGTTTCTCAATCTGTAGGAATGCTTGGCAGCATGTCAAGGTGTTTCGATGCCAGTGAGACCAAGTAAACAGTGCTGAAGGACTGAAGAAAATTAAAAGGTTAACTCATGTTATAGTATTTGACTGAGCAGAAGGGAATATTGGTGGTCTAGGCGAAGAACTGTGGGGAGACATTGGGGAAGGAGGTTTTTCTGAGAACTGTGTGGTGATATGTAGATTATTTTGCTCAAAAAGTCCTTTAGAAATCCACATGCTATGATGCATTACAGCAATAAATTTTGTTTCTTCCAAGTAACTGTCGCAGCAAAACGAGCAGCGCTTAATTTAGTAGTGAATCAGCATTTCCATTCTCCTTCTTTTCCCCCCCTTTCCAAACTTAACAAGAGTTTTGTGGAAAAGAGTCAGACGCTACCAGAAAGCAAAGGCATTCATAGGTTATGCTGAAATGAGCACACATTTGAACCAGCTTTATCCATCCTTGCCTTTAATGGGGCCCTGAACTCAGCAGAGGCTGTTAGGTGCTTTTGTAATACAGATTAACAATAATACTAAAGTTCCTCCCCTATCTCAGTCCTCCCAAAGAGAGAGACTTAGGCTAAGACACTTTAAAGCTCTCCTTAGGGCTGTTGTGAGTTCAGTGTGAAAATGCATCCGTTGCCATCTCACGTTAACACTTACAGCTCGAGGAGAGGGGGGCCTTTTGCTTTCACCAGAGCTTGTCAGATTATGGAACTGAGGCAACCATTGATCCCTGAAGGATAAAAATCAGTGGAAGGCTCCTTAAAAGAAAAAAAATACAGTATATTCAAACAGCATTAGAGAAAGTCCTCTCTTTGTAGTTTGAAATGTTGAAGGTCAAGGGAAAAAAAAAAAAAAAAAAAGAGCCCTACATAAAAGTAAAAAAAAGAAAAAAAGAAAAAAAAAGTTTAGGCAAAGCAGCCATTGCTGAGTTAAAGTAGAAATAAAGAATAGAACTTTAAAGCTTTTTCTGGTATCTGTCCTTTGTTTTTACAATGCTAGCTATTCAAAAGGAAAAAAAAAAAATATTAAGCTGCCTGCTTTCAAACTGCTGCATTAAGGAGTTGATAGTAAATAAAGTGTCTTGTTTACTGCTGAAGAGCAAAAATGTCAAGTTCATAAAAGACCAAATGAAAACTTCAAGAAAATCATTGTTGAGGAATTCTGGATTCTGATCTAATTGAAGAGAATGCCATCATTTTTAATGGAAGTCAAGTCCCTGCATCTCTGTAGAAAAAAGCCTGTCTTTGGAAACTTTAGTGTTTAGTACTTAAATCTCTAAACATTGCTACTCCTGTCTTTAGCTGTAACTGGAATAACACTTTGCAGTGGGAGTGAGGAAAACTGGAGAGCCTGGATGTGCTTTTCCCTGGGCAGGCTTGTGAATTGCTTCCTTGTCATGTCTTGTGTTACATCCTAATAAATGGCACCAGTGAGGCAAAAACTTGGCTTTTCTGCACCAGAAGTTTGAAGGAGGCTGTGGCTGGTGGAGGCTTTCCATGGTGGGCAGGAGCAGAGTCTCTAACAGAGGGTACAGCTCCAGGGAAAGCCAGCTCTGCTTCCAGGCATGCAGGTCATCTCCTGAAGGATCTGGTGCTGTCCCTATGGAGAGGGATCAACCTCCCCCTGGCTCCAACTCGTGCAGGATCAGGATGGCAGCGTCCCCTGGCACAGCTTGTGCCCTAGGGATCACCTGTGGGGGATCCAGTGCAGAGAAAAAGAGGGCAAACAGCTCGCTGAAAACTCAAAAAAAAGTGAGATAGGACTTGGGGGGAAAAAAAGAGTTCAGTGAGGTTTTGCAAAAAGTCTATTAACTTCCTTCCTTGTGGTCATGATTTCATACACCAAATGCATCTAGAAATCAGTGAATTCCTTTATGAGCAGGCTTTCAAACAGCACCCCTTTTTGTTTGTTTTTGGTGGTTATTTTATTTTTTAATATTGTACTCTAAGGAGGCTGCAGTCTTGAACAATAACAATAGGGTCTGGGTTTAGTTTGGGTGTTTTTTTTTTTTTTTCTTTAGACAAACTCTTTTTGCCTAATTTTCAATACCTGCTCTTTTTACTGAGCTGGGAGAACACTGTACTTCGAACAAAGAGCACAAGCACTTTTTTCTTTGGTTGTTTTTCACATACTAACCTCTGGCTTTTTGGTCATGCCCACAACATTCTCACTTTATGCCTGTCAATTTAAATGAGTTTTGTTTTAATTTTTATACCAGATGAGTTCACATTGTGGTCTTCTAAAAGGCCAGGCAGAGAGTTTCCCAGAAACCCAGCGTTTCCAAATAGCCTCTTCAAGTGGAATCACTTACTGCAATTTAAATATTCAAGCACTTTTATTTTAAAGTTAATATTGTTTATAGGAAGCAAATGCAAATAAGTGGTAAAAACCTTTTGGTATTAGGTCATTAAAAATCCATTCTTGACTTCCTGCCCACAACTACATCTTTTTTCAGACCTGTCACCCATTTCATTTAAGCACTTAGCTTTCTCCTAATGAATGAATTGGCATTTCATATTACCTTATTATCCTATAAAGCAAAATGCATACTCAATAACATTAACGGTAATTTCTCATAAAGACACATTATCGATCCGGGTGCTACCTGTAAGCATTGAAAATTGCAGCCTGCACACAGAGCTTTTCACATCTGGGCCTGAAGAATTAAAGAAAAATTAAATTTGACAGCAGTAAATTCACAGGCACAATCTAGGCACCAATTTATATGCAAAATGAAATGCTTTATGAAAATTTCCTCTATTTTCTCACGGAGATTTGGGAAAAAGATTTCACTAGATGCTTCTTTCTCTAATATCCCTCTACTTAAATATTATACTGCAGTCACTGCAGACTCCCTTTGATGTATAAATAATCAAGTTAAATTATGTGCAGCAAGGAGACTAGTGCTCTGCCATTCTTATTTTACAAAGTAATATCTACCCTAGAGGGTCAAATTTCCCTGACAAATTCTTAATTACTATGTTGCAACAGAAGCAGAATCTATTTGTGCATAAATCCCGGGCATTCCCATGTGGTAAGTAACTAATATTACCAACCATTTCACTTGGCCTGTTCACTGAACTCCATAATTAGATAATACTTTTGATGATGGTACATTTGAAGTCTTAATCCATTTAATTTTTTATGAGATTTTTTTTATTTTAATAGGGATATGTTAGTGACCGCTGCCTATTTAAAAATCATTAAAATTCTGTCCACAGCAGTAATAAAGATTAAAGATTACTAATATGGCATTCATAACCTTTCTGGTTTTCTAGAAATCTGGGGCTTAAGGTAAATGTTAAAGGTCATTTAATATGTTAGTCAGTAATTATAATCCTGGGTAATAGGTTCCTCTTCTAATTATCCTGGTATAAAAGTTCTATTGTTTGGGTCTATTCTTCTGATTTTCTTATTTGGGTTTTTTGGGGAATAAGTAATCCCGGAATTAAGTTTCTGAACATTGATGAAAGTAGGTAATGCACAATGATTAACTGGATAAAAGCCGTAGGTTTGAATGCCGCATAATATCTTGCCTTGAAGTTACTTACAAAAGATGCAGCATCCCCTTCCAGGAGAAATAAAGCAGAAAGGTCACTGCAGAGATTAATGCCTTTTTTTTTTTTTTTTTTTTTTTTAATTTTAATATCAAACATTGACAAATAAGATAAAGGCTTCGTGAGCAAGCTCAGAAGAAAGTGAGAGTGGTTAAACATGAGATGGGAGACAATCCTTGAGGAGTCTGCCGGTCACTTCAGAGGCAGGAAAAGGAAACATCCTCCTCCTCCTCGAGGCCCTGATTTGGGAAAACCTGCAGGAATTCATGGAATGCAGCACACTCTGCCTGCTTTCCTGAGATGCAGCTTGGATCTGCACCTTTTGCCCAGCAATGCAAGTGGGACTGCTGAGGCTTGCTGAAGAAAATGTTCTTTCCCTTCTGCTCACAAAACACCCAACCCAAACCAACACAACCCAAAACAAACAAACAAACAAAGAGAGAGAGAACTGTAGCCATGGTTCATGCTGTGATGTTTTTCTTTCCCAACTCTTTCCCAGACACTGTTCTGTCAACAAGACACGTTTTCCTAACCATAACCTATGTTTACGTTCCTTTCCCTAGGAGGGACTTCTTCTTGATGTCCCTCTGACTTGACCAACGCAGTTGAAGAAGTTTGTCTTTCTTCCACTCCTTTGGGTGGTTCTTTGTAAAATAGGATAAAGGGAAGAAATTCCTGGGTAATAAACAGAGTCATTGTCAGCCTTCTGACCTCGGAGTCCGTGTCGTTGTAACCTTGAACAGCGTCAAAGAACATCTGTGTGACTGTCTTACAAACACACCTGTTTCCTGCAATGTGGATATTCTGCAATGCCCTTTGTCCCTTATCTAGAAAGGTACATAGATATATGTACCCTTCCAGATGTAGATAATGCACGAACAAAATTTATACACCGGGACCTGAATTCTGGAGTTAGCACTTGAAAACACATTTAAGTGCAAGGTATTTGACTTTAAACGGGATTTTAAGCTTCCTGTGAGTTAAATGTATCCTAAAATGCTGTCTTAGATCACAGTGCCTTGCTGGATCAGCTTGGAATCTGCACAGGGTCAAAAGGGATATAAATCCTCCTGTAGAACCTGGATTTCTGGGCAAACATCTTCCCGTGAGATGTGGATCTCACACTACCACGAGTGCTGTAATGCTCTAAATGCAGAAGGAAAAACGTGAGGGAAAACTAGAACAACGGTAAGAAAATGTCTTTGAGAGGTGACCTACTCTTTAGAATGTTTTTTCAATTTTATCACAATAAAAACACATAATAGCATTAAAAAAAAACACCTCTCAATGTCACAAACTCTTGTTTCAGCAGTAATTATATCTCACTAGCTGGCTTTGGGCAAGTCACTAAGGCCGTGTTTGAAGGGCATCTGCAGGTCATGATTTTTCCATGGTCACTGAGCAGCTTCTTTGAGCTGCAGATTTCTGCTGGAGCTGGTGTTCTGTACTTGTTAAAATCAAGCCTCCAACGCCTTAGCACAGAAGTAGAAAAAATGTTGTCAAACCCCTGAAAAATCTAGTCTGAGTATCTCCCTTTTAAAAGGATGACAGTGATATGATCTGTTGAGGTGGTATGAAGTTAAAATGGTCAATTTTTATAAGGCATTCCCCTTTACAACAGAAAGGCAACTGCTAGTACTTCAGTTGATAAAACCACTGAAAATCAGAGCTCAAATCTTTTTTCAGCAGTCCTTTATTCTTGAAGATTTAGAAATCCACAGCTTCTTGTACTTAGAGTTATTTTGAAGGAGCTAAAAAGCAGACTGATGAATATAATTTAACTGTGATTGGTGAAGTTTCGAGAATGCTAAATCAGAATTGTATATAAAACCTTGATTAAGAAATTAATCTCTTATAAGCATTTCCTTCATACTGAAACCCAAGGAGCAAAATCTGAAGCTTTCTCATAAAGAAGCAGTAGCTGACTTAAAAAAAGTTCAACTCCCTGATTTTATCAGTAATCCATGTGAGCAGCCTTCTTTCAGAGCTTTTTTTTTTTTTAATACTAGAGTGAAGAGTTTGTTAAAGTTTTAATTCTTTTATACTTCTCTGGGTTTTTTTGGTGGTTTTTTTGTGGGTGTTTTTTTGGGTTTTTTTGTGTTTTTGATTTTTGGGGTTTTTTTTCTGGGTTTTTTGTGTGTGTATGTGTTTTGGGGGGTTTGTGTTGGGTTTTTTTGGTTTGGTTTTTTTTGCCTTTTAACTAGCTGCAGTTTCCCAGTGAGCCTTTCATACCAAATACTACCCGGTACTCATTTAAAGGAAAATAAATGCAGCAAAATCTTTGTGTTGACACGCTCACAATTTCTCAGTTCACCAACCTTCTGACACACAAAACCCATGGGCAATTCTCATGGCTACTTCTGAACTAGAGAGCCACTCAGATGCCAAATTAACAAACTCAGGTGGAATTAGTCATGATTATGAATATTCACAGCAATGTTTGGATGGGTTTCTACCTAAAGAGGCTGTTATCAAATGTTAGCTCTTTAGGGTGCATGTCTGCCTAAGAATAGAGCACTGGAAGAAGAAGCTGTGTACATTGTGCATCACCAGGTGAGGTTCCAGTCACTGCAGTGACAACCAGATGCTGCTTGTCCTCAGGACCTGCATGGCACACCAGGAGCAAGGCAGTCTCTGAGCCATCTCTGCACCAGCCAGGCTTCTCCAGCCTTTCTCAAAAGCTGGAGCAGCTTCAAGGCTTCATCTAATCTATATTTAGCTAAGATAGCTTGCCCTGCCTCGAGTCAGGATGCTCTGCCATGACTCCTTCCTATATCACACCTCCCATGCTAGTGATCAAATGTAACTGGACCTGCTCTGCCTGCCCCAGCTGAATTCTGTGCAGACAGGACCCTCGTGGATAAACCACGTCTTGCACAGCCACAGCTGCTTAAGGGCTGATGCAAAACGCCTCTGCAGAGCATAAAAAAGGGAGAGATTTAGCTTATGGGATATTTATTTTTACTGTCTTGATCTTTAGTATGCACCTTCAGAGAGTTTTCCTAAAATCTTTTCCATTATTCTGCAACGTGAGTGAAAAGGGTAGCTAGGAATTTTATGGTTTTGGGTCATCTGCCACTTAATGCAGCTGGGAAGGAGAGCTGGTTTTCATGGGGCTGGGGAGGGAAGATCCACAGTGAACAATGATTGAATACAGGGAAAACCTGCATTCACAGCACCTTCTTCCCATCTCTGGCAGTGGGGGCAGCCAGGCTGCAGATGAGTGTTCATGGTAATTCCATCAGCCAAAAAGTCAAACTGCTCAAAGTCTGTGCATGACTTTTAGGTGAGGCACAAGTCATTGAACTTCATGATGCCTTCTTGCATATTAATCTGAGGACTGTTCCAGCCATCAGGAAACCCAAGGAAAAGTAAATTTCACCATAGAAAAGAGCTATTAGATTAGGTTGCACACAGTAACTTCCTTAGTGAAAGCTGTGAGATTTGCATTTGGAGTCAGGGCCAGTAAATTTTCAAAACACCTTTGCTCAGTAGGTAAGAATTAGGTTGATAGCATCTAGGTGTATGATGTTTGTTATTTCTAAGTTTAGGGCTGTAAATGAGCAGCTGATATAAAGGGGCAGCTGGGGAACTCAGAAAAGATACAATGAAGCACTAATTATTTAATATAGATTATTTTCTCAAAGTTTTAAATTCTTGGTGCAGAATGAAGGAGAGAATAACACACAGAATGTTTTAAGCTATTTTCTACTGAAAACCACTTTTTAATATTTTTTTTTTTTTTGCATCTATGTGTACCTTTTTAATGTTTTTGTTATTTGAAAAGTTTTGAAGATTTTCCCTAATGCATAAGACCTACTACTACACCTATTTATGTCTAGAGAGTCTTGAGGTTGGTATGAGCATAGAGGTACAGCTCATAACCTGCCTTCAAGATCTGAGGGTTAATTCAACAGCACAGAGCAACAAAATCAGAACTACCAAAATATGTTACCTTAAGTCAAAGATTATTGCTTGAAAAAAAAAAATAATACAACAGAAAGAAACGTATTCCAGTGCCCTGTCACCATCTCAGAAAGAGCAGAAGACAGGACCAAAATGCACATTTTCTGTGAAAAAATCACAGAGACATATGCAGGTTGGTCTGTTTTCAATCTGAGGCACTGAAATTTAAATTCAAATTTGATGCAGTTTTAATAAAAAATAGCTTTATATATTATTCCTGGTTTAAATGTTGGATTACCCAGAGAGGGGTAAAAAAAAATCACAACATTTAATTGTTCATTTTTTCTACTTGAATTCCAAATTATTTTTTTTAAAAAAAGTATATATATTCTCAGTTTTATTTTTTAGTAAGTTGCTGTTTGGGTTTTCTTCTTCTGTTTCATAAAGCTCCTCTTCAAGCAACTCCTTACCTCTCAATCATTTTAACAGGTTCAATTCTGACTGCTGGAGCTGCATTTGGAAGGAGGAAAGCAGAGTGACACCTAGCAGACACAAAAACCTCCTGCTGGTACCTTAGAGGCTGGTGTGGGATGAGCAAGGCTGGCCCCAGCAAAGATAACTGTTTGAATTTTCCTGAGAAATGCAGAATTATGTTCTTTTAGTGATTGCTTCACCTGTTGTTTGCTTCCTGGGCTGTGAGCACCTTTTCCTTTTTTGGTTTTGAGGCAACATCTGGAGGAATAATGCACAGTACTCCTGAGTTCTGGCAAAGTGGGGGGGCTCTAGCAGAGAGCTGGGGTTAGGGACCTGCTGCTGAGAGGTGTTGGTGTACAAAGAATCGTGTCTGAAAGGTCAGCAGGGGTTTGTGACTTGGTAAGAGAGGAGCACAGTGGCAACTGAGGCACAGGTAAGCAATGCAAGACACGCAGAAGTGCCAGAGAAAAATAGGAAGAGACTCAGAGAGGCATAGGATGGGGTCACTGGAGCAATGATGATGAAGAATAATAAACATATATATATACACACACTAATAGAATTTCTGTTAGATAATTAACTGTCTGATGGCTGTAACTGAATAGTCAAGGGTGAGCAGATCACTGCTGTTTTGCCTACATTAGAAAAGGCAAAGATCTGCATTTCCATTGTTTTCCACCTCTAATGGAATGCAAATACTAGGCATCACTATTGTACCATTGTAATCACCTTGTGTTTCTTCTTCTTTTCTTTTTGGTATTAAAAGACCATTGAAATTTTACAGACAGGAAAACTTCTTGAAATAAAAATAAGAAAAAAATTGTCAGACAGGCAATGACCTGAAAACAGAACTTGATCTCTTGATATAAATTCAAGTGGGTTTTGACTACAGAGATTGCTCATCTTCTGAATCAGAGGGACAACTGTGACCAGATTATTTTTTCTCCTTCTTTGCATCACAGCAGTTAAAAATCACCTTTCAGACACCTCCTTATACCCCAGGCTATAAAATACTATGAGGTGGCTGTGAGAGGAGAGATTCTTCAGCTCAAAAGAAGGAAAAAAAGAAGAGGACAGAAGAGAAAGCCCACTGTTTGGAGGTTAGTGTTCTCACCTGTGCAGAACGAATCATAAACTCCATCCAGTGTTTGCTCTTCTGATTGCACACGGATTTCACAGCAGGACACAGTCTCTAAAGGCTCTGCCACATCACCTAATGCAGTGCTTTATTGCTGGCTCTAGGAAGTGATGTTTGGGAGGTCTGGAGGTTCCAGACTGCTGCTGCAGCAGGAATGAAAACCAAGTGCACCATGGTTGGCTCTACTCTGGTGGCAGCGTGGCTGTGGACAGAGCTTGCCTGGAGCTCAGGTACCTAGCCACTGCTCAGGACAGATGGCAACGACACTAAAGGTCTTGTCTTCACTCTACTTGTCCCATGATTCCTGTTTATCCTCCTGAGGATGAAAATCAGAGGTGAAAGGACTGAAACTTAAAATCTTTACTTTTAAAGATGGCTTCACCACAGCCCCTGGGTATCTCATTGGGTCATTGCCTGTCTGACAATTTATTTTTTTTTCTCAAGAAATTTTCCTATCTGTAAAATTTCAATGGAGCACCATAAAAATTATTTCAGTGCCATTAACACCTTCTGGAATTGTATAGTGATAAGTAAGTATTATTTGTATGCAAGGACCTGGAAAGAGGGTTGTTTTGTATAATCTAGGGCTACTCTGTTTGATTTGTTTGTGTATCTGGATCATAGCAATAAACTCTGCTTAGAGAGAAAACATTTGACAGCATATTTTGGTGCTTAAAAACCCCACAGGTGTCTAGGTATATGCAGATGTGAAGGAATTAATGAACTTTTTAAATAACAGGGAAACCTTTCCCGTTCAGAAGAACTGGCATCCGCAGATTCGAATTTTATACCTATGCACATTGCCACATTCTCTTTCAGCTAACCTTTGTGTGAGAGAAACTTCTGCTGATGTCAAAGGACCTGGAGGACATTAGCAGCTGATGCTGGTGCCTGTCGGGTGCTGTTGGGTTTGTCTCCCCAGCACCAGGCTGGCTTCCCTCGCTGCTGCCAGTGACCTTGCAAACAGCTCCGACAAAGGTCGGAATGGATTCATTGATCAGCCAGGCCAAGCATATGACAGTCTGTGCCTTAATTGAATCCCAAAAGGGGGCAGACTGGGTTTTTATTACAGAGGCCAGACGATAGCACTCATTAAAAGCTCCACAGACTGTGTGGTTTACTAATTAGTTTATTATACAGACACCTTGACGATGGGCAAAGTTGTCATTTTGCCCTTTATCGCACAGGGGATGTTGTTAAAAGTTTAATCAGCTAACACTGACCAACTTAGCTTGGCAGGCTGTGGACAGTCATTACCGAGGTCACCCCTGCTGTAGCAATTCTGACAGGGTCACAGCATGAATCTCCAATAAAAAGCACGTTACATAAGGTAAGAGTGCACCTGAAAGGGAACCAGGAGAAGAGATGTGCTCAGTGGGGAGTGGGAAACAGATGGACTGTTAGGACAAGTGAAGCCTGTTACGGTTTCTCTTTGCTTACATTGTTTAACATATGCTTTTTGGAGATATGGGGAGCTCTGAGCTATTGCTGTGATATGTTCATTAGAACACGAGATAGCCTGAACCAAGCAGTGTGTGAACAGGCACTAAGTGGCTCTGCTCTCACAAAAGCAGGGATGATTTTGCTAGTTAAGCAAAGCCCAAGACCCAGGTAATGTGCGGATCCAGAGTTGATAAGAGAACTTGCACTGGGAAAGCTGAAGATTGAGACAGGACAGGTTTCCCTGCAATGCTGTTTTTCTTGCCATTCCAGATTCTTCTTTCCTTCCAGAAGAGACTGATGGCAGGCCTCACTGCTGCTCTCTGCAGCTTCCCTGTGAAGGGAAGAGGAGGGGCAGGCACGGAGCCCTTCACTCGTGAGCAGTGACATGGCTTGAGGAAACAGCATGAGGCTGAGTCAGGGGAGGGTTAGGCTGGATGTTAGGAAAAGGTTCTTCACCCAGAGGGTGGCTGGGCACTGGAACAGGCTCCCCAGGGAAGTGGTCACAGCCTCAAGCCTGACAGAGTGGAAGAATATGGTATAATCCTTGGGGTGCTCTGTGCAAGGCCAGGAGTTGAGCTTTGAGCATCTTTGTGAGTCCCTTCCAACTCAGGAGATTCTGTGATTCTACACTCTGGCTAGTTTGGTAATGTACCCTCAGTATCTTTATTCCCTGCAGGTGTGGGAATGTGTAGCAGCTTGCAGAAACTTTTCATAAGGTTACCTTTACTTAGTTTTACTGCAGTGACATCTGGAACTCCCAGCAGTGTTCAGAGCCCATTAATACCCAGTCTTAAAAAAAAAGAAATACCCTCTACCAGCTCTGTATCAGAACACAGAGAGTGTAATTAGATGTGGCAGATTAAGAATGGTGTAAAAAAATGAGGAAAAATGATAAAGGTTCCTGATCTTCTCTTCAGAGTCCATTTGACTGAAATATACTACAACTTGATTCTTTTTTTTTTTAGGAACCTAGTTAAAAATAAAAATAGCTTGATCTGCCTGTCAGTCACACCTATGAGGCAACTTCAGTCAAATCTTAGACCAGATAGGGGTCTTATTTCCTTCAGGTCCTCTGGCAGTTGGTATTTTCCACAAATGATGGTAGAAGAGAACGATTTTAAATTATTCCCTAGAGGGAACACAGCAGTCATCCCTGCTCTTTCATCTTGTCTGGCTGGCAAATCAATCAGTCAGGGTGCCCAGTGTACCAGGCCAGCCATGGCATGTGCTGTCTCTTGTTCAGCCACAAAGGAGCTCAGGTAGAGGACACAGAGTGGATGGAGATTCTGTGGCAGAACACACCAAGAGGAGCTTATCTGAGGGCAGGATGGGGAAACATCATCTTTTCATGGGGAAGGACTGGGGAATGTGGATGACATGGACAATTAAGTTTAGAGCAGACTCTTAAGTGTGGGGTAGAAAGAAAAAAAAATTGTTGAGGTTGGTACCTGTAGAAGATGTGGGGAAAAAATCCAGGCAAAATGATTTTTTTTTTACATTTCTGTACAAATAATGGAACAAATAATTTATTTGAGTGTGGCATGAAACAAAAATCACTTTCCAGTCCTGAAGAGAATATTGACAGAAACAAGGTAGATGTGATCCCACACAGAATCTCCTGAGACTGAGTTTCATTTTGCAGGGACAGGAATACACCTTCACGTTTCCAACAGGACTAGAAATGGCTTCAGGTTTTGCCAGGAAAGGTTCAGTTGGACATCAGGCAGAATTTCTTCACTGAAAGAATTGCCAGGCATTGGATTTCTCATTTCAAGTATTATTCACAATCAGCAGCTGTAATTCCAGAGTTTCAGCTCCAAAAATGGAAAAATGTATTAGATGTATGGAATATGTTATCCTCTGGGAGCTGGAGTATATGAGGTATATTGGATTTAGTTTACAATTATTTTTGATTATTTATTTGGACGTAGACATCAGCTGAAATGATGGCTTTGGAGAATGAAATGGAGGATCTGGTCATTGACTGTTACAGAAACTTTCACCTGGAATATCACTGCATATTTTTGAGAAATGTTTCTCCCAGCTACATTCCACTGAGAATTGGATCACACATCAAATGAAGCTGGGAAGGTAGGAAGCCAGATCTCTGGTTTCACTTTGACTTTTTTTTTTTTTTTCTGCTGTTCTACAAATGTCCCAGTGCATCCAGTCTGGCACTCCACCACCACAAATGGGAGAGTCTAAGTCAGTCATGTTCTATCCAGCATAACTGAAAGACTGTTCCAGCCTCACGTAACACAGAAGGTGACCTTGAAACAAACCACAGGAGTAAACCATGGTCCTGTTTGTCCTATGCCCAGGGCAAGAATTTTGTCAGACCACTTGGTTGCTTTTTCCAGCCCAGAGATCTTGGTTCTTCTGCCAAGTAAACAAGTCCTAACGTAGGGGAATTCACACACCTGAAAATCTCATGCTGTTCTGGAGCTGAGACATGGAGATGGGCCCAGAAGGCTGGTTTCAGCCTTACACACCCAAATAAATGCATTCAGGCAGGTGAAGTGCAGCCTGGTGTGCCTCAGTGCCTACTATTCATTTTCATTTGGTCATTAGCATAAGGTGCAGTGGCAGCAGATTTGTATCTGTCATCAGAGGGAGTAAAGATCAATGAGTGTGTACTTACAATATGTCCCATGGCGGGGTGTGCAGTGAGGGGACCACGAGAGGAGCCAGCCCTGTGACAAACACAACAGATGCACCTCTCAACGCTGAGGGCAAGAACAGAAAAACAACGTTGGTCAGACCCTCAGCTTGCTTGCCTCGGCAGAGTTCCCTTACCCTCAGTTTCCACAAGCTGGGTTGGGCCTCTGCTCAAAACATGAATCCATTCCCATTTCTCACTCAGGAATCTGGCTGGAATATATTGCAACACCGGGGCGAGCAACGGGTCATGTAGGATGGAGGTACCACTGCTAGTTAACATGTCTTGGTAGTCACCCCAGGAGTCTTCTCACAGTGACAGATTGCTCTGTTACAACTGCACAGGCAAATGCTCCATCATTAACTCACTTCAAAAAAAAAGCTGCCTTAACTGTGAAACTAAAAGACTCCAACTTTTCCTTTTGCTGTAGCTCCCTCAGGCAATGAAGGAATTTGCGATGTGTGTCAATGAGACATTTGAAATCTCACACATTTAAATCGTCCCGACTTCAACAGCATTTTAAATACACTGAAACCAGCAGCATTTCTAAATTCAAACAGTTACCAGCTTCCTTCCCACAAGCTTGCTCCTATGAGCCTCAAAGGCAGTAGAAAATGTTATTATGCGAACAAAGAGTCTCTCTGTAACTGAATTAAATATAAATCCATTAAAAAGAGAGAGATAATATAATAATTAATACTTTGTACTACTATATTACCTTTCTATTGCAGTCTAAAGGTATTAATTCAGCCTTAGCCTACCATTTCTTTTCCCATTTATAAATAGAAAAAATTGAGGCACAAAGGGGAGAAGTGATACAACTGAAGGCACAAGGCAAATCAGTATCAGGGCAGGCATAAAAACCTGGAAATCTTGTTTCTCGGTGCTGCCTCCACCATTCCAGCACCAACCTTCCCACAAGGCAACGACACAACAGAGAAATGGTTCCACCAGCAGGGCTATCTGGAGGTGAAAATCAGCAGCGAACCCTCAGTCCCCACATCTCAGCCTCAGAGAGAGACACACACGCCTCAGTGGAGGGAAAACCCTAAGCAGCCACACAAATCCAGCGGTGGGCAGATTCCGGTGACTTCCCCACTCCATGTGTGGTATTTCTGAGTCTGCATTAAGAAAATCCCATAATCCTATCCTCCAGCCTCTCGCCATGCGAGTGGGTGAGGAGCTCCCATGAAGTTCAGCAGTGTGAGACTGCAATTAAACAGCGATTAAGAGTGGCACAATGCAGCCCGCTGGAGGGACGAGCTGTGTCCCGGCTAACGCCGTCAGCAAACAAACTTCTTTTGAAGTGCTTAGGCACAGTGTGTTAGGAGGAGTAGCCAGCACGAGGAATTACCACTCTGCCCTCACACAGACATAAATCCAGGCTGTGGAGATGGATAGAGCTGTTTATCCTCCGGAGGGATTTCGCACGGCGCTAGCGGGCTGCCCACAACGCGGAATCAGGCCGTTAATGATTGCTCGGAATGACAAAGCTTTTCATTAACCATCCATTCCTCATCAGCCTCTTAATAGATCCATAGATGAATAAATACCCCAAGGAAATTGCTACTTTAAAAAAGGAGGAAAAAAAAAATAAAAAAATTGGGCACCACTTTGAATATTGACAGACACAAGAGTTGCCTTTTAACTCCGGAGTCATTCAACTTTTGTTGGAGTGTTACATAAAAGCTTTTAATTTACCGAGTACCTTTTTGTGAGTCGAGGGGATCATTTGTGACTAATGAAGAGCAAAGAACATTTTAATAATAGTGACAACTGGCTTTGATATTAATATTGTCTCTAAAAAAAAAATTTCTCTTTTGAAGTCTCTGAGATTAGGAAAACCCTTTATATTTTATCCAACCATGTTAATAAAATTGCCTTGCCTACATAATGCTCTCTCCAAAGCAAAAGTAATTTTCCCCCATTTAGTTCCCCATGCTATCCTGTGGATATTTTTATATGCATTTTTTTCTCACTTGTCATTTTTCTGTGCACCAACATTTCTAATTTTTTTATTAGTTTTCAGAAATCATATTTAAATGAAAACCCAAGTGTAATGGTCTATTTCTTACGAGAACTTGAACACATTTCATATCCTTAGAAGTGGAAGCCTTTTTGCATGCCATAAATACTTCTTGATACATTTTTAGGGAGGAGGTAGGATGATAGGAGTGCTGAATGGAAGCCTTCTTCAGGAAAATATCAGTTTTGTAGAAATTATGACAACAGAAGAGAAGGAAAACATTAATCCATTTCAGTTTTAGGGGTGTTGTTCTATGAAAAATGCTATATAGATGTTATTTATGTATGATAGATCTATAGATCATGTAATTTATTCAGGTGTACATGGAGTTGACCAAAGCTAAGGGTAGATTACTTTCAGTTTGGTTGTGTTTTGTGCTCTGCATCCCTACAAACTCGATTAGATCTCACAGGCTTGTTAAAGTCATAGTGAAAGAGGACATGTTTCTGAGGTGATAGACACCTCAATCTTTAGTCCCACTAAAGGGGGTCAGCTACAAAAACTAACATGAAAAAATGTTAGTTTTTTTTTTCCTAGCAAGTGTTGAAAACAGTAGAACAAACACAGTTTCTCTGGGGTTTAACTTTTGTCCTCACTTAGTCTTTCATTTTTGAAATGAAACCCTACTCAATTTTCCAACAGTTTTCAAAAAAGGTTACAAGTTAAAGCAATACACTTGCCTAAGACTCTTGTTGAACCAGGACTGCATATGATGTATAGCAAGTCATGAATCATTTGAACCATAAACCAGAAAAAAATTCCTCTTCTTCATTTTTTTTTCCTTACTGGCCATGATGTATTCCCTCCAGCTCTTCCTTAATTAGGAAGTTAAGACCAGTAATTCGTCTCCACTTGCTTCCTCGAAGCAGAAGCAGCAATAGGGACATTAGCAAAGGCTGAGCTCCAGACATTTTGCAATGTGCTCTAACCCTGTGGAGGAGAGTCCCAAAAAACAATGCTGTCACTCTTCAACAGAGTGACACATTCCCAATAGCAGAAGACCTAGCAGTCTAACCAGGCAGCAAGCATAAAACAAAACAAATCTACAATCTTATGCTGATTTAAGAAGAAATCAGCCTTGGGAAGTCCTTGATGTGTTAAAACTATGGCCCAGCTTTGCTATATCCAGTGAGGAACAGAAAGGTGTGAACCACTTCCCTCTCCTCTTGGGGCTGCACATGTTTCAGGCAGTTCTGACCAGATGCAAGTCCAGTTTCCCTTTTTTGATGCCTTGGGGAGGCTGACCTGGAACAGAGACTGGACAGAGCTAGAGAATAAAATAAATATTTATTGAAAGGCCTCCAGGATACACCTCAGGCAGATCAGGGCCTGGCCAGGGCTACACCCAAGATGGACTAAAAATGGTCACAAAATGGTCACAAAATGGACAACCAGTCAAGAGGTCTTACACTTTTATAAGTTTTGGTCCATTTGCATATTGGGGTTTAATTGTCCAATTCCAGCTGCAGGCTGTGAGGTCCCATCCTTCTTGTTCCTCCCTCCAGCCACCCTTGTTTGTGCTGTTGGGCTGAAAGTTGTCCTTGGTGTGCAGCAGGAACAGGATTTGTTTTGTGTCCCTGCTCTGTGCAGAGCTGAGTGACCCTGAATGTGAGGCTGAGAGCTGTACCCCTGGGCAGCACAGAACCTGAAAAACAAGATAGCTCAAACTTAAAGGCATCATTTTGACTTTAACAATTTATTAGTTAGCGGAGAGCCTGCAAGCTTTGCCCCACCCTACAAAACTCCAGCCACACGAATAAATACGTCTAATTTCGACAGAGAGAGAAGTTTGCTATAACACAGACCTACAGTTAATGTTTATGGGCAAGTTTCTAACAAAGGGCTGGCGGGCCTGGGCTGCTGACTCAGCCTTCCCTGTCTGTGTAGGGATGCTGTTGCCAGAGCAGAGACAACGGGGGAGGTTATGAGGGGCCAGAGAGCCCCTGTGATCTGCAGGAGCCAGAGCACCCGCAGAGACTGGCTCACTTCTGCCGCGCCTCAAAGCGGGAGGAAGAAAGGGCCGGAGAGAAGGAACCTTTTTTTGTGGGAGTTTCTTCCAGTGCTTCATTTTGAATGGCTGCGTGGTAACCAGAGCTGGGTGAGTGCATAATAAGGCTCACCGGCTCCCTGACAGAAAACTTTCATAAAGGGAAAAAGTTGCTGATGAAAGTGAAGGGGATTTTGTGTGTGCGCTCCTCGTGTGGCTCGAGGTTTCATCTGGATTTCAATGCCTGTAACGTGAGGGACAACAGGGGAGCAGGCCACAAACCCTAACTCCCTGTGCTCTCCTCCTGAAAGTGAAGGAAGAGCATCAAAGGGAATGAGAGTGACAGACTCTCTAACTGAAAGGCATTCTATATTCTTGCTTTAGGTCACAGCCATGGCTGGCATCACAGAGCAAAGTCTGTCTAATTTAACATTTATGAACTCCTCGTTTCCAGGGTGCAATCTTAAGTGGGACAGGAAATTTAGGGTGATGATGCAAAGGTACACTCATGGTGATTTGGTTTCTACCTTTGGCAATTTTAAAACCTTCCAGGGATCAGATGACTATTACAGATCCCTTCCCTCCTATTCCTTAACCTTTCTTCTTCTCTGCTCATCAGGCTGAAAAAAGTAGAAGTCCTTCCGTGTCACCAGGTTTACCCCAACACTTTTACATGTCTTCTTCCTTTGTTCATGAAATATATTAAAAACATTGCAATATTCACATGAATGTAGAGAAACAGTCAATGAAATGTGAATAAATTGCTCCCACCAAATACAAAGGGGAACTTTGCCTGTCTGATGTTTCTACATCATGTTAAATTCACTTTTGCATAGGAATCAGTAGAAGAGAAAGTGAAAAAAGAAATCCATGTAAAATATTTATTATAATAGTTTGGGAACAACATGGCACAAAACTAAAATTACTGTATTTTCAGTTCAATGAAAACAGCATAAGGTAGCTTTGCCCCAAGATTTTAATAATTTTACAGATGTTGAAAGGTGTTCTTGGAATAGCTTTCAAGCTATTTCATCCTCCTGCTAATTTGATTTTTCAGTTGCTCAGTATGAAATTTTATATATATATTTATATAGATGTCTACCCATACAGTATAGGGAAAATATTAAACTAAACCCTATGTCTTTGGTTGCATTGTTGGGATATGTTTTGGATAGACTCTGCTAATTTTGATTCTGCCCAGTAGAATCCCCTATTAGTTCTCTTATTAACTACTGGATTACATAAAAGATGATAAAGATGGTGTTGAATTCCCAAGGGTTTTTTCTCCATTCTTCACTTAAAAGGAAAAAAAAAAATCGGTTTTCCCCTACAAAGAAATGAGATTCTTATAAGCAAAGAATTAATTAGAGATTACTTTGAAAAATATGAACTTTTTTATTATTTTTTCTGGATGTGCTGAAATAATCTAGAACGGGTGAATAGGAAAATGAGAGAATGATTGGAAATCTAGAATACAGGAAATGGGGGAATGCAGTATCTGATTTTTAAACAGGGGAGAATTGCAGATAAAGAAATCCTAGGCCAAGTAGATAAGGAGCAATACTCAACTCACCTGTAAGCAAAGGATGTAAAAGTGATAAGTAACAGCTGACAGATACATCAGACTAAGCTGTCAAACCAATCACTTTTCCTTCAATGGCAGGGTAACAGCATTCATAGAATGAAGTAGTTGTGAGTCACCATCTGATTCTGACATGATTTGAAAGACGTTGCCATAAATAAAGCAAGGAAATGCAAAACGGGCAAGTGTTGTACCCACATATCCAGTTAGAAAACTGAATTAAAAGAGAACAAAAAAGTTCTAAATGGGTTTCTGTTACGCTGGAGCAATGCAGAAAAGGAGGAGTCATGCTTTGACCTCTCCTGGGTTTGGTATTATTCCCCATTTTTTAGTAATGAAGGGTAGAATTGAGCATGTTTAGTCATTTTTGTAGATTTTATCCAATTGGCACAACTCTTGAGCACCCTGAAGATTAGACTTTAAAACTGTTTTAGCAAATTAGAATCATAGTCTGGAAAAATAAGAGGTGGTTAAACAATGAACAGGCCAAGCAGCTATGCTTAATTTTATTCTCTCTGGCCAAACTCGTGACTTCTGCACAAATACAAGGTGAGGGAGGGAGCAGTAGATTTGCCAGAAATTATTTTGGGGTTATAAGGGAAAATAATCTGTACATAAATTAATAATTTTAACCATTTGTACCACCAGGTATAAAAAGAAGCGTCACATATAAATCCCAGCAAGTAATATTTTCAATTTTCTGGTAAAGCCCTCAACTCTGATCTCCTGTTCAAGTTACTGCATTTTAAGAGAGATGTGAAGAAAGCAGGAGCAGTCCACAGGAAGATGACAAATATGATCAAAGACCTATAGAAAAATGTCTTACAAGCAAATTTGAGAGGACTGGGCTTGTTTGGTCTGAAGATCAGAAAACTGAGGGGAGATGTAATAGCAGTTTTCAAATTAGTTGATTCCTGTGAAGTGAATGGCAGTAAGTGAACTTCTATTTACAGTGAAAATAGAAGGGGGAGGATGCTGTGGGGTGTTATATGCAATATCAGAGTCCCTTTCTGTCTGATTTTCCATCTCAGGAGAAGGAAAGAATTTCCTCCCTCTTTTTTACCGCTGTCTTTCTAAATTAAAATTATTCCATAGATTTAAGTCCCTGAGCCTAAATCGGTATTTAGGCAAATGTTAAATGTAAGACTTTTTTTAAAAAAGGCAGTCTGGTCTCTGTTCATTAGAGATTTTAAGCATATGGCTAAGTTTAAGCCATTCAAATACTTTAACTATGCAAGTGATTGAAGTTGGATGCTGTTTGTTACATGTATCTGAAATTAATCTGAATTTAGACTAATATATATGTACTTTGCCAACTTAGTTCCTCTATTACTTAGAAATTTATATATATTCAAACTGAAATTTGATGCTGATGAACCAAGGTCTCAAATTTCTGAACATCTATGTCACAGACCTATGTTTCTTCCCTTTTCCCTTCCCCTTGGCTGTGGGTCTGTACACCAGGAATTTGTGTTCTGACCTTATAGTTTGAAAGGTATTGAGTGCTTTAGCCTCCAGTATTGAAATCATTGGATGTCTGCTGCTGACTCAGATGGAAGCAAGGTTAAGCCTGTAAATAGTAACATTATTGAAAATCACTTTTTTAACTGCAATTTCCTAACAGCCAGGCTGGCTTTATCCAACCTCTCCCCTAAAACCCGGCGTGAGGGCTTGTACAGCCATTAGCACGGGATTGGAAAAAGCTGCCAGCCTTCTTTGCCCACATTTGGGGAGGACACTCCTGAGCATGTAGCTATTAAAATAGTAATTTCTCTCTTACTCTGCAGCCCGGGGAGGGACTGCAGACCTTCATTTGCACTGCACACCTGCAGGCTGTCACAGCTGCTGGGTTTGCTGGGAAAAGCCCCACAGGTGTGTCGCTGTCGTTAGTCCATTCCTCCCTCAGTGAGAACGGGGGTGTAAAAGGATCGTTGCATTCCAAGCATTAGGAAGTGTGTGGGGCATCTGATCCTACAGGACTACAGGCAGGTGGATAGACCATGAGGAGTTAAACTCTGCATGAAGTTGTACTTAGCTCCATAAATCCCTTTTGCTAGTCAATCCCAAAGAGAACTGAATAGAAATTTCTTGGAAGCCACTTATATACTTAACACTTCTAATGGATAGGGGTTTTTTTAATCTTTAACTTTGTAAAACTTAATGCTAAATTACTACATATACTAAAATACAAGAGTGGGCTAAAATTTCATTCTCTACTTTGAGGTAAAAGATAATTTTTCCTTTAAAAAAAACCTGTAAAAAATAATATAATATTGCCATCTTATTTCTTTGTTTTTTATTTTATTTCTATGTTAGTGTCTTTCTAATGTTAATTCAAAATATTTTTGTTCTTTTCCCAGCTGAGGACTGTTTTTTAAGCAAAAGCACACTGTGATGCTGTCAAACATAACATGGGACCTGTCCATGGCATAAAAGCACAATGTGTATTAATCAACTAGTAGAAATTGTTGCTCTTTGCCATTTAAGCAAAATCAGCCTTGCTGCTACAAACAAATGCAGTGGTGAAAAAAAATAGTCAGATCCTGATGTGATAGGACTCAGCTTTGCTACAGCTATTTCACAGGGGTTACTCTGCAGTTTGTACCTTCTGCAGTCAGTAACCCACTATGGGAAACTGCTTTTAGGAAGCTCTGGTCTGCACTGCTCAGTGTAATGTTGTACAAAGACTCATTCTATACACATAAAACCACCTGAAGTACACCCAAAAAATAGGAAACAATCTCTCCAGACTCCGTAGCTGTCCGAGTAAATTGTGCAGCGTAAGGCTCAGGTGAAATCTTGGCTCTTGGGTTCCACCTGCCTGCAGCTGCCCAGCCCAAATGACCACCTTGAAGTGTTACCTTTAACCACTTTTGGGAGCAGCTGGTTGTGCAGGAACCATTTTGGTGAGGTGTTATGGGAAGTCAGAGGGGTTGAAATGAGCACCTCAGTCTGAGGATCTGCAGTGAGTTCACCAATCCTCCCTCTGCTCACCACTGTCTCTCACAGCCATGCACTTCACAGGCCCAGCTTACACACTTCTTTTCACACAGAACAGTGTCATAGAATAATCAAAATAAGGGCTTTTGAGGAAACTATTTGCAAACAAATCTGCCCCACTTTTGGTCTTCTCCTTATTGTGCTGAACTTTCCTCCCTGAAGCAGGTGATTCTGCTGGGAAAGAACATGAGTTTCACTTTTGCTTTGTTTTCATCCCTTCGCTTTAAAGAAATTCCTGTTAATTGGGCTTTTTCCCCCCCCCTTCTCTCGTCTGGTAAAACAGCTAAAGTCTGGAACTGAACATCAGTAAATTCAAACATAGTGATGAGTAACTAACTGGTGGTAGCATTGCACAGTGGTTTCCCAAGGTATTCCATAATAGAAACAAACATGCTCTTGCAGTACAATATTAAGACATACAGCATTTCAGCACTTTCTGTGCTTCCAACAATTAAATTACAGTCTACCCTGTGCTGGGCTTCGGGAGGAGGAGCACAATTCTGTTCCCATACGACTCTGTGGAGTTTTAAACCTAGTTATTTTATTAACTAAAGGCTCTCTTGGGAAAGCCAACTAAAATTATCATATCCTCTCACACACATAATGTAATTAAGGCCCCTATACAAAAAGGTACTTAAGCACATGCTTTACTTTAAGCACAAAGGTGGATGTCTTGATCCAATCAGGATTACTGCTGGGTTTAAAATTAAGTGCATGCCTAAGTGCTTTGTACTGAGGTTCCTATCATCAGCATAGCTAGAGAGCTATCAGGAGATAAGTTTTGCCTTGCTACCCAGAAATAAAATGGATGAGCTACCACATTTTTCCCCCTCAAGTTACTCTCAGTGCCTACTCAGAACTTCCTGCACAGCAAAACCTGCAGGAACTCTGAGGTCTCATCTCCATTCAAGCAAAGCAAACAAACAAAAAGATATTTTTGGTTTTCTGTGGGCACCATATCCTGATTTCCTTGGTTTAGGACTTTGGTTGGAATAGCATTGGTTGCAAAGTCATTTAAATTATACTCCATGTCTTAAATGGCTGTCCTAAATGAACAGTTAGGGGAAAGTGTGGAATAATTGTTTTGATAATTTCCTTGATAATAATAATTTCTCAGCACTTTTTTTCCCCCATGAGCATTATATGGTCATCACTGAGCTGTGAGACTTTGTCTATGTGCACTTCACTCCTATGTGCAGTGGTGTAGTATTTCTACTCCAAACTTCAGTCGTGTCCTAGAAATAAGAGAGAAAAACCTCAAATCAGGACCAAAGAAGCTAAAAGGAATGGAATAGCTTCTCCAAGTGACCCATCCCAGGTTTGAACTGTCCTATTGCAAGGGTAAGGTTACCTACAATGTAACACTGGCATCCTCAGCCTTGCTTTTATCCTCCTGCAGCAGAGCAGAGAACACACACCTATGCTCTCCTACATAAAACACACAGATGCTCTTAATTTCTGAAGTGCTTGTGGTTGTGGCAGGCCTGGCCTTCCTTTGATTGCTTTGACAAATTCGGGAAAATTAAGTAACACATGATGTTAACATCTTTAGCAAGTTTCTTTTATTTTTACTTCTGTTTTTTGAAGTTCATGGTGGCTTGCTGAGATAAGAGAGGGCAGAAAGGTGAGCATACTGTGGCTGCCCTAAGCCGTAAAGGAAAATTCTGGAGATTGAGTCAACATTAGCTAGATACTGCTTTCTATATTTTATATACATATAAATATGTTTATAAATGCTATTTATATTTACTGTCAAATGCCAAGAAATGTCTTTAAGGCAGGCAACACTCCTTCCCTGAACACACCTGTAAGTGTCTGAGGTGCACTGGAAGTTTTGTCATTTCTGGTCATTCTCTGATGAGTACCTGAAAGAAATTTGTGTCTGCTCAAATTTATGTCTGCTCAAATTTATGTCTGCTCAAATTTATGTCTTCTCAAATCTCCTGATGGTGGTGAGCCAGGGATGCTGCTGCTCATGTTTCACTCTCCCTTTAGACAAATCTTTGTTTAGGCTGCCAGAATCCCAAACTCCCGAGCACTAATTTCTCATAGAAAACATTGGAAAACCAACCACGTTATCTTTTGTGCCTTTGCACCCACGTGCCTCTTCCCCCTGTACTCTTCCTTTCAGTCCTAAGTGTCTCTTTTCCTCTGCTGGCTGTCAAACGTGTCTTATTCTCCAGCTGAAGGAGAAAATCCCTTAAGCCACGATGCCACATGTTCAATGCAATCAAAAGGAGTTTGGCTTGTGTTAATCTAGGTGTGCTAGATCCTATGCACCTGGGAGGAGCCTGTGGATGTGCCATATTGAGAAACCATACATTACTTATCTCTGAGCTGTAGCACAGAGAAATAAACAGCCATATGGCAAATGAACTCTTTTTTTTTTTTTTTTATTACTTTGTTTTATTTCTTTCGAAATAGCACAGCGCCACAAATCCAGAATATTAACAATGCTCCATCTGGAAAGTGGAAGGTTTTGCTGCTTTGCCATCATCCTCAGTATTTTAGCTCTCCTGAAAAACTTGAGCTGCTCTCCCTGCCTCCCTGCCTTGCACCTCAGGGATTTGCCATAGCTGGGGAGGTCAGTGGGAACTGGGCATTTTTGTCTTTGCTGGGCTTGTTGAAGACCCAGATGCACAATGAAATATGAAATAAAGGGAATGAGTTAAACTTATAGTTTAACTATAAGTTTATACTCCATGATTTCTCCTCCTTTTAAAAGAGAAGGGAGTAATTTCTGGTTCTGTCACTCTTTGGCTGAAAGAACTGTTGGGCAAAGTCAGTAACCAGATCTATGTCTTTGTTATTCCAGTATAAAATAGAGGCATTTCATACTACTGTAAATAAAAAGTAATTACTATTATGGTTTGAAACTATCATTTGCCACTATTCCTATATTGAAATGCATATATATAGCTATATAACCAGACCTCCAAGGAACCCCTATGTATAATTTAACAACTTCTGGGCTACCATTCACTTTCCTACTGCTTCTTTCCATACCAGAAGAACCATTTGCATTCCAAATCACTTAAAATAAACTACTCTTAGCCTAGATTTGTAACGTTATAGTTATATGTATTTACATGTGCCCATATTTTCAGGGTCTTTAGGTGTTTTCACCCACTCCATTCCTCAAGCAACCAGAAGTGTGAGTGAGTATATTAAAAACTTCTGCAGTAGTGAACAATGCAGTTCTAATTATAGGGAAGTGCCACACTGTAGTCAATCTCTCAGCAGTTCTAATTATAAGACATCATCAGGTTAAATTAATAAATAATGAAAGTTAATTTAGAAGAACTTCTGCAAAAATCTAAATGACATTTTTACATACAAGCAGAATTTGTAGTTAAACTGAAAAACGTCATACAATAACTTCATAGTTGCATGCACAAGTCTGTGAATTCTTTGCTTTGATCTTTTCCTTCAGATGTACTGGCAGATCATGTAGGCTGTCAAATGGACATGGTAATTATGCATTTACAAATTTTTCTGTGCTTAGTAACAGATATAAACTCAAATCAAGCCATACCTCAATCTCTTCGAGACACAGACAGAAGTGCTTTGTCCTTTACCAGTGAAATTATTCCTCCTGGTCACCTCCTGACCATTTCACTTTTCTCTGTTTTAAGACCTGTGTACCTTAATCATACAAAAGAGACTTAAAGGTCTTCTCATGGTAAAAGCTGACCACTAAAATATGAAAATTATTATGCATTTTGTCCACCTCCCATGAAAGCTTAGATGGTTTTCCCTATTCTTGACTTGTACTGTCCCCAAAATCAACGTATTGTTTCATTTACTTTGTAATGCTTTTATGAAAGACAAAACGCCTATACAGACAAGGTTCTCACACATCTCTCTGATGTGTGATAAATTTTGTGATTTCATTTTCTTTTTATGGAGTTTGCCTCCTATTAGATAGATTCCTGAATCCAGACCCTAGAAGGGAAAAGTAAGACGTTCAAAAGTGACTAATGATCTATGGAATCTGAAATATTTCCTCTCAGAGTTTACTTTGACAAGTTCCTGTATTTACTTGCTGTCTCTCAAACCAACTATTCACTTCTCAAGCTTCTGGTCAAATGGGCAAAATACGTCCCTATTTGTAGATCAGTGTTGAACAGGACTTTGATTTCATACAAACAGATATCAAAAAAAAATAATTTCACTTATAAAGGACGCAAGACTACAAGCTGCAAAAAATCCTTAATTTTAATTTACTGCAGCTTTTCCTGGGACACATACTGATACTTTTACAATTGCCAGCAGCACAACATATGAGCTTGGAGTTGATCACAGCCTCAGAAGTGTCCAACAGTTTAATATCAAAGCATTGAATGATAGGAATTTGTTCCTTATTTTTCTCCTTGGAAGTTATGAGAGGAATAAGGGTGAAACAATGGGAAAAAAAAATAAAATAAAGTATACCTTTGTCTTTCTCACTTAGTAATGGACAGTCTTGAAAAATAGGTGTCTGTTGAAAGACTTTTTCTGAATATGGTGCTTTTTGTGCCTGAGAATTCCCATGCTAATGACAGTGAAATGGAGTAGCCATAAGGAAATAAGCACATTTATCTTCATCTCAATTTCATCTCCTCCTGTGTATTCCTAAAGCTCAGCATCTCAAATCATGACAGATAGACTCTGCAACTGTTTACTGCTGTTGTCAACTCCATCACTGCGGCGAGATCAAAGCGGTCTTTTAGTTCCATATAAACACTTACTGTTCTAACATATTTTACAGAGAGAGAAAAGAGATTCCACCACCAGCCTTACTTGGCTCTGCCAGTGCCTTTTCTCTTAAAGTCATGACTGGAGGAATTTTATTTTTTTTTTTTCAGCAAGCAACTTTTTGATTCCCACAGGTACCACGTCCCACCTCTCCTTTCGTTCTTATGGGTCCAGCTCCTTCCAGAATAGGATATTAAATTTAAAGGCTTGGTGAACTCACTGGAAAACCTTTTTGTCCCAGTTTTGAAAATAATTGATCTCAAATAGCAGCAGCTGAAAAAGAAAAGTTGAAGGACAGATTTTTTAAGACATTGTGACTATGTTTTCCTAAACAATTCCACAATTTTCACAGGACCTAATTTAGAGTTCCTCAATATTTTGAACTGACTGTAGTAAACAGCCAGCAATAAAAAAAAAAATCATTAGTCACATGCAGTGGTAATTTGCATTAAAGGTGAAGGACGCCTGACTGACTCATTGTAAATTAACTGCAAGATTATAAAAAATTTTGCTGTGTCTAAATTAATGTGTAAACCAGTGTGGGGATGAGACAAAAAGATATTTCCTGAAAAAAGTGCATATATTATTATTATTATTATTATTATTACATACTTTCATTCTCAGATTTTCAAGACTTGAGCCTAGTCATTACCATTGTGTATCTTCTGTAGATATAGACACATATGTAGACATTTTCACATTTCCATAGAGTTGTTGAGTGTTTTTAAGACTGGGGACTTCATGAGGGATTTGAATTCTACCTGTTCTGATACAATTTATTTTTTTTTAATAACTTGACTTTCAGAATCATCTTATAGGATTTCTTGGCACCAGTCATGAGTGTAGGTTTGTGAAGGTTAAGGCTGTTAGCCCTGAACTCTTTTCATCAGTTTTATTGAAGACAAAAATGGACCAAACATAGTGCAACACAAAAAGAGTTTAGTCCTAGCTTGCCAGCAGCCAACAGCTTTAGACCACAATTATCTTTCATGAAATTAAGTGCCTGAGATTAAAAAATAGGTTAATTTGATAGAAGACTGAAAAGTTAACCGTAAATTAAAGCAAAATTAAAAATTTGTAATTTAGTTTATTTCTGCCTTACTGCTTGGAATAATTTTACATTTCTCTCGCCCACACTGAATTCAAATTAATATTAATATCTGCTTCTTTGAAAGTTTTACAAAATTACTTTAATACACATTAGGTATCAGGTGCACTTTTTTTTTTTTTTTTTTCCTTTCTTCTTCTTTTGATCTAATAATCATTGAAGATTAAAGCAGTGACAGCAAATGGTACCATAGGTGTTAATTTATTTCTGGAGCGTGTGTGAGGGTATCTACACATGTATGAAATGTAGCTTATTATCTAAACCTGGCAGGGGGAGCTATTACACTTCAGTAACATTTGTAAGCCCAGCTTGCTGAGAATGCAAGCCAGATAGTTTCCTACTCCTTTGAAAAACGAAAAGAGGTGGTATAATCAAGGCAGACTATACCTAAATATACTTTTCTTACCTCATACATCTTCCCTTCGTGCCCTTAAAGGAAGCCTGCTCTCTCTGAATGGAAATTCTCATTTAATTTCCAGTCTTGTGGTTCAGCAAAATTAGAAATGTGCTTTCCCAGTGTTGGTTATATGCACATCTGGCCTCAGAGCAGCAGGTGGAATCTCTTCTGTAATCTAGTCTGTACGTTTCTTGGTTTATTTCATTTGGAATAAACAGCTATATAAAAAGCCTAAAGTATTTGGAATATTTCTTTATGTGTCGAGATGTAGATATATATGAAAATTAAAAATTTAAAGGTAATTGGTAAATATTATGGTTTTTCCAAGCTCTGGGCAATTTGGAATTTGAATTTTCAGAGCTAGGACTGCACTGATAATAGACCCTTGAATAGGAATATTTTGGAGGAAAGCTTTGCAGGATGGATCACATTTAACACACATTATTCATTCCTGCAGGAATTGGTGCTGAACTCCTCAGAAAGATGGAAACCCAGCACAACTTCACTGGTGCCATATGCTTTTTGTGAGGGTAAGTGAAAGTCACAGGCAGCAAAATCAGACAAATATTTAGGATTTGTGTCCTTGACTTCTGTTTCTCATATTTTAAACCTTTTAAAGGTTTAAACAACATCAGAAATGAGAAGTGCTTGCTGGGTAAGAGGAAGCTCTGTTCATACACACTGAGTAGGAGAATTCACACTTTTTCACTCTAGAAGCAAAGCAACCAATACCACTCTGATTCAGATGGGCCCTTCCAGGAAAACTCCATGCAAAACAGAAAATGTATGAGGATGTTGTTTGTCCTTCCCAATGGCCATCTCCAGTCTTTGCTTTCTGTAATTTTTTCTTTTTGTTTTACTAGCCAATCCTAGCAAAATTAACAATAACAGCAAATTTTGCCTTGTGGCTGCTCACAAATATTATTTGCTTGTCTGTAAATCATATTGCCTGTGAACAACACCTGATCAGGGTGCCTGACCAGGGATCAGGAGAATTTGATGTTATTATCAGTTCCAATATTGGCCCAAGAAGCAAACCTGTAGAAGACATTTTATTCCTTGGTATCCTCTTTTTAGTTTAATTTTACTGATAGCGAATGATAGCCAAAATCTTTTTCCCCTTCCTAACAGCAGCTTGAGCTTAGAAAAGTGACTGTTTTGGTCCCACCAGAGGTGGGAATGGATTGAAATCTCAAGACCAAAAACTGAATCATATCCTGTACAGGATTTCTTGGAGCAGGACATGGAAAGGACAGCACTGGAAAGCTTTCTCACATGCAAGTGTGTCTTCACAACCTCCTAGGCTACAGAAACACCCTGCATCCCACAAACATCTCACCTGGCAAGAAAAATCATGGTATTGGAGCAAATCCTGGGGTAAAGGTAATTTTACAGGGTTGAGGTAATTTTTTTTTCATTCACTTTCTCTATCTTTTTTTCCTGAAGAGTTAAACATGAATTTGGAATTTGGCTGTTCTTTACATCAGCAGAGCACAAGCAAACAGCTTTCCAAAAATCTCAGTAACAGAGAGCTTGAGCCCATAGACCTCCACAGGAGTCACTAACTGCACTCTCACCCTGTGCTTTCTGCTTCAGAGCTGCTTTGGGTCTGGCTGTTTTGGAGCACAGGAAGAATTAGTCTGTAGCCTGCCCTGCACAGGCAACATTTAGAAGCATTTCCTCCAACTTGGAAAAGTTACTTTTATTTTAGAAGAAAGCAGAGATCAACACCTAATCCCTTGACCACCAGGTGCCAGGACTTTAAGAAGAACAACAAATATCACAACAGTCCCAAAGAAAACAGTGAGAGCTGGCATTGCTGCTGCTGGAAATTTGAATTTGTGAACAAAGTTCAGGCGAGCTATTGGTTTCAGGCTCATTTTGCATTCAGGGCTGTGTTGATTTTTGAGTACTTCTGTGGTGTGACCTAAATCACTTTTATTCCACTAGTCAGGATGATTATTCCTTTGATGCAGGCTGCAGCCTTTGTGCATCTGTACTCGGTTCACTTTGGTTCCCTAAGACTCAGGCAAGAGGTTGGCATCCTCCAGTTATTACAATTATTATTTGTATAAAATAAACACAGAAAAATCTGTATGGTGCTACATGGTGGCTGTACAAAGCCAAAAACCCAACTGCAAATTTGCATTCAGGTGAGACACACACGTTTTAGACTCGGTGTTGCTCTGTTTTCCAACAAACTTGATTTGAAATATAGTTGGGCCTGTGTTAATAATGCTAGACCAGGGATCAGGAGAATTTGATGTTATTATCAGTTCCAATATTGGCCCGAGAAGCAAACCTGTAGAAGACATTTTATTCCTTGGTATCCTCTTTTTAGTCTAATTTTACTGGTTTAAAATGTAAATTGAAGATTGTGGCTGACTCCAAGGATAAACCTGATAAACACAGTAAATTAAGATGTGGTCGTGCAAGTGAAGCATTTGTACAAAATCATACCAAATATCTATAGAAAAATGTCCATTTCAATTTGGGAATTCCAAGCCTAATTGACAGATATATATATTTAAGTGTATTAACTTTTTTTTTTTCTTGTAAAGGATAATAGTAATGACCTGTTGTTGTTGTTGTTTGGGTAAAGTTTCCTGCATGTTGGGGATCCTTTGAATAAAATTCTGGCTTAAAAAACACGATCAGTATTGATTCCTGTTGAAAATACAGAGGGTTTGGATGTGGGTTTTTCTACATGGGGTCCCCATTGTGCATGTTACCACAAAACTCAAAATGTTGTTGACTGGGAGATTATACAGAACAAAGAGCAGGGCTGTCAACAGAAGAGCTCAACAGTTTCTGTCATTCCATGCAGAGAAGTAACAGCTTCTTAAAAAAGCATTTTTTTTAAGCCTGAGTATTTTTTTTTGACCCACCCCATTTTCAGGCAAACCCTTAAATTTGGATCAGGTGGGCAACCAGAGGTTGAATAGTTCCTCAGCAGAGGGGCTGTTGGTTGCTGTGCTCTCTTCACTCTTGTGAGTACTCCAATTTTTTTATCTTTCAGCTTTTTTTTATATCTAATGGTGAACATAGTCTCTCAAAAGGGAAAAGATATAAAGTCAAATTTTCAGGAATTGGATTGATTTTGAAGTGCGAGGCCCCTTGAAAGTCATTTCTGGGAGAGGAACGTTTCCTTTTGTGATGTTCCTGTTGGGATGAAAAATTATGTTTGAGGCTTTGTGGGACAGCTGCTGAGACTGAGAGCCAGTTGAAACTAAGAAAAGAGGTAATAATGAGCAAAAAGTGGCATGAGTTCAAAACAGGGTAATTTTTTGTTTGCTGGGGAGGAGGGTGGTGATGTCAGGTGGAATTAACTCAAGCCAGCTTTCTAAGGAAAGAAAATCCCTGCTGCTGAGAGTAGAGTCCTTTCCCAGGGCAGAGCAGGATTCGTGCTCAGTACCTCCAACACCTGAAGTCTGAAGAGTTGGGATTTAATAAAACAGTTAAAGAAGCAACTGTAATATTCAAAAGTGATTAGGATGGCAGCAGGATTGCAGGAGAGAAAAACTCAAGGGAGGGACAGATACAGCTTTCTGGAGGTACCAACAGGGTTTTACAGACACAAGCACCACCTTCTTTCCTTTCTCTTTTTGAATTTGTTGGCAGTTTCTTGGTTAATTTATATTCTCTCTTGAGGCCCCTATGCTAACAACACAGAAACCAAAGTTTCTTGGGAGGGAGTGTCAGCAGCTCAATATCTTTAGGTAATTCTTGTCCTAAGCTGTTCTGTGCTGTTGCAGCCTGCCCTATAAGATGTCCCCTGAGAGACAATGGCATTGCAGTCATGATTATCCCCACACCTGGGAGATCTGGGTCTTGTGTTTGGATTTATGTGGCAAAATAAACCTTCCCACATCTTTATTACTTTATCAAAAGTACCTCTAATCAATCTTCTGAGCAATCATGACAAGTCTTAAGTATCGTATCTTTTAATATATTTTTTTTTCTTTTTAGTGAGGCCCCAAATTTAAAATTGATTCCTTTTGATAGGGGACCTTCCCACCTTGCAGGAAGGTTAATGATTAGCCTGGGATAACCACAGTGTTTGAGAATCAATAGTAACTAATTTACTATTATTAGCAGTAAGGAACTTGCTGTTCCAGAAAAAGAGATGCTCAGCTGCACATTTTAGCATCACTGCCTCATGCATGGAGGCCCCAAAGTATGGGATGTGAAAGTAAAGGGGGTTTAATGATGACTGGGTCCAGTTCATCTGATGGCTCTCAAAGCTACAATCTCACTATTATCTCCTGATTAATGTCAGGCATCAAATTCACAGTTGCTAACTATGACTGTCCATGCCAGACTTTATCTGTGCTGTGAGGTGTCAGTCCCATTTAGATGGGATCAGCCTGCAGTGAGAATTATTTTTACATCATTTTAGCAGCTCTCGTGGATATTCTGCATGGGATGTCCAAAAGTTATGCACCCAGGTTTGAGCCAGTCACCTCAGGCTCCCTTAATGCTCCCAGGAATACAAGAGCTCCTTCCAGAGTGTGATTTTTCTGACCTATTTTAGACACCCCCCCCCCATCTCAGGATAAGATAAATTGCTCTCTGGAGATACCTGCTTCTCTCCACTGATAATAAACAGAGCTGAGGGTCCCTGCCTCAGACCCTGGGCAGATGGTGACTAAATTAGAGCAAATGAATCACACCTTTGCTGTCATTCATGAGGAGTGAAACAGGATTAGCCTCTTCATTTGTGTGGCAGGGGGGGAGGAAGGGAAGCAGGAACAGGTAATTAACGTACCTCCATGTACAATGAAGGAGCTTCAGTGCTGTCAAAGTGAAAAGGTGAGGGGTTTATTTCACTTAAGAGTGTGGGCAAGATTTCCAGATCAGCACTAGCCTAATCAGAAGATGAAAAGTAATAATTAAAGGCAGAAAAGGTAACAAAAGGCAGAATCTTGCCCAAACACTTCATTTTCCTCCCAAAGCACCCATCAGTCATGTGTGAAGGGAGCCCCTTAAGCTCTCTGATAACCAAAACTGATGCTTATAATTAGTTATACTTAGCTGGTGTTCTTTTCACTAAACTTTTAAACCTCCTCATAAATGGGGGTGAATATTGTTGTCCTCAATATATAGAGGGTAAAACTGAGGCATAGTGTGGCTGTAATGTGTCAGGGATGGTGTGAATAATCAGTACTGAAGCTGAAATTAAATATTCAATATTCAGTTCAAATATTTTAATCCCTGTCCTTAGACCTAAGCACCAACTCATGGTGCTTTTATCTTTCCTCTCTCCACATTGTCAAATGCAGAATATGAACTTGCTCCTGTGGCTTTTTAAATTTTGGAATGGCTTCCAAACTTCTTAGAGGCTCGAGTTTGTTTGTTTTGGTTTTTTTGTTTGTTGTGGGTTTTTTGGTGGTTGTGGTGGGTTTTTTTTGTTTTGTTTTGGGTGGGTTTTTTTGGTGTTTTTTTTTGTTTGTTTGGGGGTTTTGTTGTTTTTTGTTTGTTTTGTTGTTTTGTTGTTGTTGTGTTTTGTTGGGGTTTTTTTGTGAAGGCCATGAAACAAATTCAGCTTTAATTGTCATAGGAGCTGCTAGACAAATCTTAGATAGAAAATCTAAGTAGAATCAGTTCTGTACAGAAGAAAACATTGTGGAACTGAAGTGCAGCTACCTCTTGTACAGGGAGAAAAAGTTACTGAACAAATATGCTTGGGTTATTTTATCTGCTGATTCCTTCAAAAAAATCAAATCATCTAGTCTCATTTTATAAATATGAGTTCCAAGATGCATTTTAGTATCCTCTTCTGCTTGTATTGCAAAGAGGACACCTTAATAAGTGTGATTCCTAGAGCTGATGGGAGAGACCACATCAAGACAAGGTGTGTGACCACCTGACTTTCGTAGTGCAGCTTGTTCTAGCACTTGGCATTGTGTTGTGAGAAACACAATGTGTTTCAAGTGCTGTGAGAAAGTACCTCAAAATAGCTCAAAATTCAGTGATGAGGCGTGTTAGAAATGTGAAATCAGGCTAGAAATACTGAACCTTAATTGAAATACAAATGCAATCAGAAGGGCAAGGACTTTTAAAAATTAAATTCAAGAACTGAAAGCACAGCGGTCTCAAACAAAATCGTGTCGTTTCAAACCCCAAATATGAAATTTGGTAGGTCTAGCTGAAATTTTGAAGGGAGGTCTGTGTAAAGTGACACCTGATGAGTGTTTCAGGGAAGCAGTTTTTTTCCTGTGGTAGTTAGTGCTGCAGAAATGAAAATGAATGAAATAGAATCCTCTTGCAGCCCTAATTTTAAAATGCCATGAAATGTGACAGACACAGGTCTGGGCAGCAATGCTCCACGAAGGGCTATGAAATGACTCTTGCAGAGCACCAGTGACTTTAATTGCTTGTACTACAGGCTGAGGTGCCTGTCAATGAACAATGACACTGCAACGAGGCAAGGGCACCAGGACTCCAGGTCAAAACAGGACAAGCCCTCGTGCTCTGAGCTAATATAGGGATAGCCTGTGGTCTTGCTGAGATGTTTGAAAGGAATAGATGGCAAACCAAATAGGGTTTTCTTTAAATCAGGAATATTTTTATTTTTTTTACAGCTCTTGAAGTCCCTGTTGAGTCGCTTTCTAAGCCAATGAACTGATTATCCCCAAATACTTTAGTAGGGAAGAGCATTTTGTGTTCTGATTCTGCGAGATCCTAACTGCATTTCCACTCCTGTTGAAATCATTAAGTATGCTCAACGTTTTTTAAAAAAGGATTAAGCCCTTTATTTTATTATTTTCTATTTTATTTTTAGTAGGCATTATCTTCATAGAGAGAATTCTTAAAAACATCATAGTTTCCCTTGTGATAGTGAGGAAAACTTTTTTAAAGAGTTTGATTTTCATTCTAAATTAAACATCAAAATGAGGGAAAAAAAAAGGATCATGTTTTTATTTTTTTAAATAGACAGATGAAAGATTTTGTTATTAATAATTGACATGAAAGCCTTTCGTCTTGAACACTGGTGTATGTAAACCTCAATAAAATCCTAAAAGTGCTTTTGTAGAACAAGAACAGTCACAAAAATCTGAATAAAGCCACCTTTTCAAAGAACATGATGAGAAAGGGGAAAACTCTTAGATGTGCAGAGCAACACATTTTACATTCATGCCCTAGTTATTAGGAAGCTTTGAAGTATTCACTGTTATTGAATACAGTGTGTACTGTAACTCATTTGGTGCCTTCATGTGGAGCTGAAAAGTTCTAGCCAAAGTGCTTTGGCTATTTTGTGAGCATAAGGATCTGGATGAGAGGAGAAAAAATGGTGTTCCAGTCTAAATCTCATGTAGTCCTGAAGGTCTGACCTTGAGAATTATCACAGCAAAGCTTACATGAAACTAAAATAATAAGCACTTGAAGGAAGGGTGGGTCAGGAAAGGAGACTTTTTCATTTTTGGATTATGTTTTTAGGTCTTAAATGCAAAGGATAATATGAAAACAGTTTATGCAGTGTTACACTGGCTTTCAGAAAATGGTATAAATGGAAGACTGTCTACAGAACAAACCGAAATTGTCTTGTAATCCAGCAAAATTCCATTGGAACAAAATGAGTTACCTGCACTTGGGGCAATTTTTGGGGTAGGTTTCAGACCATAAACCAGGACTGCCTTCAACTCAGTAAGACACAAAACAGCTGGTAGCTCTGGACTGCTTGATTAATTGTTCCCATCTCCTTGGGAAGTAGGGATGCTGCAGGATCATATTTGAGAAAGCAACAGTAAGAAACTCATTACTGGCCCAACCCTGCTGTTTTTTTCATGTTCACCTATGAAATTATCCACTGGAGCCCAGATACCATTGAGTGGCTGTCCATTAGGTGAACATTACCTGCAGTTGGGGTCTATCCTGGCTGACAGCTTGCTTCTTCAAGCCTGTTTCCATACTGTGCTCTAGAGTATCCCAGAAATTATCTGCTTTCAGGAGCTGACAGCAGTATTTAGTGCTCTGCCTCTGCCTACCCCTAGCTCTGCAGAAGCCCTCTCCCTGCCAGGTGTTCCAGTGCTTGCCAAAACAGGATTGATGTGCTCATGTGGTTATGTGGAAGCACTTTCTGATGTGCTGAGATTATTGCTTTTTTTTTTTTTTTTTTTTTTTTTTTTCTGAGTAAATGTCATGCTGTTGGTTCTTGCTTGGTTCCAACTGGTGCCCCCTGGTAGAAATGTGTGCAGCCCATACCAAGCCCTGTGGACCTTCTGGTCAGTCTGGTGTCTGCTTTACTCAATTTCTTTCCTCCAGATTGCTTATGATTTATTTAATATCAGTGTCTGTGTGTAATGCTCTGGAAGCAGTGCCTGTGGAAGTGAGCCTAATGGAGCAGCCATTCATCTTCAGAGGACCTGCAAGTAGCAGTAATTTAACCTGCAATGAAAGTAGTTATCCTAAACACAGGATGGCCATTTTGGTGTTTCCAACCTTCCCAAACACAGTCTCCCATTTCTTTTCATTCCTCAGAAAGAGCACAAAAGTCCCTTTCCTCCAGATATTTTGTCTGAAGCAGTGTAGGAAAAAAACAAAAACCAAAACCAAACAGAAAAAAACCCATAAAATAAAAACCACAAAAAACCCAAAAAAACCAACCAAACAAACAAAAAACAACAACAACAAAAAAAACACTACACACACAAAAACCCCACAAAAAAAAAAAAAAAAAAATCCCACAATGTTTTTATTCCACTATGTCCCTACCCTTGGACAAGACAGCAGGATTGGCTCACCGTTGGTTTTACCAGAATTCGTGTTTGAACCCCTGTAGTACAAGTGGCAACACATGTTCCTCCACTCTGGGATTGCCCTAATTTATTCAAAACAATGATCAGGCAGCTCAGTTTTAGGGTGCAGGAACAGATTATTTCCTTCAGTAATCGGTGTATAACTGGATTCCCGTAGACATAACAAAATAGCTTCTTAGTAATTTCCTAGTTATTTCCCTAGTTATCCATAGGCATTTCTCAAGCAATGCCTTTGATTTGTTGCAAGCCTGGAGGGAAAGAAGCTGACCCTTCAGCATTGGCAATTATTTTTCCTGGGAAACTGGGATACATTCTTTTTTTTCTCCCCTTCACTGTGGTCTTAAACGTATTAAGCAAAATGAAACATGTATTTGTAAAGCCTGTTTGAATGATTGTGATAAGTAACTGAAACGACCATAATTCTTTCTAAGAGCACCAGTGGTTTCTGGGCTGTTTGCTGGACTCTAAGCATAGGGAGGAACTGAGTGCTCCCACAATATTGTTATGAAGGCATTTTATCAGAAAAGCAAAAAAAGCCCTCTTTAGTGTGTACCTTGCTCTACCTTTGGGAGCTGGAATTTGCTACGTAGGTTCTCATGTGGCACTAAAGTGGGAAGAAATTTAAGAGGAAGGGATTGTGTCACGTCAGTGTTCACTCAATATCTAAATAAAAATATTTGGGCTGAAGTTTTACAAACCATGTTTTATCAGTGAACTTCTTTTGACACTTCAGCTGGCTGATCCTGCAGTTGGGAACACCTTTATCCTCTAGATTTTTTAAAGTGTGGGGGTTTTTTTGTTTGTTTGGGTTTTTTTTGTTTTGTTTTTGTTTTTTTTGTTTGTTTGTTTGGGGTCCTTTCTCCTTTCCTTTTTCTTTTCCTTTTTCTTTTCCTTTTTCTTTTCCTTTTTCTTTTCCTTTTTCTTTTCCTTTTTCTTTTCCTTTTTCTTTTCCTTTTCCTTTTCCTTTTCCTTTTCCTTTTCCTTTTCCTTTTCCTTTTCCTTTTCCTTTTCCTTTTTCCTTTTTCCTTTTCCTTTTTCCTTTCCTTTTTCCTTTCCTTTTTCCTTTCCTTTTTCCTTTCCTTTTTCCTTTCCTTTTTCCTTTCCTTTTTCCTTTCCTTTTTCCTTTCCTTTTTCCTTTCCTTTTTCCTTTCCTTCCCTTCTCCATCCCTTCCCAGCAATATAGCAGGGTCAATCAAACACCTGTGTGTAAACACCTGAGCACAGAGTGATATCATGGCACAACCAACATTTCAGATGGGGTGGTGTCTGTGCCTTCCCTTAGAATGAACCCCCAAACAACCATATGATTTATTTCTAGAACAATTAGAACAATCAGCTCTTTCCTTTTTTTAATGAAGATAAATCAGCTAGGTGAGATTTCAGAAAAAAAAAAAAGTGTCAACACTCATTTGATCACTGTCAAACACAGTTTCAGCTTGTGGCAGAGTGTGCCAAAAGAAGAAAACTTTGGGTGGATGGATTTCTAGATCTAGAAGAGGCAATCAGTTCTAATGAGTAGGTGGCTACTTTTCATCTTTTTTTTTTTTTTCCTTTTGTAGATTATATGTGCCTTCCAGATGGTAAATATTTTTAGTTCCTATTTTTGTCCTTATTTCAAAGGAGATTTGGAGATCTCAGAGGAAGCATGTTCATTTTCCATTATGCCAGTTTAAAGCCTCTAATGAAGTTTGAGAGCAGGATTTGGCCCATAAAACATATTTTTGTCTATGATACATATTGCACAACCCCCCAAGGAACTGCAATAAATGCACTTATTGAACTACTGTAACACTAAAATATGCTGCTGGGCCCTTTGCTTTTTTCTATACTAGGAAGTTTCTGAGAATTGTTGTTTACATCAGCACTTGTGCAAATGGGAAACCAAATCATTAATTTATAAAATGGCATCTGGAAGTCTTAATTTCTGATTGATCTAGCTCCCTCTGGATTTTCCATGTCATCCAGCACCATAGCTTTTGAGCATAATGTAGCTTAAGTAGGTTAATATTCCATGAATCAGAGAGGATTTCAGGGAGGTTTCCACTCTGACAAATTCTTCACTTTGACTGAAGAATCAAAATGATTCCTTCTTAAATAGCCTTCAAGCCAAAGGTTTTTTTTTGCTTTTTACCTAAAAAAGTAAAAATTTACCAGGTAAATTTGAGCAGTTCATAATTCTGGCTATGGATGGATCTCCTTTTGCAGAGACTCCAGAGACTCCAGATAAACACAAGCTCCTGCTGTCAGTGGAGTTGGAGCTCAGAGACAAAGGCAGGGCAGGGGGTCTGGGGAGGCTGCCTGTGCTGACCCTTTTTTAATTCTGCACCACATTTAACTGCCCTCCACTTCTTGTGTGCTCAGGCCTTTGATGGGATAAGGTCAGAGCAACATTTTTCAGTTTGTCACTACTCTAGGCTTTGGGGTTTTTGTGTTGATGGGGTTTTTTTGGTGTTTGGTTGGGGGGGGGTATTGTTTGTTTGTTTGAGGTTTTTGTGTGTTTTGTTTTGGTTTATTTTTGTTTTGTTCTGTTGATTTTTTGGGGGTTTTTTTGTGGGTTTGTTTTGATGTGGTTTTTTTGTGGGTTTTTGTTTTGTTTTGTTTTTCTTTTGTTTGGTTTGCTTGGGTTTGTTTGGTTTTTTTTTTTTTTTTTGTTAATGCTAGGAGAGTGTGTGTGTTTTAACCCAGATTCTGTTTCTCAGCTTTGACTGTTGGCTGCTCCCAGATGCCCAGGCTGGGTCTCAGGTGGAAGGCAGCAGGTGTCACCCTCTCCAAACAGGAAATTTCACAAGCATCTCCCTGCTGAGTGGTAGAGGCAGTCCTGCACCACCTCTCCTTAAGGAAAATAACCTGGTAACAGTGTTTTCTCACTTCAGCAGCTCTTCCAGCAGTGTCTTGGTTTGGAAAGACAGGTATCTTCCAGGGAAAGCTGGAGTTTCCCTTAGAATGGGGAATGTAAACACCTCACCCCCTGCCAAATTATAATTTTGCAATCAAGGGCTTTCAGGCAAAGACTTTGGGAACAGGAATAACAGTTCTTTACTAGGAATATTAACAATACAAATGTAGTAGAAAACAAAACCACCCAACCAAACCAGCAAACAAACAAACAACAATTTTGGAAAACCCTGACAGAGTCAGAGCTACAACCTGACACCCTGTTGGTCAGGGTGTTGGGAGCAGTCCCAAAGTGAGTCCTCCTGGAGTGGCAGAGGTGGTTCTGGTGGAGCAGAGATGATCCTGTAGAACAAGGGTCCAGGGGTGGTGAGGAGGGGTTTGGTGATAGTGAGGAGAGGTCTGGTGATGGTGAGATGGGGTCTGGTGATGGTGAGACAAGGTCTGGTCTTCCTCCCAGAAATCCAGTGGAAGCTGGATGTTTTCGTGTCCCTGTGTCTCAGTTTTACCCAGGTAGAAAACTGCCTGCCCCCCACTGCCAGGGGGGATGTGATGCGTCTCACAGTAGGATGATGGAATGCCGGGTATAGCCTGGGGAGGTGCTAATGGCCCATTATCAGAAGGCATCTGGCCTCTTTCCCCTTGAGTTATAAGAGATTAAAAAAAAAAATCTCCTCAACTGCTTTTAACAGATGAAAATAGAATAGACACCTCTGGCTCCACAACCCAAGACACAGCAGAGAGCAGTGGGGTGACCAGCCATGGGGTGAAGTGAGGGGCAGCCCACCCCCACCCTTGCGCCACGCTCCTGAGCAGCCCTGGCTGATTTCCCCTCTGTGTGAGGCAGAGCTGCCAAGCTCTGCACGTGGGCAATCAGTGGGAAAAGCTGAGCCTCCTGCACCTCTGGCATCTGCCCCAGGAGGCTGGAGCAGCCAGCCCTGCAGCAGAGCAGTGGCAGTGCCCCTCTCCTCCCTCTTCCAGGAGGGCAAGCACTGGTCCCTGTTGGACTGGGGCTGCTGGGTGCATCCTGCCAGGAGCTGAACTGGGATTCACTTGTTCAGTCAGTCCTGCTTGCAGGAGGTGGCTGAGAGCTGCACTGGGACAGAGAGGCTCTGAAACAGAGGATGTGGTAGCCCAAACACAGGAGAGAAATTTAGGCAAGCCAAGGTGCAGGTGTGGGTTACTTTGGGCTGGGCTGGTCTGGTGCTCCCTCTCCTCACAGGCACACCTAATGGATTACATTTCTGTTTCAAAATCATCTTCTGATGAAGCCATAACCTCTTTTCCCCTCTGGCATTTCCAGATATGAAGGGTTTTTTTTCCTTAATCTTAGATGCACGACCTGGCAGTGTGTACATTCCATATCTTTTCTGTGGCTGAAGTCCTGGAGGAGACCAGTGCTGTATCTGCATCAGCAAATAGCACAAGCTGTTCCTCACAGCAAATCTGCTTCTGTCTCGTGGTGCTGATGTGTTCCAAGCTTTTGGACAGTGAAAGCAGAGAGGAACTCCTCCTAGCCCTAGCCTGGTCCTGAGCAGCAAAGACCCCACTAACAGCTGGACTGACTCCCCAAGTGTTTGCTTACAGGGAAGAGTTACTGCTCCAAATGAAAACACTGATGCAGATGCAGCCCTGCAGCATTTGCATCCTCCTGTATATTGACAGTGTTCTCTGAAATATGTCATTCTTGGGAAATTTCAGCAGGCCTCTTTACTCTGTGTCAGGGTATTGAATGAAAATAAAGGTTGTTGCAGGGTCAGCCATTGAAAAGGTGTTTTCAAGCCATCCCTCTGGCTTGGCACTTAGACCTGCCAGCCCTGCTAACTCTTGTATCTGTGTAGGACTAGCTGTAGAGCTATGAACTATGCAATTCCAGTCCTCATCCCCTCCCTTTTAACTAGGAATGCCACTTGTAACACAAAATCCAGTGCTTTTCTCAGTACCAAATAGATTAGATCTGCTGTGTCGCCCTTGTCTAGAAAATTGTATCAAAGGAGGGTGTCAAGTTTGTCAACTCCTACCTTTAGCAAACTTGTGTTGCATTTTATCTTACTCTCTACTTATGTCACTATTTCCTGATTTGCAATTCTCTTGTCAACATTTCCCACTGCAGGTTTCTTGCCTGAAGCTTTCTGTACCAGTCAGGTCAGGGGAAGATGCACTGAGGGAAGAGAGTTGCTCACTTCTTCCCCAGTCCTTAAATGCAGGTATGATGTCAGAGCAGCTAATAATGCTGCCTAAACTTGGATTTTTCTTTGAAGCATCAATAAATAATTTGTGGCTTCCTGTCCTTTTTTTTTTATTTTTTTTACACAAATGTGCAGACATTAGCTGCTGTTTTAACATGAGTGCATCTAGGTCCTTTGCTTTTTCTCCTGCTTCAGCTTTGTATAAGTTTACCACTTTTCTTGTTTTTAACTATCCCACCCTTGACAACAGGTTTGCCAACATGACTCTTATCAAAAAGAAAGTTTAGTTTATGAAAAATCTCTTCAAGTTTGTGGGGGTTTTTTGTTTGTGTTGTGTTTTTTTTGGTTTGGGGTTTTGGTTTTTTTGGGGTTTTTTTTGGGTTTTTTCAGTTTCTGTTCCTCCTTCTTTACAGAGCAGCAGCTTTTCCTTTTGGCTTCATGTGAGCGAAGAATCACTTACAATTTATTTTCATTTCTTTGCAGCCTGTTGGACTCTGGTTGTTCTCACTTAATCCTTATTGCCAGCTATGAGCATAGCCTTCTTTCCAGTAAATACCTTCTTCCTCTCCTTGAAAGCTTTCTGTTTCCTTCTGGTGCACTTAAAAACATTGCTACTAATCCAGTTGTGCTCAGAGCCCTTCTCTGTAATTCCTCCCATGTGCAAAATACAAATTCTATCCCATTTGTGTGCTTTTGGGGCTACAAGTTACAAAGCTTCTGCACTCAGGAATTTCTTACCTTTTCAGTCCACATTTTGTTTACTAGTTCAACTTTCTCAATCTTTTGAAGGCAGAAACCTTAATTATGGATCAGGGAGGGAAGGGTGTGTGCTTCTTCCATTCAATTTGTGTTTAATCAGGTTATTATCACTCAAGACGCACTTATTTTCCAAATCATTTTGTAATTTATAAAAACAAAGTATAAATAGCATCACCTGCTGTTAGTTTTAGGGAATTTCTGGCTCTCCAATGTCTTCTGGAACTTTCTGTAATTAGCCCAGCTTATTAAGTTAATCAGCACTATAATTTGGGGTCTTTTGAGGAAAACTAGGAGATGCAGCAGACCCTCAGAACCAACTGTTTTTTCTGTCCCCCTGCTCAGTGTTTTTATGACCTGAAATAATTTGTTGTTACTGGAGCAAATGTGCATGCATGTATCCACAGGAAATAAAACTAGAAAACAAGTTGTTGTGCCTTTAGGAACAAATTCTATTTAAAGCCTTCACATGATTGAGACCTGCAGAGTGGACCTGACAGGGGAAAAATCTGCAAAATTGTTGAAAAGTTGAAAACTTATTTTCCTTTCGGTTGTCACCTGATAAGGAAAACAAAAGCCAGTTGGACTCTTTGATATTGGCAGAAGTCTACACAATAAAGTGGAGAAAAAGACCTCTGAAAAATTATGCATGTACATAATCAACTATATTTCATCAGATCTAGAAAGGATTCAAGACACACATTTGTTGAGCAAGATAATCTGTTGTGCTTTAAACAACACTTGTCAAGTAGTTATTAAAAACAAAACAGGTGAGTTTCTCAAAGAAGCCCAGAAAAAGTGAAATGCAAACCCCAAGTGCCTAAGGCTCCTCGCTGTGTTCTAGAATCAGAGCTTTAACAGATTTGTGTCCTCCATGGCCTCTGATTTTCATTTGCACCTCAAAGATGCACCAACACTCTTCTGGGAAGGAAAGTGACCATTCAGTTCAGATTCATACAGTCAGTGTTTTTTAATTTTTTTTCTTTGATGGCTGGAGAGGGTGTATTTCAAAACTCATTTCAGCCACAAGCTGTCTACAAAGAAACAGAAAAGAGTTTGGGAAAATACAAACAAGTAACAAGTTATTGCTATTTATACTGATTTTTTTTCCCATCTTTTTTTTTTTTTTTTTTTGGTTGGTTGGTTGGTTTATTTGGTTGTTTTGTTGTGGTTTTTTTTTCCTAAAGACAGAGCAAGTTAAAAAATATGGTGGGGAGTTATTGTGTTGGCAGTGGTATGTGCATTTTCTAAAACAAACAATTTAAAGGCCCATTAAACAAACGTCTCTTGCTCTTGACATGAGATCACAGTGCTGCTATCTGCTTTTTAAAGCCTGATTTACAACAGAAGGTGCAGGGTGGAATAAAAATCTGTGAGAAGCCTCTGATTAGGGCAGTTGTAAACATCTCCCCTGCCAAAGAGGTGCTTTTATCTATAGGTAATGGGCAGAGCCATATTTTCTGGATGTTCTTCCAGCAGCATTATTCTGCCCTGACCAGGCTCAAGTTAGAAATCCAGATTTGTTGCATTGTTTTACAGTGATTACTGTGTGAATAACCCTTGATACAGGTTTGGTCTCACAGGTAATATTGGCAATGATCTTATTTTGTGATGCAGGAAGACAGGAATGGAATATGTATCACACATTTATTCTCCCTATTTATCTGTGACCCAGCTGACTGGTGTGAGCAACACTGTAATGGCTAAAGAGTGGCAGGCATGTATTTGTGAGTTTGGAATAATATTCAGTGATCCTGCTTTTTTTTTTTCCTAGGGAAAAGGAATAAAAAAGATCATTATAACAGGTTGTTATCAATTGTTCTGCTGATAATCTCTGATCAAAGGTATCAAACACTGAAAGTCATCACAGGCAGAGCACCACAGGCTCACAGGGTGTGGGGCCAGATGGTTTGCAGGGTATGAAATATGGGTGGCTGCAAACATCCCCCCAATATCTTTGCTTTCCCACCTACAGGAGGACACAGCATCCTCAGGGGGTCTTGCTGGCTCGAGGGGAAGCCAAAAGGAGCTCAGCACTTCAGAAGTGCAAGGATAAAAAGCAGGCAGGGCTCAAGGATTGCTTGCCTCACCCACCCAAAGGTTAGGCAGCTGGGCTCTCCACACTCCTCTCTGACATGTTTACACTGGAGGTGAAGCCCAAACACTGCTGGGTTTGAGGCCTGAACTTGCTTGACTGTTGACTTTGCTAAAGCCAGATTTGAGGGCTCCTTTGCTCTGAGATGTTCTGAAGATTGCTGTGCCCTGCAGGGTCAGCACGGTGAGGTGCCTATATGCAATGTCAATAGACTTGGGCAGCTAGGCTTAGCTTTGCTCAGCCTGGCAGAGCTGGAACCTTGCTTTGGAGTTTTCTGATCCCCCCCCAATGCTGCTGTGAGAATCCTTGCCTCGGCAGGAACCAGCTCCCACACCCCACGCTGTCAGATGGCTGCTCAGCCACTAGAAAAACACAAAGTCCCTGCAGAGTTTTCTTTCTTGAGAGCAGGTAGCTATGCAAAACACAGCAAAACACGAAGGCAATTGTTGTTTTTTTTTTTACAAAGGTGGGGTAGGGAGGCTGGGCTGGGAGCTGTCCTTAGTCATTAACAGAGAAATGCAGCCCAGCAGTGAGATCCCCTCAGCCTGCTGCAGCCACACAGCTTCAACACACTTCTCTTGGTGCTCTCCTGGCTCAGGAAGGCACCCCTGCAGCAGAGCCCTGGCAGAGCTAAGGAGATACCCACACATTAACTCCTAGATATCCACACTGCCTTTGCCACATGGCATTTAATTGAATGTGGAGATTTGCTGGGTTTCTCTGGGCTGGAAAATTAATTTGTTTGTTTCTTGGTTTGTTTGTAGAAGCAGGACCTGATCAAGGTCACCATCACAAAAGATGGAGGAGCTTTCTGAGGTCATTTGGAGCATGCAGATAAGCTCCTGCCATGAGACTTCTCTTTTTTTGACTCCCTTTGCTTACTCCAGAGGGGCTGGCTGTTGCCAGCTGATCAGTAATGTCATTTTTAGCATTCCTTGTCTTGTGGGGTAATGCCAGCGCGCAGAGGAGTCCTGACCTGCTCATCACACTACTGAGTGCTCCATCCTCCACCTCCAAGGTGGAAGTTAAAAAAGCTAAACCACCCTCACAGGAAGAAGGGACTTTCTCTAGAAACTGTTGGGGGTCCCTGTAGAAACAAACAAACCAATCTATGCCCTTTTTCCTTCAATTCATTCTGTACCAGGAGCCATAGATGCACCCTACAAGAAGGTTTAAGTTTTATGTCAGAGGCAGATCCTGTTCATGGTGGTCTAAATTCAACCATTAGGATCAATTGTTAACAAATACTTACCCTATTTTATTTTTTTCCCCTGATTTTTTTTTTCCAGCTGCAAATTTCAATAAGACTGTTCTAGTTAGGATCACACAAGATTTTAGGCCAACACTTATTTTCAGTTGCTGCAGGCTTATAGTGAAAATTATCTAGGTTATGGTGTTCTCTCCCTCTCCACCATTCCCTTTGGGCTTTTGGCCAGTCCAGAGCTTTCTCCAGTGTTACAACTTCTGCTCTTTCTTCCTTTGCTCTAAATCAATATAATTCAAGGGAAAGAACTTCTTCCCATCTCTCATTCTAAGATGTCTTCCTGTCAGGAGTTTATATCCAATATTTATCTTCAGTGCACTTGTCTTAATGTGATCCCATTACTTACAGAGATAAGCCAAGCAGTCATTTTCAATTTATTATTATTAGGAATAGGAGAATTTCAGTGATATTAGTAATTCCAGTCCTAGTTCAGGACTTCACTAGTGCTAGAAATTATGCAGCCACCCTCAATGCAGTCTTCTAATATTAATGTTACTAAAAAGAGTAACATTAGTACTCGAGTCTGTAGAAAGAAAAGGATGTTGAATTTTGCTATTGGGGAAGTAGAGGGACAGCAGAGGGGAAAAAAATGATTGTTCAGGTTATTTAAAACAAATTTATTAAGATGATTACTGTCAAAAAGGATAGCTAAGCAGTCAGGCATGCGTTCAAAACTGCAATTTTTAATTCCCTTACTGTGTGATTCTATTATTATTTTTATGTTTTGTGGGGAAAAGGATCAGGAGACTGTCATGGTTTTGATTTTTGCTCTGAATAAAAGCATTGATGGGCAAGAAAAGGAAGACACTCGGATACATTTGCTATTAAAGTAAAAGCAATGTTCAAGGGACAAGTGGTTTGGAGGTTTTTATTTTGTTTTTCCATGGAAATTCTTTAGATTGTAGCTTTAGAGTCTTGCATTGGCAGAGCTGAGTGGGTGGGAAATAAGCAGGTAGGGTTTGCTGTGTGTCACTCCAGGACTGAGGCTGTGTCTTATGAAGCCCTCCAATTTGTACTTTTTTTTTTCCCTGGCATGTAAATCCAAACTTGTAGTGATTTAAATGTCCAGGCTTATATTTCAGTGTACCACCACCACTTTTTTTTTTTTTTTTTTTTTTCTGGAAAAGTGCACAGGGAAGTGTGGTAATGATCATTTCCTCTAATCTCAAAGAAAAGGAAAAGTTGAGGAGTATATTTACATTGTTGATTGGTTGTTTCCTTTGGTTTGTTTTTGTGGGGTTGGTTGGTTTTTTGGCTGGGTTTTTTTAGTTTTGCAGCTTTTCCCCCATTTTCAGAAGAATTTCCTATATCTGAAGGGTAGAAATAATTCTTCACATTAAAGGAAAGAGACCCATGGTAGTACAGGATGACACACAAGAGCTAGGTTCTCCATCCTGATGGATTTTGTTTCCTTCCTGGCACTTCCTCCCCACAGGCTCTGAAAAACTAAGGTCCCTGTTCCTGAGGAGTTCATGTCTGTGAGGATAAGTGCTCTCTTCATCAAGTAAATGAAGAAAATCCAAGTGGAAAGGCTTAGCAGGGACATAGCTGTTGTGTTTCGTTATTTTTTAAGGCCTTTTTAATTTTTTTTATCTGTTTGAGTGGAAAAATTTTGCACCTGTATCACAGACTCTTGGCCAGCCCCTGGATTTCAGTTCTTAATTTGACAAAATTGCCCAAAGGTCCCATCTCTAACGAGGCTGCAGTGACTTTGGAACAGTCAGAACAGTCATAAGGACAGAAGTAAGAATGCCTTGAAAAGTGGCTTAAACACACATTCACCACTGATTTAAAAACCACTCCTGCCCTTGGAAACCCTGTGACTGGTGTGTCATGTTATAACACAGTGTCAGCCCTTTACTCAAAGTCAGCATTACACCAGAGGGCTGTGTGATGACTTTCAGACAGCCAAATACCTTTTTTTTGCTATTTTACTGAGTTGGTTCAAATTGCCAGAGCTATTAACAAAGCAAAGAGAACTGTTATATTTTTATATTGGAGCATAATTATGCTACCAGCTAGCTGTCTAACTTATCTCTCTGTCCCTGGTAGCTGACTGTAAGAACGATTCTTATCGTCGGGAATATAGTTGATTTAAACCCAGAATATATGAAAACTTCACTTAAGTTCTCTTCCTCTGTGCAGTGTTGATAGAAGTGGTGTGCTTCCAGATTTTTAATGGTTACTCATCTGAACATTACACCATTTTGAGTCACTAGATATTCCAATGTGTTTGTTTAAGCATTCTTTTTAATGGAAAGTTTGGGGGAAAGCTTAACTTCGGAAATTTAAGTGCTGAGGTTTATTCTTTTTATACATTTTAACCTCATTAAAACATATAATGTGAACTTAAAAGGGATGTAATTCACCTAAACAGATTTCATCCATGATCTCTATCATAGCAAAAGGTGATCTTCTTCTGTGCCAATGTATCTGTATCCTGAGCTTTGCCTTGAGAACACAGCGATGAGTTTGAGGGATTTGAGAGTTGGGTGCCTCTGAAGAGTTTGTCCTTCTGCTGTCTTTCTGACAATCTCATTTTAAATATGTTGCATGTTAAGGGAAATAAATTGAGTCATCTATAAAGAAGTTCCTTTAATCACTAACACTTCACCACATGAAGAACAGAACAAATATTAAGAGGTGAAAATGGAAAAGAATACAAGGCATTACATTTTTATTTTTTGCTTATGTGTCTGAATTTCCTCTGTCTGACTCTAGGATCAGATCTTTGCCTTTCCACGTATCAGACTCCAGCTGGATCTCATTGTCAGGGAAATTTCTTGTGAATTTGAAGAGGAAGATGCTGGGGTTGGGGGAGAGGTAGAATTATACTTTTCAATAGCATATTTCTAAATACACAGTGAAATGCTTGGAGCAAAATCCCATATGATGTTTTACAAAGATTTCTAGACATTTGGGGTTTTTTTTTTGTTGTTGTTGTTGTTTTGTTTTGTTGTTGGTTTTTTTTGGGGGGTGGGGTTTGGGTTTTTTGTTTGTTTGGGTTTTTTTGTTTTTGTTTTGGGGGGTTGTGGTTTTTTTGTTTGGTTTTGGTTTTTGGGTTTTGGGTTTTTTTTTGTGATCCAATAGTTTGAATCCCTTCACAAGCATAACCCATTGGCCTTCTGTTAAATAAGGGCTGCACTGGACTACAAATGTGTAGTTCATCATGCTCTAGGGCCTGTGCTTACTTCTTTACACAGATGTGCATCTCAGTGGCATTTTTTGAAACTTAGGCTTTTTTTCTAGCAGGTAAATGTCAATCTCCTTGTTCTCATCACACACAACACTGAAATGAAAATGTCACATCTGGTCCCCTTGTGCCACGGTCTTTGTAGCCCTGCATCAACAAGCACAGTCCCTGAAGGAGTTGAGCAAGGCTTTGAATATATTTTGGGCCTCTGAGCCCAAATACATATAAATATATTTAAGATACCTCTGAGTATCTTGAGGTGTGTTGTTGCTCATTGGGTATTACGAGGTTATACCCATCAAAAAGTGGGGTGGGTATCAGGATAACCAATGTTGCTGTTGTTCTGTGTGAGAACAATGGACATTTCATAACCCAAGCCTCTCTCCCTGTGGTGGACTCATCATTCAACAAAGCAAGCTTGGCTCACAAATTAATACCTTGCCTGTATTTTGTTGGAAGACCCAGCTTCAGAGGTCTGGGTGATTGTGTGAGTCTGAACTGATTAAACAATGCATCTCTTTGGTCTCTGTTCTAGTTTCTGTGCTGTGGCCTCCTCCATAGATTGCCTTCTTCACTGCTCATGCAGTTTTCTCTTCCCAAGCTGTGTCTTTCAGCAGCACCCAGCTCCTGCCCATCCCTGTGTGGTGGGTGATTCTCTGATATTTCTCTGCCAGTTCAGGTGGTTTGGCAAGTTAACTGATGGTCCTGGGGTGATGAGCTGAGGCAGGTGGGGGCCTGCAGCAAGGGATAGGTTTTCCTGACCACCTTCACTGCAGGTCTCTCTAGAAATACCTCTGAATGAAAGCTGAGGAACCTCTTTCCTCTTCGTCCCTGAAGGTATTAAATCTATCAGGTAAGGACAGGTTCTAATGGGCATCATGCACATTTTCCCAAAACATCTCTAGAGTGCCTTTTAGCTAAAGGACAATATTTGCCTTTCTTGGTGCCACACCCGATTTACTCCCATTGCTCTATTTATTTCAATTTCTTTAGTACTCATACCAAAATGTATCAGAACCAACAAGTGCAAAGCTGTGACCCTCCTGTTCTCCCTCAGTGAGGAGGAGAGCACAAGTTCTCTTGTGGGACCAGGGGACAGAGGGGAGATGATTTGCCTGAAGTGTCCATGAACTTCCACACTGATCTGCTCAAATGGCTGTAGGACCCCTTAGGGACTTCTTTTCAGAGTAAAGGAGAGCCAGGGGTTTAACATAAATGCTTTTTTGACCACTTTGCCTTTGGCACAGGCATTTTGAAAGTATTGAAGATCCTTAGAAGGAAAATTAGGAGAATGGGAGAATGCACTCTTCTGCATCCCAGTGTGCAGACTTGTCATTCAGTGGACAACAGTCTTTATTGTACAGCTTTTTATTTCTTGCCCTTGTGGTGGAGGGCAAGAGGGTCTGGAGCAAGAAGGGTTGACTGGTTGGTTTCTACTGCCCCTCAGTTGGCTTTGTAATCTATCACACACAAAATGGGAGAGGATCTTATTACAGAGAAAGCCTGGGGAGGGGAAGGGAAGAAAAAAAAAACAAAAAACCCACAGTATTTTCTTTGTTTGAAAACTGTAGCAGATGTCTGTGGCAATAAAAAGGCAATTATACTCGTATTATCATGAGAGTTTCCAGCAGGAAATCTTGACAAACTCCAAGTTTACTTAACTGAGATAAATACAGTAGATAAATAGCAAACTGAATTCAGTTTACTCTTGTACACAGGTGTACTACACATTTCCTCAAGCCATGATTCACAGTCATAACCTTTCCTAATCACAGGCACAGCGAGATATGTCAGGAGTAGGAATGGGCTCATGTTATAAAATACAGCTATAGATCCAAACTTCCTTCAAAGTTTTGGTATATTTGGAGCTGATAAACAGGCTTGGATTCAGGGATTCATATCTGTATCTCTAAAGGGGAGGAACTAGAGGGCCCAATTTGTTTCCTTTTTACCCTAGACCTTTTGTGCTGCCACGAGGATGCAAGTTTTTGATTGAAAATATCTGTGGGGTATCCTCCACTGGCACAGAGCCAATGGCACAGCAAAGAATTGATTTCTTCCCCCTCTTACAGCAGCCTGGAAAGCAACTGCTCTCTGAGGCTGCTCTGATTTATACTGGGAGCAAGGTAGACCCTGGAAGCACTTGGAATCTGGGAGGCCCACAGATAGCATGCAGTTCAGTGATATAAATGAGGGGTAACATTTTGGGAATTTGGAGAGCTCTGCTCTTGGAGTGAGGATGCCAAACAGTACTTCAAGTAAAATACTCTGTTATTGTTTCCAAGCAAAAAAAAAAACCCAAACCAAACCAAAACAACAACAACAACAACAAAAAGTAAAAGCCAGCTGTTCACTGTTTTGCAAGTCACTTCAACTAGAAAATCACTAGTTATGTCTAGATAACCCACCACATTCTTCTTTGCTGAATTAGTTCTTTTCACCCCAGTGAGATCCATTTATATATCAAGAGTAACTTCAAATCAAATTTGAAGAAGCCTCTTAAGTTTTTTTTTTTGTTGGGTTTTTTTGGTGGGTTTTTTTTGTTTTTGTTTTTTTTTTGTTGTTGTTGTTGTTGTTGTTGTTGTTTGTTGTTGTTGTTTGGGGTTTTTTGTGGTTTTTTTTGTTTGTTTGTTTGGGTTTTTTGGGTTTTTGTTTTTTTTGTTGTTGTTGTTGTTTTTTTTTGTTTTTTTTTTTTTAAACAAACAGCAGCTCAGAATGTGCGTGCTGTTTGTCTGGCTCTGCTGCTTACTTGCATATCAGATTTACCCTCTGCCCACACCAACATCTGAAAATCCATTGGTCATTGCGGCCGCGGCTAAATTCTGGCGTAGTCGTTTTATTATTAGAATAATGAGCTTATTACAGCCGAAATTAAAAATTAACAGCAGATGGATATCCAATCCTCTAACCCAGAGCAACCCTTCAAGCTGCTCCAGAGCAGCCTGGCTGCCTGTGAGATGCTAGCAGTGGTGCAGCCTGCAGACCAGCATGGTCCTGGCAAACCCCGACGCCGGGCTGGGGCAGCGGCTGCCGCGCCTTCGGCTTTCTGGGATAAACCACTGAGCGCTGGATTGATGGGATCTGCGCTCCACACAAACCTGGCACCCACCCCAAACTGTGCCAGAGGATTTATGGCTGAATTCACCCAGCCTTTACAGCAGTGAGGCATCTTCTCCCTGCTCCTCGCCCAGCTCTGGAGCCCAGCGGTGCTCCCGAGGTGGGTGCACAGGTGCAGTGCCTAAAGACCAAAACTTGGCCCTGTGTTTCCTCTTGGTGTGAGGCAAAACAGAAGGAAAGCCAGGAAAATTGTCAGGGAACAGATTGTAAAAGGGTGTTTAATTTTGTTTGCTAGAGGAATAATGGGTACTAGCTAAAACCCTGCGAGTTATGATTTCTAGTACATTGCTGCTAATTAGTAAATGCATTACGGCCTAATTTGATCTCTCAGAGAAGGCACTTTTTAGGAAGAAGGTATTTCTATGGAGTGATCAAATAAGGGGGATGTCATTATCATGCTGGGTTTTTTTGTTTGTTTTTTTTTTCTTCTTTTTACTACTGAAGAACAATACTCATATTTTATATCCATGGCAATTTCCTTAGACCATTCCAATTTCTTCACCCTTCCAGGAAAAGTTCTCTGGTCTTCATCTGCTGGTCCTATCACTGTGAAAATAGTACATGCTCTCTATCAGAGCATGCAATGGACAGTACCTCAGGGAGAGAAGGAGATTTGAGCCAGAGTGGAAGTGCATATTCCTGGTTTAATTGCACCAGTGCCAGCCAGGAATTTTCCCCACGTGCTTTGTAGGACTTTTCTGAATAAAGGTGACCAAATGGGTGTTTGTACTTCTCTTCTTCCCATATCAGTTTTTCCCTACAGCTGCCTCAGGGAAGTCACCCTCCACACAAGTGATAGGTTTGTGTATCTCAATTTATATCTCCACATCATTGTTGCTGTGTAACCCAGTGCTGTTAACGTGCTTTCACTGAGTGACTTCCCTGCTTGAGAGTTTCTCAAGCCTCTTGTCTCCTGAGTTGTGTAAGTAAAAAGCTTCCAAGGGAGAGAGATTGCTTTGGTGTTTTAAAAAATAATGGTTTAGATCAGGCAGCTGTTAAAGATGTTTTCCAGAGGCTCCGTTTTTTGTGCTGCCTTTTGGTGGAGACAAACCCCTATCAATAAATGCTTTTTATGCTTTGACAAATATGTTTTTCCTTGTTTCTGCCTTGGCTGATTCTATGTGCACTTAAAACATACAAATGCACACGTGTTGGGATGCAAACAACCACAAGAAAAGCAAGAACCAAGAGCGATACAGAAATTATTTATTATTGTGTATTTATTTCACTAGGAGTAGATATTGGATAACCTCTTATTTGTGGTTCAAGCATTTTTATTTCAATTGGGATACTCAAAAAACGTGAGGTTACTGAGGGATGGAAGCTTTTGTGGGTTTGAATCTCTAGATGTGCTTTAGTAACTGTGTAGAACAGTAGTTAATTTTTAAGTGTGCTGCAAACTAACATATCATAAAAAAAATAATTCTGCCTAATAGCATTGCTCTTAATTAGTCTATTTTTTTTGTTTGTGTTTTTTAGTGCTATTGATTTATCTACTAAAAGACTTCCTCTGATTTTAGACACAACTGAAATCAAATCCCTCAGGCTTTAACTGTGAAGCTGGAGAAGCTTATTAGGATTTTTAACATTCCAAGTTGCTTTCTGAACAGATTGCACCAGCTAGTTGATGAAACTTGAGCTAATTACTCTAATGTTGACAAATGCACTAGCACAAAAAAAAAGTCACATATGAAAAAAAAATTAAAAATTGCACCTCTTCAGGAAATGCTAAGCAGATTCAGTGACTTGTGGGTGTAAGAGATGTTTGCAGAGGTTTGTTTAGGAAGAGAAGAAAGAAAAGAAAAAAAGAAATCTAACAGAAAATACTACATATAAACAAAGTGAGAAATGTTTTTGCTTTTAGAAATCTGAAATAAACCAATTTGATAGTTGTTAGGATGAGAAACTGCTTTCACAGCCTTGCTGCATTAGGGCCTACTGAGAATTCCTACAGAGCTCCTCATCTGTAGCATCCCACCCAGGAGAATTGGGTCACAGTCTTTGAGGGTAGCCAGTGCCTCCTCAGGGCTCTCCTCTGTGCTGAGTCAAATCCAGACATGGAAAAACTGTACTAAACTCCAGGGAGGTCCACAAGTCCTGAAATATGAATACATTCTGTTTGGACTCGATTTTTTATTTATTTATTTATTTTTAAATTTGTTCCTGTATATGTAGATGCATACATAAGTTAAGGGAAAGAAATTAATATGGCTATCATACATTGATCATGAATGTTATCATAGAGAGGTTTGGGTTGAAGGAGACCTTAAAAGTCATCCCATTCCAACCCCCTGGGCAGGGACACCTTCCACCAGAACAGGTTGCTGAGAGCCCCATCCAGCCTGACTTTGAACACTTTCAGAGATGGGGCATCCACAGCTTCTCTGGGGAACCTGTTTCAGTGCCTCATCACCTTCAGTAAAGAATATAATCGAGACATCCAATCTAAATCTCTCCTCTTTTAGTTTAACAATGTTCCTCCTTGTCTTATCACTATCTGTCCATGTAATTATGCATCCAAACAATCTCAACCCTGCCCAAATTTTCCTTGTCAAAGAACGTGAAAAAATGCTGAACTAATTGCTGATATTCCAGTTCAATACTCTTTAAGCTTAAATGGAAGCAGTGTGGCTATGACATGAAGGTTTCCTGCCATTTAAACTTACTATGCCTCAGAGAGAAATATACTGTCTTGTCTTTCTTTCTTTTTTTTTTTTTTACTATTTACTTAATAGTTTTGACCTTTCAGCCAATTGTCCTTATCCGTCATTACAGTGTATGATCAATCATTTCATGCCTTGTCATCTATAAAATACCAGCAGGAGGGAAATGTTTTATGTTATATTGCTTTTCTTGAGGGTTTTTTTGGTTTTGTTTTTGTTGCTTTTTTTTGCTTTTTTTTCCTTTTTTTTCTTTTTCTTTTTATCATAGTGTCTTCCTGTTTATTGTGAAGAAGGAGAAAAAAAATTCTTCAAGTCTCACTGGTTCAGTCAACTTCATGGGTGTAAACAAGTAGCTGGTGGGAGGCTGGTGAGGTACAGGATGCCCAGAGAAGCTGTGGTTGCTTTCCTGGCAATGTCCAAGGCCAGCCTGGATGAGCAATCTGCTGCAGTGAAAGGTGTCCCTGCCCATGGTAGGGGGTTTGGAGTGAGATGATCTTTAAGATCCTTTCCAACCCAAACCATTCTATGATTCTAAAAACTCGCTGCAAGCTTATCATTTTAATTGTGGTATTTATTAATGGTCACTACTTTAAAACACCGAAATGCTAAAATACTGAACAAGCTGTTTCTGTTTGTCTCGAGCTTCCTTCTGAGTTTCTGAGATGCAGGCAGAGGCAGAAGTGCCCAGTGACATGAAATACCTGTGCACAGCCACACGTGTGCACACTTAGGCATGGTCTGTGTGAGCATGGTCCCTCAGCTAGGACAGGGTTTTGGGTTCCTGGACATCCAGGATGCCCTTCATTGCAAATAAACCTGTGCAAAGGTAAGACTGTCAGGAGCATTCCTGCTGCAGGAGCCCAAATGACATTTACAAACTAAGAGCACCACTTAACAGGCTTATCTGAAGCAGAAAGCCAGAGAGGGGGCAAGGATCATGAGCTACCAAGGAAAGCTGTGACACTGTGCAAACATCTCAAATCCAGGCCTGAACACAGCCTGCTGCTCTCAGAAAGGTCTCTCTGGTTTAGGTGTAGTGAGAAGTAAACATGTCTAATGATTCCTTCTGCAGCAGCAGCATGTAGGCTGCTCCCAGAGGAGCAGCACAGAAAAGGCTGCTGGCTGAGCCACGCTCCTCCTGGAGCACAGCACAATATTGCTCCTAATAAGGGTTAAGTGACTTAGGAGCTGAAGTGCTTCTGGAAACCAGGCTTTTTGCTTCTCTTGTCTTCATTGTCCCAATTATAAACCAGAGATAATAGCACTCCTTGCCTTCCCCTGGGGTGTTGGGAACACGAGCAGATGAAGGATTGAGAGAGCTGCAGCTACTACGTGGTGACCCAGTAATGGGGGCACCTAAAGTGCCTTTGGGTAAACAACTTCAGCATAAACATCCTCTTGCATCCCTAAACTCACAAAAAAATGTCAAGTGCATGTTTAAAAACTTCACAAGTGGCATGATGTTGTTTTTTTTTGTTGCTGTTTTTTTTTTTATTTTTCAGGGTGGGGAGTCCTTTTTGTGTCATTATTTCAGGGAGGCAGAGTAGTCATGCAAATGATTTGGAGAGAATTAGAAAACTTGGGGGAATACAGATCAGACAGAGTGAAAGGGAAGGAGACCAAGCATATGACAAACTTCAAGCATGTATTATTTGTGCAATTATTTGGCATTCCTTCCTAGCTGAAAGAAGTTAGTCTCCCCTGTGCCTGTGAACACCAAGGACATCATTTATTATCTGAACCTTTAAAGTATCTTGGTTTTATTTGGGATAATTGGAGTTGTTCTATCAACAGATTTTCTGTGATCCTAACACCGAGCATGAAAAGGATAATATAAAGAAAGGTGGAGATACAAACACACTACTAAGGTTTGGGGCTTGTAAGGCAAGTTTTGCACAGCTCTAGCAGTAATTCTTTAAAATATACATATGTCCCTTTGATGTTGTATGGAATTAGAAGTCAGATATAATGCTCCCAACCTAGTTGCTGTTCACTGCTGAAGCCAATGAGCAGCAGAGAAACAGAGGAGTGTGCTTTGAAGTGCTTGGTATTACACACAAAAAAATGAGCACTTCAATGAGAATGTGCCATATGCAAGAGGCTGCCACTGAGGTGCACTTTAAAGTCAAAAATTAGGACACAAACCAGCAAGTTCACCTTCAGGTTTGTACCTGAACTTTCTTGTGGGGATATTTACACCCTCAGCCAGTGCAACAAATAGAAAGGGGCAGAAATTGAGGTCCCAATCAAAACTTCCACGGATGATGGATCTGTGTTTGCAGTCCTAGTCTGGTTTTGATCTTTAATACCTTGCTCATCAGTGGCTTTCCAGCAGTACAGTTCAAAGGGCTCTGTGAAAACAGAGGCGAGAGCTGTGTAATTAACTGGATTTTATGGAACAGGGTAGATGGGAGAAACAAGGCAGAAAGCAATGTCCCAGAGGGGCTGCTTGTGCATGGTCCTGCATCTCTGTAGTGGCACAGGTAGGTCTGCATCCCTCCTGTTCTACCCAGGGTATTGCTGAAGCCATTGCCTCTTAGTGGGGTTAGGTCTCTTCAGCAAGTTTTGTAGCTCATAGGATTGATCTTAGAGAGCCAAAATATATTGAGCATAGCAAAGAATTACTGTAATGAATGCACAGTGTCCATTGCCCAGTGATAATCCAACCCATGTTTTTATTTTCTTAAAACTGAAATATTCGTCCTTCAAGGTTCACCCTTCCTAGCATTCTTCTGGCCTTTTATTAATATTTCTGATCCGAACATTAAATGTCGTTAAATATTTAAATTGTCATTAAATACCATGCCAATATTTTATTGTCATTAAATATGATGGCAATGTTTTTCTGGTTTGCTTACTGTTCCTCTCCTACTTGTTCTTAACATTGTCTGCTTGTCTGATCAATAATCTAATTAATAGATTATTAATAATCTCTAGATTATCTAATAATCTCTGATGTGGCATATTTACAGAACTGGCTAAAATAGCTCCAAGATGCTGTTCCTTAATGACAATAACAAGTATATAATCATACTGTAAGCTGAGGGGAGGGCTTATTTTCACCATGTGCACTGAATTTAATTTATTTTATTTGTACGTTACTCTTATGAAATTCTTCCACAAAGCTTGGCAAACTAATTTTGGTTTTGCTGCCTCATTATTCATCAAAAACATGACTTGCTGGCAGTACTGAGCACTCTTTGCCACCCCTATTGACCCCCACATTCAATTCTCTGGTGCACATGGCAAACAGGCAGACCTGCCACGTCTGTGGTGAGCTCCTGACTCATCCTCTCTCTTTCTGTAACTGAACTGAAACCAGGGCACAGGGTTAAAAAAAAACCCCTAAAACTACAATTCAGTTGAGCTCTGAACCACAGAAACTGGAAAGAAATGAGTTTATGCTTCTATGTTTTAATGGAACTGATTGAAAAGGGAGAAGATTAGCGTGGCTGTGAGGAGTTCATTCTGCCACCATGTCATTTTTAATGAATCTTTTGTAATACTAGAGCCCTCTGAAACAACAGATCTGTGCAGGACCACAGCAAGACTTGTGCTTTGTCTCTGTTCCCTTAAAGACCTTTTGAACCTCTGTCCTTGGTCTGGAACCTTCAGTAACATGAGTTTTCCAGGAGTGGTGGTGTGTTGGGGTGGATGGTTATTTTTGTTGTTGGTTAGTTGGTCTGTTGGTCGTTTTCTGTTTGGTGTTTGGTTGTTTTGAAGTGACTTCAAAATTAATTCAGCTGCCTGAAAACCTAGCTCTTCACTGGGATCTAATTTTTTAGGCTAAAATTATTGCTACAGTGCAGAGATTAGCCTGAGTGAAAAAAAAAGGAAAATAACCTGGTCGTGCAGATGAGCAATTTGTAAGGGTGGAAAAAATAAATAAAAAAAATCAGTGACAGAAAGATTTGAATGGCACACCTGAATTATGCCTTCTTGGCACAGGGAAAGAAAGATTTGAATGGCACACCTGAATTATGCCTTCTTGGCACAGGGAAAGGAGCTGAAAATAATTCCTTCCCCTGATTAGCAATAGCACAGTTCAGTGTTACGAGGAGGAAAACTTAACTCCTTAGAGGTACCAAGGGTGCTGTTTGGTTTCCTCCTAAGTTTTCCCACCCACTGAGCTAGAATTTGAACCACCCACCCAACTTTCAGACATCTCATCCAGGAATTTGATACAATTACAGATTTCCTGGCCTTTGCTGGCTCTTATTTTCATTGGGAACCCCCTACTCCTGCTCACTCACTCTGTTAATAGCCATCAAAGAGTTAATTACCATTTTAGCACAAATGAAAGGATGGAAATTTCTAACAGGAGAATGGAAAAAAAATAATAATTTTCTTTTTCTGGTCAGTCACTACTCGTGCCTAGAAAGGAAAATACACATCTCTAGTTAGGAGGGATTAGTTCTTTATTTCCTCGTTGAGTTGTTTTGTTCTACTGCACCAGCAAAGTGCTGCTGTGCGTGGTCTGCAAAACCTCACAGAGAAAAATGTATGCTTGAATATATACAGTACAGGCACTTCTTTTGAGGAAGGGAAGGAAAAAAAATAATAATAAAAGCAAACAGAAGAACTTGAGTTTGAAAGGATTTCTTGCGGGACTAATTTCCAATTCTATTTCTTAATCTGTTTAAGTAATACACAGAAATGGTGGGAAAGCTATACAAAGATAAACTATCAAAGGGGGGCTGTTTTAAAAGAAAAGCCAACCTTACCATTTCTTACCTAATCGATATTGAAGTTATAAGTCAGCTAAGCCTTCTGTCCCTAACCAAATGACTGAGCATAAGTGTATTTTTAGATGGCTCTTTAATGTTAAGTGACAAGGAAAGGCAGCCACTTAAAAGTATTTGACATTCATAAGCATCCAAAAGACTTTCTGTCACCTTCTATTTATTCATTCACTAGACTAGAAAAAGCTATATTGCTTTGTTTTTCCCTCTTTCTCTCAGGGCAGCAGTCAATGCATCTGTGTCAAACCTCAGCTCCTCTCATCTGTGCTTCATGGTGTCCATATCCCTGCTTCCCTTTCTCTTTGCTGTCACTGAGCAGCTTTTGAGTGCCCATTAACAGCCAGGAGTGCTGCCTCTGGAATTTCTGTCTCCAGCCTGAAAGGATTCAAGTGACACCCAGGGTATTCCTGCCCCTCCCCAAGTCAGCAGCGCTGCCTCTTCCAGCAGCAGCAGGATTGGCCTGAGTGCTGACTGAGAACTGTCTGGGAAGAAAAATAAAAGAAAAAAAAATACCCAACTCATTACAAGGGCCCCCCTTTTAAGAGTATTTTGGGTGCTTTTCTCACATAACTCAGAAAGCTTTCTAGTTCAAAAAATATTGGTAGTGTTCTCCAGTGCCTTGCATTTTAGGCTGGTGTGCACTTTGTTTATTCAGCTTTGCATGCAGAATGTGTTCACTCATTAAGAGTATAGGAATGCTTCTTTTTAAATAAGGGAAAAGCTCCTCCTTCTTAAGAATGTTCCATGTAATCAGTTCTGATGTTTAATTAAGTTTGTCCAAGAGTATTTAGGCCACTAAATTCCTAAGGAAATTGCCTTGGAAAAAAAAAATTGGAAGATTTTGCCACAAGGAAATAAATACATGTTTTGAAAAGTAGAGTAAAAAAGAATGCTTTCAGGGAAAGCCACAGAAAACTTTCTGAGGTGTTCTAAGCAGTGTAACAGGCAGGCTAAACAAACAAACAAACAAACAAAAAACAAACACCCTTTATGCCAAATACAAATGCTTCTGCAAGCTGGTGAATCTTGACCCTGCTTCAGCTGACCTTCTGAAAAACTTGAGCTTTTAAATTCCCATTTGTCTGTCTGAGCCTGCTAACTACAATTATATACACTGTCTAATTCTAACCATGCTGCAGATGAACAGTTTTTTATGAGCACTTTTTGTCCTACAAGTTCCAAGAAAGTCCACAGAGTCCCACAAGTGCCTCTCGCATGGAAAGACCAGAGTGGGGACCTGAGGTTTATAAGTCCCTAGAGAATTAATACCTGAATGTGCTGGAGGAATCAATTAACCACAGGAAAATACTAATTTTGTGTCTTATTGGAGGAGAGAAGCCAAACACAGCACACAAAACCACAGAAAATGGAGCTATGCAAGGTCTGCCTTGTGCTGCTGCATTTGTGAGGGGTAATTTAGGATTTAGAGATTTTTAGGGTTTTTTTAATGAAAGGTATAAATATATCAGCAGTTTGCTGGCTGGCACTAGAGAAAGCAAGGCTAAATATCATGTGTACTCTAGTGCGGAGTTCTTTCTCTTTTCTGTCAGAGGAAGAGAAAACTGGAGTTCTGTGGGAAGTGGGATTCCTTAGTCTGTGTCTGTGGTAAGCTGTTGCTGTCCCTCTTTTCTTGCTGTTTCCTACAAGGTATTATAACAGGAAACTCCTGTTTTGATTCGGGAAAAAAAAAAAAAAGGCACAGTGAGGGCTGTTGAACAAGGAGGCAAACACAGGTGATGCTGATCAGGGATGCAGGGTGCAGGGATATTCAGATAATCTGAAAATAACAACAGTTTCAGGGCCTTGGGAACTGCTGTGCAGTAATGCCTCTGAGTGCCTCTCCTGTGAGGTGGACAGGAGCTGATGCTTTGAGAGAAAAAAAAGGGGAAAAAAAATAAATATTCTTCCTCAAAAGAAGGAAAGAGAAGTGGGGGGGGGGGGGGGGGGAAATCCTAAGTATAATGATGCTTCCTTTTGGAATGATTCAGATTCATGTTTCAGCTTTGAGGTTGATATTACAGCCTACAACCAGCCAGAGTCATCCTTTCTTACCAGCTCTGCATCCCAGTGTTTTCTCTGTGTGGCACACATGTAACACACAAAGCATAATTCAGCAACCTGCAGCAGCTTAGTTAAGACCCAGGCAACAAAATTGTGTGAGTAGACAGAGTTTGTTTATCTGGCAAACACTGTGCATGCTTGCAGCTACTTTCTGCCTGGTATATTTAATTTCAGCCTGTCTAAACACACTGCTTTGGACCTGGGAAAAACAGGAGCTTGACAATGGGAGTGCTGCTGATGACACTGCTGCAAAGTTGCAAATGATGCCATTTTAGTACTTAGCTGGTATTCAGGAGCTTTCAGCCTTGGGTTGAAGAGATCTGATTGAAAATCAGACACAGGCATATATGGAGAATTCCAGGTTCCCTAGTTGCCTTGAAGTTAAGTGGAGTGGGCACTTGATTATTATGAAGGCTAGAATTGGATTGAAGAATCATACTTAAAGGTGTAATAGAGCTCAGAAAGTGTCAGACCTTGGAAGTACCTAGCCCTTGATTGTAGCAGCTGGAAGTGATTTAACAAGTACTTGAGGTGACAGAATCAAATGCTTTATGTGATGAATGGGCTGTTTCAATATAGCAAATGATTTTGCTCTTTAAAAATCAGAATTAAACAGTTTGTTTTTTTGTGAGGCGTGAGATCACGGAGCAATGAAGTATACATGTGCACGTGCCCAGAGACATGGAATTTCATGTCAATCCTGTCTTTATTATACTGTGCTCATTTATTTTGGAATTTACTGCTTTGCACTGGCCCTGCTGGGGGAGGGGAGGAGTCAGTATTTCATGCATGAGGGTGTCCTAAGGAGCTGAAATAGCATGACCAAAAGCAGAACCAGTTCTTCTCCTTAGCGAAGTACAAGGTGAAAAATACATTCACTAAATAATGTTATCAGTCAAACTCAAGGGGTAAATAACTTCAAATTTGTCCTGTTTGGCAGTTGGGAATTCAGATGTGTATATATACAGAGCTGGATGCAGAGCTGGGAGAAGATTCCTCAGATTCATGCAGGTTTTGTCCAAGTAGTGCCTCATCTTAGGTTGGCCTGCTAACACCTATCATTCAGGCATCCTGTCTTGAAGTTTCCCTCCACTTGGCACCCTCACAACATGCAGAAATATTTTTTAATTATTATTTTTAATTATCTTTTCTCCTTTCACTGTGGCCAAGACTTCAGTCTTTGCATTCCTTACTACTGAAAAATAAAATCCCCCACAACCAAGCCACCCTTAAAAATTAAGCCAAGCTTGAACCTGATCCTATAGCTCTGCAGTGAGCAGAACAGTTAATTATGTTCAGTTCTCTTGCCTTTTTGTATAGTAAAGGAAAAGTGAAGAGATGAAATGTAATGTTGATTTATTTTTTTTCCCCATCTTTTTACTAATCAGAATTACTTGGGCTGCTCCTGAGGTTCAGTTTTGAATGTGCTGAGCAATGGACAAGGCCAGTCTCAAGTAACAAACAGAATGTGAATTTTATTTGAAGGATCAATGCTTTAACATAACTCCAGGAACACCTTTGGATGCTGAGGCTGACTGTGTGTTGAAATGAAACCACAGGTGCATGATTTGTTCACTGGCCCTTCTGATTTGTGATCTAATGTGGGGGTTCCCAGAGGGCAAATTACTATGATGGTTTTAGCAAAATCCAGTTGGAAGTAAAGGATCTTAAGGTTTCCTTTTGTTTCTCCTCACTGATGAAATGGACCCTGACCTTTGAGCAGACTCTGAGCTCCAGAATTTGTGTGGATCCAGCCTGGGCTAACAAAAGCTTGGCGTTATCCCTCCCACTTCCATCTCTTGCATTGCCTGTTGGCTGCTGGACCTGAGCATCACTACACAGGGACAGCAAATCCTTGCAGATCCAAGGTTTTCAGAGCTGGCATTGAAATCTGATTTGACTATCTCTCAAACCAAGTGTGTGGAGACACAATATTCTTCTTTAAATCATGCAATGCCTCTTGATCCCTGGTGTGCCATGCTCAGAACCCTCCTGTACTTCCTCCTCTTGCACATGACACAGCACCACACCTGTGCACAGAGAGGGGGGAGTCTGGCACATCAGACTTTCCTCCTTCTCCAAAAGAAGATGACATCTCTTTTTTTTTATTATTTGACTTCACATCCTTAACATGCCTTCTGAAAGACATGTAAAGACATGTAAATGTAAAGATATTTATAAACAGCAAGCCAACATAGCTCACCAAAATGAAGATTCAAACAGAGCCGAGTATCTCCTAAGCCATGAGATGTCACAGAATAATCATGGATAAAAGGAATTGCACCAGATTCAATCCCACCTTGGGAGAGAGAGAGCTCCTGCATTGAGCCAAAGTCATATCCAGGTACACAAAAAGATTGGGCCATACTGCTGTGAGGAAGCTGCTCAGTTTAAGTTAATGACATGTTGTTAGTGGTGGAAGCATCTCTCAGTATCTGAAAAACATATGTTGTTACACTTCCCCCAGAACTAAAAAACAGATTTGAAAAGAACACTTTTTTTTTTTCCTTCTGAGGTATTTGCATAATTACAGAGAGTGTGAGTGTTAATGAAGAGCTAGTAATAAAACTGGATGAATTAGCATGACTGAGTGACTTAACGCAATCCTGTTGATCATACAGTCAGGGGTGGCTTGCATTTTGCCAGACTTTTTTTTTTTTTAACTATCTCTTGCAATTGCACATTTGAATTTGAACTTTCATTAATTATAGCTTTATTTCATGAACATGAAATTTCATTGACTTAAGTGTTTACATCAGTAGAACACATATTCTAAAATCTGTGCACCTGACAAAATTCTTAACGAGCACCTCGCCAGCCTCCCCCAACACTGAGTGCATTTTTGAGTCATTCCAGTGAAGAACTTGTTCTTTTTTTTAAATATTTAGTGTGTTTTTTACTTGCAGGTTAAATTTCTGGAATTATTTCTTTCAAAGTTAGAAATAGCCAAGTGCGTAGTGGTGGGAAGAGAAAAACAAATGTAGAAGTAGGATATTCCTTCAGTAACATCATGATCCCTGGTAACAACATTCTGCCTCTTCCCTCTCCTTGTTTCCTTGTTCTGTTTGCTACTGGTGTGCAGCTGAGCTGATCATCTCACCCCTGATACACTGAGGAAGGTGAGGTGCACAAGGACGTGTAATAACATCTGCAAAGGATGAAATGTAGCAACAGGAAATCACTTTGCATTGAAGAGGAGCAGCTGTGGGGTTTGTGCTTCTGGCTCTGTTGGGAGGGGTAATCACTGGAAGGCAGTAAATTCCAGACTTAAGGAGAAGTGATGTCTTAATCTCAACAGGACTATACTTTGGAAATCAATTTGGGTCTTAGGGACACTTCAGCCCTGTTGTTGCCAGTGAAGCTTTGACCCCAGGGCCCATAATATCACCAAAAATTGATGTTGTGTCTCTTTGCCTGCTTAAATATCCTTGAAAATATAACAGAGGATCAGTGTGTATTGTTAGGGGATGAGATAGCTTAGGTGTCCCTCTCCTCTCCTTTGGCCCCTCTCAAAAAACTTACCCTTAAGCTAGCAATGGTAACTGGGACAGGGTAAAAAGATCCTGTTATATGTTTGAAATTTCTGCTGTCATCATGTTTTTATTGGCAGGGAATTGTTAAAAGTTTCAGTATCAAGTTTGCATAAGAGGCATCTTGGCGGAGAAGGTCTGCACGTGTTATTTCAGTCAGAGATGGGAGGTTTGGATAAATTGTCTAACCCTACACTTTTGAGATTCCTCACAGTGTCCCAGTTCCAGAACTGGAATACTGAGACCATCAGTCCCTGGAGCTAACTGCTAAATATTCCAGCACAAAGAAAAATGCTGAGATTCGCCAGTGAAAGCAATCCTTCCCTGTACCTGTTCTGCCTCCAAAGCTGGAACAGGCAGGGAGTTATGGATGAGCTTTGGCTTCCATTAAATTAAATGTCAGTGATAGTTTAACACTGAATATAGTTATAAAATACCTCATGTTCTATGATACAAAGGAACTATATAGAAATATAGATTTAATTGTTTAGTGGAACAAGAGATAGAGATTTTGGTAAACAATTTGACCCAATATAAGATTCTAGTATAAGCTGATAGCTCATGCTTGATCTGAAGTGAAAACCATCACAGGTGAATAGAAAGTAAATTGGAATTGCATTCAGGAGTCAAACAACCAGAAATATGTATATTACAGAACATACAGCCTGGGAGATTAATACTGTCAGAAAGTCACATGCAAGGGCGAAGCGAGTTTGAAGTCAAGTTGAAATAAAGCAGGCAGGTCATTATTTTTTTTTTTAACAGCAAAAATAAATAAATCATTTTGTATGGTTAATGCACTGTAAAATAGCCAAGTCCATACTGAAGACTGGGAATTAAGAGATTCCCTCCTATCTAGTCAAGTGTATCTGAGCACTCGTGAAGTGTTATTTGTAGAAACAGGTGAGCCAAGCTAGTTTAGGAATACCCTGGGCTCTAAGAAAATAGGTAAAATGCATCCCAGTTCAAAGCAGGGCATCTTCACTCCCAGCTCTGCTAATCAACAACCCAGACAGAATTCTACCCCAAAGAAGACATGGTGCTCACCACATTAAAGACCAGAACCTTTCCAGTATTCTCTTCTGGGTTTTTGAGCCAAACTTCATGTCTTTGCTGATGAGATTTAAATATATGCCAATAAATTAACAAAATATTGCAATTCTTGAAGATGCTCATGTCAAATATGGAAAGAAGAGCTGTCTTTTTTCCATATTTGACAGAAAAGAGGGAGAAGAGAGACAGACATGGGATTTCAGTTTAGGAATTTATTCAGAAGACATATGTCTGTATTAGTGTCTCCAAGGTTTACCATTTCTCTTTTCCCCTTATAAATCTGTGCCTATCTTGGGTTTACAACTTATTTCTCCAAAATAATTTTTGGTAGTTAACACTTAGATATATCCACCAGGTCAGCTTGTAAATCATTGTTGGGACATATGGGAATAAAACCCTACAAAAACACCAAAAAAGAGGTCTTTTGGTATGGGAATATGATAGGCCATAATTGACAACAATTGAACATGTTGAAAATAAATTTTAGAGGATGGAACAGACCCTGAGCACTGAACAGATTTTGGCAGCAAGGTTCACACATGAACTTCATCACAGCTTCATGAAATTCAGGCTGAGGGTTTGAGTTCAGGCACATCTATGGAAAAGTGCTCATCTGAAAGCAGCACGTGGCAGGTCCCCTAATTCTGCACGTGGAAAAACTCTTTTACTGCTTAGAGCTCTGGCCTAAAAGCATTTCAATCTCTTAACCTTTGAATCCAGTCTTTCCAACTGTCTTCCATAGGCCAAGCTGTGCCCTTTCTGCTGCTGGCTGGTCAGGATGCTGTAGAGCAGGTGTATCCAGGGTGAGAGTAGCAGGGAGGGAAATGGCTCTCTGAAGCCTGGTGCCCCCAGGGATGTTGAGAGAGATGAGTTGAGAGCATCTGTGATTATCTGTGCAAAAATGGCACGTTCTTTGCTCTCACACTTGCAGCTTTGATCTTGCTTATCAGCCTGAGAACGGAGCCCACTAAGCTGCTCCAGCGCCCTCCTCTCTCCTGTTTTGTGTTTCTTGGTATTTGCCTTAAAGTAGTTGCCTCTTGCTGATTTGAAAACTCCCCGTCTTTCTTTGGCATATCCAGGGACAGCCCTGTTTTTATCATATCCTGACTTCTGCTTTTCCATTTGAGGACTCGGCAGCCGTCACCTCTGGTTTCCCCCCCTCTGCCAAACCCAACATTGATCTTGCAGATCATGCACACTGCACTTTCAGACAAGATAGATAATGACTTGAACTGCAGCAAATGGGACTATATGACATCACACTTTTGTGAGCAGACAAATCTGTAATCTTATTTAGCTTGACAGGTAGAAAGGGCATTTCAAAAACTGATTATATCTGCTGTGATTTTAAGAAGGTCTGGGATATGACTGGAAAACCTTCACCCAAATTATTCCCCAGGGAACAAACTCTTCAAAAGACTAATGCAATGCTCCTTATGTGGAGCATTAAAGCACGTATTAACCTTTTTTTTTCCCCACCTTGTGGAAAATACATAATATTACCCCTGTGAAGACTCCAAGGGTGAGATTGAGGTGCTACTGCTGAATTTCCACCAAGTCTGGGGAGCTGGGTCTGCAGTCAAGCAGATTAATATGAAAGAAAAAGCTGAACATGAAGAACATCTGAACTGTTTAGTGAAAATGTGGATCTGTGCTGATTCTGCAGATCCATTTCTTATTGTGAAAGCCCCATCAACCAGCTGGGGATAAGATTCATAAGCATTTCTTGAAGATTCCATTTATAGTTCTGTTAAAACCATCTGTGACAGGCTTGTGGTGCAGCATCAGTCAAGATCAATATGTGCAACAGAACCTACTTGTTGTGCCCCATGTTTGGCAGTGGGATGCACAGACCTCCCATATCTGGATCCTTATCTCACAGTGGAAGGTTTTTTGGCAGCACCTGGATTGCCATGACCAGGGCTGGTGGAAGGAAACACTGAAATCCAATTCTCCTGGAAGTTTTACAGCTCAGGCAGGATTTGAGGCTGATCTCAATCTTGCCCCTTAATCCTGTCTCGAAACCACCAAAGCAGATTTCTTTTTGTCCTGCCCAAAGGTGCTAGGAGGTGTTCCTCTGTTGGAAAATGAAGAAGTTTCATTTCTCCATATGCATCATAACCTATTTTTCTGAAGAGTATAACTGAGAAAAACCTCTTGATGACTGAAATTGGCTCTGCATGTTTCACCCTGACTTTGTGAGACTTTTGTTGTGTGTGATTTACTCTGCACATCATCTCTGATGCGAAAGGACAGTATTTCTGCATATCTGAAGAAAATGCATTAAATTTTTTTTAATTTGTCATAGACCATTACAAATTGTCACAAACCTGATGGTTTTCCATTTATGTTTCTGTGGCTGAAATGACAATCTTTTAATCTCTGGTTTCCAGTCTTATCTTTACAAAGGCAATTCTGTGGTGAATATTTCTGTCAATTCTTGCCTCCTGGCATTTGAAATGAGCTATGTGCCCAGTTCTGCTTTCACTAAAGTGAATGGAAGTATTTTACTGATGATTTTTGGTCAAGACAGACCTGTGGCTTCCTCTTATGTCCCTGTTGGGACATCATTCTGTGGAGTGTGAATATTAGTGAAATGATAAACTACCTGTTGAAGAGATTCCTCTTGTCTGTATAATAAACATACACCATGAGGCAGTCATGAAGGTTGAAATTAGGCTTGGTTTCACAACAATTTGTGTTCCACAGGGCTCTTCTTTCCTCTTCTCTTGCTTTAGGTGGGTCAGGCCCATATCTTCAGACAAATTGCATTGAAAAGCACTTAGCAGCCACTCCTCATCCCAACAGCCTGGAGGCAAAGCAAGAGCAGAGCAAGTGTCACCTCCCTGCTGCAAAAGAACAGTTCTGAGCCCTGATGCAAGATGTCTCCAACAGAAGGGTGAGAGTCAGCTGCTGACAGCAACAATCTTGACAAGCGAGCTCTGAAGTCTGCCTGTGTGTGTGTGACTGAATATTGAAATATCAGCTCTTGAAGAGAGGGGCATGTATTACACTGGCCCACTGCCTATTGGTGCCTGTTAGAATTGCTTCTAGCTGAGGAAATGGTGTAAAGAAAACCGAACAAAACACACCAAAAACCAAACACAAAACACCGTGAAGATTATCTACCTTCAAGAAAACTCCTGCTGTGAAAAGAAAAATATTTGTTACTGAAAGCCATTACCTGCAACTTCACTCTTTTCCTCATTATTTTGTAGGCTCAGAACAAGGGGCAGCTTTGAATGCAAAATGATAAAACACTTGCTAGATATCTTGAAATGTTCTCCATCACTTGGTAACTGTCAGAGGACAAAGAACAGATTGGAAGTAGAAAATCCTATTTTACTACTACCAGGTACTTTTAGTGACTGCATTAATTCTGGATAGAAAAGATATTATATAGCTAAAAAAATTTGAATCTTTTCTCTGTTTTCTCCAGGAAAATAAAAATCTCAAAAGAAAAAAAAAAAGAGAAAATACAACATTGTGTGTTATTCTAAAAGAGAATCTTTAAAATGGGCACTGAAAATCAAATCCACAAAATAATCTTGAACATTTCTACTATCCTTTCTTGTGGGGAAAATAACCCATTGTGTGAATACAAGCAAGTAATAATCAACTTAACATATTACTTCACATTCTAAATGACCTTATTCTGACAAAAGCCTCTTGATTACAGGAAAAAAAATATTTGAAAGGCAATTAAAGCACAATCAATTATTTTATATTATCAAATCATAGGTATCACAGATAGGCAGAAGAACCAGGCTTTGCACCTCGATATGAATGAAACTCAATAATGTTTTCTAGCACTTGTGCATTATGTCCAATTTATTTCAGACAGTGAAATAGACACCTGCTAGTGAACCAGACAGCACGAGTTCTTTAAAACGTTATCCTTAAATTCTACAACAAGCTTTGTAAATTATTTCTTTTTAAATTAGTAAAGGGTAAATAATTCGTCTTTTCTTTTTTGTTCTTTCATGGTTTGTTTGCTTGCTTGCTTGTTTTTAATAATTGTTATTATTTTTAAGCAAATCTGATCTACTACATAAAATTTCAAGTCAAAATATTCTGTTTTCTTGCTTAGATATCCAGGGGCTTCCTAGCCAAATTTCGTGGCCAGTGGCTAAATCCTGATCAGCAGCAACAAAGTTAGTCTTTGTAAATAAGAGTTTAATTTATGAACTGATTTTTTTATGTTGGAACTAGGTAGTTCTTGTGCTGTATGATCGTGTAACTGATGGCCTCAGCTTCGAAAAGAAGCTTCAGGATCACCCTGTTCGGGGTGGGATGTTTTAGGTTTTGTTTCATATTTTAAGAAAAGTATTGTCTTGGTTTGGAAAGACAGGTTTCTCCCAGGGAAAGCTGGAGTTTCCCTTGGAATGGAGAATGTAAACCCCTCACCCCTGCCAAATTATAATTTTGCAATTAAGGGCTTTCAGGCAAAGATTTGGGAATAGGAATAACAGTTCTTTACTAGGAATATTAACAATACAAATGTAGTAGAAGACAAAACCACCCAACCAAACAAGCAAACCAACCAACAACAGTCCTAGAAACCCTGACAGAGTCAGAGCTACAACCTGACTCCCTGTTGGTCAGGGTGTTGGAAGCAGTCCAAAAGTGAGTCCTCCTGGAGTGGCAGAGGTGGTTCTGGTGGAGCAGAGATGATCCTGTAGAACAAGGGTCCAGTGATGGTGAGAAGGGTCCAGTCTTCCTCCAGGAATCCAGTGGAACCAGATCCCTTCATGTTCCTGTGTCTCAGTTTTATCCAGGTAGGAATGGTTGGCTCCTCCCACTGGGAGATGGGGATGACAGAATATGTTGTGCCCTTAAGTGAGCTTTAATGGCCCATCAGCAGAAAATATCCCCCTGGAGGGAGGACAGGTGGTGAAAGAGATAACAAACACTGCCCCACCTGGTTTAACAGCTGGCCCATTATCAGAAGGCATCTGCCCTCCTCCTCCCAGAGTTACAAGAGATAAAGAAAAACATCTCCCCAACTGCTTTTAACAAATGAAATAGAATACACATTTTTGGTTCCATAACCCAAGACAAGTATCAACCCAAACTTTGCGTGTAACAGATGCTGCCTTGAGCAACTTCTCAGCCCAGCCTATTTTAACTTTTAACAAAATTATATTGTTTTTCCAGAGCATTCATGTAAGGGACTGAACTTCTACCAAGGACTGGTAAATTCCCTCACAGCCTGTCAAGTGACATGCTCTGACAACAGCACTTTTTGCTTCTGTGCTTCTTCTTTCCAAGTGTTAATGAAATACTCCCCCTGAGAAAGTCATAGTTAACAGGCTCACAAAGAGAAGATTTTAACATAAGTCTGTAATCAAGCATGAATATTTTTTTAAGTATACAAACATTTTGATCTGAAATAAGACACACAACTGCCTTGCTTGTCTCATTTTTCCCCATCATTTCCTTAGTTCAGAAAATGTAAATTAATTGCTTTTCAGATTTACAAGTTGTTTTGCAAGACAACAGTCTTAGAAACTGCAAAAAAGTGTTTCTGGTTCTAGGGAGGGATTAACACAGTAAAAGTGTGTAGGCTGTAATATAACAGGTTTAAATTCTTCCCTCTGAAAACCTTAGTTCAAAACCATGGCTGGCTTCAGATTTTTGCTCTCTTAATGACATCACACCCTTGTAATAATTCTCCAATCTTTGAACAGAAAGCCACATGGCAATCAACCAACGTGTGCTTGATCTTGCATCATGTACAGAGATAAGGCAATCACTTGCCCAAATCTGCTCAACAATTGGGCCACGAAAGGAAAGATTCCTTAAAAAATTAAGGATGAGGGAAAAAAAAATGAAGCAGAAAATGTCAGGAAAAGAAAAGAACAAATAAGTTTGAGTTAAACTCCCTAGAAGTTTGGAGTCTGATGCTCCTTTCTTGTTTGAAAAGAAAGGAAAACAAAAGTTCTGTCTTTCATGAAGGTAATGACAAAACACTTTCCAACTTGTCTTCTGCATAAGCCTTTTAAAGTCTCTTTGGAGCACCTGTCTGTTGTGAAAATAATTCATTTTGTCATGCCCAGTAACACACTGGTAGTCATTTTATGAAAGCTTGTGTAGCAGTTTCACCTCTAGCTTTACCCTCTGCTATACTACATCACAAACTCATTTAAATAGTAATATTAATGTTTTTAGAGATCACTACAAATGGTTGGCAGCATCATTGCAGTTAATGTCTCATGGGAGCTATACAAGGGAATTTTATCAGCTTGAGGCTGAGGTATTTGATGAAGTAATAACAAACTAGCTTTGAATTGTCTTTCATTACCTTTTATCTCTCCTAGAGAGAATATAATCTTATTCAAATTATAATGGCCTCTGTTATCAATGTGGTTTACTATTTATTTACCTGCACATGGACATGCAAATGTACATGCATTCTCCTCTTTTTACCCTACCTGTAATGAAATTCCTTCACTATCAGAATCATGCATGATCACAAATTACAAACTAGTTACTTGGAAGTGTAATTTCCTTAACACTAAAAGCATTAAAAAGAAAATTAAAATCCAACTTTTTTTTTTTTTTAGGAAAAAAAAAGTATTTTGATAAGGAGTAAAATCCAATCATTAGACTTTATATATACCTCCATTTATCTTTAAGACAAATATGATATTCTACCTCAGGAATAGATAGGCTGCCTCCTGTCTGGGCAGAGAAAGAGACAGGAAGAAATTTTTAAGTAGTTCTGTAGGGGGAGGAAATTCCTGGGGCTGAGGCAAAGAAAGAGATCCAAATGGCAGAGCTTTGGCTCTCCCTGATCAAATCACCTCAGCATTTCTGAAGCCAGGCTTATGTCTGTCAAACAGAAATGTGAGAGATGTGTGACATGGTTCTAAGTTATTTCTTATTCATTACTTCCTCATTAGAGAAAAGGAATATATAAGCACAGAGTAGGGCACGACTGTGGAGGGAGGTACAGGGAAAATAAACATTTTTTAAATGACCAGGCAGCAAAACAATTCTCTGTGTGCTGCCACATATCTGCTCTGTTTAGCAGACGACACTGAAAAAGCCCCAAATCCTGCAAACCTTGCTCCAGTGGCTCCACAGCTGCAAATCAGACAGCTGATAGCAAAACATTTTGCTGCTTGTTCTTCCTTTGAAAGGCTTTGAAGATAGAAACAGGAGGGTGGAGTATTACCACTGCCTTTTTCTCTGTTATCACTCTAGGTCATTCCCATGCTGAATCAGGGGCTTTTCCCCTGTTTTTATGGGTGCCACAGAACCCAAATTGCTCCCCTGCAACCCCAGGCCTGGCTCTTTGGGCTGATCTTGACTGACACCCTGGATTTTTCTCCACCAGTTTGCCACAAGGCCATTGATCCTGATCGATTTCCAGTCAGTGTTTGCTTACTGTCACTTGAATTAAAACCAGCCAAGGGGAAGTGATTATTTAAGCCTGCCTTATCAGAGCAGGGCTCAGACTGAGGACAAACACTCTGCTGCAAACGACAGATATTTTTTACCATGCAGTCTTCAGGCTTATGTCATGGCCAAGTGTTAAATATGATTTCTATTCATTCTTTTCAACAGAACTAGATAGAAACCAAGCATGTAAGCATAAACAATACCTAATAATATTTATAGTAGTATCTATTTTAATGTGGTGGGAGGTTTTTTTAATAACATCAATAATTTTTTGCTGCAATGTATCTGAAACAACCAGATATACATAAATACTGCAGAGACAATAGGGATGTTCAGTCCTGAGCAGATAAAAGGCTAACAGAGCAAAGTGAAACCAGAATTTAAGAATACACATGCATTTGAGTAGGTTTAAAATAAGAAATGCAGTTCAAAGTTTGCTGAATGACAGAGAAGCAAACATTCTCACCAAGAAGTATAGAAACATCAAATGCATAAAAGCTGATCAAACCAAATTTTTACTTGAAACTCTAACTGGTACAAAAACAACTCAAAGTGCTCCCTTTTAGTACATTAAACAAAAACCTGAAGTCCCTCCTTTTGCTTCTGCTTTATAAATGTTCCTTAATATTAGCAGAATAGGGATTTTAGCATTTCCAAATCATTGCTGTGGAATTCTGTTTAATCATCCCTCTAAGTTAGATCTGACATCACAATTTCTATCTCATTCTAAGTTGTTGGGAACAGTTCCTGTGTGTGCTAAAGTAACCTCAGAATTATGCTTGCCACTGAAATTATTTTATAAGTCTTTTGCAAAGACTATAAAATGGCTTAGTAAATTTGTTAAATGCTATCCTCAAAAAAAACAAATTGGAATTACTTTCTCTCTTGAGTTACTTAAAGTTTGGATCCATAGCCAAAGTGTTTTTTGGCTTGAGTCTTTCCTGTAACCATTTAAAGTTTGTAAGAAGTACCACTCACATTGTAGATAGAAAGAACTTCAACTTTTACTTAACAGGAATGATATTCTTAATTTGATGTTCATGTTTGTATTTTCAGCATTTTCTAACTGCAGGCAGTGGGCAAGAAGCAGAAAAAACCTACCCCCTGGAACTCATACTCGCTTCAGGCAGAAAAAAAAAAAAATCCGAGTCTGTTGACCTTTCAAGATTACATAGAGGCTTACAAATATACTCAGGACTTTTGATGGTTAAAGAATATAGGATTTTGTCTTTTAGCCTCTCCTGGCATTTGTGAATTCTGAATACTGAGTGTACTCTTTTACAAAGTGTTTACCTTACTTACACGTTTAACTACAAATGTCTCTCATAAATCAAGAGAGGGAGCAAATAAATTCTTAGGAATACGTGGGGACAACAAGGGGACTGGAGTCATGATCTGCCCTGCCAAAAGGCATTGATGGACAGTCTCTGCTTAGGTAGGTGGCCACCCTTGAACTGGTGAAGGATCATGTATAATTTTACATATGCTCAGTAAATAGCCATAACATGAATGAATTCCAGGCATCATGTCCCTAAGACCAGTGCTTTTCCAAAAAAAAAAAAAAAAGGCAAAATAAAGTCTCCTAGTTCATCCTTCTAAATCATCCAAGGCATTTTTATATTTGTTTCTAAATGTCATTTTTGTTCTCCAAGGGAAAAAAAGAAGACTTTTTCCCCCTGGCTATAACAAATTTGGAGGATGGTTCATAATACACACCCAGTCTTTAACTGGACTACAATCTCCAGTGGGATTTATCAGCCCTCACCTGCCTCTGTCAGGATGTCTCTCAATGACAGATGGATTTCACAGAGACTACAAATGTTCCTGACCATTGTGAAAGTGTTGGCATGGTCAATTCAATGCAGAAATAACATCTGGATACAGATCAAATGCAGCCCTAAGCTAGAAAGGTCAAAAATCAATTCAGATGTGGAACTTTCTGGAGCATGCAGGCTGTATAAGCAACAATTTAGGTTGGATTTTTTTACAGAGATAACATCCAGTCAGAAAGTTTTTTTCTGTTTTTAAAGGCAAAAAATTTCCAAGTTTTGTGATGGACACAAAGGAAAGGATTTTATCTGGCACAGGTGCATAGTCCTATATATATATACACACACACACACACTCACTCACACACACATATATACATATATAGTTTCCAATGAGGAGGCATTGGTCACTTCTTCCCCAATAAATTAGGGAGAACTCTTTAGCTAGTTAGGGGCTAGCAAAAAAAAAAAAAAAAAAAAAAAAAAAAAACCAAACAAAAAACACACCAAACAAACAAACCAAAAAAAAAAAAAACACCACTCTCAATTCAATAGGCATTTTGTTGTGAAAAATGGAAAATAACTGATCATGTTGAGAACTAACTAAAGTTTCAGTCCTTCTCTTCCAGACATAATTTCCTTCCAAACCCCCTCCTAGCAGACTTCTATCTTTAAATATATATATTTTTAAAAAGATCTGTCCCTACATATGTAACACTGTTGGTGAGCTCTTTCTCAAAACAACACACAGGGCACTGGGATTCAGCACTGAACCCCAGTGAAGAGTCTCAGCAAAAGTAGGTCAGTAATCTGATAGTGTTTCATTTTCTCCTGCATTTGCTCATCTGATAACACTGGACCTCCCTTGCTTCCCAGTTTTTACACCTTTGGAATACCCAGCCTGTGGCTGCTCAGTGATGTCATCTGCTGAAAGAGCAGTTCACTTCTAGCTCATCTCATGAGGAATGCAAGGAAAATTGCTTTGGTCTCAGCTAATCTGGAATCTTCATGGCCAGTGTGTGTCTGCTCTGCTTCCCTTTCATGTGAATTTGGTTCCCTGTGACCAACCTTGTTAGGTGAAGGTTATGGGAACTCCACTTCTTTTTCCACGTATCCAAAACATTTCCATAAATCCCAGTGTGCAAAGACTGTAACCCTTCTCACCAGGTTATCTTCTCCATTCCAGCCTCTTAATTGAGGTCTTTGGAAAGAGGAAACAACCCACTGGGGATGGCTGCTGTCCTCATATTTCCTCTGGAATCATTAAAATCCTCCCCCTGAATGGTAGGTGCAGCTTTCACTTTGAGCCTTCCAACAATAACACCTCACAGAACCAGATATATATAGATGTATATAGATATATATAGATATAGATAGATATCTAGATATCTAGATATCTAGATAGATAGATAGATAGATAGATAGATAGATATATGTTTGGGTTTTTTTATGGCAGGTTATTGTACATGACATGGCAGGATTCAGCAGTGATGCAACAGGAGCCTGACACCTTCTGGCAGATGCCTCATCTCAAAGCTTGAACATTCTGGTGCTTTTTGTGCCCACCTAATTCCGTGGGACATTTGTTAAGAAAGATGTGATGTTTGTGCAGTGTCTGCAGGTGTAACTTGTGAAACTTCCCATGTTAACAACGTGGTTTAATTGTGTGACAAAGGCAGGCACCAAATCTCTGCTCAACCTGTTAAGAATAGGCATTACAATTATATTTAAATTCTTCCAAAGTCTGAGCTCAGTTCCTGCTGTAAGCTGGATTTTTTCATGAATTTCTTTTTTGCTCAAAAGGAAGAAAGCTGGGAGTTTGTGTCTGTTTTCCATCCACCTCACACCATTCCTGGGGAGAAGGGACACTTCAGAGTACTTCAGTGAAGTGCCTTGAAGGGTCAGTGAAGCAATTATGCTTGAATTTTTAATGTAGCACTGCAAATTTTCATCCCCACTAGAGTTTCTGGGATATCTGTATGGGTCCTGAATGAATACATCAGAATTGCACCAACAGGATCAGAAATCAGTAGCTTCCATTTTAGACCTCACAGATGGGGGAAAAAAAATGGAGGTTTTATGTGGATTGGGACAATATAACAGTCTGATCTTAAAGTGAGTAAAGAGCAATACTGGTTCTATTGTGAGAAAAATTGTATCCCTTTCAAAAAACCCTTCTCTTTTCAACTCTTTTAAAAGGCTGAAAGTTTCCCATACAATTCTAAGCAACAAAAAACCCCACTCTACAAAGCTGATCTATATTTCTGGTTCACAAAGAAACCACAAACATAAAGCACAGCTCTTCCTCTGTGTGTCTGGGCACACTTTTGCTTATTTTAATGAAATTAAAAAATATTTCACGCTACTTTCCCATCAGAAACTATTTACCAAGGGAGAGGGCATGAGGCAGCATTGTTTCTTTTTCTCTTTGTCAACAAAATTTGATTATTTTCCATCAGTTGTCACCTGGAAAGCTGGTGTGGTTATGGTAACATATTTGTAAACTCGATACATAAAGCAATATTCTGTCAGCAGAACTTTTGTTATTTGTGTTGCTAGTTGTCACTATTAATATTTTGGAATAGCAAGCCCTAATACTTAGGAATTTACTGTATGTGTTAAGTAGGATTGCTTTATGTACTCCAGACAAACTGCTCCATGAAAGGACAAATGTGCATGCTGAACACAAAGGTACACAGTGACCTCAGCTGTGAGATGAATTTGGCAAACTCTGCTTCCAGTGCTGTTTTTATAAACAGTACTGATAACTTCCCCCATTTCAAAAGAGGAGGATCATTGCATGATCCAACCTAACCACCAGCACAGCACAGGCACAAAGCCTCCACCAGGAATTCCTACATCAAGCCCATAATTGCTGTGTATCAACATAAAGTCAGTATTTCCCACATTTGGGGAGAAAACTGCAGTGGAATACAAAGAGCTTGAGAAATATTTTACAATATGGTTCAATAAATACTGCATGGTGACAAACCAAGTGCTCAGTGACAGCAGATAGGGCTTGTGATACTGAGTAGTTTAGTGTTCAAAGCCCTAAAAAAAATCACTTTCTTCTTCTCAACAAGGAGAAAAAGAACAGACTGCAGCCTCCTGGGTGCCCAGAGTCAACAGGAATTCACTTGTGATGCTAAATGAGACAGACCCCTTCTTGCCCTTGACCAGAATGAGTAAATTTATCTCTACTGCCAGTGCAAAAAGGTGCTGGGAACACTGATTATCACTGGGCAATCTGATGCATGTTTAATAAACCTAAAAAAGCAGCATTAATAGAGTGTGAAATACCTTGAATCTGCCATTTATTTAAAAATCCATGAATTCAGCTCCTTATTTATTTTAATACTCGTTTCAATACACACTTCACTGAAAAGTGCTCCTGGACTGTACCAGTGCATGACAGAGCTTATTTTTGAACTCTTGAGGCTCCTCAGGCCTTAAGGCATGGGTGTGCTCAGACTGTTCCATGTTTCCTCTCCCAGAATTCCACCAAAACACCAAAACAAGAATTCCTGTGCACAGAGCTGTCTTCAGGATCGAGGCCTTTCCCATTAATCTTTCCAAAGGTCTGGAGAACACTTGTAAAACAAGGGTGGAGTGCTGAAAGTGGATTTTTTTGTGCTGTTGTTACTGATATTATTGGATAAAACACAACCAGCCACGGGCTTTATTGATCACTCCCCCCTTCCTGTAGCAAGCTATCAGCCTGGCAATCAGATAATGGAGATGGTCTTGCATGCAAATGAAAATCATTTAATGACACAGAGAAAAACAATGAGAACCATTGTTTCCAGATAATTTATACAGCTGTTGAAGCATTCTTTTTCTTCTTTTTTTTTTTTTATGAATTGAATTCACAGGAGATTTGTGAAAGTTGCCTGTTAGGTCAAAGGCTAGTGCTTTATCCACTTAATCATTCATCCCTGCTTGATTAATAGACTTTTTAAACAGAATCATATATTAATAATGTAGGCTTTAACTGGGCATCTCGATCAAAGAGCAGATTTTAGAAGTTGATTGGTTTGTATCCTCTAGGCCTGTGATAAATGTCTAGAGATTTCTTGTAGTCGTTTTTTCTTGTCATTTTTTCATTCTGATATTCATTTCTCTCTTCAACATTGTCACATGAATATTTAAAACAAGAAATATAATCAGCTCAGTGCTTTTTCTTCAGTGCTGAGATCATAAAGGGAAAAACTGTCATTCAGTGCAAAATCTCTTTATTACAATATTTAAGCACTGTCTGTTTTACCTTGCTTGGTGGGAAGCATGATCTGAAAATCTTATATACATCAATAGGATTATGAATGGGAAGCTATTCTTCAGATTTGGGGTTAAATGGGATTAATGATAAGAAAATTCCTCAAAGATAAAAAGACTGTGGCATTAATAATTAGAGGAGGTTAGAAAAAATTGATCAAAACATTTAGTTGGAAAATGCTGTCTCATCTACAGATGAGACAAATATTTTCTGGGAATAGGAGAATGTTTAGGAAATTCAGATATATACCATTAAATAAAACCAAAATGTTCACCTTTGTTTTGCCAAATTAAACCTTTGTTTTGAGGTTACGTCTTTTTATTTTCCACATCATCTTCTCTTGAAGAATCGTAATCTGAGGTGAGATGGCCTCAGCTGTCAGGAAGGAAACACTGTCAGTGAGGTAAATCACAGAATCACCTGCTGATTTGGGTTGGAAGGGACCATAGAGATCATCTGATTTTCATCACCCTGCTGTAGGCAGGGACACCTTCCACTGGACCAGGCTGCTCCATGGCCCATCCAACCTGGCCTTGAGCTCTTCCAGGGATGGAGCATCCCCAGCCTCTCTGGGCAGCTGTTGCAGTGTTTTACCACCCTCACAGTAAAGAATTTCTCACGTGTGTCTAACCTCAATTTCCCCTCTTCCAGTTTTTATCCATTGCTTCTTTTCCTATTGCTACAGCTCCTGGGGAGGAGTCTCTCTCCTGCTTCCCTGTAGGCCTCCTTCAGACATTGGGAGGTCTGCACACAGCCTTGTCTTTCCTGTTTTTCTGCCCAATTTGGAAAAATGTTTCATAAACATTTTCATTCGTTTTAGTTTTCATTAGAGCCTGGAACAAAATCAGTTCCCTGAGTGAAAGAGTCATCCCTGTTCCGAGCTCCCTGTAACATTCCTCTTAGCTACAGTAATATTCTTACTTAGGATGGAAAAAATCCACACCTTAAGGAAGGCCTAAACAGAAGAGGTCACTTTCCTGATGCCCTTATGCTGAAAGATCAAGGAAAGCTTCCACTGTGGAGCAAAGCATGTTTGCTTTCCTGGTGTTTTATCTGTGTGAATGACCTCCTCTCACTTGTAATTCATACTGTGTGCCTCTGCCACCACTTGTGTGCTGGTCACATCCAAATGCTTCCAGGAGCACTTCCAAACAATTCCTTCCCACATAAACCTGGATTTAGAGAGCTCACTATACCTTGCTTTGCACATTGTTTTTTTTCCAGTCTGGCCACACAACCCTGTGCACCAGGTGCTGGTGATGGCCCAGATGTCCAGCTTCAGCCTCCTGGATAAAATGGGACCTTACTTCTGGCTGTTCCCCAGTGAGAGAGCTATATGATGCAGAAAGGATCCTCAGATCTAGCACAGTGAAACTGGGAGGTTTGTTTTGGTGCACATGCAAAATATTGTTGCACGTGTCGCTGTGTCACTGATTTCAGCAGGGGTGAGATGTTGCAGTAACAGACTCTTCTCCTCATTCACTGCTGGCTGGCTAGTGCAGGTTCTGAGCTGTGTGAAGGGCCGTGGTATCTGAGGCTTTTGGTGTAAAAATGTGTGGCTCTAAGGCTTGTAAATAACTTCTGCACAGCTGAGAAACAGGAGAGTCCCTCTCAGGAGTGCAGCACTCTGCAGAGTGGGATAGGAGCCCCTCCAAGTACACCTCAACCATGACACACTGCAGGTGGGAATAATGTACTCCAGACTGAAACAGCCTAAGGGAGTGCACCCTGGAAGTGCTAAAAGCCTCATCTAAACATTGTCATTTATTTCTATTTCTGCAGTATGGTGCAGAGATGGGAGAAGGAGAACAGTCCTGCTCTTCAGAGCACTCACATGGCAGTGGCAAATCAGGGCTGCCTGATGGCTGATCCAAACCTCCTGTGGATAGGCTGTGCCATCTGAATTGTTCCAGTCTTGTCATACTGGATTCTGCTGTTTGCATGGCGTTGGTGGGGAGATCAGGTGAAAAAACAATCCTCAGGGTCATTGTCTCAAGCAGGTAAATTTAAGACATGTGTGATTTCTGCTTTAGAAGCCCTCCTCACAGGCTAGAAATGCTCAGAGCATGGGGGTGTAGATATATAAAAATATTGTGTAATGATGCTGAGATTTGCAACTCTTCAGGAAGGGTAGGCCCAAGTTTACTGTGGCTTAATTTGGGCCTGGGTATCTACACACTGATATTAATTACAGCTTACTTAAACTATCAAAGGTTAACCACCACAAATATGGATTGACTGCATTGCTTCCTGGCTTATTTTCCCATTTTAATTCATCAAACATAGTGTTGCAGTGTTGCAGTTATCCCACTTAATAATGGTAGCTTGTAAACATCATTATGTTATCCACAAAGTTTTCCTCTCCTTTTCTGTGTGCCCCCACAGTTTTCTGGCATGATCCTCCATCTGAATGCTGCAGGCTCCTGTTTGTTTAACTGTTTCTGAGGGTTTAGTTATTTTAATGAGTTGGTTTGTCCTTAATGAAAATCAAATTTGTGGGAATAAACAAACAGGTCTCATTCTATTCTTTTTCTTATTTAGCAATCATAATGACAATTTTACAATTCCATGACCTTTGTGATTAACAGATTTCCAAATAGAGAAGTAATTTTCAATTGTCCTCCAGGTTTTCTTTTCTCCTCTTCCTCTTTTCCCTTTCTTTTGGCTGCTGGAAAATAGATTTTTCACCTCTGCTTACACAAATAAATGTGTTTTTTTCCTTTTCACCTTCAATGAATGTGTTCTCCAGTCTTATGCCACATCAAGGACTGTCCTTTCCATCCCTTGCTGAGAAGCTCTTGGGGAGCTCTGCTTGTCTGTTTCATGAGATCTTTTTGGTCCCATTAAAATCATCTTCCCCTAAGCTAGCTCTGATTGGCAGCTGTGCTGTGAGAAACACATAAGCCATTAAGATGGATGGTATTGACATCTTCTGCCTTCTTGGGGGATTGCAGCAAACCTACAATTCCAGTGATCCATACTCAGCTCTGGGTCGTCTCCTAACACAGTCCTGCGTGGCTGAGAGCGCCACAGGCACAGGCTGTGGAGAGCTGAGTTGTGAGAGCCAAGGGGGGTGCAAAGCAGACCTTATCCCTGCTGCAGTGTGTGCTTCTGCCAGAGGAAAAACTGAGGAAAGCATTAAGTGGGGTCCCATAAGTCCTATCAAGCCTACGAAGTCGGCAGTAATGGTGAGAGGGGAGCTTGGGGCGAGGTGTGAGAGAGCACACGAAACGCTGGCCACTGCCCATTTGTGCTTCTTGGCCACCAGTGCTGCTGCTGTGGCAGCATCAGAGCTTCTTTTAGATTCTGCTGGAAGCAAGAGAGTTGGCTTGTTAACTTTCTCACTAACTGCCAAACCACAGTTTCTGTGGAGGGTGGGTAACTCGCTGCACTCAACACCTTGACAAACAACATCCAAGGTGATATCACAGCTGAATTTTTTTTTTTTTTTAGCTTCGTTTTTTGTCACGTTAAAAAACCCTCACGTGTCTGTGGGAGTGGGTGCATATGTGTGTGTGAGAGATGGTGTCTTGGGTTGTGGAGCCAGGGGTATGTATTCTATTTCATTTGTTAAAAGCAGTTGGGGAGATGTTCTTCTTTCTCTCTTGTAAACCTGGGGGGAGAGGGGCTGATGCCTTCTGATAATGGGCCAGCTGTTAAACCAGGTGGGGCAGTGTTTGTTATCCCTTTCACTGCCTCTCCTCCCTCCAGGGGGATATTTTCTGCTGATGGGCCATTACAGCTCACTTAAGGGCACAACACATTCTATCATCCCCATTGTGAGATGCTCCTCCCAGTGGGAGGAGCCAACCATTCCTACCTGGATAAAAACTGAGACACAGGAACACCAGGGATCTGGTTCCACCAGATTCCTGGAGGAAGACTGGACCCTTCTCACCACCACTGGACCCTTGTTCTACAGGATCACCTCTGCTCCAACAGAACCACACCTGCCACTCCAGGAGGACTCACTTTTGGACTGCTTCCAACACCCTGACCAACAGGGTGTTAGGTTTATTATTCCATTTATTTTACCTTTTTTTCCTCTCTGCTCCTATTAAATTGTATCTCTGACTGGGAGTCTCACTGGTTTTGCTTTCAAACCAGCACAGATGGAAAGACTTGTTTTCAGTTTTGCTTCTGGTCTGACTACAACAGAAAGAGCAGCCTGAACGTGACTCTGTCAAACCATTTGGGATTCCCCACACACCAAAAGGCAGAGCAGGGTGTGAGAATGTTCTCTTTCAGTGAGAGCCTTTGGGTTGAAATTGCCTTGGTGGGTTTTTTACAGATGATGTAATGGCAGAAACACAAACAGATGATGTGGGTGGCAGAAAAGCTTCCAATCCCCTGACTATTTGTCATATGTGGACCAAGGAATGGCAAAAATGTTTTAGTCCTGGGCCTTAAAGTTAAACCCATTAAAGAAAAAAAAATCATGGAGAACCATTTTTATATCAAGCAAATGTTTTTCAAGCCTGAGAAGTTAAAAAAACTAAACAAATTAAATGATTAAGAGTTGAAAAGGTGTTTTTTCAACTAGTGTGCCTTTCGAAAATGACACCTTTACACAAAAAATTTCAGGAATATCTCCACATGTAATATAGAGCACATTTCTACCTTTCTGCTTTTTTCACTGGTACCATAAAAATTGGAGCTACTCTGTGGGAAACTTATGTACTTCAACAAAATCTGCTCTTTCATTTTCTACATTTTGAAGATAATAAACTTCAAGTTTCTTCCATGGCTTTGTCCATACAGTAACCCCCATGAGGCAGCTTCTTTACCCAAGACAGAACTTATAGTGGGGGAAGAAAGTAGTGGCTTTGCCTTCCTGCTTCACTTGGGATTTGTTACCTTTATTTTCACTTCTGGATTACTAAAAGTAATCTAGAGATATTGCCTTCCCTTCTTTAAGAGACTTAAAAGCCAAAACAAAGTTTGATGGCCCCTGCATTCAAGAGCAGGAAACTAACCTGGGTTTACCCAAAGTGTTTCTAAATCTCCCTTGTATTTGTTATTGTTGTGGTAGCTTTACATTCATTTGGGCATTGAGCTGTATACCTGGTGGCAATTTGCCTTGTAAGTTAAAAAAAAAAAAAGGCAAAAAGAAAAATTTAAGGAGAAAAGCTGTCTGGTTGCATAAACAAGTTTTAAAAATTTAGATGGCTAAAAATTCAGTCAGAAGGATTTTGAAGCTTGTCAGAGTTCCTTAATGGCAGTCATTGCTATTTAGATGGAAAGGTATAACATGAGTTTAGGTATTAGGCATATTCCATGGCCTTTGGAGTAGAAAGCAAAAGCTGTTATAAGAAAGTTGTCAGAGATGAAGGTGCTGCTAATAAAACATTCCCTCTATTAAGAAAAATAAGATTTAAGAGCTGTGAATAGTCCTCAGAAAAAAAAAATTGCCTGGTCCTACAGAGAAGCTTGACAGACCTCTGCTTTTCCCTGGCATTAAGAAAGGTCAGGTTCAGGCTGTGCAAAGTCTCTGAAGTACTGTGTTCCTCTAGTCCCAATCTCTATAGGAAGGCCAAATTTTGAAGATTTCATTTTGTCTAGAAGGGAGGAGCTCTAGACACTCTGTGAAACAAAGCAGCTATTGAATTTCTCAGCTAAAACAAGTGTCTTCAAATATCTTAAACAACATGTGTGCTTGCAGGAGAAATGTGGTAGAGTTTGTTTTTATCATTGTCACAGAAGCTTTCCTAAATAACAAACAGTGAGGATGTGGCCAAGTGAGGAAGATTTGCTTTGGATCTTTTTTTCATTAGACTTCATCATGATTACATTTTTTGTGATTAGGTTGATTCTGGTCTTTTGAGAGCTGGTTTATTTGTCTTTTGAAGTCACAAAAGCACTGTTTCAAGGCTATTTTACACAATATGTGTTTCCCATCAAAACCAGTATGTCCATCTATAAAACTGTAGTTACTGAGAGTATAATTTTGCAAGGAGACAAAAAAAAAGTATATTACCAACTTGTGTGTTGCTTATTTTTATTGCTTTTCTGAGGTTGTTTGTTTGTTTGTTTGTTTGAAGAGATTTGTGTTTTGGTTTGTTGCTGCTGTTGTTGTTGTTGTTGTTTTTGTTGCTGTTGTTTTGGTTTGGTTTGCTTTGGTTTTTTTTTTTAATTATCATGGAATGATTTGAGTTGAAAGGGACCTTAAAGATCATCCAGTTCCAACCCCCCATGCCAGGGCTGGGACATTTTCCACAGTCCCAACCTGGCCTTGGACACTTCCAGGGATGGGGCAGCCAAAGCTTCTCTGAAAAACCTGTGCCAGTGCTTGACCACCCTCACAATAAAGACATTTTCCCCAATATCTAAACTAAACCACACAGAAAGAATTTCAGCTAATCTTGAAATTTGTTGGTAATGCTCAGAGTTGCAATACTATATTTAAAATTTGAAAGAATGAGGGATTAAACTTACCACTTAGAGGAGGGAGGAGTTATTTCCTTTAGCTTAACTACCAACAGAAAATTAAATATACACATTTCTTGGTGTGTACACTCATGATCTTTCTGTTTCTCCCTGTTTCAGTTTATACATCAATGTATCCATCAATCACTTTTTCTACCATGTCTTAATTTAAAAATTACCTCATGCCTCAGAGTTGGACTCCTTGCTTCTGGTCTGCTTTGTGTCTTTCACTGATGAAGAGTAAATCAAGGTCATGAAAGTTTAGGAAATCATCAAAGATCTGTGTATAATTTTGTTGTCTTTGCAGTATTTTTTACATAGGTATGTCAAGAAAAATATGTTTATTTGAGTATTCAAAATTACCTCAATTCAGTGCATCAATTACGTGGAAGAAAATTGCAATCAGTATTAATGAGAGAACAATATTTTGAAAGATGTTTGTTAGTCACCGTGTTCACAGTGTTAAAATTGTAAAGATTGATGCCTTCTCAGCTGCTGCAGGGTATCAGAAAAGTCCCCTCATTTCCCTCAGAAGTTTCCATTTAACCTTTGAGTTGTCTGTTGAACTCCTCTGTTTAACCAAAAGCCTTTTTTTCAACTATTGCCTCAAGTTTCACTTTACAGTCCCTTTTACATGGCTGATAACAGAGAAGAAAATAAATTATGACACTTCAGCCATCAAAAAGGGCATCAACCTACAAATTTAGGCGTGAATTACAGTTGGATATGAGGCCTCATATTTGTGGAAATGAGCATGAGCTAAGAACAGTGTCTAACAATAATATGGATCAAGGGGTTGTACCACTGAGAGATGCTTTCACCTAAGTAACAGGGAACTTTTGAATTAAAAAAAAAAAAAAAAAGAAAATGTAATAAATTTATATAAGCACATGAGTAGTTTTGCATCACCAGAGACAAAAAGAGGAGGTTAATCAGGAGACCACTGTGGGTGGGCAGCAAACTTTCACCTTAGAAGAGCCCAGAAAAATAGAGGAAAAAAACAGTTATGCAAAATTCTGGAAGTTGAGAAAATTTTGGGGTAGGTTACTAGAGTGTTAGCTCACTGAAATGAGAAGAGCCAGGGAAGACAACTTTTTAGCCCAAAAATTGCCTGAGGATTTGTTTTAGGATGAAATTTAGGAGAAGTGGCATCACATCAACTAAAATCAGCTGTGACAAAAACCTTGCTCACTGAGGACCATGACCAAGCATATTATCTTATCAGTGTCTGCTTAATTTAAAATTAATACATATTGGGTGGCAGGAGAACTTAATGTGGAATATGAGTGAGATTACAGACAATTAAGGTGAAATGGCTGCAGGAAACTCCCATCTGGTTTTAAATGAATGGGTTTTGTTCATATTGTGGAAAGAGAACATTTTTTCAGGAAGAGTTAATGAAAAATTTGTAGAAGTTAAATATAATTTTATTGCATTTCTGCCCTCTGTTGTTTGGGGTGTTTTTTTTTTTGTAAGGCACAGTAATTTAAGTATATATGGTGACTTTCTAGGCTTTATTAATTTTGAATTTTGATTTCTCCCTCCGCAGTACTTTTATTTTGCATAGAAAATCTGCACAAAGGAAAATCAAACTGTAATCCAAAGATAAGGGTTCTACATAGCCAGCCACCAAGATATTTGGTTGTTTTGTTTCTTTCTTGAAGCCCATGCTCCTTGACTCCTGTGATTACTGGCAAATGCAGATAAACTCTCCATTAAGCCTTTCTTAAAAAAAAAATCCTGTATACCAGTCAGGCTAAAGTATTTAACTAACTCCTGAATATTGAACACTTGGCAAATGATGTAGGTCAGCTGCTGAAAATAAGGTGCTGCTGTTTGGCACTGGGAACAAAAAGAAGAGATTAAATCTACTACAGTAGCATTTTGTTCGCTTGTTTGTTTGCCTCTGGAAATTCAGGAGCTAGGCATAAATAGATGGCTGTTGCCTCTGCCATGACCTTGGAACACCCAGATATGTGTATGGCTTGGGTTGTGGAACCAAAAATGTGTCTTCTATTTCATTTGCTGAAAGTAGTTGAGGAGATGTTTTCCTTTATCTCTTGTAACTCTAGGGGGAGGGGGGCAGGTGCCTTTTGATAAAACCAGGTGGGGCAGTGTTTGTTATCTCTTTTCACAACGGGCCATTAAGACTCCTCAAAGCAGTACATGCACATTCCATTGTGAGATGCTCCACCCAGTGGGGGGAGCCAACCATTCCTACCTGGATAAAACTGAGACACAGGAACACCAGGGACCTGGCTTCACCTGAGGAAGCCTTCCTGGAGGCTTCACCTGGAAGCCTTCCTCCACCTTCCTGGAGGAAGATTGGACCCTTCTCACCATCACTGGACCCTTGTTCTACAGGATCATCTCTACTCCACCAGAACCACATCTGCCACTCCAGGAGGACTCACTTTTGGACTGCTTCCAACACCCTGACCAACAGGGTGTCGGGCTGTAGCTCTGACTCTGTCAGGGTTCTCCAAAATTGTTGTTTGTTTGCTGGTTTGATTGGGTGGTTTTGTTTTCTACTACATTTGTATTGTTAATATTCCTAGTAAAGAACTGTTATTCCTATCCCCAAATCTTTGCCTGAAAGCCCTTAATTGCAAAATTATAATTTGGAGGGGGTGAGGGGTTTACATTCCCCATTCTAAGGGAAACTCCAGCTTTCCCTGGCAAAGACCTGTTTTTCCAAACCAAGACAGTGCAAAACTGAGTGGTACACGCACCTTACAGTGTGCTTCCCCTTGAAAAGGTTAAAGGGCTGTTTGTTGTTCTTAAATTCTGACTTAAACTAACTTTATGTACTGGAAATGAAAATATTGAACTCCCAAGAATGTCTAAGAACATTTTTGGAAATACTTGCCTATATATCCTTGTGAAGCTGTAAAATGATGAGCACTCCTGATGTTGCAGCCCTGGAGAGGAAAGCACAGGTTGAACCAAAGCCACCTCCATGGGGTAAATGAGCCAAGGGGCCCTAAAAATCAGTGAAGTCCAGACATTTCCCTCTCCCTGCAAATCTAAAGCCACATGGAAGAATTTAGTTCCTAGGAGTTTTTTCAAGTCCTTGTGTGAAGGGTCAAGTTGATCTTTTAGCTGGTTTTGGGTTTTTTGGTGTTTTTTTTTTTTTCCTTGAGACACCGGTGTTCTTGCCACTTCTAATGCTTTGCCACAATTAATGCTTTAATTGAGGGAAGTATGTGACATTTTTGAATGCTGGGATTTTAAGCAGAGCAGTAAAACTGTTGAGTGGGTATTTACTAGGCAATTGTACGACCTTAATTCACAGAGGGACAGGTTTTTACTGCAAACCCCAGAAAAAAAAAACAAAACAGTAACTTTAAATAGAAATCAGGTTTGGGCTGTGACAGGATAAGTTTGTTTTTTTTCAATGAAAGTCTTTGTAGATGTCAATTACTATTAGGATTATTTTTATTCACTGTTTGGAGTGTTGCTCTATACAACGTGGAGAAAAATTTTGAAAAATGGCAGCTGCTGTTATAAATCTTGGGTATTCCTGTAAGAGATGCTACCATTAAAAAAAAAAAAAAAAAAAGCACCTTACAAAGTCATTTCATCAAGAAAAAAAAAAGATCAAAGTCAGTTCTTTGTGACATTCAATCACTGTTTCTGTTTCATATGCCAGAACAAGAAGCAGAGATGACTGATAATTTCTATAATCATTCTTAATAATTCCAAAAGGCAGGAGGAGACAGATAATAATAGATGCATTCTTGTGCTAAGCTGCTCTTCCTCCCTTGCTTTTTTAGATTTGGCCACTGTGCTCTGTCTTTTGCAGATAATCTGTCAGGTCAACAATATCAATAGTTTTTATTACAGAAAGCAGATGTTATCAGAATCCTATCTGTCCATTTAATTAGAAATGTGGTGTACTGCTGTTAAGCTTCAGAACAATATGAGGAAGGAAAAAGAAAAAAAAAAAAAGAAAAAAAACCAAAAAAACCCAGCATATTTCAGAGTTCTTAACGAGGCCCAGCATTTCCAAAAGGAGAAAGGTGGTGATTTCTTCAGGAAGTTTTACACAAACTCTCATAAGAGTTTCATGGCTGTTACATTCTAGGATGACTGCAAATTGCTGTAGCTCCTCCATTTACTGGCTGGGGAAGCAAGGTGGGAATCTGTCTCTTCTCCCAGAGAACAGGTGACAGGATAAGAGAAAATGGCCTAATGTTGGGCATGGGGAGGTTTAGTTGCACATTAGGAAAAAAAATTCATGAAAAGCAGTGGAGCAGGCTCCCCAGGAAAGTGTTGGGGTCACCAGCCCTGAAGGGATTTAGAAGACATACAGATGTGGCACTTGGGGACATGGTTTAGCAGTGGGCTTGGCAGTGCTAGGATTCAATGGTAGGATTCATTGCTAACTCAAACATTAAAAAAAAATTAATAAAATTTACTTGAAATCAGGGGGAATGAAGTTGTAGGTAAAACTTCAACTGGGTGGGAAGCAAAAAAGCACCCTACAATAAACAAATCGTTTCTGGCTTTGAGGAAGCCAACAGGTTAGAGTGATTCCTCCAGGCCCTCACCATTAGTTTGTCTCTTAGAAGCAAGAATTTCCTTTCGTTTATGACCCCAGGGAAAGGATTAAGCCAATTTTAGAGAGAATGAAAAAAACCCCGAAATGATGGCTTAGGTATTGCTTCACAAATAATCTTCCTGGAACCCTGAAGTGGGGTTTAAGTGGAACCCAAGCCTGCTACCAGACGATGGCACTCTACATTAAAGAAAAGATCTCTTTGCTCTCTCTACCTTACTTACTCAGGTGTTTACATCCTGAAAGTCCCACCACCCCCACATAGTTTTCTGGCATGTTTTCTCAAACACCATGTTCACTATGTAGCAGCTGCCAAAATCAAATGCTCCAAAAACGTCAAAAGAAATTTTGCATTGTCTAAATTCTGCATTGTCAAAGCCAGGAGGCAGTAGTTCCATCGTTCCAGGTTGTTTTGGGTTTTTTTGTTGTTGTTGTTTTGTTTGTTTGTGGTTTTTTTGGGGTTTTTTTGGTTTTTTGTTTGTTTGGTTTGGTTTTTTGTTGTTGTTGGGTTTTTTGTGTGTGTGTGGTTTGTTTTGGTTTTTTGGGGGTTTTTTTGTGGGATTTTTTTTGTGTGTGTGTGTTTGGTTTTGTTTTTGGGTTTTTTTGTGTTTTTTTTTTGTTGTTTTTTTTTTAAAGAAGAAGAAGACTTTATAAGCAAAAAGAAGAAAAGCCTCATCTGGGGGAAAAAATGCTGGTTCTTTAAAAGGAAAATACAAAACCCAGGAAAATCTCAAATATTTCTTCAAAAATTTCCCTCTGTCATTTCCCTTAAAAAAAAAAAAAAGCTGCCACAATATTTAACTGAACAGGGAGTTCTTCTGACATAGTTTTTTTTTTCTGTTGTGGTAGACAGTTGTTCTTATCTCTTCTCAATTTTCAATAGCTTCTAATAGTTAAAATGATGTGTGCCTTTTCCATGACTTTCACATGTGCACCTCTCTCAAACTGCAGGCACACACTGCTCTCTTTAGGAGTCTGTCTGAAGAAGCAAAAGAAAATTCAGTTCAGTGAAATTGTCACTCAATCCATAACTCATCTTGTTACACTGAGATATGGGCAGAGTTCTCAGAGCACTCTGACCCTACGTGCTGTGTACATTTTATGAAATCATTTTTTTTTCCCCTACAACTGATGAAGGAAAGAAATTAAAAGCGAAGCAGACTGTCAGATTCTGTGTTTACTCTAGAAAAAAAATTATATTACAGAAACCAAATTGTTTGTTGCTTGACATTTCCATGGACAGATAATATCACTCTCATTTTTGTTCATAGCCTTGTGGCTCTGATTCCAGCTGCCCACTGGAAACAGAAAGCCCAAAGATCATCAGCCATCCATTTCAGTGGCTCAGAATTAACATGCTTTTTTTAAGTGATCATAGTCATTTTAAATGCTGCTTGATCAAAATACTGCTATCAATTTACAGTCTCCAAACTGAGCCCAAACTCATTTGGCATGTCTTGAAGGAGGCAAACTGGGGAATAAAAGCCAGTGTTTTCAGTGCTAACAGCAGAAATGGGACTAATTAGTGAAATAATGGCTATAGTTCTATTCTGGTACTAAAATCTACTTCAGAATTGATATCACAGAGCAAGAGCAGAAAAACTGAAAAAAAAATCTCTACACCTCAGCTTCGTATTTTTAGGTACTTGAGTGTCTGTCTAGGTAATAATATATAATAATATAATATAAATAGTTACTTTTTCATTTAAGTGTCCTGTCATCCTCAATATCTTTCATGTAGGTTTCATTCAGTTTGGCTCATGATAAAGGTAGTGACTGACTATTTGTTGTTCTTAAATTCTCACTTAAACCAACTTTATGTACTGGAAATGAAAATATTGAATTCCCAAGTCTAAGAAGATTATTGGAAATACTTAGCAATATCCTTGTGAAACTGTCAAAAATAAAAGATGCAGAGGTAGTAAGGTAAATGAAATATGGCTGAATCAGCTACTTTTTTTTCTCTTTTCTGAGCTTGTCATCTTGATAACATCATGTGTTTTCAATGCTTTTGGGACTTTTTATAAGGTAGTTCTGTAAAACGTAGGAAATCACAGCCATTCTTTTTCTAAAACATTTTTTGCTCTTCTTTTATGAAAATGGCTGTATCATTGTCAATGCACGTTTGCATTAGTGTCCTCCAATAAACACACACATCCAAATTTTTCAGACTGAATGTGATTTCCCAGAATTTTTTAACATTGGGAAGGATATTGATATCTAACCACCAAACAAAGATTCAGGCAGTCCTTAGTTTAAACACACCTTTGTAAAAGAATAAAAAAAAAAGGGTCAACTACTCGATGACCTTTTGTGAATGAGGTATAGACAATGTATAGAAAATGTAAGCCAGAATTAAAAAAATAAAATAAAAAAAAAAATTAAAAAAAACCCCACACCCAAAAGAAAACACCACAGAGAGGAAATTCTGGGTTTCTGGAACCAGGGTTCAAACAAATCACACATGGGATGGAAGGGGGCCTTGGAGGCACAGCAGCAGAGGAATGGGCCCACATGTGTGGATGGAGTGGGCTGCTGTCTCTGCCATCACACTTTGGAAGTAGCCAGGAGGCACTTGGAGCATCCAAGGCACTCTCAAGAATGCAGAGGAAAAGTCCTTTTATCAAACTGCAGCGTGGATTTCTCTCTCCCAACCCATCCTCCTTCTCATGCAAAATTCAGTCACTTTAGCTTCATGCAGTTTAAATTAATTTCCCTCCATCAGTATAAATAATGTCAAGGAGATATTACACCATACATCTGTGTCCTTGCAGCCTGGGGATTTTGTAGGGTAGTTGTTCTCAGAGTGTCTGAATACATTCTGCAAGGGATTTCTTTCTGTGGTCATCCCAAATGGTCCTCAGAGGCACCTCCTGGATCTCTCTCAGATGAACCAGGACTGGGCTGAATAGTCAGTGTGGGTGGAGAGAAGGAGGAAGAAAGAAAAAAAGGAATATTGGGATAAATTTGCCAAAGAATAAAGATCCAAAGTGCCCTGCCACCAAGGAGTTGTAAGAGCTCCTAGAGCTCCTCTGTTCTGAAGCTCAGTGACATGCCTGCTGTTTCATTCCTGGCTTTAATTCACACCAGAGGCTACTGCAGCACCTCTCTGAGAGGCACTGAGTTGACAGGGCTTATGTGTAATTTCACATTAGAGGCACAAGACATAAAAGTATTTCTGGGCATAATTACTCTTTTGTGGATCTGCTGTTAAGTTCAAACCCACTAACTTGCAATCCACGGATAAAAATTTGAGGAATTCCTGTCCTTTGGATTAGTCTTTCTTATTACTCATTCCTTCACAATTTTTAAAGATTGAGCCCAACTTTTGATCCTACTTTAGGATTCATGTTCAAAATAATCTTTTATACACTGATAGAATATTTTTATTGACTTCATTTAATACAACTTTCATGACTTATAAAATAATTTATTGTTTGTTATCACAAGTCTGAAGCACAGCATGCTCTGATAGTTCTCAAACAAATACCTAGAGACATAGATTGTCTGGTGCACGGGGCCTAATTTTCTGATCTTGCAAATTATTTCCCATTTTCATCTTATAAAGAGCACTTCTAATTAGGATTGGGAAGGTGAACCATGAACCATGGGCAATTTGGTAGGCACAGCTGAACTTAACTTCCCCAAAGCTCACAAGCTCTAGATTTGAACTCTATCTTAACAAAGTAAATCCAGGTCTGAAATTCTGAACATTGCAGATGTTTTCTTTCACTCTGCTGTCTGGGTTTGCATTAAAACTTATGTCTAGAATAAATAAGAACTGAAGACAGGTGGAAAAATACCAGAGGATATATACAATTGAAGTATGATTAGATTAACCTCTGGATACAGATATCACAGTCTCTTAGAATCAGGTGGTATAAGGGGCCCAGATCAGAACCTAAGTCTACTTTGGGTTTGTGGATTTTTTTTTTAATTATTACTTGAAGCCATCAACCCTCATTAAACTCAACAAAGTTAGGAAATCATCTCAATTTGTCTTACTACTCTAGTGAGTTGTGGAGAAATTCTGAACATGTCCTGAGGACAACCAACACAGCTGTCTGTCTTCTCACACAGTAGTGATAAACATCACAAAGGAGTGGACACTTCATGCCTGAGAAACCCAAGCAGTGTTACACCCCCCAGTGCTTCCAGCAGTGGCAACAGGAATATCACAGGCAGGATTGGGGCAGGACCACAGCATGCAGGGGACACCATTGTCATTAAATGCCCTGGTGTTTTAATTGCTTTCATCACCTTTCTGAGGAAGCATAAATGTTTCTCAAGGGATTTATCAACAGAGTTGCACCAAGATGACTTTGCTCTGAAACATTTTAAAGGAAATGCTTATGTCCTGACTGCTGTAGTGTGTATCTAAACCAGCTATGCACTGAATTTAGAGAAGGTAGTGCACGGCCCCATCCAAGAAGGTGTTGGAAGATGCAAAGCTCTTAGGCCTTCTTTATGTTACCATTCAGAGCCCTTGTTGCTGCAGCCACAAGCTATTTGTCATAAATTAGGATGCCAATTACATTCATGTGCTCTTCATATCTGAGAAGATGGATTGGTTTCCATGTATTCGTTGTTCTATATATGCTGTACTAGAACATAACAATTCTCTGCTGTACTTCCAGAGGGCTTGCTCACCAGACATTGAGCTGTAGAGGTTACTGAAAACATTGTTGAAACATAAATTCAGACATGAGCAGAGAGATTTTTGATGGCCTTGGGGCAAAAAGTTTAGAGGAAAAATAATATTTTCTTAGGTGTGGCCCTTTGATGTTCTCTGCATTGCAGGATGAAAGGGCTGGACTTTGTTCTTGGGTTTAATTTCTCACTCCATAAGTTTTTCAGATGAATCTGTGCAATTTCCCCCTCTAGATAAGATAAATAAAAGAAGAATTAAAAAAAGAAAAAAGATTTGAATTAAAGATGTAAAAGAACTCGGATGGGTTTGGTCTAAACCAATTAGCTGGTTACAAAGTAGTTGGTGGTTTCTGTGTGTATTCTTTGTGTAGTGAATTATTTGATGGAAAGATGACTGAAAGGCATCAAAGAAAATTTTGGCAATTCCTTATCTGTTGCATATCAGTGGACATTATACCTTAATGTGGCATCAGATAAAAATTGCAATATCAGATAAAAGTTGCAATCCTCTTAGGTGGATGGAAAAAGGAAATGAATGCATGTATTCCCTTAGATCACATTGCTGTATATATCCATTAAATCTATCCAGACAGTTTTCAAAAAGCATGATGATTCCATGGTTACATCCCCAGTTATTCACTGATGGTTATGGTCAGATCAATTAATTTTAATAGTTTTGTACTGTTGCATAGTAAAGTTTCGCTTTTCCTAAATCAAGTTTCAGCTAAGCCTCCTGAATAAAGAGCATGAAATATGAAATGCCAAGTCCCATGGCAGGGAAGTAAAGCTCCCTTTGAAATTTTTAAAAGCAGGCAGGTGGCAAAGGATGTTTGAGTATATTTACACCACACACACTATATATAATATAATATAATATGATATAATATAATATAACATAACATAATAACATAATAATATTATATTATATTATATTATATTATAATTTCTATTATATATTTTAATTGTATATATTAAATAATTATATATATAAACGTTTCTCTATGTATATATGAAATTAGAAATTCCAAGGTAGCTCAGAATGGTCTGCCTGTATGAGGAAATATGTTACTGTATAAAGATCAGGTCCTGACAGGACTATAAAGAGTGAATGTACAAGGGGAGGAACTAAGAGGGTTCTCCTTTCCTTGACCCTTATCACCATCTGATGGTGTGCTCTCTGTGAGATACTGTGATGATGACGATGATTCTATTTCTATTTTCCCCCAAATCAAAATTCCTGGATAAGTCATTGATCAGCCCCACCCTCTTCCCTCTTGAAGCTTTATTCAAGAAGGCTTCCTTCTTTATTTTTTTCTTTCTTTCCCCTAATGGTCCTCCACATCCACATAATTAGCTCAGGTTTATCTTAAAGGTCAGCATGTGTGTGGTACTTCCTTGAGTAGTCTCTCCAAGGATCTGATCTTCCATCACTTTGTACTTCCTGTATAATTTTTTCATGTTTCTGCTACTCTGAATGGAGCAGAGCTATAAAAAAAAAAGCAAGGTTTTTGTGTTCATTTTTGGAGTGATTGAGATTTTTGATGATATAAAAAGCACTGTGTCTGTCTAACACACTTAATGAACTTGGACAAATTACAGGAAAACACAAAAGTTTTCCTTTAGCACTTGACCACCCTGGGGGCAGGATAGGTGGAAGCCTAGCTACTTGTTCCTGGGAAAGCCAGAGAAAAGTGAACAAAGTTTAGGCTGGAGTTGACAAAGTAAATCTGTGAAGTTTGATTTAAAAGCCCACTATGACTAACTCTCTTGAGAGCTGAAAAGATTTTTGAAGATAAAACAGCTTCAATACATTTCCTTTCTGAACTATGTTGAAAAATGAGGCAATATTTCAAACATGAGAATTCTTTTTTAATGCTTCTTTTTACTCCATCAGTATAATTCCCTTACAATTTGTTTTTTTCTTGCATTCTCTCATCCACAATTGTAACATTTAAATAAAATGAGTGAGTGCAGAAGGACAGGTCTGAGCCCAGCTTGGTTCCAGCATTTAAAAAGCTCTACATTGCCCAGCTATTATCAGGCTTCATGACAAACCATATCATCATATTTGACATATTTGGGAATGGGGGGAAGTCTGAATTCATGGATTGTAAGTTTGTGTTGACATGGAAGACTTGCATCTGGCTTCTTCTTCTGCCTATTCCATCCATTGTGTAAACCATCACAAATTATTTTTTCAACTTCCTTTTCCATTGAGCCCTGTTTCTGATATCCTCTGCAAATTCATGAAAGAGAGTTGAGCGAGATCACTTGCATTGTCTGAGAATAGCAGTTCACCCAAAATACAAATATTCATAAGGTACTCTACATGTCACAAATTAATTAATCTGGGAACTATATCTGAGATAAAACCCCTGCAATGGCTCAGAAAAATGTTGTGCTGTTGCATGACCTCTTGTGAGTTCTTTGCAGCCATATGAATCAAACATCAACATCTGAGTGCAAAGCAGTCAGTATAACTTCAGAAACAAGCAAATTCAAAGTGTGGTAAAACTTTATAGAATTCAGTGATTTGCAGGCAGAAGTGGGCGGTCAGTGTGTGCCCAAAGGACAGCCACCACTATTACCAATCTCAGCACATCTCCATGCAAAATATCAGGCAAAGCTCAGCTAGCAGGCTGCTCTCTCTGGATGAGAAGCAACCTTAGTCTGCCAAGATTCCCAGGCACGTTTCAGAGGAGCAAAACCGTGTGTAGTGGGTCCCATCCCTATTCCACTCATTGCACTCGAATGCCTGAAGGTCAGGAGCTATTCACCCCCTGCCCCAGGCTTACTAAATGTGTTTTATTACCTTGCTGTGTTTCTAAGGCTGTCTTACCCCACTTTCATCTGAAAGTTGGATTTATAAAGTTTTGCAAATGCCTGTAGCATAAAAGATGTTTCATTAGCGGAACAATAAAGATTAACAAAAATATATTGTTAGTGTCCCCTTCATGAATTTGCAGAGGACATCAGAAACAGAGCTCAATGGAAAAGGAAGTTGAAAAATGATTTGTGATGGTTTACACAGTGGATGGAATAGGCAGAAGAAGAAGCCAGATGCAAGTTAATGATTTTAGGAGCTTTACTTTAAGTGCTCAGAGTTGGTTTCCTCTCCATGCATGTCAGCCCCCAGGAAGAGAGACTTGCAGCATTTATTTTCAACTTCTGTGTGGTGGTGAACTGGAGTGCTGAGTTCTGCAGGTCCTCCTGTGATAGCAGGAGCTAATGAAGCTGCTCTATTTTAAAGAGCTTCTTAATCTATGTTAATACAGTGAAGATTATTATAGAAGCAATAATAATCATAGAGAAATTGATAATGACTAGAAATCAATGTCTGGCTTGTTAATTATAAAGCTTTTACTATAAAAAGAAATCATTTAGCAACTCCAATTAACCAGTTAGGAAGAATTTTTATTAGAAACTCCATTTAATGGGTCTTGTGGTTTTTAATGTACTGGCTGAACCATTGCTATTTTTACTCTAAATCCCTTCTCTATTTTGATGGTCAGGGTTGCAGAAGCAGGTGAAGATTAGAATGTCCATGTTTTTATCTTAACAGAACAAAACATCTTTGCTTTCGTGTGCAGCCATTCACCAAGGCAGGAGGGTTGCACCCTTTTCTGCTTGGCAAGGCTAAATGCACAGAGCTCTTATACAACAGGTGAGCTTTTCCCCCCTGGGCAGTGAGGGTCTCGTGCCACTGAAGCTGAGAGCTGAGGCTGTTCAGCCTGTGCTGGAGTCCTAGAAACTTAGAATTTGGGGTTTTGGTGTATAGTAATATATGTGAGTCAGGGTGGAGGATTTTAGGTGTTGTCTTTGTCCTTCTTCTTCACCTTCTTCCTTCCTTCCTCTTCATGGGTTTAGGTGGTTTGCTGTAATTGGGTGAAAAAGGCCTGCATTGTGGGCCTTGGGTGGTCATTATTGGGTCAAAAGTATAAATAATATAGGTGTCACCTCATTATTGGGTAATTAGCACTTAAAAGTCCTTGGAAAGAGTTAGAAGCACTCCATTTCACCTCGTTTTTCCAGCATGCTTGTTGGAGCTCACAGCACAGGAGTCTGTACATAGATAAGAAATAATGAACAACCAAGTCCATACTCGACCCTTCATTTCTTCTGTATTATTCATCCTAACTTTAGCAAGGAAGGAAAGGAGCCAAAACCCATTACAATCCTGGAGAAGAGAAGCTTTTGGGGAGACCTTTAAGCCCCTTCCAGTGCCTAAAGGATGCTACAAGATGGCTGAAGAGAGGCTTTTTATGGCGAGGGAGAATAGATTCAAAACTGAAAGAAAGCAGGTTTAGGTTAGATATCACAGAGAAATTCTTTAATGTGGGGTGGCTAGACACTGAAATAGCTTGTCCAGAGGAGCTGTGGATGCCCCAGCCCTTGAAGTGTTCAAGACCAGCTTGGATTTGATCTAGTAGAAAATGTCCTTACCCATGGCAGGGGGGTTGGAATTATCTGATCTTTAACCTTTCAACCCAAACCATTCAGTAAAAACGCAATAGAACAGGCTCAAGGAGCAGCCAAGGTCTCAAGCCCACCTGAAAATAATTCAAGTAAAGGAAATGGAGGCTGTTGCAGAACTAGTTTATGTAAAGGTGTTTGAAAGAATCTCTGAGATAATTTTTTCCCTCCTTTTTTGGTAAAGCAAGAATAGGCTGTTATTATGTCTCAGTTCCAAATAAAGCCAAGTGCCCAAAAGTTGATCTAGATTTTCCACCCATGCTATTTGCTCTAATAAAAGATATTATCTGTCTTTAAGCCTTTTCTTCAGAGTTTTCTAACATTTTCTGCATATAGTTCTGCTATAAGCACAACACTCAGATCAGATTTACTTGATTTCTGTAATTACACGCATTGTTTTAACTGCATCTAAGTTCCTTTCCCAAACTTCTTTGAGTTTGCTTGTATTTGTTTTACCCTGGGAATCCTGTGTTTTGACAAAGCCTTCACACAAAACGATGATGAAACGCAGGCCTTGTGCTTCTGTTTTGGTTCTCCAGGTTTATTGAGATATCCAAGCTAACAAAACTGGACTGGTAGTAAACATGTGTGTTGAAGATGTCTAAATGGGTGGCAAGGAAAGTCTCCCACTCTGGCATTGCTTGCATCACAGAGGCTGAGCAGAGTGTACCACAAACATGCCAGAACTGGACAGTGTCCTTGGCAGATAGAATGCTCACAGAACGCTCAGATTTTACTAGAGCTGCATAGTTTTAGACTTCAAAAGCCTCACTTGAACTTCTGACTGCATTTCCTTGGCAATAAAGGAAGCTTCTGCTTTGCTCCTGCAGGTTTGTGGTATGGCACTGATCTGTGCTCCAGCTGAAACTGTTTTTGTGCCCCAGTGCTGTCTCTGTAAGTAAAGATTCTGTGTGGCTGCACACCTCTGGGTGGTGCTTGGGTTGTAGGCTGCTTCCCTATCTAACTTCAAGGTTTAGAAGTACCCTGGCTGTGCTTGTATTAAGTACTGGGTTTCTGCTGTGTCTCTCCTGGGGATTGAAATTCTATGTAAGAGTGTAAAAGATACACTGTAAGAGTGTAAAAGATTGCAGCACCTAAAATTGAAGACAGTGTACAACACTGAGCAAAGCTCTATTCATAAAAGCCCCTACATTTTATCTAAAATATCCCAGTGCTTTGTGACTCATTAATTTTTTAAATTTTATTTTCTGGAACACCTAGTCATTTTTATTTATCCAGGAGGGCAATGTAAGGTACCGGTGTAAGTGTCAAAACTTGGTTTATTTATACAAAAATAGTTGAGAGAATATATGAGATTCCTGCAGAAAACCAAATTGCAATATGTGTGTCTGAGTCTGATTAGGAACACTCATGCTAAAGGGGTTTTTACTTCTCTGCTAGGGCTGTGAGAAATGCCTGTGATGAAATAAGAAGCTTCATGAAACATTTCTGAGTTTTCTTTTTTGTCTGTAATATGAAAATCACATCAAGTCTGACAAAAGGTTCATGAATCTCTCAAGAAAATATGGTGTCCAGTGGCTTGGGATTTTTTTTTATTATTATTATTTGTATTTATTACTGACACTTATTTAAGAAAAAAATCTGTGAGAAAGATATTTATATAAGTGTAGCAAATATTGTTCCAGACTCTTATCCTTTGCCTTGTTGTTTAGATTTTTTAATAAATAAAGATTGTCCATAAAGGCATTTTCCTTGAATTATATACCATATAATTCATAGCATTATGGATGGTACATATATATACACCATGCCATTAATACTTATTAGTATAAGCCTATTTCAATTGTTTTCCTCAAGCTACAGCATATTTCTAAGTATGAATATTGTTTTTCTTACCTGAATCAGATATTTAGAGTAAGTAGTTGAATTAAATAGAGGTAATATGAACAAGGTGTTCATGCACTTGTTTAGGAAAAAAATACATTTTACTTTCAGAACGTGGGGATCTGATGTACTTCTATTTTCTGAAAAAATATTAGAAAATACTGAGCCAGCAGATTTAGCTAGTCTGCTTGTAGTAACCCCAAGATGAATTTTAATTCTTTGTCGGATTTCTGCTTCAGGGGGTTATAATTCCACTATTCAACCCTTCTCAAATTTATTCCATTTTTTTTTTTTAATTTGAAAAAAAGGAACTACGCAGAAGAAAATCTTGTGATCATGAGTGATGATAATGATTACATTCCTAACATAGTCTTTTGAGAAACAGAAAATCTTAAAGTTTGTGACTTTTTTTTTCTCACACACTGCTTTAAAGAAAGCATTCAGAAAGTCTTGTGTTTCTGATTAATTTGGAGTTGTACTTGTTTATATAAACTTTATGATGGTAATTCTTAATGTGATACAAGCAAAGCATTTGGCAGGACCCTGTCTAGGAAAATTGGTAGGAAATTATTCAAATTGTTTCATTTTACACATCTTTAAGAAAACCCAGAAGCTTGTCTGTCCTGGTCTTAAAATTTTAATAAATAATTTGTAGCAGTTTTCAGGCAGGATGCTTTTAGAAATATGGAGCCAAAAGCAAAATAAGTACAAATTCATTTGTGTTGGAATGAAATAAGGTAATATCAGGTTAGTGGGACTAGACAAACTCTCTCCCAAAATTGTCCAGGAAATGGTGCATGACCAAGCAGGTCCACTGGAAAACAGCAAATGTAATATTCATACTGGGGAAGATTATGAAGGGCTAATGCCAGCAGTATTGGCTTTGAAGATTTTTCCCTATCTCTGGCCAAAGTATAAATCTGGTTTGGACCAGAATAGGAGAATATCTGCCAGCAAAGATCAGGAGACCCTAATAGGACTAAAGGGATCATCCTTTGAAAGAGGAGGAGTTGTCTGAGACCTGGGTCCTCTTTAGGGTGTAGGGATCTGTAGAAGATAGGATCATCAGCCACCAAGACATGACAGGGCTTCGTAAATTGGGCATTTTGGAAATTTTTTTTTCTTGCAGTAAATAAGTTTTTCCCACTATCCCATTATTTTTTGTTGGAAAAAAAATACCAACTATCCACCCTTTCCATTTTAGAAGACTACTTTGCTACTGGATATGGGCTGGGAAAAAAAAATCCCAAATATCCACCCTTTACATTTTGGAAGACTACTTTGTATACGGGTAGGTGAACTACACTGAGAAATTTTCTAATATCCTTAACACTGATATAATCCTCTCTGTGGATATCCCCATTCTGCTGTAGCAGGCTCCACCTGGAATCTTACCTGCCAATAAAACTCCTAGACGAGAACAGAGTCTGCAATGTGCCCCAGTTACCCATCTATGAAATGAAAATTATGGCACCTCCATCCCTCACAGAGGATGTCATTAGGATTAAATAAATGCATGATGGGCTGCCAGGCACTCAGGTATTGTAATGTAGTCCTGGAAGTACAATAAGGGGCAGAGGAGGGAAAATGTGTGCCTCTGTAAATCATAGCAGAGCAAACTCCTGGGATGCAACCAGCTGAGCTCAGGCTTAGTCTTGGTTGTTGCTAGTCCAGTTTTCATGGAAACTTTTCAGGCTTTGAATCCTTCTCAGGGTTTGGAGAGTGAGGCAGAAAGTAAGTTGAGATTGGCTTCCACCTGTATCTGATGCTTTGGTTTTAATTGTTCAAGAGGGGGAGGGAGAGAGTAGAAGAATTCCTGATTGGCATATGAGCTGGGTGACCTATAAGGAAGTATAAAAAAAGCTTTAGAGGATTATTCTTTAATAGAGGGATATTGTAAGGACAAATGTAAGACTCGGTGACTGAAAGGTTTCCCAGCCCTTTGGATAATGCAGTGGAATGTTTCCCACAGGAACTCCAGTAATTCAAAATGCATAAATTCAGAAGAGATACAGAGAGACCACAGAGATAACAGTGTGTATCCCTGGGGGCCTTGGCTGAGCAAGCCACTAACAAACAGATCCAAAAGATAGGGAATGCCACCATTCTGACAGCAACAACATTGAAAGAAGGGGGAAAGATTTCCTCCTCTTTGTATGAGGTGAGGCAGCCACTCAGGATCACAGGAGGTGAGGGTCCAGACAAAGAAAGGAGGGAAGGTTGGATGGCAGAAGAAATTTGACTTCAGAAGAGACAGAGTGGATTAGATGGTTTTTGTTGCTACATGCAAACCCCCCACTATGACATCCAACTCATTTGCCCCTAAATTTCTCCCCCTTGATTGACCTGACTTGATAACTCATTTCGATGAGGATGTTGGCTGATGGCACTTCTCTTTGGGAAGCTGTTCTACTCTGCCTTGGAGCTGCAGAATAAAGCTCTGTGTGCCAGATGCATAACTGGGGTTATCAGAGGCGGATGAGGAAGCAGCAGCACACAAACTTTAAGGTAGCCTGTTCTTCTCCACTGGTGTCACTCCATGAGACTTCTAGATTTGGGACTTCCCCTAATTTTAAGGCTTTCAATTGGCTAAGGATTTGCTGGTTGACTTTTGTTTGAAATATTTTCAAATTAGTAGGCAACAACTATTATAAAAAGGGAAAATCTGTAAGGCACTGATAAAACAGGAAAATGGAAATGAGCTGTCCTTTGCAACCCTCAGTGGTCTTGGTGGAGCAAAAATACAAAAGATGTAAACTCACATTGCAGAGGAGGCCTAACTCTTTAGGATCTTCTTGTCTGTCCTTGTTTTCTTCTTATTTTCTTATACTCTTCAGCTGCCTATTCATATTTAGATAACTTCATATCTGGATCTGATCTGTGTAAATAAAAATTTCCATCTCTGCCTTCTCTTTATTGTTTGTATCAAAATGGAAATTCTGCTTAAGTGCACTGCAATTCTGGCTCTCACCTGCTGCTGGGGCAGCTGAATGCTGGGGCTCAGCCCTCCTGCCTGTCTCCAGCTCTTTAAAGGATAATCCTTTAAAGTTGGGTTTGAAGAGGCAGACTTACTTCTAAAGTGTTTGCAAGGGAGGGAGGGGGAAGGAATTTCAAGCCACAAAGGTACCTGCTTGTTGAGAACAGCAGAGGGGTTCAGCAGCAGTGTAAAGCCTGGAAACTCTCATCCTGTTTTATCACAGAATCATGGTTTTGGATTGGAAGGGACATTAAAGACCATCTAGTTCCAAGCCCCCTGCCATGGGCACCTCTCACTAGACCAGACTGCTCAAAAGCAGATTTTGGCCATAAAGCTTTTCCCAGATGGGAAGTTTGAGCAGAAAGATTCAGTCTCAATAATTGCAGGGGAAAATACTTCCCATTCTGGCACTTTGGGAGTGTGCAGTGAGAGCCCAGCAAGACTCTTTGCAGCACAGGTGGCCAGAGCATGTGCCCTCTCTTACTGTTCCTAAACTTGAGTGGAACTGGGGACTGACACTTTAAGCAGGTTTTTTTTCTGCATACCAGGAGTGGCTTAATTTCATTATATTGTGAAAAGATTTCGATAGTTACATCACTGCTCCTGAGTTAAAATTCATGTGTTTTTCTACGCATGTGATAAATGAAAGGTAGGGGACTAAGTTAGAGAATGTTCAGAAAGAGGTTCAGCTCTGTGTGTGTGTGCTTGTTTGAGTGCCTGGACACCACTGTGTGCTGCAAACAGAAATAAAGCCAAACACAAGAGGTTTTAGCCTCAGCAGTTTTGATGCAATAGTATCAAGCTTCCCTTATAAGCTCTGTACACGAGTAAATTGAAAAATGAATTTTCACCCCAAGAAGGCCTACTGCCTGCAGCTCTAAATTAGAAAGGCAGGCAGATTAACAAAGGAGACTTGTACAGGTCACTTCCACCTGAAGCATTGCTGAGGTTCCTCAACAGCATCACCAAACACTTCCCCTTGGCAGAGTTTGACACCACCAGGCCTTTCACCAATGATTTTTACCACATCTTGCTTCTTCAAATGCTCAGGATGCTATTTTGGGGGTGTTCCAGAGCACAGCGAGAGACAAATCAGCCCTCTGGACTCGTGAGTTGTTTGTTTACATTCAGAATTCAGCACAGCTAGACAATTCAAAGTAGTCATGAGCATTTTCAGGTGTGAAGAGTGTTGGGTAAGATGTCTCAGTGTGTACCAGACATTCTTATTTTATTTATGTCACAGAATAACTGAAAATGTCATTGGTATGATGTATGTAAGGTGGGTAGCCAGGACATCTAGGGAATAACACCTTGTGTTAGAGATGTGCATTTTTTTCAGTTAATCAACCAGCAAGTTGTGGATATACCTCATTTTTATTAGCTCCTCTTCTCTTTAATACTTTTTTCCTTTCTATACAATACAGGACAGCTTCAATATACTTGTGCCTTATACGCAGGCAAATGTACATACAGCAGAGAGAGTATATAAAAGTGATCAATTTTTAAGTGCTTATATTTAAGATGAAGGAAGGATATCCTCATCAGTTTTACCAATGACATCCCCTCTCTTGAGGGGATGGAAATGAAAAATACAGATAAAGAGGTTTTCAAAGTAGCCTTCTGGTGTTGCACGCACAGCTCCTGGAAGGCAATTCCTCCTGTAAGTTCAGGGATCCTTTCAGCTGCTGATCTTGCTTTCTGGTTTAAAATTTGTAAACCAAATCAAGTGTGGTGCCCAGTACTTTGGTGTGCTCGGAGTGAACCATGCCAAATGTCTGTGTTTTCTTGTTTTCTTTGTCTCTATGGTTTGGCCCAAAGTTTCACAGAATTGAGAATGTGTGGCTCCATTCAGCTGTTGTTTCTGAAGGACTTGGTGATCTGTTTGAGGGGGTTTAAATATTAGACTCTGAAAGACTCTTTTGAATTGAATTGTGTTTTGTTGATTTTCAGTCATAAACTGTGTGTTGTCATGTCAATTTTGAAGAATAACCATGGTTTTTCTTCAAAATGAGAAGGCGCAGATCTTAAAATTATTTTTTAAATACGCAGTAAGTTACTAAAAAGACTGAAAGGTGAAATACTAGAGAGTGTCAATATGCAAAAGGTATTTACCCAAATATTTGTATTAGTGTTCTAAGAACCTGATAACTCCCATGAACTGCACCAAGAATACAAATTGTATAACCAGCATATTCCAACCTCCAAATGCCTTTCATGTCAGTATGAGAGATACCATCAGGCACTTTGAAAGCACCAGCCTATTTATAAAGATACCATCAAAAACCTGCCTGATGCTGCTGACTTATGAATCAATTATCTGGACTTGGCCAATGATATATCTCTTCTGAATTTTAGAGCCATATGTTTAGAGCAACATTGTACACAGGTAGGCTATCCAGTATCCCAACAGGGTTCTTATCTTCGTGTATAGGCCTGTCAAAAAGAGAGAGAAAAATATCCTTACTGTAGGGCCTGTTTCCCAGAAACACTTTGTTAAAAGGGGAAAGAAAAAAAAAAAAAAAAGTGGATATCAAGTTATACATAACTAGAGGGAGAAGAAAAAGATTGATCAGCAGTGTGTATGGGGTTGTTGTTGACAGCAGACAATAAATTTAATTTATTTGAAAACGATTGAAGATGGTCAGTCAGATTCAGTATTTAAAAGCAAGTTTGTTTGAAGTTGTCGAATGACTTAAAAGAGGCAAAGTTTTTTAGCACAGAAATTGAGCTGCCATGGAAAAGTATAAAAATCCAGCTTGGACACTGAAGTGAAGAATTCTGCAGATATTTCTATGGGCATTGAGGGCCCAATGAAGAATTTCCCCATCTCAACTGAAATGTGGTGGCTCTTTTATCTTTCAGGCACCTTCATTTCCTTGGTCCCATGTCCCTTTCCCTTTCTAGATACACTGGTAAATTTGGTGCTTTTATACTGCTGTGCTTATGCTCTGTTAGAGTGATGCCTTGGGATTTTAGTTTTCATATTCTTCATATGTTTGTAACCCTGCAATTCTTTAGTGTATGACTCTGAACTCCATACACAGTGTGAGCTGCTGCTTCCCCATGTTGGTCAGACACAACAATTCCTCCCCAGGCCTGGGAATCAAGGACACCTCACTGCCTCAGGCCCTGAGAGATGGAAACAAAAGTGAGTTAGGGTGGAGCAAACTTGGGGTAAATTACTTCATTACCTGAAGCTGTAATTGGAAGATTGACCCCCAATATGCAAATAAACCAAACTTATAACAGTGTGAAAACCCATGACCCATGGTCCATTTTTGGGTGCAGCCCCTGGGGAACTTTGTCTGACCTAAATGTACCTGAAAGCCGTTCAATAAATAGAACTGCTTTTTATTCCCTTGATTTTGTCTGGCCTCTGTTTTTAGGTAGTCCCAACAAGGTATCAAGAAATTTGTTGCTGCTTTGATAAAGTTCTGTTGAAATTGTAGGGAAAGGGTGTTTGACAAACCCTTTATGAACAGGACCTTACATCACTTGTTGCTCCTTACAGCTGAGGGCTCTGAGTTTGCCCTGTATAGATCTGAGCACCTGGCCCTGGGTTGCCAGAAAAAGAAAAGGCATAGCAACTGAGATTGAGAGTAGAGAGTGGCACAGCCTGCTGAAGTGACTTATCCAAGGTCACTCTCTCTCTCTCTGTTTCAGTTTAATTTGTTTACTTCTCTGAGGAGATTACAGTGTTGAGCTGTTGGACTGAGTATTAACATTTTCTGTGCTCTCCTGGGAAGTCTGAGGTGTTACACACCAACAACAAGAAGTGACAAAGCTGGCACATGGTACCAGCCCACAGGAGTCTGCTCACCTCCTGTAGGAGTCATGTGTGTCCTTTATCAGCCAGGAGAACATCCTGCTGTGGTACCCAACACCACTGGTGGTGTTTACTGGACAAAAACAAAATTTGAAATTTTCCTTATTTTGGGAAGGAAGTACAGGATTGTGGATAGCTGACATGTATGAAAATGTATGAAATGTATGAAAACCTGACAGGTTTTAGTTTGGACTTTTGTGTGTGGCACTCAGCTGTATTTTTATCAGGTTACTGGAGATAATGGTTGTGCAGTTTGAGACAGATTTTTCAGAGCACAGGTGTTTGGCACTTTGGCAAATCAAGCCTCTTGAAAAGTGTAGCAATTTGTATATCAGCTTACTTCCACAACCCCCCAAAAAAGTAGAAACATGGAAGTTTTATCACCAACTCTTCCAAGATCTTCCTAGAGTTACTACATAGGTATAACTGGTGATTTTTTGTGTATTTTTATTATTGATAACTGTATTTGGGATGAGAGAAGAAAACTACCTGAAAAAAACCCTGAAAATCTGAATTTCTTTCGCTAATATAACAGCTGATATTATAAAAGGGACATGGTCTCATGCTTGTAAACATGAATATACTTTTAATTTGAGGCAGCTGATATTTAGATATGAATTGGAAAATGGGGCTTGAGAAAAACTTGATCTTTTTTATCAAACTGAGTTATCTTAGTCTCCTGGGAGTTTTATTAATTTGATACTGGAGTTAGTACTCTCCCTAGCCCCACAAAACATCCTAAAAAGGGAAGATGTCACATAATCCTATCCAGAGAGTATAGTCACAGTTTCTGTTTCAATTGCATAAAACTTTCCAGAGGTGGGAATTTTAAAGATAACCTCTTGTTAAAACGAACAAACAAACAAACACAACAACAACAAAAACAAAAAAGCCAACAACCCAATAAATGTTCTCATCTAATGACTTATCATATATATGCAATTCATCATTTATTTTGAAGTAAGATTCTTGCTAGTGAATGGAGATTGTCCACCACAAAATCTATTGTGACTATAAATAAACCCTCAAAAGAGATCAGAAATGGTCCCCAGGTTATGCCTTCAGCCCTTCTACACAAATATTATGTTTTGCAATAATAATTATAAAATATTATAATACACATTATAACAATATTTCATTATAATACATAATATAATAATATTTATTATGTATTAAAAATCACTCTGGGTTTATAAAGGTATGCCTGTGGTATGAGACAGCAATGACTCCTTTTGCTGGGTGCTCTGTACCTGAGCTCTATCCAAAGTCAGCAGGAAGCTGCAAGGGCTTTAGAGCACCTCTGCAGTCTGGCCTCTTAAGCACTTATGGATTTGAGGAATTAAACAGCATCAAGCATAGCAAATATTGGCCTCTCCTCAGAAAATATTTACCATCTCATTTATTGTTGCATGTCCCCTGCACTGGGATGATATGTTAACATTAACAGCTATGATTTGCTAGGTGAACTAATGTTCTAAATTGACAAACTCAGCTGTTTGTTCAAAGGCCCCTCAGATTGATTTCTAGATGCTTTGCTCATCGTCGAGGCATCTGTTCCACGTTAAAATGTCACTGTGGTTTTAGGTGCTTCTGGCTTTATAGAATAATTCTGAGCCTCATTTATTTTATATGAACAACTTGCCAATTTTGTGAGTAATAATATGGCAAGTGTTTGTATATATGAGGTATGTTGTGAGCTGAACATTTCCAAGCCTTGTTTAAAGAAACATTTTAATTAGCACTCAAATGTTGCAGACTGGGAAACCGAGGCATAAAACTGCAAGGGTTTCACTGTAACAGGTTTTCACAGCAGCTAAAATCCCCCTTCCCATAAAGGATTTAGTCACTTGCAGAGTGGGTGTTGGGCTTCCATGTAGTCAGGATTTCTGAAGCCCTTCTTTTCTGTATATGTGTTTCCTGATTTCCAGAACCTGGATCTGCAGCCTAAATAATATATATTTCCCTCATCTCTTTCTCTGCACATTGCTAGAGCTCCTACATAGTTCTTCTGTAAGCAGTCAGAAAGCAGAAGAAAAATCTTCCTGTCGTAACGTTTTGTTCTGCAAGAGGTGTTCTGAGTTTGAAACTGGAATAAGCACCGAGTTCATAATTTAACATTCCTGTGTTGTATTTTGGCTCACCTTTACCCACCCATCTGTGAGGCTTAGAAGAAGCTGGAAGAAGGACTTAGGAAGAAGAGAAAGGGTCAGTTGATGGAACCTGATCAGGCCAATTCCTTTGCTGTGATTTGAAGTGAAATGCAGCCCAAATGTCAAAATCATCTTGCTTTCTCAGGCTATCAAGCTTTGAAAGCCTGACCTAAGAACTAGTCAAGATACTGCTCATAAAATGATTTATGCTTTGCTTCATAGAACTTGTCTGATAAAGAAAAAGAACACATCAAGCCTTAACAAAAATATTTACAAGAAGAAAAACATTTAGACTTCTGTTTCTGTCCCAAAGTTCTGAAAAGAAAAAGTTCTTCCCTTCAACCTCTCCCCAGGTGCATGGAAAACATGTTTTCCTCTCCAAGGAAGAGCTTTGGGAAGAGTGTTGAAGTGATTCACAGAGACAGAATCAAGAACAAGTTGGTACACAGTGCAATTATGGAGAGCACATGTTTAATGGTGATAGGCTATTAAGTTTTATAATCTGAAATCAGTGACATTTGCAATAATTATTATTAATAGCCCAGGTTCTTACTCATCATATATAAATGGAGCTTTATGGCTCAACTATCTAAAGTAATCAACTTCCAATTGTGCCTAAATCAGAACAGCTGGGTGATAAGATATGCATTCAGTATCTCTCTCTTACTACATATTATTATGCTGTAAATAAGGAAAAAAAATAAATAATTCCAAACATGGTTTACCCAAAATTACTTGATGGTCGTTAATGGAAAGACCCAATGAAACCCAGATCAAGTTTTCCATAATGTTGAAGGAAAGACTGTGGCTGTGAACTTTCATTGAGTGGTGCAAGCCAAAGCACAGCAGCTTTATGCCAGTTTGTAGATTTTCAGTCTTCCCAGCACCTTGGGATCAAGTGTCTCCCCACCCAAACTTTGCATAACACCCTCTCTAAATGTTGTGCCACCAGTAATTTCTTTGGTGCTGACATCTTTGCTGGGAGTCTTGCTTTCAGTCATCTGGGAGGGGGAAAAATGAGATTCAAAGCGCCAAGAGTAATGCAGGTGAGAAGAGGCTTATGAAAAATGAGTACAGCAAAGGACAATCTGGAAGAGTCCTCTCAGAAACAAGGGGTGGGTGGAAGTGCCTGTCTGTGTCCTTGTCACATCTGCTGGAACCTTGAGAACTTCATGTCATTTTAAATTGTCTGAGGATCCTACAAAAGCTCTTTTGATGCAGCAAAGGCTGATATGCTTCAAGAAGTCACTGGGAATGCTTTTTCTGAATAGAAATGTGACATTTTAAGAGCCCTTTTTTCTTTTTAAACTGCAATCATGCTTTTATCAAAGGCTTTCCTTAGAAACTCTTTTATTTCTTAATACTCACATAGACAGCATCAACTGGTTCTTTTAAATAGTTTAAAAGTTAATTCCAAAGTAAAAAGTGTTCTGTTCTTTGGGAGGTGTTTTGTTGTTCATATTTGGGGTTTTTTAAGGACAGACAACATCCAGAACAATTTACAGAAGACATATCTGGATTTGATGTAAGCAGAGAATATCATTGAAAGAGATAGATAAGACCCTTTTATAACAATAAGTGCAATAATTCTTAAGAGGTAAGGCACTAATTGACTCTTCAAAGCCATTTTTCTCAAAGGAGTTAACATCCACAGGATGCATGGAAAGAGTTTTTTTTCCCCTTCACCTTTAGTAACCTGGCATCTTCTTCATTGTAACTTGCCTGTGTGTTTTACACCTATTTTAAGTGAATTAAAGGTGAGCAATTCACAGAAGTAATGCATTTTCTGTCAGGCCATTGCCACTTGTTTTCTCAGCATGTTCTGCAGATCCATCTGAAGATGTCATTACAGAAATCAATTGGTGTTCAAGGTGGTCAGCATTTACTGACAACAGATAGTTAGAACTACAGTAAATACAGGGTTTAAAGGAGGCACTGGAGGTATGTCTCTGCACTATATCTGGGTCTGTTAGACAGTGCTTTGTGTTATAGGTAGGTGGTGAATGTCAAGATTTGCTTTAATTCCAGATATTTCATGCTACAGTGCCTGTTAATAGCTGTGTGCTTGGCACTCCTGTCAATTTTGTGTCTTGACCTCTGGGTCTGCTACAAAAAATATGCTGTATGCCAAATGTAAGTGGGGTGGGACAAATGTCAGAGCTGAAGTAAAAGCAGAGTTTGAATATCAATGGATTTTGAATATCATTCAATAACAGATTCCGATTTTTGTACTGTTTAAGAAATACTCATTTAGACCAATTAGGACGAAATTAGGCCAATTTTCATCTGGCCATCTTAGCTTCCATTAAGAGCACAGCTGAAATTCTTTACAAACATCCTTGCAGCATGAAATTGCAAGGAAGAGAAAGGAATTTGTAGCTGTCATGTGGCCAGGCACATCTCCATGACTATTCCTAAGGACTTGGCAGTTTTTGTCGGCATTGTCCAACCAGGGGGTGCACAGAAAGTCTCCTTCTGTCACTGGCTTTCTTTTAGACAGGCAGAAACTTCCCTGCAGCTGGGAGCCTGGAAGCTGTGCTATCCCCATGGCATCCCCATGCTATCCCCATTTACTTACCCCCAGAGCAAGGTAAGTACTTACCTTACTCTGAGAGGTAAGTAAAGAAAGAGGATGTATGGAACAGGATCATACAGGACAGGAGAGGACTGGTTGGACAGGAGTGATGGAAGTCATCTGGTCCAATTCCTGCTCCATCAGAGGTTAATTTGGAATCATAAAATGGCCTAGTTTGGAGATCATGTCGTTCCAAACACCCCTGCCATGAGCAGGGACACCTTCCACTAGACTAGAGTTAGACCAAGGTGCTTAGAGCCTTTCCCAGCCAAGTTTTGAACACTCCCAAGAACAGAGGTTCCAAACTTCGCAGAAAATTTGTTTCAATGCTTAAACCACTGTCAACTCATCTCCATACCTTCAGCTGGAATTTTCCTTACTGCCACTTTTATTTGTTGGCCTGGATCTTTCCACTGTGCATCTCAGAACATGCTGATTCTCTGTAGACCCCTAGCTGGTAGCTGTTCTAGGGTGACTTTATGATGCTTGTATCCCCAATAGCCTGTTCTGTATGTGCTGTATATTAAGTTCTGTGCCTTTTGGGAGCGAAGGGAGAGAAAAAAGCAGCAGCAGTTTGTTTTGGGAAAACTGCCTGACTCCCACACGGCCTTGCTCTGGAGTTGGTCTGAGGCACGGACAGCGCTGGGGCAGAGATCTCCTCTGCTCTGAGTTAGTTTTAGCTGGCTGAGAGAGAGAAGTTCCCTGGACTGTTTTTTTTTCCTTTTTTCTTGGGACTGTTTAAATCTGCTCTGGACTGACAAACCCAGAGGAGCAGCGAGGGCTGGCACCTGCGGCCTGCGGGGCCTGGAGCTGCGGAGGGAGTGGGGCTGGTGAGAGACTGAGCTGAGCTACACCCACGGCAAGGACTGCCTCAGTTTGCCACCTCTCTTTGAGAAGTTCTATTGTCTCATATTATTCATTCTTTGTGCTTGTGGGCATCTTGTTTGTTAAATAAATAGTTTTTTCTACTTTTCTCTGACGAAGTTTTTTCCTGGACCAGCTGTGGGGAGGGGCCGTTTGAGTTTTGCTTTCCAGAGGAAACCCTTCAGAGGTTTCCTCCCAAATTTGCCCTAAACCAGGACAGTAGATGAAATGAGCAATTGAATCCCTTATCCTTCTCTTACCCTTCTCTCCTTCAAGCTAAATATTTCCATCAGTCTCTACTCACATGCCCTGTGCTTTTATTAATCATCTTCATGGCCCTGTGTTGAACTAACTCCAGCCTGTTTCTCTGGAGGGACACAAAGTGGGCTGACCAGTTGGATAAGCTGGATTCAAGTGTGCAGTGCCATCATCCTTGAAGAAAATAGTCAGGATGTTCACTAGATAGGAAATCAACTTTAGATTGTCATTTAAAATTCAAAAAGAAGTATTCTCCAGGTTTACAACCCATCCAATTTCTTTGTTTGCCTCTTCTCAAGTGCTTAGGAGGAAGATGAGAAATCCTGGGCATCAGGAATTGCAGGTTCCATTCCTAACTTGGCTTCCTCTGCTCACAGAAATATCTTTATAAAATGAAGATCCTTTAGTGATAGTGAAATGGGGAGAAGTTCAAAATTTTAGTATTGAATAGTTAGAAAAATTGCCACCAACAACTGGTTATTTCAATAGAACTTTTTTTTTCATTATTAAAAGCATTATTGATTTCTGTTAGGTTTTTTCCTGCCTTTGGAAAGTACAAAGTCCTTAAATAATTTGAGTTTTCACTTATTTTCCCAGAATTGCGGCATATGACTGATAACTGCCTTTAGAACTTCTAATAGCTAAATTACAATTATTATGCAAAGACCTACAATAGACAGTTATATGGATTGTTAAATGACTTTGCCTTTTTTGCAAACCATAATCATTTTCCTTTATTAGCTGAAGGATTTCATAATTTAAGGGAGATGAGAACCTATAAGTCACACTTTCAAATAAGGAACATGGATATTGCAAACATTAAATTCTCCCATAAAAATGTTAAGGCATCATTAAACTAGGATCAGATTAATACAATTCAGTCAACTCTAGATAGATATCTCCTGTAATAGGCTGAAACAATACCTAGTGATATAGGACGTGTAAGATTTTACTACAATCAATTTATAAACCTATAAAACATACAGGTATCACTCAAAGCCACCGTTAATTTTGCAAGCCCCGTATTAAATCAAGTGAATTTGGTAAGGAAAAATATTCCCCGCCCTTACTGTAACTCCCTTTCTATTGTTAGCTGCTATCACAGCATCTTACTTCTACCGTAAGTCAGATGAGAGATGCCTTCTGGTAGAGGTTGACCCGAGAATCTGTGCTTGATTTATCCATCTGTTTAAATGTCTGAAAGATTTTTTAAATGAATTTTCAGGGCATAATTTAATTCTCACTTGTAGCGCTGTAAACCTGGAGTCATTCTGTGTTAGTTCCAGAATAACAGCAAGCAGGATTTGACCCCGGGTTTAACCAAATTAAAAACAAAGACTTGCATCTCTTCTAATCAGCTGGTTAAAGGGAGGGAGTTAGCTGAGGGGAAAGAAGGTTTGGATTAAAGGCTCTGTGCGTGTTCCTTCCAAAGGAGGAAGGAAGAAATGGGTCTGGAGGAATGGCAGCTTCAGAAAAGCAGGGCAGAGCCAACGAGACCAAACTGAGAATACAGAAGTTCCAAAGAATGATCTGTCTGTCTCTGCAAACCTCCTAAGTCCTGGTATGCACATATAAAGTGTTGTATATATATATATACACACACATATATACATGTGTACAAATATATATATAAAAATATGTGCATACATACATATGTGTATATGCATGCACATACAAAGTGTTGTTTTTATATGTATACATATATATACATGTATATATATTATATATGCATACATATATATATACTTACACACATATATATATGTATGCACATATAAAGTGTTGTTTATATATATACACATATATATACATGTATATATATATATAAAATAGATGCATATGTATGTTTATTCATATACATACACATATATATATGTATGCACATATAAAGTGTTGCCCTAGTCAAACCCCTGTGTGGGCAGATCTGCACTGGACTATTTTAGCATGGATTTCCAAAAACATAGCAGATTTATTGCCTGTGCATATGGAAAGAGAAAAGAGAGGGAAATGTTTCTCCCACGCCACCCCACTGCCCCAGACATGTACCCAGTGCATTATGTCAAACACGGAGCAGGATATGATCATAAACTGTACAGTATCTGTTTTATGTATTAATAATCAGATTCTGCTACTAAATTCTTTGTAATAAGACCCAGGGGTCAAAGCAGGACTGAGAGGAAACAACAGAAATGAGGAAAGAGTGGCTTGCCAAGGTGAGCAGAGTCGGTGTGACTCCTAGGAGATTTACAGCAGAATGAAGAGAAAATCTCTTTGGAGGAACTGTTTAAAAGGTGATATGAAAAAAAAAATAATAAAAAAGTTTAAATCATTCTGTGAGGCCAAACTGGACCATTCAGGAGAGACCAACTTGCATACACTGGCCTTCTTTTTAGCATAGGCCTGACTGCAGGCACCCTCTGTGCTTAGAAAGAGAAAAAGCTCCATGAACAATACATGGGTTTGTAAATCTGTATTAATGATCCAAAATGTAAGCAAACAGAAGGAGATGTCAACTGCAGCAAAAGATGAGTATAGATTAGGTTCTTTGTAAAGCCTTCCCATTTGCATTTAAGATAAGTTATGTGATTTAGTTCAGTATTTGCAGTATTCCCTAAGGTCTGTATAGGACAGATCCCAGACTGCCTCAGTCATTTAGTGAATCATCTAATGCAATTGAATTCTGAGTGACAGCCAAAATTATATGTAGTTAGTAAAAAATGTTGTTGTATTTAATCATATAATTGTGCATCCATTTAGATCAGCCCAGCAATCACAAGAACCCTTATCCACAAGTACCTTTACCTATGTGACTCGTGCTTAATAAGTAGGAAAGCTCACTCAGAGGGCATTCTCAGGCAGAGAATCTGAAGAATAAGGCCTAGCTATATGCCAGCAAGAGACATTACTAAAAGTCTATTGTTGAAGAGGAGGATTGTTTTTAAATTAGGGTTTTTTTTAATATATGCAGCCACCTCATTGCAAAGTAAGAGATGCTACCCTGGTGGTATCTCATGGGATAGAAACTATGAAGCAATCTCTGTTATACTTTGCCAATTTCAATATATAAGGGTGGAAATAAGTGGAAAATAACATTTCAGCCTAGATACCCACTGACCATTTTCTGAACTGCCCATCAGCACATTCTCCTCCAACAACTTCTGAACCTGTGAGTGAAATTTTAAAGAGGAGGTAAAGGCTCAAAGTGCATTTTCTTTAAGATTATGGAAAAAAAAGTCTTGGAATATAAAGCAGAAACCCTGCTTGGCATTTTTAGTAAGACAATCAGCAGCATGCGTCTGCTGGGCTTCTCATTCTGATGTTTGGGTAGTGTAGTGCTGTAATAGCTGGGGATGTGGTCAGAAACTGGTGTCACTGTGTCCTCACCTCAGTGGCCTGAAGGAAACAACTCAACTTTGTTGCATAGTTAAGCTTCCTGCTTAATGGAATAATGCGAATTAAGAGACATTTTGTGCCAAATCCCCCAGTTGCAAAGAGAAGGGCATGCAACAGCAAAGGAAGGCATAAGTGGTGCAGAGATTTTATGCTGTCTGTTTGCAAGTAATGAGCTTGGTACATTCCATATGGCTGGTAATTGCTATCAGAATAAGTCACAAAGTGAGCTAATGGCTTTGCTCACACACCAATTGTAGAAACATATTTTCCAAGTCAGAAAACAACCGATTAGTTGAATCATGAGCTTGGAAGTCGGGAGACCTGATTCAACTTTCTGCTCCACCTTAGGTTTTTGGAGTTGCCATAGCCAAGCTTTAAAATATGCAGACTGCAGTGAAGCATCAAGGTCTGCTAGTTAGTTTTTAATGAGCTAGCTTGGAAGCAGACTGTGGCAGTACTCAGTTAACTTCTCCTCAGCTTCATTTCCAGTTCATCCATTAATTTAACTCATGACAGTTGGATTTCAGGGTGTTTCGTGAAGTTCAGCAGGGATCAAATATAATCCAGCACTCTGATCAATCATATGAAATAAGTTTAGCATTAAATGACCCAGTGGTTATCTCGAGTTAGATGTTAATTGTCTAACTGCAGGGACTCAACTGAGTTTGTAAAGGAGGACAGATGGGCTCTGCAGTGCTGAAGATGAAGCACGAAATAACTAGCAGAGAGCCCCAAGAGGCCATATTTGGAACATGACTCATCTCACCAAACTTTAGAGATCCCCAACCCTCATTACCTTTAGAGTTGGTGGAGACTTTAATGCCTTTTGGAGAGTGACTCATCTACATGATTTGAGGCATCCCCTTGATGAAGTGAATTGTTTGGTAGAAAGGCATATGGAGGAGGCTGTAGTGGGCTGGGCAAAGCCAACCTCTTTTCAGGTCTTTTCAAGAAGTCACCTTGCTTATTTACAGGTTAATTCAGTGTATCTGTACTACAGCTTGCAGATCAGAGAAGAAACCCTCTTGCCTAAGTCCAGCTTTGCTCCCTGCTGTGTCTCTCTGTCATGCTCTGGGGATAATGCCTTCAGGAAGTTGCAGAAAGACAAAGTAGGAGTCAAACCTTAGACCAAAAGTCGTGTCTGGAAACAGGGTAGAAGCTTTGGAGCTCTTGAGGATTTTAATGTGCATGGAGGGTATGTTAAGAGGAAACCTTTCAGAGCCTTGGATGAGAGAGGTGAACTTTATTTCAATGAAACAGCTGAGCTCAGGAGTGTCAGCTGTGAAAAAATCCTACCAAACACCTGCAAACACACTTTTATTAATAAGGATCCTCTCAAATGAAGACTATGAGACGTCACTTTGTTAAACACAGAAAAATCGACAGCAAAATTTTACAGTATTGGAAGGCAGGAGGGATTTCACCTGTAAGGTTTTGTGGTCAGGGCTCTTGGATTTTTTATCAGGGATGTTTCAGCCGAGGAGGGATGAAGTGTGAGGAAAACGCCACGAGAGGGAGATGTTGGAAGCAGGAAAGCTGTCGGGCTTCTCAGCCTTACACAGCGGGCTGCTTTTAAAAGGCACTCCACAAAAGTTTGTTGAACTCTCAGGGAGCTCACATCATCTTTAAAACAAAGTTTATTCTCGGGAAGAATTCGTCTGGAAAGCTAGAAATCGCTTTGGGAAAAAGAAAACAAAAACAAACAAAACACACTGCAATCAAAAACCTGTGTGAAGCCTATTTAAAAAGTTGTGTTTATTATAAACAAAATCATCACCCGACACCACAATGCCTGCCGTTTTAAGGTCAGATGTTTTAATTTAATTTAATGCTTCTTTTATATTTATTTCAAGTAGTAAAATGCATTAGGTAGTATAGATGTGATGACACTTTACTGCTCAATATGAGCAGAGGATTGTACAAGGAGAAAGCCCTGCTCAGAGAGATCACTCTTCTCTGGTTTTCCTGTTTGTGGTATGTATTTCTCACTACTGTTAAGACACCTTCCTGGAAAAACTTTGGATATTTCCGAGGGTTCAGCAGTAATTAAATGCATATCTGAACTCCTAGTCAGCCTTGAAAAATGAATGTAGCAGTAAATGGCTCAAGTCATGTCAAATACATAGGGCTAAATGTGGATATTAATTGCATAACCAGAGGGACTCAATTTACTTTGTAAAGCAATTAAAAGAAGAGAGAAATTTACAGCCTGTTTCTGGAAAAGAGTAATGCCTGTTTAAAAATAACTTTCTACCCAGAATAGTCTGCCTGTCTCACATAATATCAATTATGGGGAGGGGGGGAAGAATCCAAACCAACACAACAGAAGACTCTGGCATGCACAACACTGTTTATGGAAATATCAAACCCAAGTTTTAAAACAATAGAAGCTGACAATTAGTTGACAGTTAGGTGCACTTTTAGGCATGTAAACAAAGGCTTTGCTTTTCAAACTGGCTGAAGAGCACATCAAAACTCATCTTCCCCTTGTTTTCATTCCCCATGGGCACCTTAAGGATATGAAGAGGCCTGAGTTGCTATGGACAGGAGGTAGAGGTCTCATGGTTTTTAATGTACAGTTTAACATTGCTCTGGATTATTCTAGTAGTCTTTCTGTCTGTCTGTCTCACTTTTCTTTTCTTTTTTAATGTATTTCTTGCTTCAGAGTGGATAGGCAAGGATTGCTTCCCAGCCGAATCAGAACTGGAGTGTGTTCCCCTATCCATAAGCAGTGTATGAAACCTCCTTAACCTAAAGCACCTGTCCCAACAAGCATCCTGATGGAAAATTAACATGTTCTTGGAAACTAACTGCACTTTAGTTCTGCTTTTAGTTGTTTTCACATTCCTCTTCATTTTAATGTACACTCTGAAAATACCATTGGGTGATTTGGGTCTGACTACTGGAGAAAGGATCACAACTATTCAAGCCCAGGGGCCACAGCCTCTGTCCCTCACTCTGCCTCAGAGATGGAGAGAGTGCCAGGATCAGACATCTTCAAATATCATCTTCAAAGCAGTGTAGTCAGAGAGAAAGAAAAGCATCAGCACTCCCCACATGACTCAATGTTCTCCTGTCCATTACTTCAGAAACCAGTTTCTACCAATGGGCTAAAAATACCTAGAGTAGTTACTTTTGTCTTCAGAGTATAGCATGTTTGGTTTGTCTACTCAATATTGCACTTAATTATTCTTTTTTTCCAGGAGTGTCATGCTCTAAGTTTTCCTGTGACATTTTCCCCTCTGCCTTGTTATGAACATGACTACAGTGGGATTTTCTGAAAAAGTTTAATGCACACAGACAAGACAGTGGCAAAAGGAGCTGAGATGCTGTTAGTCTAAATTGTTTATTTCAAAACTAGAGTGAGAAAGAGCTTCAAAAAGCCCTAAAATTGCTCTGAGAGACAGCATTTGGGAGCCATGGGCTATTACCTTTATACTTCAGTAAAATCTCTTTGCTTCTGTGTCACTGTTTCCAAAGTAAAAATGAGTTGAAGACGGGGAGAAAGAACATCAATTCTGAGTGCCTTTCTCAGGCAAGATTTTACTGAAACTACAAAGTTCATATAAGCAAGGACTTCTAGGCGTGGCAGCAAGAAACTTTTAATTCTTGTACAGCAATTCCAAATCTTTTGTTGAGAAAGAATGTGGTAGCATGGTGAAGCACTATGTGACAACACAAATTGCTCCACTTCCACCTCTTTAGTGAGTCTGATATGCTCTAGGTGATGTCACTGTCAAGGCTGAGCATCAGACATCATTTACATCATTTACACTGTTGTGTAAGCAGGGCTCTTGCTAATTTCTTGTCTGCATTAACTGTGCCAGTTAATATATTTCCTTCTCTGTTAGAACTCCAAGAATACTTAGCAAAATACATATCCATATGTATCTCAGTCTTTTAAGTATTTTTAAAGGCCTTCATTTTTAAAAGCTATTTTAAAAATACATTTAGAATGGGAGAATGTGTATCTGCTTTAAAATTCTGCATTCTTGTACATCTGCACTTATCAGCAATAAAAGGCAAGTGAAATCCCAGTGCTGAGAACACCAAATTATGTCTGTGCTGGGTGCTTTAGTATGCTTAAGTCTTAACCATCCTGTTCCTAAATCATCCAGCTCTTTCAGGTGATTGTCAGGTGAGCCAGTTACTCTCTGTTCCAACACTTACTCCATACAGACAAAAAACTATGGTCTATACTACAGGTTCCATCTATCTGAAAGCTCACGTTCCCAGGAGTATGAACAAAATTAATTGGCTTCTCTGTAGCTGTTTTGTAGTAATTTTTAAAGGATTAAGCATTTTTTAAAGGCTCTCTTCACTTCTTAAAAGCACATGAGGGCTTCTTCATTGTGCTCAGCAAACACAGCCAGAGGTTCTCTTTAGTGCAAGTGGCTGATTCCCAGATTTACCTTCTCCAGCTTGAATTTCAGATCTGCACAGTGCTTCCCTTTTCCAGCAGTCAAAACAAAAGTCTGTAGCTTTATACCAGAGTAGAGGGAAAAAAATTAAAAATAAAAAAAACCCAACACTTTCATACATCCATCTTATATCCAGTTTATTTAATACCAGAGCAGTAAATACAAATAAGAGTTCTGGAATCTGGCAGTGCTGGAGTAAGATAAAGCTGTAACCATCTGTCAGTAGTTCTGGAATCCTGTGTGGGCTGGGAGGCTGGAAGGTGTACATGAGTAATCTGCACCTTCAGCCTCATAGATATTGACAATACAGTTAAAATACAATGCTCCTGATATGGCAGAGCATATCAGCATTTGCAGAAAAACAAAGCAACCTTGTGCCTGTCAACTGAGAACTATGTTCCAATATTTGTAGTCTTTTAACAAGTGAAATAACATAGTATCTTTTGGTTAAAAAAAAAAAAAAAGAGCATGTGATCTTTGGTTAACACAATAAAATGTGCTTTAGTACTATTTTGCAACCTTACTGCTAAGATTATGTGTAACCTTTTTATGCTGTCTTATGGGTGAACACTAAGAAACTGAAAGTAACCTTTCTAGTTTCAATGCAGGTAAAATTTCAGAGCAGAGGTAGGCTTCAACTCAGCATCCTACAAAGACTTAACCCCAGCTGTCCCCTGGAGTGGGTAGGAGGCAGCAATTCATCTTCAGAACACTTCCCTTTCATAATTTCTGTATGAGCACAGCACTTGCAAACACACTGGGCTAAGCCCTTATTTAGCTGTCTAGAGTAAGAGCTCTGAATGTCAACTGACAGCAAATTTACACCCATCTGATGTTTAATATCCACATCTGAAAAGTGTAGCTAATAGCACTCAGCGCTCTCTCCAGTGGCATTTCAATACCACAGAGATGAGTACTTGTAAGGACATTGGTTATTAGGAGAAAACACTCTCTGTGAGCACAGGTCTTACCAGCAGGCTGACCTTTAAATCCAGGCAGACATCCTAAAGGACTTGTGCTCTTTGCCAGCCCATGTGCTTTCCAAGCTTCTGCTGCCATCTGAGATTGAACAGTCACATCCATCTCTGAAACTACATTTCAGCTACTGAAACCTTTTTTCAAGCTCACAAAAACTGTTCTGTGCAAGGGATAAACCCAGGCCTTATGCTGGCCCTTGCTGCAAAATTATTTCACTCAACAACCACCTTGCCAAGACAGTCCAGTGCTCACTGACTAACATTTCACTAACATTTCTGTTCCCACACTCCTCAACCCTCTCTACTTTCTTTCATCACTCATGGAATAAAAAAAAAATAAAAAAAGATACTGAAACAGGAGACAGTACTGCTTTATATATCTGCTTCCCTACTTCTGGTGCCTCTGCAAGGCAGCTTTGCAGGTAAATACCTTTTGTAGATTTGGTGTCTAAGCCCTTAATTTGTATGAATTTCAGCAAGTGTAAGGCACACAAGGACCTGAGTTAAATACAAATACATTGTGGCATGAAGCCGCAGTATTTTGCTTTTCTTTAGGGCAAATGTTCTTGCACGCACACACAAATAAAAAACCTACTCAGAATTCTGAAGTAAGATTTTGATCAGCAAGGCTGAGTTTACTGGATATCATGTGGCACTTAGGGACATGGTTTAGTGGTAGACTTGGAAGTGTTTGGTTAATGGCTGGATTTGATGATCTTAAGGGTCTCCTGATATAAGTGAATCTATAACTGTTTATACTTCATTTGCACCTAGAAGCTCTATCCAAGACCATGTTGATGTTGAATAAATACAGACTAAACCTCTCCTCTGGAGCAGCTTACAGTTTAAGTGGCACAGGCCTAAACAGTAAATCTGTAGCAGAGCTTGAAATAGAAGGTCAGGTCTTCTAGGTCTAGACCATCCTATCTCTCACCTTTGGTTTCTACTGTCTTACTCCTCCACCTTTGGAGGAAATTCAGTGAATCCCAAGAGCTGCCTCTGCTCCATTATTTCAGCTTGTTCCAACTTCAAGACTAACCATCCCTTACACAGATTTCCTTCTCTTTCCAAACACATTGTTGATTAACTTGGCCATTGACTTGGAACCACTTGGTCGTCTCTTTTCCTTCACTTTGAAATTGGAAGTGATATTCCTCAGGACTTTGGTGAACATTGCCACAACTTCCTGATAATGCTCTGCAGCAGACAGTTCACAGAATTGGCACTTGTTATCTATTGCCAGCTTCTGTCCTTCATCCCAGCCAACTTCCCTCATGTGGCATAAGTCCTGCTTATTGCCAACCAAAAATATCGATGACTCGATCATTCTGAAATGGAAAAGGTTCCAGTTAGAGAAAAGATATGTACAACACTGTGCTATATTCAGTGTGTGTGAAAATGTTCAGGATAACAGACATTGCAAAAAAACCCCAAAATGAACCCAAAATGAACCCAAAATGAACCAGCCCCTTCACCTTGCCAGGAAGAATTCTAGTTTTCTGTTTGGCAAAGGATTTTACAGACAAGCTATTCTCTACCAGTAGATTTTAATTTTGTTTTCTTTACTCAAAGAATTAATGTATTTTTTAATCAACTACTTTTTTCATGCTCTGTGGCGTTGAATACATTGTCAGCACCTGGACTTCATGAAGAAACAACCTGATCATTACCTCCATTTGCAGGAGAACAGAACAGAGTCCAAGAGATACATCAGTGTCAGTGGCATAACTCAGAAGGAAACACAGGAAATCTAATTCCAAGCTTCTGCTAAAATTATTCCTTTCAGAAATGAACCTTAATTAAGAAAGGTCAGCAGTAAAACAAACAGAAAAATGGGGTTTTTACTCTGCTTCTGACATAGGTAAAGGATTTCACTCTTTTATTTAGAAAGCACCTCAGCTGACTGATGCAGGAATACACACCACCATCCACACCACGCCTGCAGTTCTGGTGATTTTTTTTTTTTTTTTAAGTACTTTCTTTCTTTCTTACCATACGGTCACCCATGTGCACAAATGATGTTTGGGGTCCCAGCTAAAAGCAGTTTAGGAGATATTTGTGGTATTACTTTCTTTTCTTGTGGGAAATGCTTTCTTCAACCCCTCTGTATTTGTGCATCTCCATTGGTAATTGAGTGGGAGAGTAAAAACCCAGACTGACTATGCCAGGCTGTTTTACCCGTGTAAATCACAGCTGAAAAGTTTATGGCAATCACTTACATATTAGTTCTGTAAGAAATAAGAACAAAAAATCCTGATGTACTTGGGTTTGGATACAGTAAAATGGATTGGAATTTGCCAAGCATTTTGCCTTCAGGTACCTTGTTGTTGGCGCCGTGTGACGTCACTTCGATGCTGCTGGATTTTAATCGCTACTAGGATGGCGTGCAAGCTCACAAAAGTGCCCTCAGCTTTTCTCTATGTTTACTGAAGGGGAAAAAAAGAATGAATGCCACCACTTACTTTTTGCAGACTCCTGTGTGAGACTCTCGGATCCTGTAGAGCAGTGCTTTGGCAAACGCAAACGATGCTCTGTCGCTGATGTCGTACACGATGATGAACCCGTCAGCCCAGTGCAGCTCATCTGTCAGGGAGAGCTTCCCCTGCTGTGGCTGCAAAGGAGGTCAAATGCACATGGAAAAAAAAAATGTTTCTCTTGTCACCTCAGAGCATTTTCTCTGTCACTTTGAGGGCTAGAACATAGTAGCTTTCATAGCAAAAGATATTGAATAGGTCTAGGCATTGAATTCAGGCTGGTGCTGCTCCAAAAGCCTTATAAATAACCAACAGCAAAGATGGCATGGTGGATCACTGACAAGTTCGTTATGAAACATTTGCACTTTGTTTAAGCAATGAAATTCCACCACCTGTACAGCCATTGCTGATGCTTAATATTCTGCAGTTACATGAGGGTGAAACACACAGGAGCCATCAACATTTGTGTGTTTTATGGTTATAGCCCTGGTTTGCATGTTCCTAATATTCTGACTACAGTTAGCTTAATGATTCCCTTCATGTTTTCTTTCCTCTTTGAATTGTTCAAGCTTCAAACACTAATTACCCATATGTTAAATTTCTGAAGAGCTAGAAAAAGAAATAAAATCTTCTTTCAGTCTGCAGTTGAGTTTAACAAAACTAGTGATGAAAGTCACTTGAGTGATAATAGGGTTAGATTAATCCTTGGCTCTCTTCACACCAAGAAACTGCCACACTTCTGATTTCCAGAGAGCAACAGCTGTAAACTGTCCCATTAGGCAAAGGAGTGTCATTTCAAAACTAGTTAAAATTAGCTTATCCCTGCACATGATTTGGCAGCAGCTAGCAAGACCATATGACCTAAAATAGATAAAATACTGGAAGCTGATCAAAATAAAAATTAAAAAAAAAAAATACTTCTGTAAACAGCTAAAGTTAGGCCTTGTTCCTAAGGAAAAAAAAAATCTAGTACAAGACAGCTCAGAGAGCATTAGCACAAACATGAGCCCATACTGTAGCAAAGTCTCTTCTCATAATTTAGACCTGATTTGTTGAACCCTACTCAGCTGCCACTCCCAATGTTCCAATACCTGATGTTGTTAAAGACTTCAACAACACAGACTTTGACTTCAGAAGCTTGGCAATGATTGTGTCTATTTTTGGGATTTTTTTTTATACTATTTCATAGACAATAACTTAACTGGTGAAACAAAGATAAACTTTTTAAATTACATTGGTTAAACCAGAGGGACATTAAGAAGAAGTCTATCTTAGGGAAAGAATGTAAACAAAGGTTACAGTTAGAAAAACATGTTTTTTGTTGATAGAAAACTTTTTGGGACATGACACAGTGGCTGTTCCAGGATCCTCACTGCCCTGGGACAAGCAAGGCTGTTTGTCTTAAGTTTTTAAGTCCCTGAATTTAAGTGTGGGTCAGATTTTCAGTGGTTTGCCTTTCATATTAGCATTCCTTACCCCAGTTGGTAAGAGGCAAGAGCTGCCCAAAAGGGAGAGGCAGTGTGATCAGCCAGACCTAGGTCTGCACGTGTTACACAGTACCTAAGCTTCTCTATTCCTGTAAATTAAGTGAATTATTACAAAACTTTATTTCAGAGTGGCTTGCTGTGATTAAATTTTAATTGTCAATGTGTACAAGCTGCATTATGGCTTTCCTTGGGAAAGGAAGTTGTTCTGTGAATGCAAGCCTTACCTCCAGGCCTGTCTACTTTGACCATTTGTGCAGCTATTTAATAAAATCTTTGCTTTATAAGCTAAATTTCATTCATTTAGGGTATTTGAGAAAACTGCATGTAATCCAAACACTTTTATCTGTATTTACCTATGTAAAGCAAGAGTGTCAAGTTATTTCTGGCAGTATTATTCCAAAATACAAATGCATTTCCTGAAAATTTCAGCAATGAAGGGTTTCTTTGATGAAATGGGAATGTACTCAGTAGTTCTGAGCCCCAGAAGCTATAAAATCTCAGTCTTAAAAAAAAAAAAAAAAGACCAAAAGAGCAGGCACAAATTCCAACAACCAAAAGTTTGTAACCCCTTGACCCTTTTTCCCATATACACAGATAATGAAGACCAGCTTTTCTTTGCCCTCCTCCTGCTAAATTCTTACCTGTGAACAAGGGTCATAAATTTCCAGGTGTATCTGCCTCCCATCCAGGCACAAGTGTTTACTGTAGATGCATTCTAACAGAGAGATATTAGCCAAAGAAAATCAGTGTTACTGACTGGGGGCAACAGTGAAAACAAAAGAAAAAGGCAACAAATTGAAATTTGATAATACTGAGGATTCCTTGAATATTGGTTATTTGATTGGTTTCTCAAGACATTTAGATTTTTTATATTTTTTTTTTGTCTCTGATCTGGTTTGTTGGGCTTTTTTGTGGTTTTTGGGGGGTTTTTTTTGCAGGTGAGGAGGGTTGTTAGAGAGGGTTTTTTGTTTGTTTGTATTGTGGTTTTGGTTTTGTTGTTGTACACTGGCTGTTTGCCTGTAAACCTATTTAATCTTTTACCAATCAACCCCTTAGGCAGACCAACACCATTTCACTGTGGTGTTCCCATTGAAGTTTTGGTGAATGAATACTTTCAGACCCTGCTTTTCCTCTTCCAAAATGGGAGTGAGGGGGATTCACAATCCTCACACTCAGCTAGCTACATGCTGATGATCATTCAGCTTTATACCAGGGCTCAGGATTATGAAAGTAGTCAGCCAGACTCTGTGCAGTCCTGATTCTGCACAAAACTTGTTATTTAACAATAATATTTATTTACCATGGCTTCTGGTGCTTTAAGAGTTCTCACACCAGGCAGCATTAGACCAAGAGTATTTACAGGACCATGTCCCTAAAGATCTAGTCCAAAAATATTTCTGTAGCATCTCAGATTTAGGGCTCTCCACCAGCACTGGCAGCACTGGGAACTCTACTGCAGACACACTGTCACTACTATTTTAAGCAGCAGGATGTTCTAAGCAAGTGTAAGCAGTCTGTGGTTGCCAACAGGCTTTCTACAGTATCATTTGTCATTTTCTGAGCTACAGGGACAAGAGTTGGTGTTGACACTACAGAAAATACACTTAAAACTGTGTAATGAGGGATAGCTCTGTCATCTCTGGAACTCAGCATCTTCAGCATTCTTCATGCTCCTCTTAAGAATTCATCTTGATGACAAACTATCAGTCCCAAGCATCCCAGGGTACAAAATCTACAGCCCCTTGTTTGTTTCCTGAATTAAACAAACTTTTAATTATTGCTTTGACTCCCCTAATAGTGGCATGATCTTTATTTTCCCACCCCTATTACCACTTTCCTCACCTCTAGAAATAGCACTGAACTTATCTTCCAGCAAACATTTGTTAAGAAATAAAAATGTTGTGAGGGATTGGCATGCCTTTTACAGGATTTAAAATACTGGAGGCTGAGAACAGGACCTGGTTTTGGTTGTAGGTGGCTTGGAACACACATAGAGCACAGAGAGAACATAATTTACATGTGGTAGCTTAGAACTAGAGCAGCAGAGGAACAAAAAAACTCTCTGCTCAGCCTGTGTTTGTATAAGAAGTAATGGTAGAGCACACATGTACAATTGTAGCTCTTCCTTCAGAATAAGCTCATTTGGATACACTCCATACAATTCAGCTTAGTACTTTTTTTTCTTTGTTATTTACAGATGACTAGAAGCTACTCTGATTCCTGTGAGATAAAAAAAAATAGAAAAGAAAAAAAAGGAAAAAAAAAAGTGGAGAGTCCTTCCCTTTAGCAGGGAGAGTGAGGTAGATGGCAATCCCTCTGCCTCGTTAAGTTTTGGGACTTCTGCCACCTCAGCTGTGGTGGCAGCACACTCCCAAAGTTATTTGTGTATCAGCTGAACAACATTCCCACCCGGGATGTAAAAGTCCAAGCCCTGCTTTGCCACTTTCCAAGACTTAGAAGTGCCTTAACCATCCGGCACGGATGTGACATCCTGCCCTGTGCGCAGCGAGCCCTGCCACAAAAGCCATCAAACCAGAGCCCTCCTGCTGCACTGGGGGCCTCGAGTTGTGCTTTGATCGACCACCTGCGCCAGATAAACAACCTGCAGCCGAGGAGGGCATGTTCAGTAGAACAGGTGGCGTTTGGGGATTTTTTTTTTTTTTAGTCGTATTCCTTCACTCTCTCCATCGAGCGGACCCATGACCCACCCGCAGCCCGATTCTCCTCCGCAGCCGCTCTGCGAGGAGCGAGCACCTCTCTCTGCGCTTCGGAGCCATCTCTCCCCCGACACCCTGCTCGCCCTTATCCCCTTCCCAGGCCTTACACCCCACCAGGACCGAGCGGAAACTCAAATCCTCCCGCGAAGTTCTGCCGCGCCGCGCTTTTACCCAGTTTCTCCGTCAGAGAGGCGCTGGAGGCGCCGCATCTCGCTCTCCGCAGGGAACCCTCCATCCCTCCATCCCTCCATCCCTCCATCCCTCCATCCCTCTATCCCTCCATCCCTCCCTGCCTGCATCCCTGCCTTCCTCCATCCCTGCCCGCATCCCTGCCCCGGTGCCCGCGGTGCTCTCACCGGCGCTGGACGCGTACTCCCCGATGAACCGCCGGGTCAGGAAGCGCACCGCCAGCGCTGCGGGAGGGAAAGCAGAGCCACGGTCAGCGGGGCCGCGCCTCCCTCTCCACCAAACCCCTGGCATTCCCTGCCTCTCCCCCTTCCTTACCCGACTTGCCGGCTCCGCTGCCGCCCAGCACGGCCACCTTCACCTCGGTCATGCCGCCGCCGCCGCGCCGCCCCAGCCGCCGGCTCGGCTTTAAAGCGCCTCGGGGCGACACCGCCCCGCATCCTGCATCCCTCCTCATCCCTCCTTATCCCTCCTTATCCCTCATCCCGCCTCCTCCCGGCTCCCCGCCCGCCCGCCCGCGCCGAGGGAGGTGCAGCTCCCCGCGGCGGGGCCCGGCCTCTTCAGCTTCTTCCTCCTCATCATCCTCATCCTCCTCCTCATCCTCCTCCTCATCCTCCTCATCCTCGTCCCCTCGAGTGCCCCAGTGCCGTCCCCCCGCCGCGCAAGCTTCCCGCAGATCGCCTTCCTGCCTCCCCCGCCTCAGTGCGCTCAGGAACTTGGGGGGGGAACAAGAAAAAAAGAAGAAAAAGAGGAGAAAAAAAAAAAAACAAAAAAAAAAACCACCCACAGCCTCTGTGTGTGTGTTTAAAAAAAAAAAAAAAGTGTTGTCAAAAAACGAAAATGTTTCTGGGGTTTGACCTTCTCTTTACAGGACTCGCAGTACCAGGGGATGAGAACAAAACCTGCGTGTGTGTTTGGTTTTGCTCTAAGTTTGTTTTGCAGCCTTGTCATCGTTCCATGCCAAGAATATGAAAGTGAAGAAGCTAAAGTGATGATTTTTGTTGTTGTTTTTGGTTTTGTTTTTGTTTTTCCTAAGTGATTCTGGTGGTAACTTTTACTTGGTAAAAAACCCAAACAAACAAACAAACAAACAACCACCACAACAAAAAACCCCCACAGAAGTGGCTTGCACTTGTCTGTTCTCCACCCCAGGTTTCAAAACTGTCATCTCTCTCTCACTAAAGTTCTGATCTTGTAAAAAAAAACCACAAAAACTTCTGTGAGGTTGCCTTTTTGTGCCTGAGATTGATTTTATTGAATTTAAATCTGGAGTTACGTGGTGCACGGTGTTCAGCTAAGACTTGCAGGACACCTGGGAAAAGGGAAAATGTGAAATAGCAAAATGCTACAGATGTGGAAGGTGAGGCAGAAAGGGCTTACCCCCTGAAAAGAGTCTGCTGTCTCTTTTTTTGGGGTTCCTCAAGTGCTCTCTAGTGTCTGTTTTGTCCTGAGCATAGACAAAACACATCTGTGCAAAATTTTATTTAGTCCACTGAAATAAGAGATTCCTTTAACACCCAGGTTGGTTGCACTTTTACACTTCTTCTGTTCACGTTTATTTTATCTGGTTTATATGACAGCCTGGCTGCTGCAAAGGAGGTGGGACTGGGAGTATACAACTATCTGTGTTCTGTGAGCAGCAATAATGCCTCAATCCAAAAAGCTCAGCTGGGATCCACTGGCTGCAGCAGGTGCCTGCTGTTTGCTGTGCATGGCACAGAATTTCTGTAACTTCCTGAGGTCTGTGTCCCTGCAGAATCAGCCCCCTGTTGGCTTATGGAGCAATGTCTTCCAGGTGAGATCTTTTAAAGTCCACTTTCCGCCAAATCTTCAGCTGGAGTGCTTTAAATTTTGCATCTGCTGCTCCAACATGAAGACACGACTTGGCCAACTAGGCCAGGGTGTCTAAAGCCACAGCAAAACTCACAAAACTAGGAGAACAGGATTTTCAGCTGAATTTGATGTTTTCAGCATCTACAGGCTTGGATACATTCCTCAGAGGTATTTATTTGTGACGGAAAGAGAACCTGGTAGCACACAATCCCAGTTTGTGTGGTGCCATGGAATAGGTGAAAACTGCCCTTCTCCTCCTCAAAATGCTGACTTGCTCTTTGAGCTAGGTTGTTTTATTAAGGGGCTGGGATTTTATCTTGCAGGCCATGGGAAAGTGCTTGGTTTTGGGGTTTTTTTTGCAGCAGAAATTACAAATTTGCTCGATGATAAAGCACTGTCAGTGCAAAAGGTCAAGTGTCAAGTTGATGTTAAGTTTCATGCTTTAAGTACATACCTGAACCATTTGTTTGACAAACTTTAGGACACAGATTTCTTTGGAATGTATAACCACAAAGGGACTAGCACAAGATAAAGGCCTCTTCATTTCACTGCAATGCAAATATTGCAGCATTAAAATAGTCTCATCAGATGGCTTGGACTGCCATATGAAAGCTTTAAAAAAACCCTTCTTGAATAATTAAGGTGTTAATGACAAGAGGCAAGGGATTTTAAATAGTATGTATCTTCCTTACACATAATTATTGTACCTTCTAATTTTAGAGAGAATTCTGCTTTGCTTGAGTCTCATACAAGGGACTTTTCCCAGAAAACAGAAATCCTTAAACATTTAACCTAATCCAAGTTCAGAAAAATGTGAGCTGCAAGGCTAAATGCTTGCAGAGGGTGATTATACCCAAATCCCAACATAAAGGAGACAATTTTTATTTTTAGTGCCTATGGGGATGTTATCTCAAGTTACAGAACTCTATTTGTAGCAGAACAGTATTTATTGTGTTCTTTAATTATGTTCAGTACTAAAATTATATATTTTTTTGTAATTTACTTTAAAAATTAAACACTGTATACAGAGGAAGCAATTGATAATCTCAGTAGAAATTAAAAAATAAAATAATTCTGTTTCTGTAATGGATTTTGCCAGAAAAGAATATTGTCTTTTGAGATAGTTCTAAGTGTTCAAGATTTTTTCCCCTCTTTTGGCATCCGAAGAAAAATAGTTACTTTCCAGATATGCCTAGCAAAACTTTTAAAATGAGACAGGGAATATCATCCTAAAGTAATTAAACAGTTTTGTTTAATAGAGAGATATTTATTCAAGGTTTAAAAAACCCAGGGTCAAGTACCTGACTTGAATCAAATAACAATTTAAAATTCTATTTCTTCCATCCCAGGTGAGTGCAAAACTCTTAAGGGACAAAAAAAAGTTTTCATTCTCTGTCACTGATGTTATTTATACAAGAAAATAAAAACAAACAAACAGATCCCCCCCAAAAAATCTCACAAACCAAAACCAGCTGTGGTAAAAAGTGTTGCAAGAAACCATGACATTTCAGGGAAGATTAACCTTTGCCACCAGGTCATTTGGTACACTGGTTTTTTTGGGTTTTTTGTGTTTTTGTTTTTTTTCTTACCTAAATTTCCATCTCCAATTTGATAAAAAATATGACCAAAGACCATTTCTGGTGGTTTGCCTATTTGGATGTTCACGTGTGAAAAAGAGAGAAAAAAAAAAAAAAAGAAAAATAGAAGAAAAATAAAGGAAAAAAGACAAAAACTACTGAGCTGTCAGAATAATGACACTCACAAAAATACAGAGTGAAGAAAACTTCTATAATTACCATCAGTTGGAGAAAAAGCCTGCAAATTTGCATTCTACAAGCAATTAAGATTTAACTTCTTTTAGGAAAGAACAAAAAGATGGTGTTTAATTTAATTAATGGCTCTTTAATTTTTTTAAGTAGTTAGGAAAAAAATATGGAGGGTTATGATATGGAGAGGTTTTAGTATATTAGAAAAAATTATATATTTATATATTTGTATATTTATATATATATTATATTATATATTATGTATTATATATTATATATTATGTATTGTATGTGTTATATGTATTATATGTATTATATGTGTTGTGTTATATGTGTTATATATAACATACATGTTATATATTATATGTTATATATTATATATATTTTTGTTGTGTGAATATAATATAATATAATATAATATATTATATGTTTCATTTTACATATTTTAATTGTATATTTTATATTATATATTATATAATACATATATATGTTGTATGTTATATAATTTCTTTTTTCCCCCTACAATCTAGAAACAAGTGTTCCCACCTACAAAAATTGTGGGAACTACAACTGATGGCTTTCCCTTAAAATACAAGAAAGAAACAGGGGCCTGGAAACAGATGATACAAGCAAAGCATTAGATTAGAAGTTTTCCCTGACTGTGAAGTAGGAAAAAACAGACCACAGTGAACTTTGCAGTGGATTGAAGAGCCAGTCACTGCTAAAGTTTAGGGCTGAAAAGGACACCCAGCCTATTTCTGCTGTGATGGAGAAGGCTTTTTAGTGATCATTGATGTTTGTTGTGTCTGCATGGTGATGAAAGCCTTGCTGGAAGTTCTTCAATAGGTTACAGGGAGATAAGCCAGTGTTTGAATTTGCAGCATTTTAACCGTTCTGCCATAAAAGGCTGGCACAAATGTTCTTATCTGGAGTGAGAGTGTGAGATAAGCTGATCTGCAAGGGAAGCCAGGTCTTTCTGCAGGCTGGGAGTGTGGAGCTATAATGCCTTGCCCTCTGCCTGGGGCCCTTCAGGTTTAATGTCAGCTCTTTCAATAGCTGGGAGAGGCTTGAGGTTGCCTCCATCAGTTCAGAGATGAAGGCAGACTCCAGCTGAGCTTGTTCCTTGTCATTGTCAATTCTCCCCACCCTCAAAATCAGATCTGCTGCATCCTTTGATTGTAGATATATTCTGAAAAATCTTTGAACAGTATATATGAAGTAGAGGATTTTATTTTTTTTCCCCAGCAAGGCTTATCTTGCTATAAATCCATTACTTGAATCATTATGGGATGTGAGGAGGAGAGACACACTTTCTTTTTTAAAGATTTTGTGTTTTCTTACTAAATATTTAGTGTATTTTTTGATGTTTGCCTGTGTTATGTGTTAAAATATTTACCTATGAGTTATATGGCGTCTCCTGCCAGCATATTTCAGATTAGGCTTTTATTAGTTCACAGCATAAATAAGCAATTACTAAACTCCTAATTTCTGCTAGATTAGTACAGTGGAGTTCAGAGTGCAGAAGTTGTGTTATGGCCACTACATATTAGAAGAATAAAGTAGAAAATGAAAACAGTCAACATTTGTTCATAGCTGGTTCTGTGGGAGACGTTCACTCTCCAAACACAATATGCCAAATGGATCAGAATCTAAACATTGCAGGGAAATACAGAGCTGTTTCTAACTCTGTAGTTGCCGTGGTTGACATCCAGCAAAACACTCAAGGAAAGATTTAATGTTCATCTCGAGCTGATAAAAAGTTGTTTACATCCAATTCTACCCTCTGGTTCTTCCTGTGGATTCTGGTGATTTCCGTGGAATTCAATCTTATGGGCTCGTAGCCCCTTGACTGAACGGATCAGTTTGCTGATATGATATAAAAATAAGCTAAAAAAAAAAAAAAAAAAAAAAAAAGTTTTGCATTTGGTTTTATCTTGAATCACTTAACTAAATTGACCCTGCACTGCCTCCCAAACAGTGGGATGGAGAAGGATGTGGGAATATGTCACCGTGACCAGGATGAAGGACACAGCTGCACCTTTCAAAAGTAGCCTGCAGATGGAACAGAGCTTTAGAAGAGTTGGGCAAATTTTAGCTCAGCAAGTCTCTGGGAGCAGCTTTTCTGCATCCCAGGTTTCTGAAAGCATTCTCTGTCTGTGAAAGATCATGGAAATTGATGCCACGGAGCCTTTGATGACTGGGAAAAGATGTGTTTTGCACCCATCCTCAGGAAAACACAGAAGGGAGAGTAGCTTACAGAAGGGATCATCTCCTCTGCTAAGCATTCATTAGAACATGCCTGGAAAACTACTTCTGATTTTGCCATCCTTTTCCCCTGGAAGAGGGGCTGAGTGACTGGAGGAAGTGCAGCAAAGACTGCCAAGATGACAAGGGGGCTGGAGCACTTGCCCTGTGAGGAGAGGGACCTCACAGCCCCCCAGCACATCTGAGGAGCTTGTTGAGAAGTTGAAACCAGGCTCTTGATGTGCTGCACTGTGGGAGGACCAGACATAGCAGGCTCAGATTAAAAAAGGGAGAGTTTCAGACTGGATATAAGGGAAATCCTACCTGCCACGAGGACAATCAGACAGCCTAACAGCTTGCCCATCCTCATGGGCTGGCTAGGGAAATGGCCAGTGACATGAATTCAAAACTGGACCATTGGAAGGGTCATGATGAGTGTCACAAAGGCCAAAAGAGGTCCAGTCTCCAGTGGTGTCCCCTAGTCATCCATAGTGAGGCCAATGTTGTCTAAGATCCTCAATCACAGCCTGGATGATAGGACAGAGTATCTTGCTGCACCCTTATTTGATGGTAAAATTAGCTGAATGTCCTTTGAAGTCCATTCCCACTTAATTTACGACTGAGCCACTAAAAACCATCTTTAAAAGAACTTGGAAGTTCTTTAAGGTACTGTTGTTTCAATCCATGTGAAAAGATGCTGAGCCCTCCAGAATCCATCAGCCAGAACAGGCAATTTAGAATACACTCTGTGATTTTGCTTACATTTTGTAATGGGCATGTACTCTTTTAAAACAGGACCAGAAAACTTGCAAGGAGAGTATAATTAGAGTTATTTATTAGTGTACTGCAGTGTGTCATGCTAGTGAGAGCACTCCAGTGACTCTGAGTAGAGCTGCCCTTGGAAAACTGGCACTTACACTCCTGAGGTTTTTAATAAGCCTCTGACACTAAAGCTATGATTTGGCTTGAAATTCTATGGTCAGTTTTTCTAATTAAATGCATCATGTTTTCATTTAATGCTACTCAATGTTTTACTAAGTGCAGTTTCATCAGAATTAGGTGCTCATAGTCCGAGCGTTCAGAGTTCTACTGCAGATAAAAATGGTGGCAAGTAGATATTTTGGTTATGTTTTGTATATAGATAAAAAAAATGAGGTTCTGAAGTGATTTTTATAATCCAAATTCCTACTAATAATTATAATGTTTATGTACTTTTTGAATTTTTCTCTGTTTGGCCAATGGAAACTGTTACAGTTGGGTATGGCCAGCGTTATTTGCAGGTTCTCATAAAGGGTTTTGTTTTGCTTGCTGCAGTAGATAATGCAAACTGTTCAGGGCTAGAATTACTAATTTAGAGGTATTGCCATTAGAAGTAAAACAAAAGGCATGGAATATTTCTCTTGGTCTCAAATCTAGCAGGAGCTGGTCCGACTCAAGTTGGTCTTGATTGTGCCATGCCAAAAGTCTATCTGGCAAGGACCTACTTACTGCATAAGAGATCTTGCACCTTTCTGGCTTATAGACAAAAAGAGAAAAATACTACACATTCACAGAAAGCTTTTGAATTTGGGTTGGATTTAGTTGGGGGTTTAGGTTTTTTGTTTTGTTTGGTTGTTTTTTTTTTCTTGAGGGCAACATGTAAATTTATTACTGATGTTCTTTGGACTTCCTTTGGCTGTGAGAAGTTCCTGCAGACAGCTCTTATGAGAAATTTATAAATGGTTTTATTTTTATGCACACGGGGAGGATAATGGCAGTAAAAAAAAAATAAAAATCAAAGGTAGCTGCAGGATTCTGGAATTCGGGAATGGAAACAAACTCCAGGTGTGTAACACTGCAGAGCATATTGTAGAGGCACTAATGGGGATCATGACTGCGAGGAAAAAAATACCTCGGGGTTTAACATCTGAATCTTGAATTGTTTTAGATGCTTTGTGTGCCCACAGCTGTTGACTGCTGCTGAAAGAAGCAGGAGGGAAAAGAAGAATAGAAACACCCTGTTCATCAGCAGGTATTTTCATGTAAATACCCAGTTGCAGACAGTTTATTTCAGAATTAGTTCATTGGAATTTTAATTAGCCGAGGTTCTATATGAAGCTTTAATTAGTGTATAGAAAACTGTAACTGCTCAGAAGACACTTTTACAGTCATGACAGCTCGGTGTGTGGGGTGGGAAGAATCTCTGCTTCCAATGGAGCTAAACAATTTGGAAAAGATGCACTGAAAGCCAGGAACCAAGCAGACTGTCACTGAACGGGTCTGCAAAAGCAGACAAACCAAACAGGGGGAAAGACATCCATTTCAGCATGTTCTGCTGGGGACAACTCTTTGTGGTAAAAATGCTGCAGTGAAGGCAATGAATTTTGGATTGGAAACTCTCCTACGGCTGGATTATGTCTTTGCTTGTCTTTTTGTTCTGTTTCCCTTCGGAGGCCTGCTGGTGTCTCAGAATCAGTTGTTGCCCAGAGGGCAATGAAATAGGAGAATTTTAATGGTCCCCGCACCTTGATGATTTGCATTACAATGTTGCTGCTCCGTTTAGAGGGCTCCAATATTTTCAGTGTAAAAGTCTTGAGTTTGGTAAGCCAAGAGTGTTTTGAGTGCGGACCCATCACAATTTATAAAATGCAGCCTTAGTCGGGGGATTGTGCTTACCTTCTAGGTAAGGTTAAGAATCAGAGACTTCCCACTTTATTATGAAACTGAGCTGCAGATTCCATCAGAGATAGAGTAGGTTTTGTTTTCTATCCTATCCTTGGCCTGATTTATTAAAAAAAAAAAAAAAAAAAGAACCCACAAGGAAAAAAAACCAACATAAACCCTCTTGCTTTTTGAACTGAAAACAAATGGATGCAGGTCTCCAGTGATCTGAGCTGGGTCAATAGGGATATTTTCTGCCTGTCTAAATCATAGTGAGATTTTTTTATGTTCACTTTGTGTGTCATAAGACTATCATTTATAAGATAAGAGCCTCATCCTGTTCCTGCTGAAGTCAATGGGTGTTTTTGCAATTGCTTTTCAACAGTAGTAGGATTGATGACTGGAACTGAGCAGCTGCTGAAAGGTTAGTTTTAAAGCAGAATTGTGGTCAGAAAAGCAAAGTGACCCTGTCAAGCTGACATGCTGAGAGCACTACATTTATTTTTTCTCAGTGACATCCAGACCAAATCTGCTCAGTTTACAAGTCAAACATTTTTTATTGACTTCCAGAAGTGCAAAGTCAGCCTCGGTCTGGAGAATCAAAGCTGTTACTTCTGCTTCAGTCTGCAGAAAGATTCAACATTCAGAGCTTGGTTGACATGGCACTGATGCATGGCTGCATCCAGCCTGCCTTCCTATGCCTGTCCTAGCTCTGCAGGGTGAAAATGGATTTGCTACTGGAAAAATGTATTTGTTAGGACAGCAAACAGACATGGCTTGCAGAGATAAGGAGATATATTGTGGAAGTAATATATTTTTATATCTGGCTTCTAGTTGTACCTACACTTTAGTCCCTAACCTCATGCCATGGTAAGGATTTAATGTTTTCACATTGTTTTAGTCTGGGGCTACAGCCTAAACTGTCTTCATTGCAAAATATGTTTTCCAAAAGTGCTTGCTTTTTATGATAAAGCTCATTCCAAGGTCAGTTTAAAACTTGAGAAGCCAAATCTGAGAGAGGTGACTCCTTCTGGATCATGCAATTCCTTGTTTACTCTCAAGGGTTCACCAAGATCAGGAATATGGATTGCAGAGGTAAATCAGTTTATTATTTAAGAGATCCTAACATTATATAATTGCAGGTGGGGCTTCAGCAGATGCTGGTTTGTCAAATCCAGCTTGATCTGACCCTGACCTCAGAATCTTGATGTAGCTTGCTGATTTCTGCCATTTATAAAACACATACTGTGTTGGATAATGTTTGATGGAAGTCTGCTGTCTCAAACTGTAGCTATTTTTAAGTAGTATTTTTAAGTATTAATGACTCTTCTGGAAGTGTGAGCATGCACCACACTCCTTGAACTCAAATGAGCTCCTTGGATGCTACAGAAGCTCATCAGATTTTTACTGCTGGAGATTTTTCTCATGCCTTCTCTAGGTTTGGGGGGTTTTTATCCCTCAAATTCAATGAAAGATCACAAAAATATTGCTGTTTGCTTTAATCTCCAGAGTTCTTCCTTTCTTCTGTTGTCTGCAGAACCATTTAGTGAGTTTGTTAATCTACAGGTGAGACTGTTTTTGGAAAGGAGAGTCTGGCTAGATAGGGGAGGTGCTTGTTGATCTCCTCCTTCATCCTTGGTCTCTGATAAGCCTTGGAAGGGCAGGGGAAGATTGCTCCTCCCCAGGGAATGACTGAGCATGCACAGGTGAGAAGTGTTTTAGTGAGATGCTGGAGAAGACAAAGAATGGGATGGAGAATGTGAGAGGCCAGTAGAAGGCTGGAGAGTAAGAAGCTGAAGAGGAGTATGAAACTTCTGTGCAAAGGAGCTGCTGCACTGTCTTGGAGATGGTAGAAATTGTGAAGATCTGGAGGTTGGTTCCAGCCAGCACTTCTGCATGATAAAGTTTCAGCCTTGAGGAACATCACTCTAGGGTTGCAGGTTGGTTTCAAACTTTTCTGTTTAGTGCCTTGCCCAGCAAATCCAAAATTACTCTTTTTAAGGCTTTTAATTTTTTTGCCTTTTTTGTTTGGTTGGTTTTTTTTTTTTTTTTTGTTTTGTTGTGGGTTTTTTGTTTTGGTTTTGTTTGTTTGTTTTGTTTTCATAATTTTTTTTTTGTACCTTCAACTGCCACTGTCAGGAATTTGAAGTGTTTGGTACCTGTCAAAGTGCTCACTTTTTAAAAAAGTCAAGTGATTTTGTTCTTACTTTTTAAGGTATATAAGATGTGATCATCATTCACATGCATCCAGCTTTCTCTTTCTCTTGAATTGCATAGGTTCTTCACAATCTGTGATCCCTTTTAAAAAAGCCTGAGTGAAAACATAAAGTAAAACTGAACTGTGTGTGCACAGAGATCAATGTATTGAATCAAAAAAAAAAATTACAATTTTGCTGCATATGCATAGCAAAGATTTCTTGGTACAAGCAGTTAAACTTATTTTCTGGAAAAGTCCAGGCCTTTTAAAATTAAAAAAAAAAAAAAAACCAAACCCAAAAAACCCCAAAAATCCACCAAAAAAACCAACACAGCAGGGAGAACAAAATCCTGTCCCATCCCCCATTTGGGAAAACAGACCAATCCACTGGAATGTGTAGAAGTTAATGGCACAGGAACCTTAGCCCTGCCTCTATGCAGTAGTAGAAAATCCAATGCTTGCTCTTTTTGCCAAAAGACCCCCTGAATCCTTCAGAAAACAGCTCATGATTTAGAGTCACCCTGATAGCAGGAGGTGCTTCTTGACTCAGATTTTGTCAAAGAAAGATAAGGTGTAGTTAGTCACATGGAAGTAAAAACTCCAGCTGTGAGGTGTGTTGTACAAAAGTGATGTGCAGCCTTGCACAAGCTGTAAGAAGCTGTTTTATGTAATCAGAAAATTTAAAAAAAAAATTCAAAAATGTTTGAAGTTGTTCTGGAAAAGGCTTTCTTTTAGCTCTTCATAGTGACTGATCCCCTTGTCTGTGCTGTTAATCCAGCTGTGTTTGCCTCAAAGTTCTTCTGGATAGGTACCGTGAGGACAATATGAGCCCTTCTTGTTAAATCCTTTGTTTATGAGCAGGGACATGACTTTGGTAAAGCAGAAGTATCATCATCATTTAGGAGTGAAGACAGACACCCTGAAATTTCTCCTGAGAAATAGAATTAAACCTAAGAAGTCAATGCTATTTTGCTTTTCCATGGATGCCATATCTCTCTTCCTTTCTCATAACACATATATGTGCAGAGCTTGGACTTGTGATTGTGGTGTTAGAGAGAAATGCACAGAAACTGTATTTATTTCCAGTTTGTGCATCATGACAGTAATATGCTTTTTTATACAGTTAAAAAATGAGTTTACCCAATTTGTATTTTACACCTTCTTTAAGCATTGTCCATCTTCCAAACTCAGCTGAATACTATTAACATACTAGAGTTTTAGAAGATGTGGATGAAATAACTCTATGGACAAGCACTTGTTATAGAAAAAAAACCACTTTATAAATCAGTAGGAAGTGTCCCACGCTCTTATTAGAAAGACATAAACCACAACTTGCCCAAGGTCAGCTGATATTTTTTTCTCTTACTCTCTGTGGTGTTGAAGTGGCCTCCATTTCTGTAAAGTTCAATTGGATTTGCAGCTGTTCTGGATCAGTTCTGTGAGAGATTTTGGAATTTCAGGGCACTCAAAACCAGAAAGGGTCCTTTGGTTTGCACAGCCTCATCTGCATTTAGTTTGTAAACGGTGCCACAGTCCCGTGGATTTGACAATTCTGACCTGTTCTATGAGGTCCCCTGACTTCTGTTAGTCAAACAGAGAGGCTTTCTGCCTTGGTTTGGGGATGGCCAGAAATGGAGCTCTCAGTATTTATGTGGTGAGCTGGCTCAAATACACAAATATCCTTCAGAATTAAATAGCAATAATGATGCCTTCATTGCAGCCTGAACCTGACTGTCCTCACTTCCAGCCGTCGATTCCCAGGAGGATTTGGGGAGCACCTGCATTAGCACATCACTGTTGAATGGGAGTGGGTCTTGAAGCAGGATTTGCTGATCCTTTCCCACCCCTGCAGATCCCTGAATCCCCCTCACATGGCACAAGGTCCTGGAGCTGGCAGATCCTGGAGCATTCCGGAGACACCTCTGGGGCTGGGATGAAATGTCCCTGTGCCTGTAGTGATGCACTCCCCACTGCCAAGTGGGTCATTCTACATAAGGAATGCCCAGTGTACCTTTGGACATTTTAGGAAGTAGTTTAGCCAGAAAGTTCTGTGTTTCTCTCTTTGCAATTGGCTGAGTGCCAGGAGAAGAGCACCTCTTGGACCTTGCCAGTGTTCCTCAAAACCTGCACCTCTTCCAATTGGAAGTTTGCCAATAGATCCATGCCAACTGGAACTTCCAATTGGAAGTTCCATCCCCGACCATCAGGTAGAAAAGGTGACAGAACAAAGGGTCTCGAATTTTTGAGGTGCTGTAGCAGGTGTGGGATCTGTCCCTACATTGTGCTCGGCTTTGATCTTTGTTTGTTGTTTTTGTATCATTTTGCATTATTTTATTAAACCATTTTTAGTTTCCAGACACACCCAACCATGCTGTCCTGCTAATTATTATTAAGCCAGTGCTCTGAACAGGGCTGGACCCTTGGAGAATATTGGGAAAAATCCAATACCTGCCTTCATCTCCTCCCCTCCCTCAGCCCTCTCCTGGCATCAGGCACCCTGCAGAGCCTTTCCTAATGGGGCTGTGCTGCCTCCTGCTCCTGTAAACAAAGCCTGTGTTAAAGGTCAGCTCAGTGCACGCTGCCTTCTGCCTGTGAAAGCGTTTGCATGGTGTGCTGTAGCATGATGAGGGCTTAAAAAGCCTTTTAGTAAAAACAGGTTTGGTTTTTCTGTTCAGTTTGTGGTTCTTCTGAGCACAGTCTTGCTGTGCAAAGTTCTTTAAGGAAGTTTATATCTCTTTAAAGTAGCTTTAAAAAATAAGGATATTTTCATGTAAGAATACTGTTATTTTTGAGGAGTGCTGATCAGAATACCCTGGGGTGCTAGTTCAAATGTGATGTGGCAGTAAAGGATATTCAGTGTCAATCATGGAACTGATTCAGCTGGAAGGGACCTTTAAAGATCACCCAGTCCAGCCCCACTGCAATGAGCAGAGGAGCCTTTTACTGGATTAGATTGCTCAGAACCCTCTCCAATCCCACCTTGAATGTTTCCAGGGATGGATAACATACTGCCTCTCTGGGCAACCTGTTCCAGTGTTTCTGCACCCTCACTGTAATTTTTTTTTTTCCTTGTATTGAGTTCAAAACTACCCCCTCTTAGTTTAGAACCACCATTTATCCTATCGAAAAATCTGTCCCTATCTTTCTTATAAGCCCCCTTTCAATATTGTAAGGTTGCAATAAGGCACAAATTGTACTATATTTGGATACAGGTAGGCCATAGAAATCATCTGTAAATATATTTCAAGCATTCTCTGTGAGTTACCCAGGAATATTAATATTGTGTTTGTCTTTCCAGGCGTTGTTTAACATATTCCTTGGTTACTAATGGACTACAAAGTATTTTATCATCTTGTTGTGATACCAACCCACCCTCCTGCTTCTCTCCAAGCATACCAGAAAAATCTTTTGCCTTTTTTGCTCCATTAAAAATATTTTCACATAGGAAATGTGAAATATATAGGAATTCTTCTAGTTGTTCATAAATTCTATATTTGTCAGCCAAGTTGTAGCAGCATAAACTTAGATGTTAAAAGGTCTGCAATCTGTGGCTCCTACTCAGGCTCTTTGGCTGAGGCAATTAATTTAGAGCCAAGGTGCTGCAGATCTGAGGGTTTACATATTCATATGGATTTTTGTTTGCTTCAGCTTCTTGCAGCCTTGTTTAAAAAATAATTCTTCTGCCATTTTCCTTAAAAACAGACAACAGAATATTGTTACAAGGGAGAAAGGAACCCAGCCTAAACCACCACTGAGACACTGTCGCAGGCAACTTTGGCAAGAGGTTCTTTTATTTACAAATGCATGCTTAAGAAATGAAACTTGACTTTGGAGTTACTAAAAATAGGGGAAAGACCGTGCAGAACTAGCAGGGTTGCTGCACTGTGCAGGAACTGAGCAGGCTCCCTTTACCTGCCCATACTGCACTGAGATGTACATTTTGTGTTCATGTTATTGCCTCTTAGAAGTGCATTTTTTGTTAGGTTAATCATTCCCTTACATGTACACTTTACAGCCTTGGGAGACTTCTGTGGATGACAGAACTCTAAATACTCACCAGAGATCTAATTTGGAGTAACAATACCTTATTGTCAAGAAGTATTAAAAGAAAAATAAATAAAATCTGGCCAACAAGCAGTCTATCCTCTCCTAAACTTTAGCAAAAAATGTTTGCCCTTCAGTGTGTTTGGTTCCTGGTTTTGAAGAACTGCTACAAACTGAGAGCCTATTCTGTTTACAGCTGGCATTTTTTCTTGCAATTAACAAAATTGCTCCTGCCTCCTTTTAAATACAACTTGGCCACCTCCTCTGTATTGTTCTTTCATGAAGAGTATTCTTGACTTCATTGACATTCAATAATGTTGAGGTATGCTGCTAATTATTCCCAGCATGAATGCCTGCTTGTAATTGCAATTTATCATGAATGCCTGAGATTGGCTAATGATTTTTAAAAATATTTTAATTTTTTTTTCCCTTCAAGTCTTGAGGATTTTATTGTTTCTAAAGCTGCTGAATAACCTGCTGGCTTGAAAATAATAGTTAATGCATACCACCTACTGGTAATAATTACATCAAAGCTTTTTGCCCCTTCTAGTGTGTTAATACTGCAGAGCTTTATGAATTCTATCCAGCCAAAGAGCTGAGATTTTATTTTTTTTTTCCCCTTGAGTGCATCAGTGTTACGAGGAGACTTCTAGCAGAAGGTGACTGACTTTCCTGTGCACCAAATAGGTTTGTGCACTCCACCTGCCCCCCTGGGAAATCCCTGGACATAGTAAACACATTCTCAGGTGAATGGAGTTCACACATAACCAACTCCCTGATGTGCTGTAGGCAGTAAAGAGCCCTGGAGCAGCTTGGCTGAAGCCAGAGCAAAAAAGAGGAGGAAAATTTGACTCCTCTAAATCTAATGGTGGCAATTTACTTGTGTTCTAGATAAATGCCTGGCTATGGGCTTTCTCATAGCTCTGGACAGGCCTCTGCTAGATGTGGTTGGGTTTGAGGTAATTTCCTGGAGCAGTTATTTAAAACTTGCTTCTCTCACACTGTAGCTCTCCATTTCTTATGGGACTGACTCCAGTTTGGTGGGTGCTCTGTAGTTTTGTGCCTGAAACTGATTGCTTTTATGGCTGGGAGTCATTATTTCTGCTTTGGAAGGAACTCTTCTGGATAATGGCAGAGTACTGAATTTCATTCCCCCATTTCCCCATGTTTCTGGGTAGAGAACGTGTCCTGGATGGAAATGAAACCAAGTGCACTGATATACATTCTGTTAACAAAGATTAGCTTTGTTTGTTTTAAACTGTAGACACAAAAGCTGTAGACACAACTGTAGAAACAAAATATGATACTTATTGCAATGCTCATGGATGTTGAAGTGATCTTTCAAAGGCTAACCAGAAGTGTCACTCTGGACATTATTACGAAGAGCAGTCTCTATATGCTCACATCTAGAGGTGGAAAAAGCCAAAAAAGAAGGTATTTGGGTAGGACCTGATTCATCCCTAAACCCCCAAGTAATCCTACTATATTTTTTTGGACTTGCTGCTAACTACTGGATTCTTGATACTGCTAATTGAATTTGTGGCACAGGCTTTCAAAGAGGTTTAATTCCCATTATGCTGTCTGTACTTGATATTGTGTGTGAAGATTCACTGAAATGTGCAAAGCAGCAAGGCATATAAAAAAGGGAAATGGTGGCATGAACTCAGAGTGACCAGACAGATTCAGAAAACAATTATGAGAAGGAAAGTTATGTTGTTTCTGCCCTGTGACTGCTTATCTGGACTGTGACCTTGAAAGTGGCTTTTGTACTGCCTGCCTGTGAAGAGCAGCTGCTTTCCCCACTGCATTTATCTGTGCATTGATTAGAAAAAGAAGGGGTGGGATTTGCAGAGCAGCCTCCATGAAGTTTGAGAACATGTCTCTGATTACTTCTTTAGCATGGAGATTTTCTCACTTTTTTAATTTTTTTTTTTTTTTACTTACTACAATCAAATATTTATTCTTGGATTATGTCTTCCTTTGGTGGAGAGGGGTTTTTGGAGGATGGACCCTGTGTGAGTTGTGAAAATATTTAGTATCTGAAGCTGTGCAAAATGCTGAGAATTCCTGCCTAAAAAACCAACAACTGTCTTGTTCAGTGCAGATTTGAGTCACTTAAAACAGGTGGAATGACAATTTTTGGGGGGTTTTTTTTGTGGTTTTTGTTTGGTTTTGTTGTTTGTTTGTTTGTGGTTTTGTGGGTTTTTTGGGGGGTTTTTTGGTTTTTTTTTTTACAGTTTGGCAGCATACAGTAGAGCTTGTTTCCAGAGGGTGGCTGCCTGATGCAATTCTGAGTAAAACAGGATAAAAAACTCTGTATCTGCCTTGCTTCCAGAGCTGGGCATAACAGTGTGTGGGCACAGGGGAAGGAGTGGTGTCGGGAGGGCGAGCTGAGCAGGGTGCACCCTTCCTGAGAACTGAGTCCCAAGCCAGCCCAGAGCTAATCCTGCCCATCTGATGGGCTAAATGTATTCCTGAATGACCCTGACACAAAAGTCATGCCAAAATTGCTGTTCTTTTTTTCTTTTCCTTCTTATTCCAGCTGCAATTGGATGGATGAAGAAAAATGGCGAGTCACTAAGTGATTTATTTAGGGGCATGAACAGTCAAAAAATTTTAAGCAGATTTATTATCATCTTAGAAAAACCAAAACATTGCAACCCACACTATTTTTAGACAGGTCTGTCTACTATTTTAATCTGATTCTGATTTATTTATTTTTTTTTTAAGAAAAGAGGGTCTGTGTTTTCCCAGAAATCATATTTATGTTGATACATTTCTGGTATCTGTAGAGGCCAAATGCAGAAAAATAAAGCAGCTAGTACTGGCTGTATTCATGTAAATCCTGTTCAGTAAGGAATAATGCTTAGGTAAAAATTGGGTTAAAAGTTAAGCATCTTGTACTCAGTGTTTTAAGGGGCCAAAGCAATTCCCATTTTTCAGTTGCAATGAGAGATTCAGCAGAATGTCAAGTCGCTGAAGCTCAGCTTGACTAGGAAAAAAAATGCTTACTGATTTAAAAACAAAGAAAGCCAAAAGTGAACAAAAAAAATATTGTGCATTCCTATTGCCACTTCAACTTATTAGTGTCGTGGAAAAAAAGTTGTTCTGTGGTTCAGCTCCAAATTCCTGGGGTAGACAAGGGCTTGCTGCTGTGGCTTGCATGAGATGAGGAGAGGATGGAGGGATTGGTTTATCTCCAGCAGGAATTCCCATGGCCTGCTCATATAGCTACCCCATTCAAAAGCTTTCTATTTGGTTTGGAAACATCCCATTGTACATGGTTTAATTTCCCCAAACTTTATTTTTCATACTTCACCAAAAAAAAAAAAAAAAAGTGCATTATCTATTTTTTCCATCAAAAATGCACTCAAGCAAAAGAAAAAAAAAACAACCTTCTGCTGCTTATGATGTCCTGCTGTTACTCCCCAGTGTTAATGTCTGACTTAAAGATTAATTAAAATAAATATCAAGTGCTACTGAAATAATTAATAAATTATACAATTTACATTCGATTGTAAGTGGAAGAATGCCTTTCACTTCCCTTTAAAAAATCAGCATGGTTCCAGCAAGGGAGGAAGCATGTTAATTACAATGCCTCCATGAGACTTTACAGTTCGTGGATGAGAGTTGATCAGAAGATGCAAAGGAGGCAAAGAAAGTATTTTAGTGTTTGATACTTCAGTGCTTCTAATCCCAAAGGTTGCTATTAAAATACAGAAGAAAATCTGTTGTGCCTTTCCCAGCAGATTAGTATTTCCTGAACTTTTCTCTTTGGAAGAGTTAGAGACGTTTAGGATTGGATGCTGGTTCTGTGCAACTTTTGGCGTTGCAGTAACAATGCAGTTTTCACTAACTCATCATGTGAAATCAGAATTAGCTTCTTTAGCTTTTTACAAAATATCCAAAACTTTCATAGTTTTGGTTTTGTTTTTTTTTTTTTTACATATATGTCATGAGCAGCATTTACACTCATGTTCCTGGCACACAATGATAAGAACAAAAGATTGAAGCAGCAAGTGTAATGAATCAAAGGCACAGGCAAAACGTCTGGTGTAGTTTATAAAATACTTTGAAGATGTTAATACACCCCTGAACATATTTGCCAATTTGGAAATTAATAACATCTGTTAATAGAACAGTAGAAAGAAGAAGAAGAAGGGTAGACAAGTGTCTTCTACAGGGCTGGATATCAAGTTATCTACTTCTATGAATTATAAAATTATCTTAGATATACAATCACAAAACTAGCTGTGCAGGGCCAGATAGAACATATTTTAGGAGAGGGAGGAACTATAATTCAGATCTGTAGGAATTTGCATGGGTGCAAAACTCCTGCAGTGGAGATCTTTGCTGTTTCCAGCTGAACTTAAATCCCTCTTTGACAGCATGGCAGCTTCACAGACCTCGTTAAAATGCTTTCACTTGGTGTTTTTGGTTTGGTTTGTTTGTTCTCCTTTCTCATCTTATTATTTGAATCTGTGAAGAAGGCACTTAAAAAACCAAAAGGGCAAATACTTGGAAAACACAAACCAAAATGGATAGCATGGAAAAGCTTTATAAGCACCAAAGACAGGATTTTGTAATCAAAAGATTACAAAAAGATTGGAGATTTGGGGCCACTAGAAGTAGTGCTGCCTCTTTTGCCTGTTAGAGGAGCCTAAGCAGATGATTTTAGACTTTCACCTCCAAGTGTGAGGCGTGACCCAGTGTCCTGTGCTGGTAGCTAGCTTGTCTAACCCAGGCTGGGTTCCAAATTCATGGTGTTAACACAGTCCCATCTGGCAGGATTTATCCCAGGATTATTGCCCTTGTGGTTCCATAGAAAGCTTTTCCTGGGAGATGTTTCCTTGTCACTGTGAACTGAGCAGGGAAATTCATGTCTGCCTAGGACTCCCAGGCCTTTTTATTAAATCTTGTGCTGTCCCACTCCCTGCAGTACAATTTAATGCTGCAGAGCAGTAGGAGACAACTGAAAACACTTGTGTTTTCGATGCAGGCATTTAACAAATTATCTCAGCAAATCTGGACAATTACCTAAGTGCAGTGAAGAATGTGTCTGTTAATTGTGAGGGCTATTAGTCACTTACTGCCTGCAATCCTGAGCTCTTGTAGCTATTGCTCTGCTGCTTAATTTCAGCAACTACAGCTACTCAGTTTATTTTCTGTACATGTTTTAATCATGTCTATTTCATTACAAGCACCTTTGCAACTAAAATGAAAAGGTAGCAAAGTTCTTTTTTTGAGGCAGGAAAGATGGTGCATCTCGTAAGTAGGTTAACAAACTAACATCTTGATTATAGTTTGGAAAAAAATCAATCAAAAATGTATCTGACAAAAAGATTTGTGATTATAAAAAGAGTATTCAGTGTGAATAAAGCATTTGGGCTTGGGAAAAAAAAATCTTGGGAAAGGATTTTTTTGTTGTTTTGTTTTGCTTGCTTCTAATTTGGATTAGCAACTTTATTTTATTTTTTCCTGGGGGGAAAATGTGGGGAGCACAAAAAAAAGAATAACTGTTTGATTTGATAATGCTGATTACTATTGGGTTTTGACCTAAAGGCTCATTAACCTTTGTCCCAGAAAGCTTATATAAATAATTCAGCGTTTATGTTGGGAGTGGGAGAGCAGAGGATGTGGATTTTTGAGCTCTTTTGGAACATCACTGGCTCTGCATTTAGAACAGACTTGACCTTTCTCAGGCTCAGGTCCTGGGCTCAGTGTTCAGCAGACTTTCTCAATGACTTCTTGTTCTTAAGGAGGGGAGAAGTCCACACTTATCTGGCTTGAGAATGTTTTTAATGTAGGTTTTAGGTTGCAAAATTAATACCTTCAGAATACAGGATGTTTGAGGTGAATGTCATGGAAAGAAAATGTTCTGCTCCACGGTCAGTTTTGTGGAGTATGTGCTGTTTCTTGCATTTCTTGGGGAAGACAGATGATGTTGATGTTTATGAGACTTCTTGGAAATTATTTAAATATATTTCACTGCACTCTTGCACTGTGAAAAAGAATAGCAAGATCAAGTGAGGGGAAATACTTCTCTTCTGTCAATTTGTAGTACTGCACATCTGTCCTTGCAGCTGCAGCAGCCTGGCTGAACATTTTTATTCCATTTCCAGAAGAGTGGACATAGCCATTGTCACTTTCCATTAGTTAAATCTACATATTTGTGATACATACAGGATGCAGTTAAGTGGTTTTTCCATGGGATTTAATACTTTATCATAACTTTTCGTGTTCTGTAGATGCAGATGCTTTAAATGAGGTAGCAGAGGTTTGTTAGTTAAAGGGTATTTGTGCACATTAATTTCTCTGATGAAAACTATCAAGGAATTTTGAGAAGCTGAGATCATCACAAGTTTGGAAAAGGAAGTTTGTGTCAGGAACAAATACCAACTTTATTCAAATCCTCTAAACACTGACTAAACAAAAGTCAGGAATCAAGGGAGAGATTCTTTTCTGGAGTCCGATTTCTGTTCTTTGCAGTTTTTGGGGAAGTTTAGAAACTATGGAAGTATCAGAAGTATAAATTCTTAGTTCATCTCTATAATTTTCATATAAATGATTACAAGATCTCTATGGAAGAAAATGAGAGAGCATGAAACTGACCATCTAAATAAGTAAATGAGGGAAAATTAGCCATCATTTCATTCAATTTTGGACAAATTCAAACTTCAAAACAAGTTGCAAGACTAAGAAAAAAAAGCATTAAAAAACTATACATCTTAAAAATGTAGGTGGCTCAAGTTTTTCAACATTTTCTAGATTGGGTCTTGTGAGCATGTTCTGTGATGTTATTTGGATGTACAATAAATTCAAATTTTAAATTCCTTCTGACCACTTGCAGCTGCCCAGAAGTGCTGAATCGAGCCCTCATGACAAGTGAGCATCAAGCCAGCTGCAGCACAGTTGAAAATGAGTGAAATAACCCATCCACCTGAACAGCCTGAACTTCAAGAGGGGAAAAACCTGTTCTGTGCCTAAATCAGGAAGAATCCACCGTACATGCCACTCTAAAGCTGAACCAAAAATATCCAAATAGCCAAATATCCAATAACCAAAATACTACTTTCCAAAAATATCAGTCGGTTACATCTTTTCAAGTGCTTCATTTTGTGGCAATTTCTAGACTGAAATACTCCAAGGCCTTTATAAAAATGCTGCACCTTTGAATCTTTCAAGGGGATGTGTGTGAACTGGAGAAAAGAATCCCGTGCAAGTGTTGGACTCATCTTGCCTGAATTATCTTTGTGCTTCCCTGTGGTGGAGGCAGAGATTGGATCCTCTCTGTGCTCAATGAACACAAGACTGTGTTTACATTTGCATGCCAGGATTCCAATCCTAAACTGTCTGTTTCTTTCACTTGACTGAAGGAAGTCTAGACTACCAGATCAGAGCAGGATGCAGTTGTCTGAAGCTGGCTCAGCAGAGCTTTTTTTCTTTTTTTTTTTTCTTTCTTTTTTTTGTGCCCAACTCGAGATATCTAAAAAAAGTAAGGTCTCCAAAATAGCTATTTTGTTTTAAATATTTCCTTAAGGTGGTTTGTCATGCTTGTCATAAGGATTTATCCAGATTAGTGAGTAAAAGTAGTACAGCAGAAATGAGAACAAACTACTTTCCTTGACTAAACCTCAAAGCACCTCAAAGATTTGTGTTTGCTTTAAGAATGCTGATCAATTTTTTGGTTTATTTTTTGGGGTGTTTTGTTTTTGTTTGTTTGTTTGTTTGTTTTTTTGTTTTTTTTCTCCTTTGGTTTGGTTTTGTTTTTAAATCTGATGTTCAAAGTTAAAGCTGTGAAATTTCGCAGGAAAAAAAAAAAAGGACTACTTTTCCTTGTCCCTGATATTTTGTTTTTCCAAGCAGAGGAGCCAAGCAGACAATCCTGATGTTGTGACTGTGGATGGGTTCATTAAATAAGCAGAGTAAGAGCAGCTGTTTGTGGTGTGAGGCTTTGGGAGCTGAGTTTACAGCAAGAAATACCAAGTTCAGGTGAGCCTGTTCTGGTAGGATGGGACTGTGCTGAGCTTTCGGCCTCTGAAGGATGCTGGAATGACTGAAAAAATGTGAAAACTGAGGAACAGTCCTCTTCTGGCTGGATATTCCTGGCTGGTGTTTACTTAGCAGTTGGTTTTCAGTGTGGGATTGGCTTGGAGCATTTGTGCAGCCTGTAAATAAGTGTTGTTCCACAACAGCTTCACAGCTACCACTTGGGCATGGCTGAAGTTCACCAGCACTGTTTTCTCTCAAAGCTGGCACAGCAGTGCTTTAATGAAATGAGGGCAGCTTCTGGGTTTCTCAGCTAAGCTGAGACTTCTATTATATCTCTCTCCTCAGTAATTTTGATGTCTGTTTCCCAAAATAAATTATTTGGTTACATTGTTCTGCCACATAAGATGGCAGCACCTGAGAGCCTCTGCATTGTGGGTAGAATTCTGTAATTTGACAGCATAAGTAAAAAAAAAAAAAAAACAAACAAAAAAAACCACCAAAAAAACACCCCAAAAACAAAACAAAACAAACAAAAAAAAAACACAAATAAACAAAAAAAAACCCACCAAACTAATCTGCAAGTTGACATTTATTTTGTTCATATGATCCTCCATGAGGAAAACTGGTGGCTTTAAACCAAAGCTTTGCTGCAGGAACCTTGATGCTGTGGCTGCTGATCTGTAGCTCAGGTCAAGACCAGTGTCAGCTGCTCTGCATAAATGAGATTGTGTGGTTATTTGTGTTTTGCCAGTGTATTTTATGAGATGGCCTAGCTTTTCCCTGGGTAGCTTTCACCCTGCAGTGAAAGTCACAGATAAGAGACAGAGACCTGTTGCTTTTCACTGTCAGTAGCTGTCCCCCTGCATCAGCAGATTGCCATAGTTTGGCTGTCAGGATGGCAAGGCAGGAGGAAACTAATGGAAGACTTCATCCTGAACAGAACAAAGGGATTACAAAACCATAAATGCATGCAAAACCATCACTGTGTTTATCTCTGTGTCTGTAATCCTCGGATTGCTGTGAAAAACAGCTATATTTCATCTGATTTCTAACACTTGGAGAGTGTAGCTGGGCGAGCTGCAGCCTGCCACCAGGAAAACAGACACCACTGTGCTTTGATAGCTTTTTGACACACATTTGCAGCATCTTTGAGACCCAGCAGATCAGTCCAAATGTGGTTGTCAGTGGCAGATTTTCTGTTTTGGGTATGGGATTTGTACTATGACCTGACATGGCAAGCAGAAGCAGCACAAACATTTCTGGAGAGCATCAGGCTCTGGGAGCTGTGATCCTTAATAATTTATGGCTTAATAGATGAGTGTCTGCCAAGGTCAGTGACTCAGGGAGGCCTTGAAGCTGCACCTCCAGTGGTCTCTGGGCTGGTTGCCATCCAAAAAAACCTTCAGGGCAACTCTGTGTCCCAGATCCAGTGTGTGCAGAGGCCGGAGATGGTCACAAATGCTGTGTGCAGGTTAGAGCTGGGACACTGTAACATTTTTGGCTCCTTTTCCTCCTTTACCAAGGTTGGGACAAAGACACAGGAAACCCCAAGCTCGAGTTTGGACTTGGAATGTTTATTATCTCTCGTCTCTAGTGCTTTTCAGAACTTTGAAACCAAATACTGTAAATATTTACAGTATTTGCAGACCCGCGCAGCGTGAGCTCTTAGAAAACAAAGGTAAAATGGAGAACTTCTAACTCTTTCCAAGGTCTTTTAAGCAATCATTACCCAACACCAAGGTGACACCCATATTATTCATGTTTCTGACCCAATAATGACCACCCAAGGCCCACAATGCAGGCCTTTTTCACTCAATTACAGAAAACCACCTAAATCCATGAAGAAGAAGGTGAAGAAGAAAGACAAAGACAACACCTAAAATCCTCCATCTTGACTCATATGTACTATTGTACACCAAAACCCCAAATTCTAAGTTTCTAGAACTCCAACAGGACACCAGGGCTGTGTGTGATGGATGTGTTCTGGGACACCAGTGCCTCCTGTGTCCCCTCCTGTTCCTTTGCAGCCACAGGCAGGACCAGCCACCAAGATGATCAACTTGTGTGTCTCAAGAGTTAATCTCACTCACCCCCTGCCTTTTTCTTCACGTTTTCCAGAGTCTGTCTGCATCAGCTCTGGCACAGAAGTTCTCTGTCAGCTTCCCAAGGTAGCAGAGGTTTGTGTTTGTTGATGATCAACGACAGTAATCACTTTCTAGTTAAAAAGGTTTGGAAACCTGGTCCCCCCGCAGGTGCAGGCTGTCTCTCACCTCTACCTAGCTAACCCATGGAAACACATCATCCAACAATGTGCCTACACGTGCTGGCTTAGTGTTCTGTGCCCAAGAGCCAGAGAGCCTAGAAGTGCATCTCATTCCAGAGGTCCCCACTCTTTTGGAAGTGCAGGTGCAGAAAAACCCTGCTGCTTCAGTAGAAGGCAATCTGCTGGAAAGGCTCCATGCTCCAGGACTAGCTCCTCTGGCACACTTCATCCAGAGGGGAGGGCAAATATTTGGATACTGTGTGTAGAAAACATGCCTCTCTTCTTTGCCTCTTTCACCTTTTTAGTGTGTTGAAGCCAATGGGAGTCTTTTAGAAGTCACTTCAAAAAACTCTGCTTCTGTTGGCTTCCATCTGCTTCTATGGCACAGTTTATACAGAGAGGGACAGAACATGAGCACAAGCCCTTAAGGTAGAAGGAACAAAACAAGAAGGTATTTGGCAGGGCTGTTAAATGTCCTTCTGTCTGTAGTAAACACCAAGTGAAAGTCATCAAGTATTTTTGCTGTTCTAAACCATGACTCAGAACATTTGGCTCTCTGCATCTTTACAAAGGAAGGTATCCATAGAAGCAAGTACACTGAAGAACAACCCTTTTATAAAACACAGAGGGGGAAAGAAAAAAGTAGAGTGGGCAATGGAAACAAAAAACCAAACCATTCTTAGAATTACTGTATTTATTTTTTTTTTAATAGTCTCTCTTTGGCAGCCAAGAAGCAGTTGTATATGGAAACTTGAGCTATTTTCTCAAAAATAAATTTTTCTGCAGTGGGAAAACTGATATGAGAGAGTTCTTGGAAAATTGGCTTTGCTGCTGTACCATGGGTGAGTAGGGCTTGCTCTCTAAGAGCTCAGAGGTTAGTGTACTTTATGAGGACTAATCCCAGATTTTTTAAAGACCTACTAAAACAACTGTCATGGGAAGAAGTCAGGCCTGCAACATCTCCCTAACTTGTTAGACAGAAAATTTACTCTGGGTATGGAAGGGGCAAAGAAAGATAAGGCAATAAGCTATAAAAAGAAAGAGGAAAAGGAAAGAGAGTTCAAGTAATACACAAGACACAATTGTGAACTGTGAGCACACATTAACCTTTTAAGCTTTTTTAGTATCTGTGTTTTAAGAGAAATTATATGTAAGTGTGGTGTTTTATTTGAACATTTTACTTTGAGCCCTTTTGAGTCCGTACTTTTAAAATGCATCAAATGGAAAGGTTTTCCAAGCCAGAAATGTATCCCTTTGTCTGCCCACAGCAAGAAGTTTAGCAAGGTGTAGGAGTAGACTAGGGACACAACTCTGGTGTATCAGGACTAATATGTGCTTTTCAGAACATTGAAACCAAGATAAATGTTGATGTTTCTAGAGGCAAATGATCTTTTGTTCCTGTGCAGTCTCTGTAAATTCAATAAGATTACTCAGATGTTAATGCTTGTGGATTTTTTTTTTTTACCTTGAAGGTGGAAGGAAGTGAAGGTTGGTGGACAAGGAGAAAAAATTTTAAAACTTGTTTGTTTAATCTTTTTCCCCCACAACCCAGACTTGTAGACTGAGTCTAGAAAGCTGAAATTCTTAAAAGGGTGCTTCTGTGTGTAGCTGAGTTTATATCTACTGGTAGTTTAGTTTCAGGTGTGGAACCCTCTGTCCTGTAAATGGCTGAGTTTTTAATGGCTAGAGCTTTTATTATTGAGTAAGATGTTCTAGAAAAAAATAAACTTTTATTCCAAGTTTCCAGTTGGTTTTCTTTTTGCAATGAACTAAAAACATGCTTTTAATTGTCTGTAGGCAAGACATGCTGAAATGATCTAATGGTATGTAAGGAGGGATGAGGAAGCACAACAGGATGCAGCAAGGCACCATAGCTGAAAAAAAAGAGTGTTGAGAGGGGCATGAAATATTGGTACTCATGTTTTCCAAGTCTGTATCCAGTTGTGTCAGAGTGAATTGAAACTCCTGGTTATTTTCTTCCCACTTGTAGCTATTCTGGACTAGGCTGTGCCTGATCTGGCTGTTATTGCAGCCTTCAGATCCCTGCTGTGCATCTTTAGCACCTGAAATTAAAAGTAATTTGAGGCACTGAAATGAAATTTCAGTTGTGTTCAAGTTGGGCCGAAGAAAAGACTGCTGTTGGAGAGGATGGTTGGAAATGCTGAGTGCTGGAGTAGCTCCTGACTTTCCAAATGTTAAAGTTTTATTGTTTGGTACTGACAAGCCAACTATAAATAGTAGTAATAACAATCATTTTATTTATTGGGCACCCTTCTGTCGTTAATATCCTGTTAGACGGCTCACAAAAGGTGTAATCTGCTGTTAATGTCCTGCTAGGAGCCTCATAAAAGAAATAAAATAGAAAGGCAGTTTAATGCTTAATGGTTTATGCTTTTCCTTTCCTGTTGATGTAGAAGATTACAGTAAAAAGGCCGGTTTTGCATCTTCATTGAAATTAATGGAGTTTCAACGACTTATTTTGGATCTGAAGCAGGTCCAAAATAGGTGAATACTTGTTCTTTAGATTCAGCCCGCTGATGCTGGAACCCTTGTGATTGATTTGCAAGGTGCCCCGACTGGATTAATTAGAAGAGAAAAATACTGTGTCTCCCCCTGTAAATTCTGCTCACTGCAAACCCCACTTGCTATAAAATGCCACGTTCTGGAGGCTCCTTTTCCTCATCTCCTGACTAAATTGCCGTTTCTTGCGCCGCTCCGACTCATCTTTTATGTTGCTCATTAAAAACCTTACGTTTTATGCCCCGCATTGTTCACAGCCTACAAGGTTTTTTATCACTCAGATAAAAGCAATCTGCTTGATGCACAGCTGGCCTCCGGAGTGATCTGATTGCTTTTGTGATAGGCCCCTCAGACACCTGACGCTGCGCAGAGCGCCTCCGTGCTGTTTGCAAATAACTAAAATTCAATTAGGGGCAGGTGAACTGGGTTTATAACAACATATTGTTATAAAGATTTTCAGATTTTCAGATTTGAAGGAGATTTTCAGATTTGTGGCCAGTCTGCAGAACCTTCAAACATCCGTGGTCTTTGAGTGGCCTCGCTGGTTTCTTGAGGAGTGAGGTTCAACTCAGCCTTGAGCACGACTTCCTTTATCTCACTGCTCTGGTGGGGTTGGGAGCAAGGGAAAAGCAGCTTGGTCCTGGAGAGGAAATACATGTTTTCCTACTCGTGTCGACTTTGATGCCTAATTACTTACAAGGCCTAAAATTTTGTGTGGGGCCTCTGCACGGGCTGTGGTGTACCTGGCCCACATACTAATGTAAACCCTGTTGTGAGCTCCTTGACCTTCTCCATGTCACTGAGACACTCTGATCTCAGCTCAAGATTTTTTTTTTCACTGTTCTTAGCATGAAGCCTAAATTTTCATTGCTGATTTAGTCCTAAAATGAGGTTGATGGCATCCAGCTTCTCTCCATCATGATTATGTTTTTACCTTACATTAGCTGCTTGTCCTGAAACAAACAAAAACCTCTTGCTGCAAAAAGTTATTACTCTTGCTCCAACCCCCAACGTATTATCTTATAGAGTTAACTCAAAGTGAACAGGGGTTTTTTAAACAAAACTTTTGTGTTGTTCAGTGCACATGCTGAGGTCAGCTTTTCTTACTTAACAGCTTTTCTTCCTTTTATTGAATATTGGGTTTCTTTTAATTTTCTTTTTAAAGCTGTCAACCTGCTTCCAGATGGTGTCATACACAGGTAACAGCCAACTGGTACCAAATACATTTACATCCACACTTCCCTAGCAATATATTACGTGGCTGGCTTTGGTCCCAAGATAATCAAATAGTTGCAAATCCTGGGTTATTAGGCCTCATCAAATTCCAGCTAAGGCTAGCCCTGGTCACCATGCTGCCAAGCCAAAGCCATTAGACTTTTTGCTCGTGGCAAAGATAAATCCCATTTAGATTTGATTAATTTTTCAGAGTTTTTAAACCTATTTGCTCTAACAAGAAGTGTGCCATCCTCTGTGGGCTTGAAACTGTTTTACAAAGTCTTTTCTGTGGCTTCTTAAGCACTGTCTGGCTTTGTCCACACTTCATTAAAGGCATGTAGTGGCTCAAGAGGATTAGGATAACTCAAACCCAGCCTTTCTACTCCCAGTGGAAATTAATCTCTTGCAAAGAAAGCTGTGCAGGTTTTGTCCTTGCTTTATTTCTTAAACTGCCTGCAGCTCTGTCATCATTTCAGACAGTGTTTGAAGACCCCAAGCGAGGCCCAGTGTAGTAAAATATTTGATTACAGCTCTCCCTGATAAAATCTTGTATCAGCCTAATTACTCTGTCTTTGGGCTTCTAAAATATTTTCTACAGCAACAATGCCTGCTGCTCTAGATAGTGCTACAGACTAAAACTATCAAAACTAAAAGGAACGTGATAATGGCTATACATGACACTAGGTGAGCTGCTTTTCCCAGCACTCCTGGCTTCCAACAGTAATTCAGATCTTTCAAGGCCAGTTTGGATGGGGCTTTGAGCAACCTGGTCTGCTGGGAGGTGTCCCTGCCCATGGCTGGGGGCTGGAAGCAGATGATCCTTTAAGGCCCCTTCCAACCCAAACCATTCTCAGTGGTGGTGAAAAGTGTGACAGCAAACATTTCCACTCTGCTTCCAGCTGCTGTTGTAGTTTCCTTTTCTACTTCTTTCTCTTTCCCCTAGCAAAAATACTTTAAAAAAAAAAAACCCGACCCAGTAGTTCTTTAATTACTTGCAACTTTCACAAGAAGAACTGGAACACCCACAAAGTGAATCTTCATGGCCTGTTGCAAGAAGAGCCATTGCACTGTATATTCAGTGGCCATAGATGGAGATTTAAAGGGGAGACAGGAAATAAAGAGGAAAAATTAGATGCAAATTTTGCTGTGTTCATGGAAGTCAATATGTCCAGGAAATGGAAGAATTATAGTCTAAGTACCAGCAGCAGGCAGTCCTCAAATCTGTAATCCCAGCCTGTGTTGCATTGCATCCCCACACCAAAGTAAATGTTTCCATCTTAGGAAAAGAGTTCAGGTTACACCCCAGGACTTTTAAGGGAGAAGAACCAGAAACTTCTGTGATTCTCTCATGGTAATTAGCCCAGTGCCAGCACAAAGGATCTTTGGACTGTACCTCAAAACCTGTAGCTGTTTCTATCAGTCAGCTTGCCAAAAAAATCCCTCCTCAATCATTGTGTACTTAAGGACGAGCACAAAGCCTCTGGGGGCTTTTTGGGGTGTCTGAGCAGGTGAAGTGCCCTTCCCTGCACTGTGCAAAGCTTTTGCTTTTTTTGTTTTGTGTCGTTTGTTATTTTCCCTCTAATTAAAACCTTTTGCTTTTCAAGGCACACCCGTCTCGCTGATTATCCAGAAGCCATTTCTGGGAGGTTCCTGGACACCTTCAGAGTGTGCTAAACCCTCATGGGGCTTGTAACACACTGGCCCCATGCAGAAATTCAACAATTCAGCAAGTGAGAGTCTCAGCTGAGCCCAGAGTTGTCACCTTGGTCTGGACTAAGACGTGTTGGCTCACACTTGGGTGGCCTCTTCTCACATGGAGGGAGCAGCAGCAGCAGCACTGCTCTGGAGCAGGTCAGATGTTGAGACTTGGTAGCTCATTATCTGTTTGTAAGCCTTGCAGAATTCTCTATTTCTAATGTTCAGGAAGCTGAAATGAGGTTCTTTTTATCTTGCCTTTCTAATCAAAAGAAGATGCCTGACAATCCCCTTTGTAATCATACTGTAAACAACTGTGGGTAATTGTTTCTTATTTTCTTTTGTTCCTTGCTTCGTTTTCAGTCTTCTCCACTGATCTGTGTTATGCATCACTACACAAAGTAGTAATCAAAGAAATGGAAATACATTCAACATTTGCACTTCGTTTTGTTTTACAAATAAGAAATAATTTTAGACTGTACTTTGGCTGTTCCAGTTCGTTTTCATTTTATTTCTGGGAATCTCCTTAACTGAAAGTTAACTGTACAGATTTCTGGGAACAGGAGCCTTGAGTTCTGATTTTTACAAGCTTACAGAGAAAAGATAAAAGCTGAGCTTGATAAATATTGAGGCTAGACTTGAGACTCAGCTGACAGCACAGTAAAGTGCAAACTTTCCTTGTGAAACTTCAGCAGGCACTGGGAAGCATCGTGTCTGAATGTGAAAGTAAATATCTCATTGTTTTGATGTCAAACAAATCTTACATTTTATGTGGATTTGGGGTTTTTTTTTGGGGGGGGGTTTGTTTGTTTGTTGGTTTGGTTTGGTTTTTTGGTTTTGTTTGTTTTGGGGGGGGGTTGTGTGTTTTTGTTTGTTTGTTGGTTGGTTTTTTGTTTGTATTTTGTTTTTTGGGTTTTTTTTTTTAATTCCCCAGCTGTAAAACATTAGGGCTTTTATTCCTCATGCTTGCATTTACCATAAATTTTCTGGGTTGCTTATGTGAGTCCTTCAGCTTTGATAAACCTATTTCTTGCAGTTTTCTTATCACATATGTATACACATGCATATCTTCCTTATCTTACAAGAGGACTTCAGGTCAACATTATCTTTTTCAAATGTCTTTATAGTATCTGCTTCTCACTGCTGCCCCAGACACCATCATACAGCAAATGCTTCATCATTCATTCACAATGTATGGGAAATTTTTCTGCAGTTTCTCATGCTGCTTTGGTTTGTTGTTTTTGTTTTTCTTTTAAAGAAATACCTTTTGACAGAGGAATTGGAAAGGGTGATGTGAAAGTTCGTCCTGCCTCTCATAACCCCCATTAAAAAAAATAAAAGCCACTTTATTGTAAAAAAAAAATCAAAAACAAACAACAAAAGCACAAACAACAACAAAATGTAAAAATGCCTGCATTTAGTAGCATTTTCATTAAGGATGGTTAACAGGTCTATAACTGCTCAGCTGTTGCCAATAGGGATTTTCATATTGCACCTTCTGGAGGTTACTATCCTGCTATTTAAAAATAAATAGACTGATATATAGGCAGGCACACCAAAAAGAGGCAGCATCACTGACAACTCCACTATAACTTTCAGCCCGTTAACATAAAACTCCACCACTAAATCTCTCAGGGTAAACTATGCAGAGATAGAAAAGCCCCAAGGTATTAAGAGTGATTTTGATATAAATTCCAATTTTATTTTATGACTATTTTACAGCTGCTCCTAGATATCTTCTCCCATAAACTACAAGGTACAAGGCAAATGTTACATTTTTTTTTTCCCCCTTCTGCAGGGTTTCAGACAGTTGGTTTATTGTGACATGTTAGCAGCCTTTTCCCTGCACTGCACGTTCAGAAGAATGAATTTTAATGAGACTAAGCTGGCAGAAGACCCATAAAGAAGATGCGAATATGTTTTAAGCATTCATAAAAAAAAAAAAAGTTACGTTGAATTTGCACATTTTGATTTTGTCTGTGGCAGTCAAAAGAATTAGAGCTCGTTGCAGAACCACAAAGTGATGAGGGTTGGGAGGCACCTCTGGAGAAATTCCAGTCCACTCTCTGTGCTAAACTAGGGTCACACTACTTGCAAGGGGGGAAAAGTGTTCTTGTTCTACAAGAAATACTCTTTCTCTTGCTGAGGATAACAATGTTTTTGATAACCATGATGTAGTTCTGCCATGTACCAGAGGGTAACTTTTCATCTTCAGATAAAGACGTGATTAATTGACCTCTCCATCACTCTAGCAGGCTAGTAAACATTAAAAAATGGTTAAACAAATGTTGTCTACAAGCTGGGTGAAAAAGTTAGCAGCATGTATCTGGATGTTGTTAGATTCCAGACGTGCCCAGAACCCTTGATGTGCAGGGGGAAAGGCAATTTTAATTGTACTTATGTGAGTGATGCCTAATAGATGTTTGCTCCTGTCCTAGCTGATGCCATGCCCTACCAGAGTGTTTTAAAAGTGTGAGCTGAAATCTTTTCTTCTTCTTTGGTAATGTCCCAGGGGAGCCTGTCCTTTGGCAGGCCAGAATAGCTGTCTCCTGGTCCTGGTCAAATCAAATGGGTATTTCCTGTTTCTCCTTGCTAGAGGTCTTTAAAATATCCCAAAAGGTCTCTTTTTTCTTTTTTTTTTTTCTTTTCCTCCTCCAGCTGTGTATTTTTTCATGGCCTGAACATGTGAGGAAAAAACAGTTTTGCTTCCAAGTCTGTGAAATCTTCCTCTCTCGAGCCCTCTTAATGATTTCTAATTTTTAGTGTGGGATTAATTTTTCATAAGTACAGATTAGCTCAGCATAAATATAGCAATCAACGTTACATTATGAAAAACCCCAGCTAGTTTTAATCTCAAAGAACTGGCAGAATTTAGAAATGGAATTTTACATGGCCTGGTATAAAGTCTTTGTTTTTCTTTACCCGAAAATTTAGTTGTTCCTTTCCAATCTGAGTGTCTACATGCACAATTATTTCAAACATAAGCATTTATAAAATTGCATCTTGTATTTTGAACACAACTCTGTTTTATACTAAGGACATTCTTGATGATGCAGTCTTTTTACAACTTATGTGGTTGTTCCCTTTCAGTTAGTTTTAAAAAAGATATTTCATGTAAAGTTGGTAACTCTGCACAGAAGATAAGACACTGCAGTCTTACAGAGGCAACAACAGAACAGAGTTTTCTACAGTAAGTTGTCAAAGTATACACAGTTTACATCTTGGATATCCAAATATTTTGGAAAAAAACTGCCCCTGTCTTATTGCATTCCTCCCTTTCAGAAAGAAAAACTAATCCATGCAGTGCATCAAATCACAGTGAGTGATTATTGATGTGTTGGTCATTAATTTTTCTATGCCTATCAAACCAGGAAAGCACCCTGAGCAATATTCACCATTGCAATAAACCAAATCAAACAAGAGGCTTCCTGAAGTGCTTTGTCCTGAGGAACAGGAGCCTGTGAAATGATTCCACAGAGGAAGGGAATGTTCAGTGCTTTCGCCCCAGGCTGAGGTGTCACTGATACCATCTAAATAAATCGATGTTGTTAGAGAGCACAAACCCCCAGGGGGATGCTTTACTCGGGGTTAGAGAGTTGTTTATTTTGGTTACAGCTTTTGCTGTTTATAGCCAGCTTAAGGGGAGCTGAAAATTATTATTCTTGAATTGGGAGAAGATTGTCCAGGGCAGAATCTCTTTCCATTGGTTTAACCAAACAAGGTTCTAATCTCAGCTGAGTATTCAGCCACAGCCTGTGTAAAAAACAGGGCAGATAAATACTCTGAGTTTATGGCATCTTTGGACTTGGCTGAGTTTCTCATCTAGGCTTTTAAGATCCTCAGTAAATAAGCAGCAGTTTTCTCCCCTCCTCTCTCTGATCATTGCTACCATTGTTGATTGAAGAGGTGTTGTAATTCAGAACAGAGTTTGAGGAAAGCATTTCTGTATTTCCCTATTGTGAAATCAGAAATAGCTCCTGGGCAGCAAACTGCAGTGGTTTCTTTTATTGTAATTTTTTTTTTAATTTTTATTTTTTACAGAGAAGAGGAACAGCCAAGCACAGAACTGTCTGATCTTCTTCTTGATGAGTTAGATTTTACATGTGTTGTTCATTTGGGTCCTTCTACCTCCAGTTCAGTGCTGTTTAGTTTTAGGGGTGTATGTCATGAAGGATTGAACAAAGTTATACTTTATTTTAGCACAAAACCTCAGTTTGAATCACACAGAGAGCAGAGGCTGGCCTCCCTGTGAAAGGTGTGGATCTATCAGTGATTTGCTGTATGCAGCTGAACTCAAGTCCAGCTTGTATTTACTTTTGTAATTTTGTTAATTCATAGCTTTATAGTTTTCAGGCACTGCTTTAATTTGAGCCTCCTGTGTGAGATGTGTCTTCTGCTTACTCAACAGCTGATCTTCTGGAGCTGTAAAGTGGGGATTTCTGGGTTGGTTCCCCCCTCCCTCTTTCTCATCTGATATTCTCTACCTCCCAAGTCTGGCTTAGCTGTAGCTCAAAAAATACCAAAAAAAAACACTACCAAAAACCAAACCAACAAACAAACAAAAACCCAAAACACAAACAAACAAACAAACAAACAAACAAAAAAACAAAAACAAAAAACCAAACAACAACAACAAAAAAAAACCACAAACAAACAAAAACACCAAAAACCACAAACACCAAAGAAAACCCCACCAAAAAACCCAAACAAACACCCCAAAAACAAACAAAAGCAACACACCAAAAAGAAAATCTACCCAGAAAATAAACCAATGTCTTCATAGATGAATAAAACATCATTTCTGGAATAAACAAGCCAACTCCATTTTTTTTTTTTTTTTAAATAATCCTGATCTGAAGGTGTAACTGCATTCATGGTCACACTGGAAAAGTTCTTCCTCTTGTTCAAGTGGAACTTCCTGTGCATCAGTTTCTGCCCCTTCAATTTCATAGAAGCGATTATAAGTCTATTTAGGCTACCCAAGTTTCTGACAGTTTGGGTTTTTTTAATAACAAAAAAAAACCCCAAACAAACAACAGCAACAACAACTTCAAGAAAGGAAACAAAGTTTTTTTAACCTAGGTGCACAAGTTTGTGCTGTAGAGTGCAAGGGAAAAATTTTGTGGTTTTCCACAGGAATGTGGAACATGAAAAAAAAATGCAGTGAAATGATGGTGAAAGAAAAGTCTTTAAAGACTACAGAATTTCTGCAATAAATAGCTTTAGTATCACAGTTCTGGGTTTCTCTTATTACTGTTCTCTGTGCAAAAATGGCTACTAGAAATATTGTAACCCATTTCTTTTCCAATATGTCTTTTATTTTGTTTACCCATCAGAGCCACTGAAATCTCAGCCTGCTAACTTCTGTTTTGGAGGAAATTGAAATGTGGATTTGATAAAAGCTGTCAAGTATTTTACTTGAACAATAGATCAATTGAGTAACAAGGACTTTTTAATGGAATTTTTTTTTTCTTTTTGGGAAGAAAGGCCTCTTTGTCAGAGACAAAGCATAAAGCTAACTGAGAACAAATTTAATGGATAATGTGTTACTATCCAGAAACAGACAATAGGTAATGATGATTTATTCAAAGATGTGAAGACTAATGTCAAAAGCATTTTATGCCATAAAGCAAAAACATCAAGTAAAACTTCGTCACTCTCTTTAAATGCATTATTCTTAATTTATTTCCATAGCTTTGGGCACAATACTTCCTTATTAATGCAGAGATAGAGTGTCATCACACAGGTCACCCTTCATGTCCCTGCTGCTCTGTATTATCACACAGAATTATCTGTGTGCCTATTTGTATGTGAGCATGCTTTTGCATAAGGATGGAAATTTTTCTGGTGTGCTTATTAAATGCATCATGGTAATTATGACTTTATTTTTAAAACTCTGTATCTTTGCTGCTTTCTCGTCCAGCTACAGGAGAGAAGTTTTCATTGATCTCACACAGTGTTAGAGTGAAGGGAACTAATTCCTCTTCTGTGATAGAGAAAAAGAAATGAGGGGTGTCTGTGTGGTGAGGTTTTGTGGGGCTTTCTTGGTTGGTTTTTTGTGGTTTTTTTTCAGTTTTGTTTTGCCTTTATTTTTTTTTTCATTTGTTTGTTTGTTTTTATTTAGTGATCACTCCAGACTTCTAATTCCTGAGTGGATGGGGAAAAGCTTGCAGAACATGGCAGCATGGATTATAAATATTGTGAATATGATATGTATCATAGAGATAATACACAGATTATTTTTAATGATGCTGAGTCCAAACATCCATAATGGTTTTTTTTGTGAAGGAACAACCCAATTTATGGGTTGTTTATGGATCTTTGTTTTTCCTAGCATGGGCATACACTATATAAAATACTAATTCTGGATTGTCCCTAAAGTAAATCTAAGTAATAAAGTAAATCTAAAGTAATTCTAAGCAAGCTAATGGAAATGTATCCTGGTTTTCATCCTGGGCAAATTCATAATCTGTCTCTCCATTTGTTTTCAGTAGTTTTGCTTTCAATAATCTGTATAAATATAATTAACTTTCTCTTAATAAGGAAAAAAGCTTGGAAAAAGCAATATGCAGTGCTTGGTGATCCTGTTGTTGTAAGGTTGTTGATAAGAGGCAATCTTTGGTTTTAATTGTTTTATTCTGCTTTTAACCTTTGCATCCTACTCAGTTTCATTTTAGAGCCACGTCCTAATACTGGTGCTCAGTTTCAGTTAGTCAAAGGACAAATAATTGATGAATTACAGCCCATGTCAGCAGGAAACAGAACAACAGTTAACAGTAATTATGTTTATAGGCAGTAACCAACTCAAGGAAGAACCAATAAATGTACAGATTTTAACACCCTGGTCAGAACACAAAAGCTTTATAGGATAGCTGATGGAATAAATAACATAAAGAAGTATTTCTGAACTAAGTCTGTAAATTTTCTTTGCTAAATATAAGTTGAATTAAGGTTTTCACTCTTCTTTCAGGGTGACATTGATCAGTAAGGCAAAGTGGAGTACCTTGAACTGCTGGGCACTGAACTGCTGTTGAATATCCTGCACTTTTTTCTGAAGAGTTTATTCAAGTTAGTGACTTCTGCTGATAACTGAAAATGAAATAACTACTCTTCTTTCTTTCTTCTCAGTACTCCATGAAAAAACACAGGTATGAAAATGACCCCAAAGTACTTTGTTAAAACAAAAAAAAAAAAAAAAAACCACTAGAGAGATGAAGGAATGTGTGATTCTGTGAATCTCTCAAGGTTGTTTTTGCTATTTCTTTATCTTTCAAAAAGTAATTAGCTTTATAAATAATAACTAAACTTTTTGTTTGTTTGTTTGTGTTTCTTGTGCAAGCTACTTTCACACCTACTGGATTGTGTATTTACCTTACCCTGACTTTCAGGAGCATTTGCAGGTTTGTTCCCAGAAGGGGAAAATGGGTGGCTTGGTCCAGTTGTCCCAATGCTTCTTAACATCTTTGCAATAATTACAATGATTGGGATTTTTATCTTTGAAGAGGCCTAGGGAATGGTGTAGAAAATAATGAAATTTTAAAAAGTAGGGTTTTTCTTTGTAAATCATGCTCAGTAGCAACTATTGTTTCTGAGTGAAGAGAGAGAGAACAGCAGAGATAAATGAAAAGAAGGGGGAAAAAATGAGATAGGTATCTTGTCAAGAAAAGATCTTTGTGTTTTCCCTTGTTCAGGTTAGAAAATTATGAGCCCTGTTTTTAATCCCCAGTTCACAGCAGCAGAACACTAGGTAGTTATTTCTAGCATCTGTTTGACATAAAGTAAGGTATACCCTAAAGAGACACTCTTCATAAACACCGAGCACCAGAAATACTGTTCATATTAAATTGGACCACATGAATAATACAGGAGTCATGAATTTAAATTATTACTGGCATTTGGAGAAAATGGCAGTATTTCAGCCATTAAATAACAACTTTTGCTTTATTTCTGGAAACAGAAAGTTATTAAGTTTTAAATCACATTGATGCCGTGGCTCAGATACATTTCTGGTTCTCCAACCATCCAGACATGCCTTGACAGTGCTGTGTTGCACTAAAATTATTTCCTCAGAGGTCTTCAGCCCACTGCTGTGAGACAGTTGAGCTCCACTAAAATGGCATTGTCATACTAGGCAGAGGTGCCCCTGTTTGTGGAGTTTTTGAGGTGCATTGTCCCACTCATGCTGTGTTTGTTTCTACAGTCCTGGAAAATGGGGTACCAGAGCATTAAATGGTATTAAAGCTAAATGTGGTACAGCACACCAAGAAACACTGTCCCAGGAACTTCTCCCTGTTCTTTGGATTTCTCCTGTTTAGGTATCCTTAACAGAGCAGGACTAAATAAAATTGGTAAATGGTAAATGTGGTAAATGCACATCTTTGTAGTCTGCAGTGCTCAAGGCTTCCCTCTCCTATTCCTGCTCCTCCTGCACCCCTCCCCATGCTTCCTAACTAGAGAAATTAGGTTCAGGTGAGTTGGAAAAGTAGGTGTAGGAACAAGTGGCTGCTTGTTGTTGAGGTCTATATGGGACTTACATCAGAGTGCAGAGGAGGAGAATAAGTTTGAATCAATTTGAGCAGAGGAAGCTAAAATCCTCCCTTTTCTGCTTTAAGGAAGGTGTCCTGTATGATCTTGAGAGAAATCATTTAGTCTTTTCTTGACTTTGGTTTGTAAAGTAAAGTTTACCTTTTAAAAAAAAAAAGGTGCTGTTTTTGCACAAGTGCCAGAAAATAAATACAAGAACTGTAAACTCTTTCAGTTTGCCAGAAGTCTCTCTGGTTCATATTGGTTGGTAAAAAAAAAAAAACAAATAAAAAAAACACCAAAAACTGGATACAGTGACCACAAGAAAAGAAGAGATTTCTTTGGACTCTCAGGTCTCTTCCTATGTTAGTTGTTACTTCATAAGGGGAAACCCAGGAGATAAAAAGAACTGGTTAGAGAAGTGACCTGACATGAAAAGCTCAGAGGCTTGAATATGTAGGAATTTATCACTTCTCTTCAGCAGAGAGACAAAAGACAATCAGACACCAGAATACTAAGCAGGGGAAAACACAGCTACAGCAGAGCTGCAAATCCAGCATAACCAAAATAAGATCCAAGAGGAAAACACCTTTGAGAGACTGAAAGAAGCTCTGAGCATCACAGAAGCTGCATGCTGGAGCTCAGGCTGTGGGCAGATAAGACTTGATAAAAGCCAGGCTGACTTAGACTTCGTGAAAGAAGTCAAGGCAAATAGGTAAAGTTATTTTCAGGTATATGCACAAAAAAGAGACTAATGAAAGGTTTTAAGTTGGAATAAGATAAAGAGGCAAAATGGCAAAATAAATAATGTGACTTACAATTGGTAAGGATGATGAGGGTGAGTGTTGGACTCTCAGACAGGAAAAGACAGGAAAGAAAAAGGGAGAGAAGGAATGAAAGCTGAGATTCAGTATATTTTACTTATATTTATTTACCTTTGAGTGACAAAAAGAATTTGAGGTTCAGCAGTACAAGTACAGGCTGTTATGTGTATGGGGTGTTGTGTTTTTGTTGTTGGTTTTTTTGTTTGTTTGGGGTTTTTTTGTTGTGGTTTTTGGGAGGGGGCTTGGGGGGGGTTTTGTGTGGGTTTTTTTGGGTGTTTGTTTGTTTGTTTGTTGGGTTTTGGGGTGGTTTTTTTTTGGGGGGGGTTGTTTTTTTGAGAATTAAAAGCATCCATTTCTGTTGCCATGTGCAGGCTGCTGCTTTGGAAGAAAGCTGAGCTGAAAAACATCTGTGGGCACTCACAGAGACCACCTGAGCCACCACTGCCGTGGGTGTGTCTGTGGGAACACACAAACTGAGAGGGAAATGGGGAAAATTCCTTGCACAGAGGCAGGGCAGGTATTGCCCTCACATGAGCTGTGCTGTTGAAGACACCTGCATTAGACCCCACAGCTCTGATCATTGTTCCTCCAGCAGAACAAACCCAGCCTGGGCTAGAAGTTCAACAGAGAGGATGAAATGACTTTTAGAGAAGCTGCTTTTAGAGTGCAACAAAGAGGATGAAACTACTTTTAGAGAAGTAGTAGTTCCTCCTACTCATATCCTACAGCAAATTAAATATTAAAACCATCACATCAATCAAGAAGGTGAAGCTGGAACACCTCTGTTTTGTTTTTTGCCATCTAGTAAAACTAACCCTGAAAAAGGTTGTTTTGGTGATGGAGCATTGAAATCAGAAACATCACTGACAGGAAAGTTTTTTGCACAGGGTGGAACCCTGGTGTCACTGAGGTGGTTTTGGTTTGGGCTGGGGGAGAAAGGGAGGCTGATTTCCCTCCAGCCATCAGCAAACAAGCTGTCCATCTTGTTTAGAGTCACAGGGACTTTTTTTTTCTTTTCACCTCACACAAATATTCATATATTATTCATATCCAAGTCTACTAAGGCCACCAGTGCATCACAAATCTTATTGAGTTTTTTCTTCTATGAGGAGTGTTTTTTATTTAAGAAAACCCACATTCCTAAAATAACTTCCATCTTACCCCTTTCCTCCCTTGCACATTCCTGAAATTCTCCTGGCTTTTGAAAGATAAGGCTTGAAAATTAACTTTTTTGGGGAAAAAAAAAAATTGCAATATCCTTCACTTCATCAAATATATTTGTATGATCCACATGAAGACAGCAATGAGACTTGGTTGGGGTTTTTGGTTGGGTTTTTTGTGGTTGTTGTTGGTTTTTTGTTTTTTGGGGTTTTTTTTCCTTCTGTATAGGGGAAGATAAAATGGAAATAATGGTTCTTCAGGCTAATTAAATCAAAGCAACAGCTAGGCAGCCACAGCCTAGATTAAGACACTTTTCAGGAAATCAAATTAAGAATAGGTTAAGGCCCTCTTTTTGTGTCCCATGTAAAATATTGTTAAAGCCCTGCTCCTTTTCCTGAGCTTTCTTGTGCCCCTTCTCAATTAATTTTCTCCTCACAGAAATAAACATTTTAATCAGCATGTACAATAACACCGATCACTGATGGTAATTACTCTAAGTAAAATAGCTTTTTTTTTATTGTAGCAAATGTAAAATGACAATTCTAATTAGGTAACAGCTCTAATGCCTTAATGATTTTAGCCCATTTTCCATGTTTGTACATGAAAGCTGGCTCCATATTTTTACTGTTACCAAAGTTGCACAGAGATATTATTGGGCTTTAAATGTTTATTGTCATCTTAGCAAAGAGGCTTTTATTTTTTGTTTATGTTCTAAAAGCTTGGCAGAGCAGTGGCAATCCACAGACTAATGGCTAATCTGGGTTTGTGCCAAAGGAGCAGTAATAGCTACAAGCACAGAAAAAAGAAACCATCAGAAGAGTAAATGCCAAATTAATCCCTGATGTAACTCTTTTGCCTTAGTGCAGTCGTGCTGGAAAATGCATCTTTCACAGTTAGAACCCATTATTTTCCAAGGGAGATTGCACATCTCAGGATAGCCGAGCTCACACGGGGCTCAGCTCCTGCCTTTTTGTCAGAAAGGATCCCAAACCACTTCAGCTGTGCCCTGTGTGCCCTGACACTGGAAACCCTCACTGAGTTGCACCCCCACAAGTCAATTCAGCCTGTTATCACTCTGAAATGCCACAAAACCCTCAAGTAAGTTTTGCCAAAGAGAAAAGAGTTGAATGTTTCAATGATAACACTACCTTTTTTTGTTTTCTTTTTCCCTGAATTGATACTTTGGGTTTTTTTTTTTCCATTTTGATTCTTGCAGCATTTTATTTATTTTTTTTTAACTATTAGTACACTTATTTATTCCCACAACATAGGAGAGTTTTTTTGGAGACCAGAGCTCATAAGCTTGTTGTCATTTGTTAGCTCTTTATAGAACAGCAGTGTGCTTTTGCTGCTGTTGCACAGGTTTAAATTCATCATGCTCCTCCCCATGGCAAAAGAAGGAAAGAGAAGTAGGGTTCAACCTCCCTAAAAAGAGGTTTTGGGAAAAAAAAAATTGAAAAATGTTATTTTATTATGATAGTGTAACTGAAGAAGATAGTTGCTAGAGGCTGAACCCCACTCACCTCTCTACTCTGTCATTAAAAATAATTTGGTTTAGTCAAACAGAGGGACACAATGCCTCGCTGATTTAAAATGGATGACAGCAGAAAGTACTTTGGAGTTTTTTTCCCCCTCCCTGGTATTTTTTTCTGCATTCAGGAGTGTATTTCTCCATGACTTCTCTAGCCAGCTCTATAGTCAGACTGTAGTGTGGAGAACCCTTGGTTCTTCTTTACCCACATGGGCTGCCAGCCCTGAGAATTGAATAACTCTGTATGGTTCTCTGGTCACTGCTTGTGGACGTGGTGTTTCCCTGGCTCAGTGAATTCTGTTGGATCTCTAGCAAGCTCTTCTCTTTTCTTCTTCTGTCTTCCTAGTCTGTTTTTGATAAATTTTGTCAGTAGGACTATCATGATTATCATGTCTAAACAGGGGCACCAGTGGCCAAATGTAATACATTCACTGTTTCTGCTTTCTGTCTCTGTTACCAATTACTGCAGCAGCCTTATACATTATCTCTCAAAAGTTTTATCCTAACCTAGTCCTAATCCATCAAAATCCTGGCCACATTCATGTCTGTGCTTGCAGTCATCCCTATTTGATTTGTTTTTTATTGGAGCCTTGCTGCTATTATTTACAGAATTTTTTGTGATCTCCTCATCAATCATGGGAGATCATGGTATCTTGTGTGCCTTGAGCTGCATACTCTTGGTGGGTTGATGAGTGTTTCAGCTGATCAGTGGTATTATTTTCCCTGTGTAAGTGAATAATTGTCCTGAATTCAGAGCCTTTGTGGTGTGAAAAAGGTTTTCTTTGGAGATATCTGCCAATACCATCTGGTTCAAATGGCACTGTGAACTCAGATTTCTATTGTTGTTCTAAGACTTCATCAGGTCCATATCTGCACTTTTTGGGGAATGAGATCACATTTATTCTCTGTAAATCTGTGCATAACCCAGTGACCTGCCTGCTCTGGAAATCATTACATATTTTTCCCAAGGTCTGTGTCACACTATTGCCCCTTGTTTAAACATATTATTATTATTATTATTATTATTATTATTATTATTATTACTATTATTATTATTTTAAGCTTAATCCATCTTTTTCAGGTTCAGCTGGTTTATCTGCAAAGCATTTACTCAGATATGGACAATATGGTCACTGAATGGATGTAATTTCATGTTTTCCATTAGGCCCTGGCAAAAAAAAAAATCATGAATTATTCCCAGTTGCATTCTCTCATGTGGGAATTTTTTGTGTTTTACCTGCTCCTTTGCTAGCAGAGATGTTCTTGATTTCTTATATTTCAAGACTTCTATTCACCTTTTACTCTTTAAAATACCAACCTGTTAAATGTTTACAGTTCTAAATTCTGGTTGATGATTGTAGTCTAGCCTACTAAGCCTGGCAGGCTCATTGCTCAACAGCAAGTTGTTGACTGGAAAATACTGGATACAGACAGGGAGATGGCAGAAGTGGTAAGCAGCCCTTTGCTTTTATTCTCTGTATTATGTCTTACCAAATCGTTTTAGTATTGTGGGTACTGCTCTGTAAACAAAAAGAAGCCCCAAACCAGATCATGGAAGATGATGCCAAAGGTGAGAAGTTTCTGGTGGCACCAAAATTAGGCAGTATTAGTTAATGCATGTTGAGTTTGAATAAAACCATGAGGATAAACAGCTCTGTGTGGTGAAATCCTGCCCCAGTACTTGGAGTGAAGGTAGTTGAGAAGTGAGTTGGTGAACTTGCTGAGTTTCTTTTGCTTTATGACTAAAACAACGTCACAACAGAGATATAAAATAAGTTATTAACCTGCTGATGATGTTACTAGAAGAGTCTGCATGGCCTTTGCAGACCAGCATAAGCTTTACAGCACAGTTGGGGAAGTCTGACAGTGTCTGATCTGCTTTCCACAGCTGGAAGAGTAGCTCCAGGATGTCTACATTGAATAGCCCCCAAAACAGGCTTGAGAATTGTTTCTCTGTTTCCTCTTGGAGAACAGCTCCCTTGGGCTGATAATCAGTGAGCACACAATCAATTCCTCCAGAAAAAAAATTAAAGGATATGTAATAATGCTGAGCTGAAAAATCTTCTCTCTATGTTGTATTTTTATGTAACACTTTCCATCAGAGGTAACATGAATGGTTTAAGACTCACCTAGAACTGAATGCCAAAGGGAGTGAAATAGTGTCAATCTTGTTCTGTGCTACAACCAAACAAAACAAAAGGAAACAGAACTTGGGCATGGTTGTCCCAATATCATTCTTGCTTTTTGGCTGTTCCTTCCTCATGTCTACAGCAGATTGTTCTGAGCCAGTAACCAGCAATGTTCCAGTCTCTCACACAAGGTAAGTGTGTGTTTGCAGGTTGCACCACCATACCCTGATAATATGTGATGAAATTGGATCAGCAGTAGAAGGAAGACACCTCTTTAGGGTGACTTCACTGCCATGTTAAATACTGCTTGTATTTGAGTATTTTGCCCTCAACCTTCTACAATAAACTCTCAGCTGTGTTATGACCCATGGGTCTGTCTAGAATAGGTTACTTCTTAATGCTTCGTAGTTCTGAAGTCAAAACCTCAGGCATTTTCTAACACTGTTCCTAATTACATAAATATTTTATTCTATTTAGCTGTTACCTATTTATTTTCCTAATCTCTCTCTGTACCTCTGTATGCAGCTCAGGTCTCCATCATTGTAGGTCTGCCATGTAACCTCAGTGATCTCTCACACTGTGTTCTCCAAAATGAGATGTATTTGCTGTAGGCCTGATATCAGCAACTGATTTTTTTTTTTTTCCTTTTAGTGCCAATTGCTTTTGCAAATGTATCTCTATCGCTACCTATGACCCTTGCTTTTGTATTCTCTTTGCTGTTTTGTTTTTTTTTTTTTTTTTTGATTAGAAGAATGTATCACACTTGCTATTCAGGTTGGTTGCCCTCTCTTCTAACACTGTGCAAAGACACTTAATGTCCATTAAGTTCCTCAGCAATTCCTCTGTGTGTTGACCCTGAAGAGGAAATGTTGGACCTAAAAAGGAAATGCTTCTTTCCACTCCATCTTCTGCCAGCACTTCCAGTTTACTGATCTCTTGTGTGAGAGCACAGGACCATCTTTCATCTGGCTGGCTGCTAAGCTTTGTTGTCCTATTGATGGATAAATTTGTGTGGATTTTTTGGGAAGCAGTTTTGGGAATGTCTTGCCTTTGCTGATGTGACAAAGATGAGAACTGGTTTGTCAGTAGTTTCATGGCTGTGCTCCATGTCTCACTGTTACCTACTAAAATGAGTCCAGCATCTGCAGTTATTTTCTTGCTGTTCCTTTCCTTGAATTTTGAACCATCACTGCAGCAAAGAATTTTAGCCCATCATCTTTCAGTTTTCTAAAAGAAAATCTCTTTTTAGCTGCTTGAAACACATGGAACTGAAAAACCCAAACACTTCCATTACCTTCCAATACAGCTGGTACTACATCCATGCATTAACACTTATTCACTATGTTAGTCTGGGATCATTCTGCGGTCTTGTGAGGGCACTCAGAGTGAAAGCATAGTTGTGATCTTTGTTTATCACTACTTCTGTTCTCCTGGAACCACAGTCCATGGATTTAGGATGGTTTTTTTCTTAGTTAATTGTAGAACAGCTTTGTTTACCAATTCAGGAAATGTAGGACAAATGAGAACAGGCTGCTGTGAAATGTTTGGGTTTCAGACAGAATTAAACTGAAAACACACAATTCTAGCTTATGTCCTTGCCCATGGCAGGGCAGTTGGTGATCTTTAAGCTCCCATCCAAGCCAAACCATCCTGTGATTCTATGCCCAAAGCCACAGACACATGATGGGATGCCCAAAATAAGGCTGCTGAAATGGAGTGGTTCAGCTCACAGACTCTTTTTACCATTAAAGAACACCCAAAGCACTATTGACTGTCAAATTTTTAATAGAGCAGTTTCTGCTTTCTCCCATCTTGCTGTAAAATATCTGTGGGCCTAACTGACATGAGAAAGCATTGCTGCTGCTCTGAAAGAAGAAAAGAGAGCTAAGCTGAAAAGCAGAGTTGCATTTCCTTATAATGATTTCTTCATCGGCAAGAAATTTGCCAGAAAGTATTCCTGGAAGTCTTGGATAAGATTTTTTTTTTCTTTAATCAGAGATCACAACACAGGGAATGAGGAGGGGGAAGAGCACTGTGGCTTCTCTGACAATTTGATTATGTATAAAGCTGAGCTACTAATTCTTATGAAAGCAGCCAGCGTTCTGGGGAGCTTCATTGTTAGAGGCTTGCATGGTTTAACACAGGGAAAAAAAAAAAAAAAAGAAAAAAAAATGAATTATGATAGGATTTTTTCTTTTATCACTTTAATAAACTTCTCTGGGGTACATCAGCAATCCACTCCACAACTTCTCCCACCCCCTCATCCCTTCAAATCCATGTATTCCACCCTGACTAGTCTAACGTGTGAAGAATGATACTACAAAGAGACTCAGAAATATGTAAAGATCCCTGTGCCTTCCCTGAATATGTTAAAATAGTCAACAAAAACATGGTAATTTAAACTCCAGTTCATTTGATCTAATATTAAATTAGCTCCTCTTGGGACATCCTCTTTTTAATCAGTCAGAACACTTTTGTATGCTCACATTTTTCTGTGGGGTTCATTAAGAGTTAAGGAATTGAACAGAACTGCTTCAAGTAGAGATGAGAGACCTTCTCCTCCATGTTTCCCAGATCATTTTGACCTTGTGATATTTGGGGCATCAGAAGGGTGAAACCTACTTTACTGGTTCAGAACCACTTATGTCAGCTCTAAAACTTAGGGATAAAAGCTCCATTATTTCTCAAAAATCCACTCAGTCTGAAATATGAGATCCAAAATCAATTCAAGGGTTTGGTTTGGAAAAAATCAGATGTAAAGGCACTGGAAAAAGGCAAAGATCAGGTGAAGTTTTGTTCTGAGAACGAGCCCACATGAGTGAGGTGGTGGAGGAACAAAGGAGAAGTGAAGCATTGGGAGATCAGTTTGTTTTATTTCTTTATTTCTTTACTTAACAATTCTATTTAACAATTTCTCTGTGAAAGGCATGGTAAATATCCCTGGACTTGCATATAATCATGATAGAAGCAAAGAAACTCTGAAAAAGGATTCATTACCATTGGCCATCTTGCAAGACCAGAACCTTTATGGCAGTGGTGGTTGCTGGCCATGCTGCTATGGGCTTGTAGTTTATTTTTTTTTTTATTTTAATTTTGTGTGTGTGTGCGTGTGTGAGGACTACAAAAGAGAAAATCTGTTATGGACCTTTTTATGTAAAAAAAAACCCAAACTACCCAAAGCAAAAAACAACCCTGCACACACTCTGGAGTTAAAAAAAAAAAAAAAAAAGCCCCTTGAGTCCATTAACTTCATTGGATGCAATTCTAAAAGAAATAGCTTTGGATTAGCTGGCAATTGAAAATCCCTCAGGAATGGGTTAGCTCGTATACATGCTACCCAAGAGAAAACAAAATTGTCACATATTTTGCTTAAGGTGTGGGAGGAAAAAAATCAAATCAAATAGCATTTTACAAGTGCATGTAATAACTGGAATTTAAAACAAGATATGTATTATTCAAGTAATTCTAAGCATGGTATAGTGAATTTTTCATGAAGGTTAAGAAAAAAAATGACAGAAGTATCATTTAAACTGAGTGTTTTTGATGCTGAACTTGAAAGTGGGAGATTTAATAGAACTTTTTTTAATATGACGAGTCTCAGATAACATCATATTTGGCAAAGTGCTTTATTGGTTTTTGGATTAGAGTTTTTTTGTAAATTTTTCTTTTCAAACTAATAAAATTGATGTAGCTGTCAGATTGGATTTGATCCCTATTTTGTTTTGCCTCAACAGTGTAATCTCAATCAGTCTAACTTATTTTTATGCTGCATTTACAAGGTATAAAGATGACAAATCACTCATGTCTCCGTGCTGGTATTTTATCAAAAGTTTGAGTGAATATCAGGGCTGAGGACAACAGGGAAAGAAGAGGCTCAGAACAAGAGCTGTGTGACAACACAGGCTGGGCAGATTGTTCTTTCTTTTACCCCACTGCTCAATAGGGCATGAGCAACCCCACATAAATGAGCTTTGCACTGGCCAACTTCATCTGTGCTGAGCAAAGGCAGCAGAATCCATGGGGAAGATGGACAATGGGGTATTTTTATGGACCTGCTGAGGTCCTTGTTTTAACCTCCACCTTGTTCCTGAGTTGTCTGGTCTGTGATGCAACCTTTGGACCTTCTTTTGATGTTGGTTCCCCTCCTGACTCCTGGTAAAAGGGGTGGCCTTGGGAGACATCCAAAATTACCTCAACCCTACTGCAGAAATAAGCAAGCCTGAGTGCAGGAAGGTGGTATATAAATGCCTTTACTGTGGGTATTGTGTTGATTTTATCTAGATTTTAAACACAGAAGGGAAAGGACTGTTTTTCCATCCTGTTTTCATGCAGCACATGTCAGAATGAAGTCTGAATCTCAGGTGGGACATCGAGGTGCCATTGCAGAATGCTATAATAAGAAGAATTAAACTCTGATAGCTTGAGAAATGTGAGTTTTCTTTCCTAGGAATTTATATGCTTGTTTCTTCTTGTGGTGTTTTTTTTTTTTGGGGGGGGGGGGGGGGTGTGTGTGTTTGTTTGTTTGTTTGTTTGTTTGTTGTTTTGTTTTTCTTTATTTGTTGTTTTTGTTTGGTTGGGGTTTTTTAGGGTTTACCAAACTATTTGATTCAGTAATATTTTATCTCTGGCACGTAAGAAGATGTTGAGAAGACAGAAGTCCCCTGAGCATCATTTGTTGATCAGGTGAAATGTTTCAGGGGGCGAAGTTGCAGAGAAGCATTTTTCAATTACCGTTTCTTAGTCCCTAACTTGTGATGACTCACAAGCCAGCAGGAATGTTAGCAGTGAATTTATCCTCTGAGGTTCCATCTCGTGGCATTTGAGCTGATTAGAGAATTAGGAGGTGGGATTAATGTGAAATATCAGGCACAGGAACATCTTGTAAAGTTGGAGGATCAAATATCAACCTTTGGAAAGGAATTGCAAGCTCTGAATCAGAATTACAGTGGCCTAAAAGAGAAGGCTGAAAGGGCTAGGCATTTATCTGTAGCCTCAGAAAGCACATTCTGGGCCTTCAGAGGAAAATGGAGGTGATAGAAAATTAAACTAAAATTAAGAACTTGAAGTTGCTTGGCTCAAGTTCTTCTTGAGAAGGAAGAACTGGTATAAGTGAAATAGGGACATGTTCTAGGAGTTGCTTGGACTTTGCCTTTTAGCTGCTGTTTAAGAGACACAGAGATAGACTGTTTTCCTCAATTTTTTTTTCAGCTGTTAATGTAAGTATATTTCACAGTGGTGCAGTCTTTAATGGAACTCTCTTTTTTGTTTAGGAGGCCATAAAGAAGTACTGGTGTAAAGGACAAGCACAGGGCAAGAAAATCACTACTATTGCATAAGAATCTACTGCATGAAAAAAAAATGTGTATTGTCCTCATCTGGGAAAGTAAAATCTGCATCTCAAGAGCCAAACACCAATACAGAAGAGATTTTGGGTTTTGGTTGTTAAATTATCTACTTTCAAGTTCTGCCTTGTGTATATCTGTGAGTATCAAAACAAGAAATGACAAAGCTCTTTCCTTGCATGTTTTCTTGGAGGAATGTGGTTAGAGACCTCCCCAAGAATAAAAAAAAATGGATGAATTTAAGCACAGAGAAAGTGACTCAAGCTCTGAGTAGATCCAGTAGCTGAGCCCTGACCTCTTGAGGCTCTGTCTGATGCTACTGGTACCAGTCTTGGATGGCAATGCTGAGGTGGTTTTTAGGAATTTACCTCTTTTCCCTCATGTGATTTGCCTTTTCTCTGGAGGGCAGTAAAGGAATATTTCACCTTGTTGCCAGGAGGCCTAAGTAAAATGAGTCAGAAGCCTTAGTCCTTTCCATGTGGTCTGTTGAAGTCTGGTCATATTAGGAGTGTGTTAGAAATGGCCCCTCAGTAGAGAGATGGCAAAGACTGGAAGGACAGAAATAACTACCCTGTCTCAAAAAAGAGATTCTCCTCAGTACTGGCATTAGTTTGTTTTATCAATCTTAAGGAAGTGTTGATATATGACCAATAATATGGGCATATTGTCCATACCACACCTCCTCAGTGGATTGAAAACCCTTCAGCTCTTGGCCTGCTAGCACAGCTCTTTTTTTAATAAATGCTGAAGTTCTGCTAAGTAAGAAACATTTTAAAGGATTTTTATACCATCTTTTCATTATTTAGCACATAAAGGATTTTACTTCAAAGGACCTTCTTGATATCTTCTCCTCTATTCTCTTCTGAGGGCAAGTCCAATTTGTACACTCACAAGCTCTGAAAACCCTGAAATCCTTATCCAGCTTTATTGAAAGTAACAACAACAACAAAAAAAATAGGAAGCCCTGTTATTTGTAATCTTTTTTTTTTTTTTTTTAAGAAAGTTGGTATCTCTATAAAATGAATTAGACACAACTGATGAGCTAAGGCACCACAACTGTGAAGGTTCCTGTTAAGTGAACTTCAAAGCTTTCATGCTGACTGTTTGCACGATCACCACTGAGCTTCTCTGCTGCCTTTAATAGTGTCAGCAGTAGTGTGAGGTGTACACTGACTTCCTCTCTGGAAGCTGGAGGGCTGTGGGTATCCTGATGGTTGTAGCAGATTTCCAAAACCTGCCTGAAGCACACACAGACCTTAGCTGACACCTAGACATGGTCACATTTCATTTAGAAATTCAGGTTATTAAAACTGGGTCTAAAGGCGTGCTGTGAGTCAGACCCACAGGACAGACTTTTTCATTTATCATGAGGGTTCCTGTCTTGGTTTGGAAAGACAAGTATCTGACAGGGAAAGCTGGAGTTTCCCTTAGAATGGGGAATGTAAACCCCTCACCCCTGCCAAATTATAATTTTGCAATTAAGGGCTTTCAGGCAAAGATTTGGGAATAGGAATAACAGTTCTTTACTAGGAATATTAACAATACAAATGTAGTAGAAAACAAAACCACCCAACCAAACCAACAAACAAACAACAATTATGGAAACCCTGACAGAGTCAGAGCTACAACCTGACACCCTGTTGGTCAGGGTGTTGGAAGCAGTCCAAAAGTGAGTCCTCCTGGAGTGGCAGATGTGGTTCTGTTGGAGTAGAGATGATCCTGTAGAAAATGGGTCCAGGGGTGGTGAGAAGGGGTCCAGTCTTCCTCCAGGAATCTGGTGAAGCTGGATACCTCATGTTCCTGTGTCTCAGTTTTATCCAGGTAGGAATGGTTGGCTCCCCCCACTGGGTGGAGCATCTCACACTGGGATGATGGAATGTGGATGCTTTACTTTGGAGATGTGTGCTTTTAGGGGTGTCTTAATGGCCCATTAACAGAAGATATCCCCCTGGAGGGAGGATGGGTGGTGAAAGAGATAAGAAACACTGCCCCATCTGGTTTTAACAGCTGGCCCATTATCAGAAGGCATCTGCCCCCCCTTCCCCCAGAGTTACAAGAGAGAAAGAAAAACGTCTCCCCAACTGCTTTTAACAAATTAAATAGAATACACACCCCTGGCTCCACAACCTAAGACAGTTCCCTGGTAATACAGACTTTTTTTGGTTTTCTTCACAGGAGATCTAATAAGGTACAACTGTAAGAAGAACTGTTTTGTGTTTTAGTGGAAACTTGTAATCATCTATCAGCCTGTATTCCTCTCACAAATGTGAATTCCTAGGCTATTTCTGCATCTGCAAAGGACTCTTTAATTCCCATACTAAATGTGTGGTTGTCCTTGTAAAACAGGTAAAAACAGGCTGAGTCTCCTGAAAATAGGTTAGGGGTTTTTTTCCCAGTAAACACTTGATTTCATGCTTATGTGTAGAAGACAGAGTATTAAGTTTTAGGTTGCAAACCTTTTCTTTTCCCATTTCATCAATTTCATTTTGTTCTTCCACACCCTAAATTTTCCTCGGGGGGCGTTTGCAACATTTTCCAATGAAGTGTTTGTTGCAAGTTTAATTAACTTGTTGCTTATTTTCCTCTCTGCTGTTCGACTTGAATTTTAATGTATTTAGCATTAATAATAGCCTCGGCCTTAAGGAATTTACACTAAAAAAATAAGAGATGTGTATGAAATGTGACAGAGAATGTCTTATTCACAATTATAAATTCACCTCTTGCAGCTCTTGTGGAAGCACCCTGTTGTAGAATGGGGCTTGAGTGAGAGGCAGTAAATGGCTTTAACACACCAGCTTCCTCATGCCTGTCAGCACCTTCAGAAAAATGTTACTGACAATGACAATAACTACTCGATGTTCTCAGAGAATTTCTGAAATATAAACAACATTTAAGGAGCATTATTCTCCCCACACACACACACACCTTTCCTTTTTCCTTATAACCTTTATTTTTTTCTTCCCCCTGTACTGAAATGGGTGCTCTGATGAATGAATAGATGTACACAGAGCACTGATCCTTATCTTATTAGCCTCCTGGATCTGATTTTATCTCGCTCAGACAGAATTTGGCTGCTGCTCAACACTTGCTGCTGTCACACATGTTGCTGGGCATACTAAGAGCCACTTTGCCACCGTAATGGATTGCTGGATGGGGGACCAGCTCATCCCTATTCAGCAGAAGAGCTGAGGAATATTCATACTTTTTAGGAAAGCGTCCAAGCTGTTGACCTCAGCGTTTGCTGCAGGGATGGAGTGCCCTGATGTGCTTTGCTGAACTTGTACCCTCTTTGTTTGTTAAGCACTGATGATTATTTCTGCAACAGAGAGCCTGCTTCTGGCATTGGCTTCCTGCTAGAGAGCTGGGCTGTGGCCACTTTGCTTCCCCTTGCATCTCTCATGATCACTTTTGAAAAAGCTTAAACCACTATTACTGAATGGACAGTGGATTCCAAAGGGGTTCTTTTTACCAGGATTTTAAAAAACCTGTGCCAGATCAAACCTGTGTGCATTTAAAGTGTGGGTGTAAGCACAGTTGTTAGACATCAGTGAGACTTTTGTGCAGAAAAGAACTGCACTCACCCAGTAGCTTTCACTTTGCAGAGCACACATCTTGGCATGTGCTTTGCATGCTTATCCAGGCTTGGGAAGGGGTTCATTTGAAATGTGGATGTGCAAGCAGAAACTTGCTCATGGTCAGGTGAACCTGGCAGAGAAGGGAGAGCTCTGCCTGCTGCTCATCTGCCTGGATGTCTGTCAGATTATTCCTTTTTCTGACCCAGGGATGGGGCTCCTGAGAGGTGTTCTAAAGACTTTTATTCCATTTTCAGTCTCATGTGGAGAGTGAGATGGTACAGGTGTTACAATTCACACCATCACAATCGAAGCCAAACTATTTCCTAATTAGAATACCTTATAAGTGTTTTTTGGCATATCAGCTTTTGCCACACAATGCTGTTCATGCCTTAAAGCCAATCATCTAAAATTACCCCTCGTGGGTCTTACTGCAATGCACCTTTCACAGTTTTATTTCTCTAAAGTATCTGGTCTATTTGTAAGGCCATCATTTGCAACTTGTTTCCAGTTCCATTTCTCTCTCAACAACGTCTGTCCTACCCCATGGCATTTCTAAATCAGCATTTTCTATCTCAGAGTTTGCCTACAGATGCACAAGGCTATGTGAGCCTTCTGTCAGGCTTTGAGAATTCTCTGCAAATCCATTTCCCACATTTCCCCCTCTCTCTTGAAGAGGAAAAAAAAACCTTCTTTGATGGTCTTGTTTGTTGTTTGCCATACACAGTGATGTACACAAGGCACCCTGTGACAAACATAGGGCAGTTTACAGCAAGTCTGATTGGCACAGCAAATACTGAGGAGGTGTCCTTTTAATTGCATGTAGGACTCATGGAGTGTAAAGATGGAAGTTATTAAAGTCCTGTGAACTGTCTTTTTCACTCGAGTTTAAAATCTGTAACCCCTGCTGTTCAAAGCCCACCCCCTCCTCTGCTCTAAGTTCAGCGGTGTTTTTTAGCAATGATTGGTTTCCATGCTTAGCAGTTCCCTTGGTGCATTGCTTTGATGGTTCACTGGAATGTTTTAACTGGAAAACTGCAATGTTTCCAGAGCTTACAGTGTGATAAGTGTGCAGCTCAGGGGCCACGTGTGGGCCAGCTGGGCCACTCCAGCAGCACAAGGAGAAATGAGTGCGAGTGGATTCTGCCATTTCCACCTCCTTTGTGGGGAAAAAAAAAACTGGTCACTGCATCATCCCTGCCAGGCAATTTGAAAAGCTCTGCCTGCACAGTTGGACTCTCTTCTTGGACTGGGAGCAGTGAGGCTTACTTTTTGTCCGGCTGTCAGGATATTTTACGGATCGTGCTTGCAATTTTTCACTTGCCTGAGTTTTCTCCTGTTTAATGCTCAGTTCAGTGGTCAGGACTGCAGTCCATTTTCTGGTTTCCTTTTTGGGAAATGCTTGATTCGTGTGAAAATGTTCCAAAGTATTTTTCTACATGTTTTTGTTTCCTTGTTTGCTCGCTTTAAAGTCCTCTAGAATAATATAAGGGTTTTTTGCAATGTATTGCAATATAATATTGCAATATATTTGTAATATAATATCAGCAATATATTGCTGATTCACACTCTAATCATCACCTGGGGTGCTCTCTTTTTTCTTGGGTTGGATTTTGTGGCTTTTTTGTCCGTTTGTTACATTTTTGCTTGGTTGGTTTGGTTTTTTGACTAGGAAAGCCATCATAGAAATTAGGAACTTTCGTGGTGGAATAAGTAGTCTAGCAAGTTCTATATTCTAACGGAAATTTGGGGTTTGAAGGATTAAGAATTTAATCAGAGAACAGAGATAAGTGGAAAAACGTGCTATTATCTCCATCCAGGAACGTTTCACCATGAGAATGGTGCAAGTTCAGCTGTGCCCATAACCAAGCTGATTCTTCCTGTCCTTCCAGACCTCTGCTCAGTGAGAGAGACAGGCTTTATCCTACTCATAAATCTGCTTTCACATGGGAAGACACCAATTTTATCTGTACTAGTGCATTTCAGATGTCACTGAAAGAGGGAGCATTACCTGCAGAGCCATCCCAATCAGGGTTTTGTTCAAGGAGGAAACAAAGTCTTAATTGGTTCCACTCCTGCCCCTTAAATCCACCTGTTATGAACTAAATACAGTGTGAAAGTTAAGGCTACATTAGTACAGTGCATCAGCTGATAGAGCATTGCTCAGCACAAAACCCCAAACCGAGTGTCATGGTCTTGTCCCTGGTTTTAGCAGGATGGCTGCTAACCAGGAGCTCTAATAAATGACATTTGACAGCACTGCATTAGCAGGACACCACAACATCAAATCTCAGAGTGCTTCATTAGTACTCCAAGCCTGGTTTGCTTCCCTTTCCTTACAGCAGAGGACAGATCAGGAAGATCTTGCTAAGGTCTTTTTTTTTTTTTTTTCTTCTTCTCTGAGGATAAGACAGAGAATCAAAAACTTCTTGCATGTCAAAAGTGTTTTCAGGAAAATCAGTATCATCATTTGAATTTCACTACCAAGCTCAGCCTTACAAAAGAAGTGTTTAAATTTTCTGTAGCGTTTTTTTCTGCTCTGCTCACTGAATTTCCTTCAAAATATTGAATTGCACTTTTTGGCTTCTTTCTTCTTCTTGATGCACTTTCCTTCCATTGGAATTGTTCTGTAGTTTTTGTGGCTCTGCTGTCATCCTTCATTCAGTGATTGCTGGCTGGAAACAAGCACTCATTACAGTTTTCCTTTTAAATCAGGGTGCAGTACAGCAAGCAAAGAAGGTGCAAAGGGAGAAACAGGCAGGGGACAGCTGAGGAGGCTGGCAAAAACGTTGGAGAAAAACACAGAAGGGAGGAATCCTGCTAGCCCAGAGAAAGGCTAAGAGCATTGAAGGGCAGCCTGCTGTTGCTCAGGACCTGTGCTGGTCCGTGGGACTGGGGAAGTGTGGTGTTAATTCCCTTAATTCCCTTGGACTTCAGTTCAATAAGTGTAGTCACCTCCTGATTGCAATGAAATGTATTCCCAGAGGTGCTGTCCTTCTGTTCTCTTTCCTGCTTCAGCTCTTTGCTTCCCTTACTCTTGTGGGTATGACATTTTCATAATTTGTCTGTTTGCTCTCCGCAACTTTGTTTTCAATTTCCATGGTTTCTCTTTGCCGTTTTAATATCTTTTTTTTTTGCTTCCATTGCACTTCTGCTTTAGATAATGCCTTCCTTCCTCTGCTTATTTCTTTTTCCATCCTCTACTGCCCACTTGGATGACTTTCTCCTTTGCTCCCATCCTTATTTGCTGTTCTTTGCTTCAGATTTTTTGATCCATTGCCACACAGCTTTGCCTGGTTTATTTGTTTCCCCTTTTCTTTCTTAATTTCCCTTCTTCTCTACCTCTGGCAGTATTAAGACAGCCTATATTTTAATATCCTAATCATGCCACTGGGATCAAGGCAAAATATTCAGAAAAATAAAATTCCACGTGAGTCAAAATTAAACACAAAATTCTTCTGCATTTCCCTTCATTTTCTCTTCTCTGAGGGCAAGACAGAGGATCAAAAACTTCTTGTATGTCAAAAGTGTTTTCAGGCAAAGTCAGTATTATCACCTGAATTTTACCACCAAGCTCAGCCTCAGAAAAGAAGTGTTTAAATTTTGTGTAGGGTTTTTTTCTGCTCTGCTCCCTGAAGCAGGGGTGAAATCCTGGCCAATCTGAAGACAGTGGCAGACAGCCCCATTAAACTCCTCTGGAGATGGAATTCCACCCGCAGTGCCTGTCATCTGTTTTACTTTCTCAGTTTTTAATACCCTGAAAAATTGAACTCACTGAAGCAACAGCCCCTTCAGGCCAGGCTCCAGGGAATTCTGTCTGCAGCTCAGCCCTCAGAGATGCAGATGGATCATAAGCTTTTGCCTTTTGGCAAATAAAAGAACAAGGGGGCCCTGAAGCCTCACAGTTCTTCCTGCAAAGTTTCTTAAGTTCATGGAGCTTATCAGTTCAGATGTGAGGGGAAGAGCAATGTGACAAGAGCACAGAAATGCTTGAATTAAAAAAAAATACAATAAAAATATAAAAAACTATAAAGACAGTTTGTTGGGTTTGGGGGTTTTTGTTGTTGTTGTTTTGCTTTGGTTTTTTAGTGGTTTTTTTGTGTTTGTTTTTTGGTTTTTTGTTGGGTTTTTTTTGGGGGGGGGGTTTCTTTGGTGGTTTTTTGGGGGTTTTTTGGTGGGGTTTTTTGTGGGGGTTTTTTTGTGGGTTTTTTTCTGATGCCTCTATATCAGCATCAGCATCAAGGTGGCTTAAGCTTCTCTCTTGTTATCTACAAGGGGCACCATGCCCCATTCCATGTATCTTCCTTTGGTATATTTGTCCAGATAGATGCATATCCAGTGCTTGGCTGTAGTCTACTCAGTTGCAGTCTCCTGCCTGCAGAAGCCAAAGTGGTGCTCTGAGCCATGAAATCTCAGGTTCATGCTGAATCCTGCACATCTCAGCATTTTAGTCACCCAATCTTGGAAATAATTGGGCAAGCTGGGTACTCAGAAGTTCAGAACTTCTTAATCTTGTCTTGTCATAAATTCAGGTCTCACGACCCTTTGATAATTTTATCTGCTTAAACCTTTCTTTGGGTTACAAAAGCAGTGACCATAATTGGCTCTCAGGAAAATTTGGAACTCAGGAGGAATGGGTTTGTTTCACAGTTGCTTCTGCTCAGTTGATGGCACTTTTCATGTAAGGAACCTGAGGTGGCAGACATCAGCATGTGGCCCCAGGGACCACAGAATTATCTTATGGCTGTCCTAAATGCTGGAAAGTAATCAACTCTAAACTTCTCTTTCACTCTTTTTTTTAGCCTTCTTAACCTATCTAACCTGTCCATCAAATCTTGTTGAATCATTATTCTGTATTTAATAGGTGCCCAGAGATATGTTTCTGAATGGTTTTGGGGGGCTTTTTGTTTGGTTGGATTTTTTGGGGTGGTTGGTTGGTTGGTTTTTTGGGTTTTTTGTGTTTGTTTTTTGTTTTTTTGTTTGTTTGTTTTTCCATAGAAAAGTTTAAAGCAGATCTAGCCTAGCCCAGAGAAATGGGATCTGAGTTTGGAATTTCTGGAGAGCAGAAGTTGGCTGTTTATGTAACAGCACAACAAAGCCAGTGCAGGTTTCCTTATCCAGAATTCTTTCTGCTTTCACCTTTCCAGTTTACTTCCACACTGAGATTGAAACAAAGTCACAGAGGCTGCATTCTAAGAGGTGTCCAGAGGATTTGGGCAGATAGCTGTGTTTCCATACCCATTTGGATTATTCAACTAATAATAGGTGAGATGCTCGTTTCTTGGATTTCAGGACCAAAGAGTTAAATCTTTGATTACAGCTTGTAGATTTGTGACCACTTTGAGTTTGTGAAGATTTAAGTGGGCTGCCTGGTGCCTTGATTAGAAGTGCCAGTCACATTTGAAGCAGAGAGAAATGCATTATCCAAAAAAGTGAATCTGGGTGCTGCACCTGCCTGGCCCCACTGTGTGTGCTCACACTTGGAATGCCCTGCAAGATTTTGGTGGTTGAGTCAAGAGAGGCAATGTTGGGGTTTTTTTGTTTTGTTTGTTAGGGGTTTTTTTGCAAAGGAAACTACATGGAGGGAGAAAAAAAGCTGGTATGGGGAGACAGAAAGAGGAGCCTTTCTGTGCCTACTGTCTCTCAGTCTCAAACTCTGAGGGCATCACTCCTGTGCCAAGGGTTCAAAGGGTTAATAGAAAGAGGGATTTTCATTGCACTGCTCACAGTACCTGTGATGGTCTGGGTTTAAACTTTAAAGGACAGGTGAAAAGAGAGAGAGGGAGCTGAATGCTTGCCTTATATATTGGAGAAATTGTTCATTCATGTGAAATGCTGACCTCTGTCATCCTGCCGAGTTGACTGGGCCCTGGGGTGAGAGGCTGCTTGAGTGCTGGTTGCAAAAGTTAAAGCTGCCTGGGGAGTGCTTTAAAAGGACAATGTCAAGGTTGGTCTACCCAAAATCTGACTGATCTTTCTTTTTTTTTTTTTTTCTCTTTTCTCTCTCCTACATCTATTTGCAAAATTCGTGTCATTTGTTTTTACGCTTTTAAAAATCTTTTAATCCAAACCAAAATGCTCCAGCTGCTGTTGGAGGGCAGTGATTAAGAGGAGAAGCTGTGAGTGTTCATTGTGGCAATGCAGATATTGTGAAGGAGAAAAGATCCTGAAACAAAACACAGGCATGGGAAACGTCTTTGAATGAGGTGGTATCTAGTAAACGAAAATTCAGGCTGAAATGTGGCAGGAATTAATAAAAGTGAGCACAGATAATTTTCACCAATTGAAAATACTAATGCAGATTCAAACTTAAGTTCTTAACAAGTTAATTCAAAACTTCTGTTTAATTTTATTTCAATAGTCTTTACTCTGTGGGGTTTTTTTTATTCTGCTGCTCCTTTCTCAGTAATAGTAGATTGTTGTACATAATTCCTGCCATAACTGAAATATACCCCTCTTTCTTTTCTTTGCTTGATGGCCTAATTAAAACCACAGTGTATCAGTATATTTTTCCTACGTGATATAATATCCCAAGACCCTCATAACTCTCACACAAGCATTTCACCCGCTCAAATAATTTCTGTTCTAATTGGAAAATGGATGAACTAGCTATCTGTGCAAGCCATAAAAGAAAAAAGGAACCAGAGGAAGTAGTAAAATCAAAGTAAAGGGAATGATTTTTTTTTTCTCTACGTAACTATGATGCTTCCCCAGAAAATGCAGGAGGGAATAATCCCACACAAGCTGCTCCCCCCGGAACAAGTCAAGGCTGGAATTTTTGGAGGATGGCAGGCCATCACTGATTTTAGCTTAAGGAATCTCCGTGAAAACTTAATGTGAAAACTTAAAAGCAGATAAAACGATCTTGCAATCTACTCCGTGATCACAAGAGGGCGGCCGGACCAGGCAGACGCGTTCGCTCTCAAATTGACCTTTCCGAGCTCTCAAGAGTTTATTCCTGCTTCAAAAAAGTTTTCCTGGTACCTCCGAGGCTCACTACTGATTTCCTCCTCAGTTCTGAAAAAAAAAAAACAAAACCAAAACCCAAAAATATGCAGCTTCTAAGAAAATCTGGTGTATCCTAATCTCTTTCCTGGCTCCAAAATATTCTCCTTCCCTCGTTTTATGTTGTGCTGGCTTTTCTAAATCCCAGAGGAATAGATGACCTTGGCTCTGCACTGTGGAACAGGGGATGGAAAGAGAATGGATCACAGGTCTCACAGGAGAACAAGAAGAGTCCACAAGATAATCAGCTCTTGCATCCCTCCCCAAATATCACAAATCATCCCGTGTCTTGGGAACTATCACTTTTACAGAGCCTTTGAGTGACTATACCAAATTCTAATACTTGCTAACAAAGATAATGATAGGAGGGAAAAAAACCCACCAAACAAACAAGTCCTCAGCACCTTTTTGCAAAACAAACTTCTACAATTATAATTTCTGAATTCCCTTCCTCTTTGTAACTAAGGTTTCCCACACTCCCTAAAAGCAGAGTAAGGACCCAGGCAGCAGTAAAGAAGCTGTCTAAAGTTAAAAGGCACTCTGCCTCCTGCCAACAAGGCTCTTTAGTGTTTATCTCTATTACAACCATCTGCAGCTAATTGTATAGTTATGGTAATGGTGCCCTCCAGAGGAATTTTGAAGGAATTATAATACTCGGAGCTAATACAAAGGATGTTCTAAAAATGAATGCAACAGGAAAATGGAATATTATTAAAATGATAAAATACTTGAACCTCAGGGGAGAAAAAAATAAAATCTCAGTATCAAAGCTCTTCCTACTTTGCATGTACATTTACATCTAAGAAAAGCATATCCTGGTTACAACAGGCTTCTTCATAGCCTGATAGCAAACATGAAGTTTGCATAACTCCATTTAAATCAAGGATGTAAAAGCAGATCAGCCAAGTGAAGAATGGGAGAGCTATTCCTGGTCTGCAGCAGACATGAACAGTGGATTATGAGTGTTCCATCTATTATGAGTGGGCTCCAGCCTCAGCCCAGGATTTTCCCTGCACTCAGTGCTGTGATGTAGACACTGCACAGTTAATTGAGGCAGCCACCAGTGCAGGTGTTCAAGGAGCCCTTTGGATGAGCTTTGGTTTAAGATCAAGACAAATCATGCTTAAAGTCTCAAATTTCAGTGACTGTAACCTGCTGTGACACTACACCTCAAAGGAAGGTCATGTTCCTTTGGAACAACAGATATCTTATTTTAGCCCATATCCTGGAGGCCTGAGCACAGCCCTCTGAGATGACACCTGAGCACCTGAATGTCGGGTGCATTTAAGTTTTCTTGTGTTTCTTTCATTTTGTTTTGGTTTTGTTTTGTTAGGCTTTTTTTTTTTTTTTTTCCTTCAGCTCCCAACCTACAGAATCGGATGGTTTGTTTCACATTCTGAAATTTCTGTCTCCTCCTCCTCCTCCTCAAAAACACCCAACCAGCCCTTAATGAGACCTGAAATGGCAACGAGTTGTGTGTTTGTTTGCTTTCAGGCATGGCCCAGGGTCGTGTTTGACCTGAATGCTGCAGGTTTGCAGTCAGGTGTCCATCAGGACAGCTCCTACACTGCCACTGCCAGAACTGGAGGGAACAGTGAAGTGTTCTTGGGATCAGATGGGTCTGGTAAGGTGAGCACTTGCTTGGGAAAGAAGGGAGTTGGCTGAGCTGCTTGTGATGTCGTTCTTCACACCAGGGTCACCACCCCCAGTCTAAAGCTTCTTCTAAACTAAGGTTTCTTATTTTGCATGAGCCACAAAGGAGGGTGAAATGAGCTGTGCACAGACAGGTAGGGCAGGGATGACAAGACATTACCAGTGAATGTAGGGAATGTGCCCTGAGCTTCCTGTTTTTTTCACTTGCCCCAGTAACTGTGGTGAAAACTGTGACTCTTCCCATGCATGCTCATGGAGTCAGTGCAGCTGATTTTGGCAATCTTGTAGGCCAGGGTGATGGATGTTACTATCTGTTTCTTGTATAGAAGTACCAGAAACATCCCATCCCAAAGTACTAGAATTTACTGACTCTCTGCAGAGACCACCGAGCTCTTTGAATTAAGGTTTTTTCCAGGGCTGTTGAATGGGTGGAGATGAGTAGAGGTCTCTTCCTTTCCTCTCCTCCTAAGCCAATGCTTGCCAGATGATCTGACCTCGTTGAGAACTGGGAACCTGTCCCTGGAAGACACCAGCCACCTGTAGAAACCCCCATGCATGGATATTAACTCTTCCTCCTCCATCTTCCCATAGGTATCTGCCTCAGCAGGATTTTTCTCCTGCCCTTCTCCCCAGGGGCACAGGTGTAGCAGCTCACCTCTGACCTGAAGCACTGGGATTCCCAACCTGCAGCCACCTCTCCCTGCCCTTGAGAGGAGCACAGAGCAAGGGGGGGGTGCCAGAGGAGTGGGAGCAACAAGGCTTGGCTGGGGTGCCCAAAGCAGTGCAAGACAGAGCACAAACCCAAGTGGTGGCTGCTGCAGTGGGATGAGTGCCTTTGCTATGGAACAGGGTGAATGTTTATCCCTGCATCAGTGCCACGGTCTGAGTGTCTTGTCCAGCCCCAGGGAATGCACTTCACCTGTTTAATTCCAGGTGGACACCGAGCAGGGTCCTCCTTGCTGCCCTCCTGGTTCACATGCACAAAAACATCATTATTTAAACCAGCAGCAGCCTAGCACAGGGCCTGACAGAGCAGAGAGCAGGTGCTATTCAAGAATAATCTCTGTGTGTGTGTCCCATTGATGGGGAAGGTACTTTGGGGTGACAGATGAAGCTGTATTCTCAGCTCTGCAAGCACCTCTTGGCCAGACACTCATTCATGGGCCGGTCCAATTGTGGTGGAGGGCTGCTGTGAGCTTAATTTCCACACAGGAGTTTGCAGAAATATGTTTTATTGCAGTTAAGCCATCCCTTTGCATTATTTATGTGAAAACTTAAGTAAATTATTGTTGGCTTTCATGCTGCAGGTAAAGTAATGAAAACAGTAATGAATGCTTTGCTGACATGCACAGGCAGCCTAAGTATGCAGCCAAATTAGCTATCTAAGCAGATGCTTTATATCCTGAATTGCATATAAGGAATGCTGTTCAGTTGGTTTAAAAATTATATATACACCCACAAACTTTTTTTTTTTTTTATATATATAAAAGCCATATGGTTGGTTTTTTGTTTGGTTGGTTGGTTTTTGTTTTTGTTTTTTTAAGCAACACTTTCAATTGTACTGTGAGCAATTCTGACAGTAAAATTAAAATCAGGAGCAATATATAAGAAGCTGACCATGTGCCAGAAGTTCAGGGGAAAAGTCAGAAATGCTGTGTTATTTAAGTTTAAAGTTTAAATGCTGTGTTGTTTATTGCTGTAATGCTGCAATATGGGCAAAGCTGCAAACAGAGATGCTCTTAGGCTTAAAGAGTTATTAATTGGTTTTCTTTGGTGAGGGCAGTGGAGCTCTGGTCTGCCAGAGTGAGTGGTTGAGCTCTGTCCTTTGAGGGGAGTCTCTTTGCCCTCCTCCTGCTCTGGCAGCCTCGCAGGAGGCCCAAGCATCGCCAGCTGTAGTCACTGTTTCTCATGTTTGCATTTTTCTTAAACTCTTTCCCAGAGATCGAGGCAGTAAACAAGGTCACTCTATGTAAACTATCTTGTTTTTCACTTTTCCCTCTTCTGAGGAGGGACTTTGCTTGTTGACCCTTGGTGTGGCCAATGGGTCCAAGGATCCCACCTCTTAGGTGGGCACATTGTAAAAAGGTATAAAAATAGATTCTGAGAATAAACCAGCCCCTTTTTGAGCATCAGCCTTCTGAACCACAACTCCGTGTCTCATTGATCGTGTCCCACAGCGACAACCAGCTGCAGTGCAGAGGGGTCTTTGGGGACAGAGAGGAGCCACCTCACTGAACTTCCCACACAGGGGAAGCCTGCTGCCATGGCTGGGGAGCTTGTCTCACCAGAGTGCCAGCAGCACAGGAGTGTTCCCATGTTTGTGCAGTCCGTGGTGCGAGCAGGTTCTGGAAGGTCAACAAAGCCTGTTGAACACACAGGAATGACAAAGCAAACTTCCCAGAAAGCCACTGAGCAGGCACACTGGGCTGGGAAGATGGAAAGAATAGCATAAGAAAACATTGGGGGGAAAAAAAAACCAAAACACCACAGAGAAGGTAAGAGAAATGGAAGAAAACAAGGTGAAATTTATGAAGCCTTATGAGCAAGAGCTTTGGCCCTGAGCACTCTTCAGCTTCGAGGTTTTTGACTTTCAGCTGAAACTTGTGGGTTGACTTCTTTTCTGAATCACTTAAGCTCTTGGGTCACTAAGCATTTCATAGGTATTTGTATGTATATTTCTGTTTTAGGCTTTTTATTTTACCTATTTTACAGAGAGACCTATGTATGTAAGTGCACACGTATATATTTGTATGCATATATGTGTGTTTATACACATATACACTTGAGTGTGTGTGTATCTGTCTGTACACACATAAGAAATTGCCTGCTTGTCCTATTTTAACTGCACATTTTAATGTACATTAAGACTGCTCTCCTTTTCGGCACCTAATTTATTTTTTTTTTCAGCAATTTGATTTTGTTCAAAGCCCGAGTAATTGTTTCTGCCAGGAACAACGCTGTTGAAGGGCGCTGTTCCTTTCAGAGGATCAAAGGACAAAAGATGTTCAAATAAAAGCAGAGATTAAATTCTGTAGGCTGCATTTAGTCCTAGCTAGCTTTGCAGTCAGTGTGTGCAGGCTGTGGAGGTTGGTCTTTCACAACAGCCTATTTCAAACCTCAGGAGGGTGTTGGTAACTTAGTAACTTTGTGTATTAGGTGTAGGTGTCAGCAGAGCCTGGGAAAATGTTTTCTGTGTTCAACAATTTTGGTTTTTTTCAATTTTTTTTTTTTCTAAGAAAACTGGAACTTTGCTTCCCCTGCCCCCCCTCCCTTTCCTCTGCATCCTTTCCCTTACTTGTTCTGGGTGAGTAAACAGAGGGTGAGGAGTGCCTTCAGAATTGAAAAGTCCTTCTTGCCCTTTACAACAAATGTCTCCTTTACTGATGAATCACTGTAATGACTCAACTGCTGCATTGTGTCTCTTGCAACTTTTATTTTCTTTGCCCAGCAGCATCTACTCTGCTGGGTTTTACTAAACAGGTAGGAGGGCACAACCCCTTGTTTGATGAAACTCGTGAGAGGGAAATAAGGGCCTCTAATACAGAACAACCATATTATACTATATTATATTATATTATATTATATTATATTATATTATATTATATTTTTATTATATTTTATATTTTTATATTTATTTTATTTAAATATTTCTATTTTTTATTTTATTTATTATTTTTAATTTTATTTTTATGTATTTATTTATTATTTTATTTTATTTTACTTTATTTTATTTTTATATTTTATATTCTATATTTTTTCTATTTATTTTTTGTATTTTATTTTATTTTACTTTATTTTATTTTTATATTTTATATTCTATATTTTTCTATTTATTTTTGTATTTTATTTTAATTTTTTTATTATTTTTATTTTATTATTTTTAAAGATTTTTATTTTTATTTATTTATTTTTATTTTATTTTTATTTTTATTTATTTTTTTATTTTTATTTTTATTTTATGTTTTAATTTTAATTTTTATTTTATTCCAGTATTCTTGTTCATCTGCTGCTTAAACATCCTGGCATTTGTTTTTTGCCGGCAGGTGGAAAAGCCCTGATGTATGTATCTCTGTAGCTTTGCTGACACTTTGTCATCACTTTGGTTGCAGCAGCACTTTGGGGCGCTGCTCCAGGAGAAGCATCACACCCTCTGCAAGCAGGACCTCCACAATCACGAGCCTTGCCTGTTCCCACGCTTTGTGCCTACCATGTTTTAGTTCTGAGAAATTCTGTTCCCAAGCACTCTTCTGGTACACAAGGTCACATATTGTAAACTATCGCTGTGGGGGACGCACAGGAACGAGGCAGGGAGTGCATCAAAGAGGCTGCGTGGAGCTCTTGCAAGCAAGAGACCCCTCCTTTATTTTCCTGACTCTTTTTGTACATTTACAGATGTGCCCACCCCAGAGGTGGGACTCTTGGGAACCACTGGTCGTTTTCCAGAGACCATCACCGAAGCCCCTCCTCTGGGAACAGATGTGGGAACTTCGGTAGTTTACTGAACATGACCTTGTGCCTCAAGACCGTGCCTGGGAATGGAATTCCCAAAACCAAAACAAGCAGGCACGAAGCATGGCAACAGCAAACTACCGTGTTTTGCACATTTTTCCCAGAGGAGAGATTTTCACGTGGTGGTCTCTAGAACTGACCGATAGTTCCCAAAAAGTCCCACCTCTGAGGTGGGCACATCTGTAAAAGCATAAAAGAAATAAACCAGTAGCTCCTCTTGTTTGAGGAGTCCACGCAGCCTTCTATTCACTCCTGCCTCCATTTCTTGTGTCCAACAGCGACACTTGCCCACAAAGAGCAGCTTCCCGAGAGGGAACCGCATCTCTCAGTGATGCTGATGGGTCGGGGTGATGTCAGACACAAAGCTCAGTTCGGCACAGTGCTGGGCACAGCGGTCTGCGCTCCCTGCTTCACGCTTTTGGGGAGGTGACAGTAGGTGGCACTGGAGAATAGCGGCACGGAAGGATGGGTTTCTCTTACGAAACGGAGCAGTTTTCCTCGCTGGCCGGTTTTCCATCCCCACGGATTGCTAAAACACTTTGCTTGCACTCCCTTTGCAAGGCTGTTATTATTGCTGGAAGCCTGAGTGCTGTTTCAGAAAGCTCCGGGCTGCCTGGGAAAGCGGCGCTGTGAGCAAAAGCCTGCTGGAGATGCTGCGCTTCCTTCTGGGGGGTGCGGAGCGATTATTCTGCCAGCTCTTGCCCTGCAGCTCTGCATCAGACCTGGCTCCAAAGAGCACACTCGTGCACAGCTAATCCGAATCCGTGGTTATTCCTTCATCCCATTATTTATCATTCCTTTATTCCTCGGGGTGAGCTGTCGCTCCTGCCGGGTGGTGGAGCAGCGAGAGTATCTGACAGAAGGAAAGGAGACATCCCAGGGGCTGTCCAGTTTTCTTCCTCTCTGGAGATTGTGTCCCACAAAAGAGGAGGAGACACTTCTTGGTAGTCCTAGGAGGCATTAGGGTAGAAAGTGACTCAGCAGCTCCCTGCCTGCTCCTTTCATGGGAAGCACGAAGCAGGCAAATAGTGGCCACCCTAAAAGCCTGGGAAAATTCGGAAAATGTGAAGAGCCTCCCAAGAAAAAACCTTGATAGCCTTCTCCTAGAAATCACCATGGGGAGAGAGGCAGGGGAGTCCCAGCTCAGTTTGCATTTTGAGTGCAGCCTTCTGTGTGTGTGCTTGGGAACAGGAGCTTTTCCCATCTGTATTTCCTGTTTTCTCAATCCTCCTCCTTTAGCTGTGTCCAATCCCCCGAGAGGGGAAGCAACACCGCATAACCTCTGAAAAGGCAGCTCCTGAAACTGGTGTGCTCCCCTCTCTCAGGATCACTTCACAGTAATCACTGGAAATGAGTACAGGACAGCACAAATGCCACCAAACAGCTCGAGGAGCAAGTTGACATTTCAGGAGAATATATGGAGGGTATATGAATATACGACAAAAAATGCATCACCTTTCACCAACTGAAATAAGTTCTGTCCTTGTCTGCTTTTAAATCACAGTGACATCACTGACAGCTTTTGTTCTTTAAAAGCTGGGGAGTTTTTCCTGTAGTGCTTTATCAAATTATAACTTCAGTTTATCAGATACAAGGTATCAGGCATTAATTATTAACTTTATATGCTTTATCCTAACCTGTTCAGTCCTATAGCGTGGCTTTTCATAACTGAAATGCTGTTTTGTAGACCATTGCTCCCTCCCAGCTTCTGAGGGTGTTTTCTTTCCTGCTAGAACCTCAGGATTTTGCTTGAATTCTGAACAGCCACTTCTGTGGAGCAATTTATAACTTTTTAAGGAATGGTATGAAGTGTGAAGGCAAGTGTTCCCTGAGGGAACTCCCTCTGTGTTGTGTCTGCTGCTCCCTTTTATGGAGGGTACTGGGCTCTTTGAGATTGTTGAAGATGGATGTGGCCAGTGCTGTGTTTACTCCAGCTCTTCAGGCCCTTTGCAGAGAGCCAGGTCCTCACTGGTCCCTGGGAAATATCCCAGCACGAGGGAGGTTCTTCCACTGTTGTGCTGTCCCAGCTCTGCACACTGAGGAGCCAAAGCCAGAGGGTCACTCTGCCATCAGAGGTTTGTATTGTCCCCCTCCCCTGCTGAGCTGGGAGCTCCTTTAGGAGCACATAGATGGAGTAGAGAATTTTTTTTTTAATCCTGTTCTTGTCCAGAAACCTCCCTAAGAGCCAATTCTTTCCCTGTAACGAAGCTGTTATTTTAAGCATGTTGGAAACTTGCACTGAAAGTGTGAGATAATCTACCACTATATATATATATTAAAAAAAAAAAATAAAATAAAAAGTATGGTTGGGTTTCCAAATCGAGAAGGAGACTAGATAAGGTGTTAGCTTTTTATTGCCACTGCAGTTTGAGTTTTCCCTGAGGGATGGCTTGGGAAGAGAATCATCACCACCATAAACCGGTTAAACAGGAAGGAAAGCTCCTGACGGAAAAGTTACGCCTCCTAGATAGTGAAAGCACATAGGTCACCTGAAAATGTCTGTGAGCAGAGAAAGGCACAGGAGGCTCTTTATCCTTCCAACAAATTGTGTTTCAGGTAAGGAGTTGCAACAGATGCTCTTACTGCTTAGCAAGTGCCCCAGTCATCTCCTCCTGGGATCTGGTAAAAGGGAAGATTGAGCCCGCAGCCTGCCAGGCTTTTTTACGAGGATTCATGTGCGTGTCCAAGTGTGGGAAGTATTTTTGTGTGCTTGGATGGTACTTGAAGTGCTGTGAGACTCTCAAGTCTCTTGATTGTAGTGGATATTTTACAGAATTGGTTGGGATTCTCCCTTTAAACCCCTGCCCCCAGAACCACACGATTAGGTGAACATACGGCTGTCGTTCAAAAGGACAAGGAGGGCTTCGTAGCTGTAGGAGAAAAAAAAACCAAACCCTCCGAAATTCAAGGTGAATTGAGAAACCACAAGGAAAAAAAATAAAATAAAGTAAAATAAAATAAACTTAGGTGGTTTATAAAAAAAAAATCATACAAATTTTGCCTCCTTACCGATTTTTGAGAATTGTTCTATCAATGCACTTGACAAGACTCAGAAGGTGGAATAGTGGCTGGCAAAGAGCCAGAGCCTTCCCTGAACTTTGTCTGCTGCTTTGAAAAGGACGAGGAGTTGTCCCCTGGTGGTTCTGACCAGACTTACAGGATGGAGATTTGCACCATGACGTGCTGAGCTTCCACTCTCAGGGGTCACTTTTAAACACAAGCCCTAATGAAAGACACAAGGGGCTGTGGGGTTGCAGAAAGCCACAGTGGTGAGCAAGGAGCAAGGTCCTGTGCCATCCTAAACAGAATTTGCTTGAAATGCAAGGAAAATATTTTACAAACAGTTGAAAAGGGTGTAAAAAGTACTGTATTTTCTATGCCTTGTAGTCTTCCAGACAGCCAAGCTTTTTTTTTAGGAAGATGGAACTGCAGGGAGATTTCATTATTTTGTCTTCTGTTTCTTCCTGAAACATTCCAATTTTCAAGATGGGCTAAAAAAATAGTGAAAGACCTTATACTTCTTGATTTAATGGTTATATAATTTTCTTTCTCATTTTCTTGCTTTTATTTACCTGCAGTAAAAATGAAAAACAGAGAAAGTTGTAAATCAGGACAATTTTGTACAAGAAACTTTTGTTGTTATGCTTATTTTTTTTAAATGGTGTTATTTTTATCTAAAAAACAAAGTGAACTTCAGGATTCATTCTGAGAGAAAGCTGCAAAATTGTAATTGCATTTTAGATCACCATTCAAAGCAGTATGCATCATTTTGGTTATCTGGCCTAGTGTAATTTCATAAATGTTGGGGTTTTCTTCCACAGGGTAAAGCAAAGCATGCAACACATAGAATTACTAAGTGGAGTGTTTGAAACAGCAGTTCAGCCTCTGAGTTGTAGGTTTTATATCAGCCTATTTAAGTTTTCATTTCATTTCTCATTCCACAGTGTGGGTGACAGAAGCTTATGTCACCTAGAGTTTGACTTAAAATCAAAAGAAAATAAATAAAATTGGGATGAATGCCTTCTGTTGTAACATAGATTTCCATTGCAAGGTGCTATTATCTAAACTAATACAGTGTCTTGGGGACTTAATGGAAAATCTATTTGTGGAGCTAAGCTTTAGCAATTTCTGAGCACACTTTTTATCTCAATAGCTTTTTCTCCTTCTGCTCGGGAATGCATTTTTTTATTGAATTATTAAATCAGATGTCTCTATTTCGTTTAGGTGATAAAGTACTCCAGCACAACTGTGTGCAGCGTGTGGTATTGCTGTTCTGTGTCATCCCTGGGTTTTAGGCTACATCTGTATCAGTAAATGAAACAGGCCAAGGTCTGGAGGGCAAATGGCCCAGAATAGACTTTGCTTGTAGAACTAAACTCCCTTCCCAAAAAATATATCCTCACTCCTCCCGACAGCAGCTTCCAGTGCATGCTGCCCATCTGAACCATAGGAGTAACTTGGCACATGCCAAAATCAGATCAGGAGGTTTGCTAGTAGCAACATTAATGGTGGAGCTGCAGAAGCTCGTGCCCTTGCCTGTTAATTTGCTAAAAAAATCCAGCCTCAGGCTTTGAAGTTTTTTTTGTTGTTGTTTGGTTTGGTGTGGTTTTTTTGGTGGTTTTTTTTTTATTTATTTGTTGGGTTTTTTTGTGTGTGTGTGTGTGTTTTTTTGTTTTTTGGTTTTTTGTGGGTTTTTTTGGTGGTTTTTTTGGTGTTGGGTTTTTTTTTCGGTAAAACAAGAAATAAAAAAGGCTGAATTTTTTTTTCCCCCTTTATTTATGCCATATCCTACTTTTTGAGGAATATTAATTGGAAGTCCATGTCTTCTACATTTTTTGGCTTAACTTTCTTCACCTGATTACACTAAGATAAAAAGTGGTAGAATACAAAGGAATTGGAGGCACAAAAAGAGGAAAATGTGAATAAAACTGATAGCCATTAATACAAAGTCTTCCTTCCTGCATTGTATGCTATGCAAGTGTAGAAATGATGGAAAAAAAAAACCTGAGATTTTCTTTAATATTTGTCAGAATTGGTATTTAATATCTAGATCAGCTGTTTCAGGCAGCCAGTTGCTATTATTTAGAACTCAAGGATAATAATAATAGTTGTAATTTATTGTTATTATTATTATTACAACTATAGTAATAATAATATGTCTCAAAAAAAAAAAGATCAGGCAAAAAGAATAATCAAGCTCCACATTAAGAAAATATTTCTACTCTCTGGAGAAAGATCTAAAGCAAAAAAAGAGGGCTCTAAAGCAAAGCAGTGTAGTGCTTTTGTTATATTAGATATTTTGGGGTTTAACTCCCATTCTGTGCTTCGTTTCAGTGGCTTGCAGTTCCAGTTCTGAACATTGCTCTCCTGGCCTTGGAACTGTTATGAGACTTTCCTGAGGACCAAAAGGGACTGAAGGGAACAATCAGCCATGGCACATTTTGGGAGGGTGCCCTTCTCACTCAGTGAATTCTGTGAAGGACAGCCTGGGCACCAAGCATCTTACCCAAGGTGCCATTCTGGGCCTGATGGAGAGATCCCCCTGGGATTTGATCGAATAGTTGACGAAGTCAGCAACGAATTCTTTTTTTATGGTTCATCCCATCCACCTCATCATGAAGAAATGTTTTTCCCATCAGATTTTTTCGGTTGGAGTGTGCCTGACCAGCATCCTTACAACCATCCTCTCTTTGCTTATGGACAGCCTTGCCCTGGAAATCCAGCCCCTCACTGGCAGCAAGGCACACTGTCACCAAGGGTTGGCTTCAGACCTTCTTTGCTGCCTGATTGCAGGAACTTCTCTGTGGTGGATTGCCACCCCTACACTCATGAGAGAGAGCCCCACAGAAGGAGGAATGTAAATTCAGTTTCAGATGTGGAAAGGGGCAGCACAAATCTGGAGTTTCAGATAGGCTTTGACAGTCTGGATGCTCCAAGTCCTGCTTTCTCAGACAATTATCCATTTGGACAAAAAGTGAGAGAAGAAAGTGGAAATGGGGATGTTTCTTTAACCAACACTTCCAGAAGATGCCACGTAGGACCTACCCACCCCCAGGGCTCTGGACATAACAAAGAGGTATTTAAACTTATATTAACAGTGCTTAAAGTTTTTTGTTCTTGTTTGTGTCCTTGTACTTTGTGCATTCACTCACACTGTTGCAACATGTATTAGAAGCACTTAATTTAAAGACCTTATGAAAAATAAAACATTTATGCCTCAGGGGAAGCAAAAGAATTTTATACCAGAAGAGAATCTAGATTATGGTCTAGAATGCTCCAGTAGGCTCATTTTATGGCTCACTGAACCATAAAACTACCAGAGAAGGATAAGTACAGAAATGTAGAGTAAGTTGTGTTTGAAAGATAAGGTGACAAATCTTTATGGTCTGATATGAAACCTGAGATTCAAAATAACAATGCAGTATGTTGAATCTGCTTTGCTTTGTTTTGTTCCCTTTTTTTGTTGAGACAGATTACTGTCTCTGTGTCTAGTCTGGCTGACATATCCTGATCCTGAGAGATGAAACACATAGCCCATCCTGCTTTCACCATGTTCTGCATGCACTGCCACGTGCATATATAATTATTTTCTAAAAATAGATACGTCTACTCTAACTGTGGAAGCTGGATCCTATGACACACACTCTGTCTTTCAGCTGTCTGACTGAAGCAAACCCTTTATCTTTTTTGCTCCTTCATCAGGTTGTTCATAGCTCTATTCATGATTTTGCCATTTTTAATAACCATGTCTTATGGGACTCCCATGACTCTCTGTGATGTTATATCTGTCCTCATTTTCTTTCTTTCAAAATCCTGATATGGAGAAGGGAAAAGAAAATGATAAATCCCTCCTTTCCTCCAGTCCTTGTTAGCATTCTGAATCATTATAGGAATCCTGAAATAGCCTACAGGATACCTCTGCACCATGAATATTAAAAGACAGTTTAGGCTCACCTTCTGCCTTTAACTCCCAGTGATCACAGCATCGTACAGCAAAGGGGAAGAGACACTTGATTGACTTGTTTCTATGTCTCTGAATAAGGAGAACTATAAAAGTAAACATATGCAGGCCCAGACAGATGGGAAGGCAGCAGGGGGAAATATATCTGAGGACAAGAACTCTTAAGACTAATCCTGTGCACCGCACTTTAGAATTTCAGTGATGAATACAAAGGAGGAGGGGAAGGAGAGGTGGAGAGACAAAAGGCTTGTTGTTGCTTTTTACTCATGATAGGAAAACTAAGGCATGCTGACACGATGATGAAAAGAACAAGCCTTCTCAGGAGAAAAATAGTGGGATACAAATGAGCAGGAGGAGATTAAATCATGGGATGGGAAGAAGAGGTGCTAGAGGAAGCAAGCATTTAAGAACAGGCACAAACGCTTCTGTGACGGAGGAGGAGAGAATTATAGGGGAGGGAAGAGAGGAGCTGAGTGAGTCAAGGACAACTACAATCGAGTGTGTGGGAGGATTTGATTAAGTCAGGGAAGTATTTGAGCTGTTTAGCTCGAAGAGGAAGAAATGGGAGAGAGGAGTGAATTGATTTGTAGCATAAAATTCACTCTGTGGTCACAGGAATTCCTTCAGGGAGAAAAAGCCATGTCAGGATAGAAAGAGAGCCAAGGCAAGGGGCTGGCAGCTGAACCTTGAGATGATAAGGGAAAATAAGAGTGAAAGAAGCCTGTAAAGCAGTTACTGCTGCTGGGCTGGGAGTTTTGGAAAAGACCAGGGTGACAGATCTCATGCTGACCAGGACAATCAGAAGGGCTGGAAAAGTGGAACACTACAGCAAAAGAAGGAGAACAGGTTGGATCTCTGAGGTCCAGAACAGTTAAATAATGCATCTAAGTAGTAAGGGATGAGAACCAAGACTTCAGAGTGAAATACAAAGCACGTGGAGACATGGAGATTAGAATTGGGATGGGTCATAGGTAGGCAAGATGAAATATTCACACTTCTGAAATTATACCAGTACTGGATGCAGTTGTATGGCCTGAGGCTTTATTTAATATGTGCTAATCAAAATATGTCCAATGTAATAAAGGAAACATTAATTTTTCTGGTCTTGTCATTACAGGTAAGATGTTCAAAAATAGTAAAGGAAACTATCTTCATGACATCCCAGTAAAAAGAGAGGAGTTTTGGGGTTTTTTTCCATATTAGAAAGGAACTGGAAATAAAACCTGGAAAAGTATCTAATATATTTAGCTGCTCCATCTATGATATTTAGAATCTAATTTTAGATTCCAATGTTTTCAGAGTAACTAACAAGGCTCATATCTTCACTCAAGTCCCATCATCAGACCAAACGCCATGATTTTGTTTTATGTGCTCCAGAAATTAGAATTACACTGCTGTTGTTCATATTTGGAAGGATGGTTTAGGTGACTTGATTAGCATAATGTGAGAAGTCTATGGATGAAAAAAGAACTCACCCATCAAGGGATGCATTCAGTTGCTTCATCCTGTTGTCATTGCTTCTCTCCATGTGCAGTTCTGTCTCATTCACTGCTCTCTTTAATATCTTTGCAGTGCATGGTAACTCATCTCCTGTTGAAAAATAAAGTGCAAGAGGGTGATCATGTAATTAACGTTTTATCTTTATATGCAAGTAGAAGAAAGCAAAGTTTCTGGACATGTGAAAAGAAGACATGACCAAACTAAATCTCTCATCCCTGTGATTCACCAATGGAGCTGGAGCTATTTATCCCCTTTATATCCCTCTGCCACCAGAATGAATTTGAGTGACTTAGCAATGGTATTTCCCAGATGTGCAGACCAGTACTAGGCTGCACAGGATTCTTGTTTGCCATGAGGGATCACTCTGAGATGCTGCCAACAAAGGTGCAAAAAAAGCAGAGGGCTCCTGTGTCACTCCTGTGCCCTGCAGGGGAGGATCCAGATGGCAGCTTTGGGCTGCCAGGCTCCCCTTTTCCATCCTTTAGTAATTATCTAATCATACTCTTCTTCAAGCCATGAGGATTTGGGGATTCATACCCACGGCTTTGTGGCAAATTATGCACTCCAAGTCTTGTCCTTCTTCTTGCTCAATTCCTCTCTGCTTCTCCTTCCTTAGTTCACAGTTCTGGTTTTGTTCTTTTAGTACCTTCAGTCCCATTTGATGTCGTGTCCCAGCCTCACCTTTTCTTACCTGTGGAGTAATTTTCTTAGCTTTTCACTTTGCGGGTATTTCTCTTTTTCCATGTACTTTTTTGCAGGGCAAAAAGTACCTGCTCTTCAAGGACAGAGCTGCAAGGACAGCTGCTGAAAAATGAGCCTTTGGGGTTTTTTGTGGGTTTCTTTTAAATAATAGGTAATTGTGGGAGGCTGCTACTGTTAACAAATCATTCATAATTTATAAATAGTGAACATCCTCCACAGGTTCTTATTACTGTCTGATGAAGCAAATTGTAAGGTAGGTGCCTAACCAAAATGGAAAGAATGAACCAGTGGAGGTGTTATATTTTCACTGGATTTTGAAGGACTTTCTCAGCAGTTTTTAGAAGCAGGGAATGATGGACTATTGATTCCAACTGCTAAATTTAATTTTACTCTCTTATTTACACCCTCAGGATTATCCATTGTTTTTTCCTACCAGTTTCAATTTCCCCCTCTATTTATGATTCCCCTTTAGTATCTTTAAGTTTCATATGCACTCTCCTAATGCTTTATGTGGTATTGTGGGTAATGAAAATACCACATACCATCAGTTTTGGGTCTCATTGTACCAACAGAAGGTTTCTGGCTTTTGAGCTCTCAGTCCTGCCACTGTGATTTCCCCACCAGCCAGCTCCTGGCAGATCTTTCACCTTTTATAATCATCCCACCTTTTAAACTATGACTAAAATTTCCCACCCTGCACCTCTTAATGCATATTGCACAATCCTTATCCAGCCAAAAAGAATCTTAAGTTCTGTTTATTAGTTATTTTTAAATAAATGTCCACACTTTAATATAAATTATTATCCCAATTATAAAATAAGCCTTTTGCCACCTCTCAGTTTCCCCCTCTGTGACACATCCCTTCTCTTTCTGGAGGGGTTTAAAAGCTCTTATTACAGCTAAGCCTTGTAATGTCTCTACCTACAAGAGTAGAAAGGGCTTGCTCTTTCCTGGAGGTGATGTTCTGGCTGAAGAGTACTTCAGGCAAACAAAGGGATGCTTGACCCAAAGCAGTGGCTCAGACCTCTGCTCTCCAAGTTCACAGGAAATATCTGGGGGATTTTTCATGTTCAGTAGAATCCACTGGCTCCCTCTTATCTGTCTTAAGGACTTACCTGACAGGTTTACGGAGTTTGAGGGGATGCTGAGCTTCCTGCCAGGGCAGAAAGAGAGAAAATAAGGATTAAAACACACTGAAGCATAAGCTTCAGTTTGCCCTTCTCCTTTTGTAAACTAAATATCTGCATTTGGAGTTATCTGTGCCTTGGTACCAAATGAATTGTGAAAGCTTTGTCTGAAATTCCTCATGTTCTTCATGGAGGGGAAAAACTGTTGCTACCCAGAGCAGCTGATGCTTTTTGACTTCTGAAAGCATTTAGAGTGCAGCCAAAATGGGGTCATTTGTGTTCATTTGGAACTCCATCAAGTCAGGGGAGGAGTGATAGGCTCTCATGGAACTAAATTCATGGTTAGCCTTATGGTCTTTCTGCTTCTGATATCTAAATAATTCAGCTCTGTTTCTTCTGGGGTCTTTTTGGTGTTTTTAGGCTGCAGGTTGGTCTATCCAGCTGATTGAAGCAGATCAAGGAAGTAATGAAAACACAGTTGGCTTTTGCAACGCAGTGGAGAAGTAAGTAATGAAAAAGCTTTTTTCCAGCCAACTATCACATTTCACTTACTTACATTAATTGGATTGGTTATCCCTGTGTGCTGGGGCTGGCTGGGATGGAGTTAATTATCCCCTCACAGGGCTGGGCTGTGTATTGGCAGCTAGAAAGCTGTGGATAGTACACCCAGTGTTCTGGCTACTGCTGAGCAGTGCTCATCATTGGGACATTTGTCTGAAGCCCTTCTTGCTGGGAAGAGGCTGGACGTTGCCTGCTGATTGGAAGTCGAGGATATTTTGTCTTCCTTTAATTACATGTGTGACTTTTGCTTTTCTTAAACTGCCTTTATCTTGACCTACAGGGTCAAGATAAGTTTTCCCCCCTCTTTTCTCCCCCTGCCCCTGTACTGAAGAGGAAGGGAGTGGTAGAGCAGCTTGGTGGGCACCTGGCATCCACCTAAGGTCAACCAACCACACCCTGCAGTCCTGAACAATGCTGAAATTCCAGCACCTGCTTAAATAAGGAAGCACTTCTAATTTTGGTTTAAATATTAAAAAACCACAGAGGGACATTAATTCAATAAATGTTTTATCTTCTAACTTTCTGCTTTATTAGTGGTAAGTACATTTAACTCTTCAATGTTGATGGATTATAGTGTGTGAAACTTCCCATCCTTTTCCTGTTGTTGTCTTAGGCAATATTAGTGCCTGTGCAACTCTGAGCAGGAAAATAAGAGCTGGAGGAACTGATTGAGAACAGAATTGCTACATACTGTCATGATGAAAAGTGAGACTTAGCAAGTGACAAAACCTACTTTAATTACATTTTGCCATTGCACTTAATAGCCTGACTTAATGGGATAGAACATTTTTTACTTTCTTAATCTTCTGCAGGAAAAGAAATTGTCTTGAAATGCAAGCACACAAAAAAATTACAAGTATTTAGACCATCTGTGCAGATTGATTTTTCTTTTTTAGATATTCACTGATGACACTGTCAAGTTGTTAGCACAAATACACGCTTTTCCCCCCGGAAATCGTTGGAAAATGGAATCCTGATTTTGCTATTAGACTTTAATGAATTGATTTTATTCAAGGTCAGCCAAGCTGCTTTTCTTAAAAGAAAAAAATCCCAAAACAACCCAACCAAAAACCCCAGTTTGATGCTGCACTGAAATTAAGAGTGAATACATTATTTATTCAAATGGAGTGGTCAGCTTCAAAACATACTCAGTCCCATGTCTCAGTTTCCTTTTCCACAGTTCATCAGCCTGAACCCCAACCCAATCCTACCATGAGATGCCTGAAGGCACATTCCACATGACTACTTTCCTCCCAGCTATTCAGATTTTTTTATAATGTCTAAACATTCTAATTATAGGAAAAGCTTTGTATTGATTTTTGAACAGATGAGTTTATTTACAGGGCTAAAAAAGATAAATATGAATACAAGCCATTCTTGTTTTGCAGGAGCTTGTTTTGTGAGTGTGCCACGAGAAAATACTCTCAAAAAGAAAATAAGAACAGCTTTTGCTTTTCTTTCATTAAATAAGTAGAGAAATATTTTTAGGACAAAATGTCACTGCAACCCAAAGACCAAAAAACATCATGAATTTTCAAATAACTTACATGTTCAGTCTTGCGAAATGAGCATCCTCCCAGTCCCCAGTGGAGCTCAATTGCTGGCAGTTTCATATGTCAGAGGCAGGATGTATAATTCAGACTCTGTGTTGTGCATTCTTGCAGCTCCAGCTTGTAGCTCAAACAGAAACCCATTGTGCTTTCCTCCAGGTAATACTTGCACTTGTAGCAGTCTATAATTGGAGCATTTGGTGGCACACGACTGTAAATCAATCTTCAAAAGCCCTTTCTCAGGTTCCTTCAACGACTATGAACGGAGCTGTGGTGAAGAGTCATCCCTGGGTGGCTTCAGAACAATTCCTAAAGAGAGTTTCCAGCCAGGAGATGCCAAGCTGGCAGTCTCAGGGCTCAGTGCTGCAAAATGCAGGGTTCCTCCACCTCTCAGTGTCTTCAAGGATGTGCTTTGCACTGCAGAGAAGCACATCATGTTATGAAATGCTGTGAAACAGCAAGTCCCTATGAATGCCAGTTGAGTTGTTGCAGCACAGAAAGCAAGCAGCACAAGATTTTGTTTGTGTAACAAATGTATAGTACTTCAGCTATGCTTTGGAAGACCCAAACTTTCAGAGTTTTGCAGTGCTTTTCCCACCTGTTGAAGCCAGCAGCTCTTCAATCCCTTGAGAAGAGTAGATGGCCATAAATGAACAACACTCTCAGAAACTGAATGGGTTTTTTAATTTGAAAAGCAAGTTTGTGTCCCCACATTTTGCTAAAATATCAGCAGTGTGGGGGTAGGGAAGGAGACGAGGTTTGCTTGGTTTTGGAAAGGCTGTGTGTGTACATAGCCTGGTAATTGGATGCTGGACAAAGTTTCACTTTATTCAGTCCTTGGCTTTCTTGCAGAAATGAGTTACAGGGGAAAAGCTGTACCTTGTGCACAAAGAAAATAGACTGACACCAGCTACATAGGTCACCCAAACAGCCTCTGTGGTGTAATGGTTTCTAACCATGAGTGTAAATCTACCTTGTACTGGAGGTTCTCCTGTCAAGCCTCATTTCCTCCCACCACACTGAAACATCAAGCCCCCTGGCTTTTCATGATAAGAAATGGGCTGCTTCACTGGGTTATTCATTTTGGAAGCCTGGGCTCTTTTTTATTTTTATTTTATTTTCTTCTCATGCTGTAGAAATGCAGGGCACAAAAGAGTAGTTCACATGGTTGTTTAAGAGATCTGGGCAGCAGCTCTGAGGCAGGAGGTGACACAGTAATGGAGACTTTTATATGAGAGAGCTGGGGCTCAAAATACACTTAGCAGAGACATTACAAAGTACTCCCAACTCAGAAGCTACAAGTGAACTAACAAACAAAAGAGAATTCAGGATGCTCAGTACAGGATGTTTGGGTTTAGCTGCTGAATATTCAATGAGTGGAATGTAAAGCTTCAGCTGGTACAGTATGTACCCTTACCTGCAGCTGCAGAGGGTATCTGCCTAAAAAGCAAGTTTAATCCCAGATGACAGACATAATACCTGTGACCAGTGTTCATTAGGAAATGGGACCTCAGGAGGAATTAGTTTCTGCAAGCCTATGGTAATTGGAAGGGGAGGGCAATTCTTTTATAGTTAATGGTATATCAGAGGCACTCAATGACTGTAACTGGTACTGCACTCTACAGACTTTTACAGAAATACCCAGGGTTTCAGTAATGAGGATTTCAGATTGGATTTGAGAGAGTTGTGGAAATAGACACTTCTTAAGGTTTTGCATAGGAAACATATTCCTGTATCTGTTTTGACCAGATGTCCTAGCTGCAGCTGTCAGTGCATGTGCTCCTGGCTAGTTCTGTGTTAAAACTCTGTTATTTAAGTACATATTTGAGCTCTATCATTTCTACTGAGCTCAGTGTACACTGAAGTCTCTGTTTAAACTACTTTTGGTTTCACTGAGGTCAAGCTCAGCAGTGGTTCTGCCAAATTCCTGAAGATTTTGCTGATGGTTTCCCTAAAATAACAGATGTAGTTATGTGTGCTGATATCTAGTTATCTCACTAATGTATGAAAACAGAGTTTGTGTTGCTACATTTCTCTCCACAGAATTTTTTATTTCTAACAACTCTCTATGAATCATCATATGCATCTTGTAGAATTTTTGTTTTGCTCTAAGAAGAGGCCAAAAATGCACACCTCTTTAGACAAACTTTCTTCACGTGGTTTTTTTTTTCAGAATCAGAAAGGCCTATCCTGCTTTTGATTTGAAGACAAATACTGGGAAAATCTGGAGCATTGCAACAAGGTTCCCAGAGCACATCCTTGGTGGAACAAAATTCAGAATCAGCATTTGGACAGATTTTTCACCACACCCTCTACTTCTTACACAACGTGGTGAGTGATGGAGGTTATGTTCAGGTCTGGGGAAGCAATTCAGTCTCAAATGAAAGGAGAAATTCCAAGTAGGTGGGAAGAATAAAGGAGAATAATTAAGGATTGGAAGAGTTTGCCCATGAAGTTTGTGGAGTCTCCAGGCTTGGAGATCTTTGAGGTCTTAAAAGACAAAATCCTGAACAAGGTGGTCTGAATTCAGTGTTGACCCAGATTTTCAGGGAAACAGGTTCTTCCCCACCCAAATGATTCTGTCATCCATGACTATGAGAAGCTCCCACAGCTCCTGTGCATCCTGTGTCTGTGATTAATGGGAGAACCTTTAATTCCAGCCCGAGTAATTTTTATTCCTGTGACATGCAAAAATAAAAGAAATTAAATCTTATTTCCCCAGCTCTTCCTCTGACACTTTATTAAATCATAGTAATTTTTTTTGCCTTTTTCTTTTTATTAATAATTTCTTTAGTTTTCAAGGAATTATTTGACTGTAACTGAGTGTTAATTATCCCAAACTTGTTTAGACTGGGTAAGCAGTAGGGGTTGAAGTAGGAGGGAGAAATACTCTTTTTTTGCCCCATCTAATGTAAAGTATTGTTCAGTTAGGCAAGAACTTTTGGTAGAGTAAGGAAAGGAGGATGGATCTCCAGAGTGGAAATAAGTAATTCTAACAAGTTTTGGACTTTTTCCAATGAGTCACCTGAAAAAAAGGTGCATATTGCAATTTAAATTCAAGATTCTGTGTTGCTCTTCATTTTCTGGACTGTATAAATTCAGCCAACAAGCACTTCAGTTTACATTTCAAACTAGTGGAGCTGCTTGAAATGGCGAGTTCTCAGAAAGCTAAATGATTTAAATTGGTAAAACCAGTAGAAAAATTGTAACTGAAGTGTCTCTTTGAGCAAAAAATAACCCCAATTTTGCAAAGAAAAGGAATGTTTTCAGAAGGAGTTTTTGAATCCGTTCAGGCATTTGTTTTTCCCTGGGGAAAACAAACCAAAGGAAAAAGCAAGCTATAGTAACTTTGTTTTATTTGTTTTGTTTCTGTCATAACCCCCTCCCCTAGAAATGCCAGCTGTTCTCTGTAGCTTTCCCATCCCTTTCAGTGTAAAACCAAATTTATCTGATATGTTTCTATATTGTGCAACTATTCTTTTCCATTTTTTGATCAATTCTTCTAAAATGGACAGAGAGGAAGCATATTGGCAAATGTTGGGAAATGGCTTAAAAACTACTAAGTGGAACTGGAGAAAATTCTCAGAATGCTAAAGTGTTTCTGAACAGCAGGTTGTACAAACTGACATAGAACTTCCTAATTTTTAGGGATTATGTGTATTTTTTATACTATTATGTGGCTACACATGTATTAAATAATATAATATATTGCATATATAAAATACATTAGAGTACTAATTTGCTTCTTTGTTATGGATAAAAGGGTGTGCATAGCAGACACAAGTACCAAGTAACATTCTGGAGCCTTTTTGTGTCACAGGTGGCTACAGTGTCAACTTTTGCATCATTGGAAACGTACCAAAATATTCATCAGGAAAATGAAAAAGGAAAAAAAAAAAAAAGCCATTTGTCTCTTCCTTTCCTCCTGGGAATATTGCTCATCTCTTCATTCCAGCTGCCTGACAAATTGCTCATTTCCCCTAAATGGACGTAGGTTCCATGTCAGGTAGAATATCTGAAGCAAAATTTTAAAAAAATGTAATAAAATCAAGTGTGTCTTGATCTAATTCCTCTTGATGGAGCTAGTCTGCAGCAGTTGGTTGGAATTACAGAAAAAAAACAAAAACCCACAACCAAACACTTTTTTTCTTTGCTCAAATAGGTAGCCTGTAATTCTCTAGCAAGCTGCTATTAATTTTCCTTGCTATCTTTATTTACAGCTGGCTGTATCACTCACGACTTAATTGTGGAGGTCCTCCGTTGCACAAATCAATACCCAGCCCGGGAGGAATGCCTTCTGAGTGTTTATGGGTCTGATGAATTCTTACAAAAGTAAGTGCCTCATTAAGCCACGAGCCATGTAAACAGAGCCACGGGGAGAGGTGGAGGAGGAGCAGGTTCCAAACACTCCGGGTGTCGTTTCTGAAGCTCCTGAAACACTTGGTGCTTGTGCTCTGCAGAGAGGATGGTGTGGTGCATACTCCAGTGCAAGGATTCAAATCCTCCTTTGTGGAAGATGTGTGCAGCTTTTAATTGTTTGTTTGACTTCGTTGTTGTCCTTCTGGTCTTTCTCATCTGTGACACAAGGATGCTGCTACCTCCTCTGTCCCATAGGGATGTTGATAAGTGTGAAAAGCGATGTTTCACTTTTTTATATTAATTTATAAGTTTAATAAAAATAAAATGGAATAAAAATAGACAATAAGGAGACAGAATAAGATATCTCTCAGCTGAGGGTGCAAAGCAACACACCGCCCATTCCAAATTTCTTGGTATTTAAAAGTCTTGGTGTTCCATATTTAAATAAGCTAATGCATGATTCAAATATTCATTTTGGCTTCAAGACCCACCCCTTAAGCATACAGTTTATCTGTGGGACTGTAGCAGTCTAGAAGTATGTTTTAAATCTGTCTTCTAAAGATTCAAAACTCTCAAAGGATTAATTGTTCTTTATCAGAAATCTTCAGGAATTCCAGACGTCCCTTCTGTCTTCTATCTAGTTGAGGAGTTTAAAAAAAACAAAAACAAACAAACAAAAAAAAAAAAACACAAAAAAAAAACAACCCCCATCTCTACTTTGTTACAATCTGAAAATATACCTTCATTACATTTTTAAATTCCACAAATAAAAGGAAATACAGTACAAGCTTCTTATATTATATGTATAACATTCATTTCAATATTTGCGAAAAGCCAACTCCAAAATGTGCATTTATAACAATAAGCAAATCCTCAAAGGGAGAAATCACCAAAGAGAGGAGAAACACTGTCATGCAGTTGCAGAGCAGGTGATTTTTCTTCATATCCAGCTGCAGTAGTAGCAAAGCAAATGAAGGCAGTACTGTGGTGCTGAATGCAAGCTAAAAAGCACATTAAACATACAAGCAGGTCTTTCTGAATGCACGCAGTTTACAAGCAGGGAAATAAATGCTCAGATTCACATTAATCCAGGTAAGCTCTTGTGGTGGTTGAAAGCACTGCTGGGCTCAACTAGTTGGGTGTTTTTTTTTGCCCTGTGGCAGCTGAAATTCAGATGCCAGCCAAAGTGAGCAGGTTCTGTGCTGGAGCAGCTGAAGTGCAGGCATTTGTCAGCCAGGCTTTGTGGACACTGGCTCTCAGCAGAAGGGTTTGGCAGTGTTCTCTGGTACCACGTTAAGCTGGCACTGCAGGAATCCCAGCTCATCTGTTTGAGGTGTGAAGAGTGCTAGATAAAATAGCATGTTTCTATAAAATAGTGCATGTCTGTAATTGAAAGGGAAGGGTTTAGAAGGAGTCATATTTACAGTAGAGTGTAAAAATTACCTGAAGTGGCCTGGAGCAAGTCAGTTTGATTAATGAAAGCAATGTAGTTGTGAGAGCAAGTGTCACGCTGTGGAAGTTAGCTCTGCTCTGAATCCATCTTGAGCACTTCCACCCTTACACAGGCACACAGGCCAAGTGTTCATATGTTCAGAGTGAATTACATTTGGCAGCTAAAGGTGCCAAGATTGCCTCTTCAATATTTCTAAGCCCACTCTTCTCTCATTCCAATCTTGGTAAAGCAGGAGCTGGAACAGCAAAGTGCTGTGTTAATCATTAGGACACCAGAAGCACCAAGCAGAGAACCAGGTCATTCATAGATCTGTTAGTTACAGAAGAAGGCCAGGGATTTTTTTTTTTCAATTTTTTTTCCAAATACTCTTCTGATTTCAAAGAAATTGCTAAAAAAGAAATGGAAATAATGAATCCTTGTATTGAGGGTGAGCTCAGTGCAGTATGTGCTGAAGAGTTTTGCTTTCATTGTTGGGGAGAACGCATCGACGGCAGACTCTTTAAATTCCTGCACTTGTAGAATCTCTGCACGTCTCATTAGCAGTGAAACAAGGTCAATAATGTTCTCAGCTTTCTTACTTTCTTACTTTACTCCTTCACTGTCATTCACCAAGCACCGAGCTGCACTTCTAACTTCAGCAGCTTGTAATTCTATACCGTGCTGTTAAATTCAGCTCCCTTTCTTCTGCCTCCTCTACAGAGCCCTGGATCTGAAATTTGAAACCCCAGACCCTAAGGATCCCTTGGGCAGTTTAACATGGCCTGAGGAGTTGCCTCAGGGTGAATTTTTCCCTGTGTGGGCTTCCTTCAAGTGCAAATTGTTTTTCCCCCAATCTTGCTATCAGAGTAATTTGATGCACTTGTGCACAGTTCTTCCCCAGAAAAGTATTTGGAGTCTGTTCAGGAATGAATTCCAGTAGAAGTTTCCCAAGTTCTAAGACAGCAAAGGGAATAAATGCTCTGCTGCTCCTGCTGTACTGTAATCCAGAAAAAAACACTAAAGTGAAGCCAAAGAGGTGACTTGATGAATTGTTCTCAGAACAGAGTGCTTTAGTGAAGCAGACAGCTTCGGAAAGATTTGTCAAAAGCTTTCATTTACTGTTATATTGGATTGTATTAATGAGCACTTCACCCCACCTCCTGCAGAAGCACCTGAAAGACTCAACGATTTTTAGAGTCCATTTAGCTGTGAATGAGACAGGGAAGAAAAAAAAAAATACCTCTGTGCTAATGAGCATTACACTCAGCACCAGCAGGTTTCATCATCCATCATCCCCCTCCTAGGCAGGGACCCTTGGGCTCACACCCTGCCTGACCCACAAGCAGAACACCAGATTTCAAATACCCAAATTTTAAAGGTATCAAAAGATAGCACTTAGACAGCAGGCCACCCTGTAATTAATGGAGCCATCTGTGGAATTCTGATTTGGAATCTCTTTTGTTTTCTGGCCTTTTATGGTTGTCTTGGTTTGGAAAGACAGGTATCTGCCAGGCAAAGCTGGAGTTTCCCTTAGAATGGAGAATGTAAACCCCTCACCCCTGCCAAATTATGATTTTGCAATTAAGGGCTTTCAGGCAAAGATTTGGGAATAGGAATAACAGTTCTTTACTAGGAATATTAACAATACAAATGTAGTAGAAAACAAAACCACCCAACCAAACAAGCAAACAAACAACAATTTTGGAAAACCCTGACAGAGTCAGAGCTACAACCTGACACCCTGTTGGCCAGGGTGTTGGAAGCAGTCCAAAAGTGAGTCCTCCTGGAGTGGCAGATGTGGTTCTGTTGGAGCAGAGATGATCCTGTAGAACAAGGGTCCAGTGATGGTGAGAAGGATCCAGTCTTCCTCCAGGAATCTGGTGATGCTAGATAGTTTCTGTTCCTATGTCTCAGTTTTATCCAGGTAGGAATGGTTGGATGCACTGGGTGGAGCATCTCCCAATGTAATGTGGTTGTACTGCTTTGGGGAGGAGAACAGCTTGGGGAGTCTTAATGGCCCATTGTGAAAAGAGATAAGAAACTCTGCCCCACCTGGTTTAACAGCTGGCCCATTATCAGAAGGCACCCGCCTTTCTCCCCCCAGAGTTACAAGAGATAAAGAAGAACATCTCCCCAGCTGCTTTCATCAGATGAAATAGAATACACATTTTTGGTTCCACAACCCAAGACAAAGTTCATTGTGTTTGCTACAGGAAGCCTAGCCTTGCTGCAAACAGCAGGCTTTCTTTTTCATCCCATCAAACAAACATAGCTCCACCTTTAAATCCTGCCCTCACACTTTCCTGTCTTTCCTTAGATTTAAAATGGATACCCCTAAATATGATTTTATGGTGACTTTCATGAAAAATATTATATGAAAGTAAATTAAATTGTGCTCAAACACCTTGTGTCAAGTAACTCCTGGCTCTTAATGCCAGCAGCTAGCCAAAACCAACCCTTCCCATGTGTCAGCAATGAATCAATCCTCCATTTTTAGAAAAACAGGCCACAATCTCAGGTCATCCTGATATGCCAAATAAAACAAAACATATGAGTGTATATAAGAAAGTAGACCTTTTTTTTTAAATATTATTTTATTGATGTGTGTACTAGCAACTGTTTGGAGTAATGTAGATTTTGTACTTTTTGTAGGACAAAAATACCTATAAGCTTTATTTCTAAACATCCTTTTATTCTAAGGTGTCAGACTACTTAAAGTTCCATCCACACTCTCACATGCTATATAATTTGCACAGCTACTTTATTGCTTTGCAGTTCAGCCACCACAGTGAGCAGGGGAATGGAACTGAAAAATCTAAATGCTTATCTTTTCTTCTAATAAGTTTGCCTGTGACCTTATTGATGACTTTTTTTTTTTTTTTGTCTTACTAATTCTGTTCTCTGGGAATTGAAACCTAAATAAAAATTGGTTTTCACTCAAAGTGAAGTTTAAGCTATTAATTATGTCTGCATAGACATAATTATACAGATTGGAATCATAAGAAGCAAACACCTTTGGATGAATATGGTCTTTGTGAAAAATAAACTTAATTTTCTCTTGTCACTGCAGATTAAGTTTTTCATTCTGAGATGCTACCAGCTGAGTTACTTAAAAAAAATAGTCTGATTGATCTGTATTAAGATTTGGAGCTTATAGCAGACCAGAGAACCTTGCTGTGGGGAAGCAAGCAGTGGGGAGCCTCAAGTGATGGGGATTTTCCCTTTCTTATCTTTAGATATTTTGTGAGACCCCAGGCAAGTCACTTGGACCAGTCATTACCACGTCTCCTAAAGACAAAGACTGCATTTCTCTTCATGGCATTCTCATCAGAGCTGTATTCTCCATATAATTTAAGCACAAAAACAAGGGGGGAAATGTTAACAAGGTTGTAACACTTTCATTTTTGTTTCCTTTACAGAGCTCAGAGTGCTGTAAAGCAGTTACTAATAATCATGTTATCCTCCAAAGGGGATATATTACTTTTATCTTAGCAGTACTGGTATGGTAGCAGATCTGCCCGGGGTACAGCCAAAAGATAGTTTGTCAGTCTGTGGCAAAGCTACACTTCTATTTCTTGCAGCTCACTTTTCATCTAGACCAGGTTTCCACATTATTTTGTTGAGGCATTAATCCGTTTTGTCTAGTCCCTTGTGCAAGAATAGCTGTCAAAACTTTTCTCTTTGTAGTTGTGCAAATTAAATCCATTCATGAAGACAACTGCGTGGCCACTTCTGCTTGCAGTGTTTCAGGCAGCATTGCTATGTCAATAAAGGCTTTGCTGATGGATTGTATCTGCTTGACAGAGCAGAAACTAACACAAACCACTAATGTAAAAGCAGTTATAATAACAAAATTAAGCTTCTCTTGGTGTAGCTTGTTTTGCCTGGGAGCGTGGTGGCAAGGAAAAATTATACTTGGAAAAGACAGTTTTTATATGTCTGTGGTTAAGATTGTTAGTTGATAGGAGGGTGCAGCTCCTCTCTGCTGGTCTAGCTGTACCAGTTCCTGTCTCTGGCATTGCAATAGGAGTCTGTATCCTGGAGGAATCAGGAAAAGGTGATTCAGGACTCAGGGATGGGCTTCTGTAAAATTCTTGTTATATATCTGTCCAGAGGCTGAAGGTGAGGCAGAATGAAAAGAGCAGGAATAATAGTGAGGCATGAAGTAAAAAACATATGTTGGGGCAGTTCTACAACAACAAGGAAACTTCCCAGTTCTGACCAATTGGGGGTCTCTCTGGCAGTCACAATGCCTTCAAGAAGTCTGTGCCTGTCCAAGGCCTCCTGCCTGGACTGCTGCCCTTCCCCACTGCCCAGAGCACAATGTGCAGCTTGCACTGATGCCTTCAGTTTGAGCTTTCACGTATTTCAGATTCTGTGATGCCAAGGGGTGCAGTTCTGAGCCTCACATTCAGTGCTAGTACCCTTCACAGAGTAGAGACACAAAACAAATCCTTTCCTGCTGCACACCAAGGACAACTTTCAGCCCAAAAGCACAAACAAGGGTGGCTGGAGGGAGGAACAAGAAGGATGGGACCTCACAGCCTGGAGCTGGAATTGGACAATTAAACCCCAATATGCAAATGGACCAAAGCTTATCAAAGTGTGAGATCTGGTGACCATTTGTCCATTTTGTGACCATTTTGGGCCCACCTTGGGTGTAGCCCTGGTCAGGCCCTGTCCTGCCCAAGGTGGATCCTGAAAGCCTTTCAATAAATATTTACTTTATTCTCCAGCTCTGTCCAGTCTCTGTTTCAGGTCAGCCTTCCCAAGGCATCAGCACTAAATGTGCTCCTCAGCCAAAGAATATTAAAGATCATGGAGTTCACCATTACAGTCATGAGGCAAACGTGATTAGGTGAAATGAGGAGAGGAGGAAGAATTTTCAGGAAAGCTATGGGTAGGCAGAACACAGAGATAAGATCAGGTGAGGAGGAACAGAAGGGAAGGGATGCATTGGTGCAGTCCCAGGAACTGGGAATTGGCCACTTGGACTTTAGCTTTGAAAAGGGATTTGAGAAGGGTTTAGCTATAACAAGGATATGCTTTTCACCAGTGTGGGTATTTCACTGTGTTGGTGTTCACTTCTCCCACTCTTACATCTGTACTTTCTGCTCTTGGAACCAAAAAGTTTTCCAACTGTATGGAGGTGCTATCAAAGGTGATCTTTGCTTTAGATACTTTTGTCAGATGGAAATGAGTTTGTCCCTTGTGATGTTTAATATGTTCGTTTAAAAAACAAATCTTTTGTATACATTTACAGCTTTTGTAACCTCAGTGGAGGGTCTGTATTTTACTTAACTACAGTGTAGTGTGAGTACAGAACATTTACAAGATGTTTAAATTCCCTGTAATTGAGCTGAATGGCATTTAAGTTTATCCATTCATTTATGCTGAAGACTTCTGCTGCCATGAGAGAGATGAGTCTCATCTAAGTCACACTTTCTATGATTTATTCATAGGTGAGCATTTTGGTTTGGTTTTGCTTTTTGTTTTTAACTAAATCCAGCCATTTTTATTCAGACATTCCATCAAAAGCCCTTCTTGTAGGTAGAAATACGGTTTACATTTAAATTTACATTTCATACGGGTTACATTTAAATTAAACTCAGACAAGCCAAAAAAAAAAAAAAATCATCTTTTCTTCATGTCCCAGGGAGTTCTGAAACAACTTGCCATGATGTAAAACTGTATAAATATGGAATATCCCTTTTTGTGCTTCTGTGGCTGAAGCCTCCTGAACAAAGCCTCCTGAATCTAATTGAACACACACCAAAGTTGTAACTGATGATGCATACTAACTTGTTTTGGTGATGAATTTACCTTTGTAAAAATCATTGTTGTTTTTCCATTAATCCCAAAGGATTCTTTCTAATGTAAAAAAGATGTTTACCTCAACCCTGAAATATTTTTTTGAATCATTTCACCTCTTCAAAACAAGATGTGAAAGGGGGAAACGATGAAATTATTTTGCTTCCAAGTGATTTTAAGAGTGACAAACCAAGGCTGTGTTCTAACTTCAGAAAAGGTTGCCAGGAGTGGTAAACAGAGAGAGGCAAATAAAATTAAGGAATTCCCGTGTCATGGATCCTCTTTGACCAGCAGTTTAGTTTACAGGATCCACTCCAGCTGAGTGAGTCTGATCTTGGCTGGCACATGATTTGAGAAAGAAAAAAGATGAACTCTGCTTTTACCACCTCTGTGTGAGCTGCACAGGGTGAAAGCTTGGACTTCTTTGAGAATCCAGGGTCACCTGTCTTGATGTATGTGATTTTCAGACCTACTAATAGTTGATTTTTGAGTTGGGTATCGGACACTACAAGTCATTCTGCAGTGGTGCGCTCATAACCAGGCTACTGCACTCTTTGGGCTTGAAGAATGTGCGTAAATTATATCAAGGTTTGGGAGCACGTGCAGTTTGTCAAGGATATCCTTTCTCTGTGGTCTTTGTTATTCTGTTTCAGAACTTAATGGTCAATGATAGAATTAAGCAATTATCATTTGTTTTACTAGAAATCACGCCAGAACCAACGCCATCAATTTCCACAGAAGCAGGTGCCAAGAACTGGCTTCGTATTATTCAGTCTTCTTTGCACGTAGAATTTAAACTACTGGTGCTTCTGGGAGAGGTAGCAAGGAAAAAAAAAAAAGAAGGAATTGGCAAGCAGAGTTAACCATTTATTTGTTGTTTTCCCCCAAACTGCAGCAACTGTACTTTGGGAAGCCACGAAAGCCTTCGCAAGGCCACCAGCTGCATTCAGCTTCGCCTGCACCACGCTGCCAATTTGAAGCCAGGTTTGGCTCGAACAGTAAGTAGCCTTCTTTTCTCCCCCTTGCCTTCAGCATCCCTGAAGGAAAGAAATTCCACCAATCCTTTTTCGTGGCAACCTGCAGCAATAATCAAAGAGGGATTATTTGCTTTCCTGAGAATGCATATATTATTGCTGAACTGCAGTTGAAGTGTCCTGGGGAGCGTTTGTGCTTTGCTTCTGTACTTACCTCTACTGAGCAACTGTAGAGAACACACGACTGAAAAAGACCAAGGGTCACATTTTCAAGAAAAAAAAAAAAAAATCAGTTTTGTCAGAATTGAATCCTGTATTATTTCAGGTGGTCAGAGGATTCTTACTTTTGATTCACTTCCAGCCCAATGTTTGCAGTCCAGCAGAAGCTCTGGGTGGTGTTCACTGGCAGTGTGTTGTCTCTGTTCACAGATAGCACCAATTACCTGCTTTGCATGGCTCTGATAATAGCCTCAGTCTGTCAATGTGTGGGTCAGATGGAAGGTGTCTAGCAAAAAAGGGTAAGGGCTTTCTTTTCATATCTGTTTTGTCAGAAGGAAAACGTAAGTGAAACATCAGGCTCAATACAGCATCTTACCTGGACCATTAAAAAAGGACTACAATGAGATCAAATATATATATTGATATGTGTAATATTTATAGATAGATAGATAGAGAGATTTAATATTTTAACCAGTTAATAGATAAAAAAAATTATTTACCTTCTCCAGGTCATCACCTACTACCATAGATCTTCAAAACTGGAATCCAATTATGTGTTTAGGAATCTCTTGGGAAACTTCAAAGCTTGTTTCTCTGCTAAGGAAGCCTGACTCTACACCAAGCCTTCATGATTTTTGCTTACCTTACATAACACTGCTGAATTCAGTTTGCATAATTAAAAATATCTGGTTGTACATACAAGTTAATATTATGTTTATAAAGTGGATACTTAAAAGTAATGAGCAACCTTTTTTATTTTTTTTTACCAGACAATTTTTGAGCTTTGGCCAATAACTAAATGTTCACAATTCCTTTGTAAAAAAAAAAAAAAAAAAAAAAAAAAAAAAACACCACAAAACCACAAAAAAACCACAAAAAAACATGAATACTTGCTTTCTTTCCTTTTGTGGGAAGCTGGCATTCTACTATGAAGTACTCAGAGCAGGAAATTTTTTTCAGATGAGCAGTTAAAAGCAAGACATTTGGCCAGGGGCTTTACATGGAATCACAGTTCTTTCAGTTAGTGGGTGACCTTTAATTAGATTTTGGGGGTTTTTTTTAAAGCCATGAGATTTATCAGCTTTAGCAGTCTCTGAAATTCCAGGGAGTGGTCTTCCTATCCTATTTTTTCAGAGTTTCAAAATTTCAGATGTCCCCACATTCTAATCGTCTCAGAAAAGCGTTGATCTTTGTAGTGGACAGGCAGCAAAGAATACTTGCAGGTTTCTAACAAGAGCCTCACTTGCTTCCAGGAAAGGATTTTTGAACTGAAGAAGACAGGAAGTGATATTTCCTAAGAGTTCAAAAACATCTCTTTTTTTCTATTTTTATTTTCATATATATCAGTGTTAGTATTTTGCCAGACATAATGAGTTAAGCGTTAACATTGTCAGTATTATCACAGATGAGAGAAGTCAGAGGCCCATCATGATGAGAAGGTGGAGACTTTTCCATTATTTAAATATTTGTGGCTTTCTAGAGGGATTGGGTAGTTCAGGCCATTAGAAAACATTCAGCATCTCAAAGAATTTGTGGACCCTACAATAGGGTTTAAGAGGGAAGGGTGACGTTTTAAGATCTCAAAGTGAATTATTGATCACCCTTTCACAGGGACAGACACAGCTCTGAAAGCTTCAGGCCATGAAGTTGCTTCATGTTGCTAGTAATGACAAAGGGCACAAGCAGCTCTTGAGGGGGGATAAGTCACAGACACAGAGTTTTCCCCCAGCTCCTGGGCATGCCTGTGACAGGCCACTGGTACAGAAAGGAGAGGTCCTGCTTATGGGCAGGAGTGCCAAGAAAGTCTGTCAGGACCAGAAAACAACCTAACAGAGAAGGCAGATACTGTGCCTTGAAAGCTGCAGTGTTTCTTTCACTCTGGACCTAGTTCTATCCATTTCTTTAGGTGTACTGAAACCTGCTAGAGACGTGCTGAATTCAAGGATCTGATGTAGCCTACACTGAGCTCACAGTTAATTTTGCTGTTGCTGTGAAGTGCGTTAGAAAGTCACAGACTTAGAGTCAGGCTATGGGAAAAAAAATCATTCCCTCAGAATTCATATAAAAAGATGCAAAAATTTAAAAACCAAAATAGGAAGAAACTGGGATTTTTAAGATTCTTCAGCTATCCTTGACACTTATGCACACACAGTGCACAGATGTTTCTTTTTGTGAAATAATGTGCTCTTGAGGAGAACTTCGCTTCTGATCTAAATGATCCTTCTATATTTTGAAATATGGAATATGCTTCATTATAGAAGTCTCCACTAAGTTTGCAGTTTAACTAGTGTCACAGAAATATAAATATCTTGTATACAATATTCATCCATATGTACTCAGTAAATAATTCATATACCTCCACCTGTTGCTGTAGTCCATCAATCAGGACCCTTTTTGGATCCTATCAGTCAGACATATGTGGTTCTTTCCAGGCTGAGTGGTCAAACATGAGAAATGGGTTCCCAGAAAGGTGGCTGATGCCTCGTGTCTATCAGTCCCTTAGGAAGAGGAATTTGGATGATGTCCTTCGTAATGGGCTTTTCATTCATGGACAGCCCTGAAGAGGTGAGGTGGTTGGACTACATGAAAATTCTAGGTCCCCACCAGCTAAACTATGTCCTGTCTCCCCTCCGTTGCAGCCCATTCCATCGTGTCCCATTCCATTGTGTCCCATTCCATTGCATCCTCTTTTGTTTCCTTGTGCCCTTCTTGTGGTAACATTGACTAACTGGGACCTCCTCAGACTGTCAAGAACTTTGGTAAAGAAGTGAGGGGATCCAGCCATGGGATCAGCTGGGTCCTTTAGTACTCTGGAATGAATCCCACCACAGCCTTGTGGACCTGGAAACATTCTTTGGTCACGAAACGCACATCCTGGAGAGGACCATGCAGTTTATTGGATGAAGTAGAGGAGGGGATGACGAGAAGCCAGAGTCATTCAGTGCCATTTTGTGGTTCCAGAGGAGCAGCAGGGCCAGCCGGGCTCTCACCTTCCCTCAGCAGGGCCATCTGGTGTGAGGCCGCAGGAGCCGGCTGTGAATGGGCGTTGGAGGGCCCTGGAGCTGCTCCCTGCCTCTGGGCTCTCTCGGTGCCCGTGGGCCTGCTCCTGTCATAGAACTGCTGCTGGTCCTGGAGGGCCTGCATTGCCCTCAGCATGACTGCAGAGACTGGCTGCAAGCCCCTCTCCCTGGCCACCCTCCTCTGCAGGCAGGCGCCCAGGCCGATGGAGCACTCCCTGTAGTCGCGGTCCCCTCGCACCGAGTGCAGCATCTGCGCTATGGGCTGCCGGCACACGGGGCAGTTGTCCCTGCTCCTGGACCACTTCCAGATGCACCTGAGGCAGAACTTGTGCATGCAGTAGGTCACGTAGGCCGGCGTCCTCATGTGGCCCAGGCAGATGGGGCACTGGGAGTCTTCTTCTGCCTCCAGCGGTCCTGCCTGGGGCGCCTGGCTCCAGCTGCCATCGTTCGCAGCGGAGCTGCTCTGCCCCCTGTCCTCTTTGGCAGTGAATGCCATGTCCTGCCAGGAGAGATGTGCAGAGTGCTGGAGCCTGTCTTGGCAGGAAGGGCTCACTCAGGCTGTTGAGCTGCTCCCTCTCGCCAGTGCTGCAGCACCAGGTGTCACACAAGGAGAGGGACAGAGGCTGCCCTGGGGGTGAACGGTGGAAATGCCCAGGTCCTTCAAGAAGGAAAGCCTCCCAGCTGCTCAGGGGGAAGTTTCCCCTCCCAGTCCCCCTCTGCTGCTGAGAGTGCACCTCCCGGGTGCTCACTCTGCCTGGATGTGCTAGAGCTGGGAAAAATCCTGGGCTGACCCAGCTGGCACAGAATGCTGGGTCATCTGTGACATTATAACCCATTGCTAGGTGAATCCATCATCAGACTGGATCCTTAATTGGTGATGTCATAATCCAGCTGTTGCACTAGATGATTGCTCTAGATTGCTCTGGCAAATGAACTGTGCTCCTTTCTCTTCTCCTCTTCCCTTCTTCTTTCCCTTCCTTTAGTGCTCTGGGATGAATCCCACCAAGGCTCTGTGGACTTAAGAACATTCCACTCTTGCAGCTGACCCCTTACAATTCCAGTGTCCAGAAAGAGAAGGTCACTGTGGCTGTAGCTGTGCTCCTCCAGCTGAGAGGACTGGGAAGCACAAGGTTTATCAGCAGTATTAAAGAGTCAAAACAAGCCCTGAAGTCCTCTGCTTTTTCTGTACACCCATTTGCCAAAGGATCATCTTCGTCAATGAAGATGGTTTTTTTGGACACCCACTTACTACTGACATACTTTAAAAAATACCTTATTTTCTGGCACAGCAAAAGCTGGTAGAAGAAATACTCAGGTCCCTCAAGGGGCAAAGCTTCTCAGATACCCAGGGTGTTGCTTCCCCTCACAGCTCACCTCTAATTCTGCATCTTCTCTCCCTCTGGCCCACCTCACTGTGAAACCAAAGCAGAATTGATGTGTGCCCTAGGCCATGTGTTCTTCATGTCTCCCATGCAGACAGGGCACTGGAATATGCTGCTGACTCCACTCTCACTGCCTGGATTCAAGCACATTCTGTTCCCCCACAGAATCTGATTTAAAGTTCTAAGTCCAGCTAGCTTGTTTTTCTGAACACTCTTGCCCCCACCTGTATAGTATCATGCAGTGTAACATACAATATTCACCAAATAAAATTTCAGATCAAAGCATCCTGTACACGACAGAACATTCTGACTTTGGAAAATACCATGTGAATCTCTCCAATATACATTCTTCTTTATCAGAATATGTCACCATATACCTCTCTTCCACAGTGTGGGGATGACCAAAGAAGGTTCTGTGTGAATGAGCTGTTAGAAGACATTTGTGCCTGGAGACTGATTCGGTAAGCTGGTACTCACCAGTATTTATGTTTGTAGTTGTTTATATTTGTAGGAAGCCTCCTTGCACCAAAGGGCAATTCTGAGAACTACTGGAGACAGGAATGATACCAAAGAGAAAGGCAATTGGTTCAGTATTTCAGACTTTTTATTTTCAGAACTTAGTTGTTGCTTAGCAAACATCAGTTTTTTGGATCCACATAATTTTTCCCAATTGTCTCCTTTTCATATTGCTGAAGTTTTCATTAAATCCCAAAGATTCCCATGATTGAAGGGGTCATAATTTTCATGTGTGCGTTGCTGTTAGAGAATTTTTGAGATTAAATTTTGTAAAAATAACAGGTTTGCTCTTCATTATGACTTTATTTTCACAGTTCAGTGATTTTTAAACCTTTTTCTTTTTTAATGGAGGCTAACTAGGATGAGCCTTTAACTTGGCAATCAAAGTGAAGCTGATCATAAAGCCAGCCTGTGATGGTAAATACTAAATGAGATAGATTCCTCCTTCACCTTTAATTATATTCCATTTAGATAAATTCCACTTTTAGATGAAGAAGCTGTGATGTTTTCCATCACTGTGTTATAAAGTACTTTGCCAACAATAGTAAACTTAAATGGCACACCTGTCATTTAGCAGGTGGAGGAAAACAGAGGGGTAGTGACTCGTTTGAGGTGGGTATCTGGTGCTTACTGAGGACCCAGAGTGGTACATGGCTGTCTATAGAATTTTAAAAAAATCCCATCTGGTCTCTTAGGAGCATGGCCCAAATTTCCATTCTGGTCCTTGCCATAAAGAGATCAGTAGAAGATGTGTATTTTATAGAGGACAAGTGTATGAAATTTAGGAGCACAGAGGATGTCTGCAGGACAGGATCATTTGCTGTAGGTCCCTTTTCTCCAGGCCAGTCCATCCTGTCTCCCTCAGTCACTCTTTATTAGAACTGTGCTCCAGACCCTTCCCCAGCTCTGCTTCCTTCTCTGGACACACCCCAGCCCCTCAAGGTCTTTCTTGTCATGAGCAGCCCAACCCCAAGGCCTTAGGACAATCACATGGGACCAGCTCCCAACAATTCCATTCACCACAACTCTCTGGGCCCGGGCATGCATTTGGGCACTGTTAAGTGAGGCAGAATGGTGATAAACAGCATTTTAGAAGGGGAACCTGATACCTTGGGAAGGCTGACCTGAAACAGGGACTGGACAGAGCCAGAGAATAAAGTAGGGATTTATTGAAAGGCCTCCAAGATACACCTTGAGTAGGACAGGGCCTGACCAGGCCTACACCCAAGATGGACACAAAAATGGTCACAAAATGGACAAATGGTCACGAGGTCTCACACTTTTATAAGTTTTGGCCCATTTGCATATTGGGCTTCAATTGTCCAATTACAGCTTCAGGTTGTGAGGTCCCATCCTTCTTGTTCCTCCCTCCAGCCACCCTTGTTTGTGCTTTTGGGCTGAAAGTTGTCCTTGTTCTTCAACAGGAAAAGGCTTTGTTTTGTCTCCCTACTCTGTGAAAAGAGCTTACTAGCACTTAATATGAGGTTCAGAACTACACCCCTGGGCAGCACAGAATCTGAAAAACATGAAAGCTCAAACTGAAGGCATCAAACCTAGCATTTCTCCATAGTAGGTGCTGCTACCAGGAGACTGAAAAGTGAAAGCTGCAAGTACATGCTATGTACTTGTCATCCTCCTCCCATACATAGCCCAGCTGGGAGCTAAGACTGACTGTCTTGTTTGTGCTTTTCTGATTTCCTTTGCAAAACTCTTGCACCATATTGACTTGCTAAAAGCTAAAAAAAATTGTCCTTAACATCAAAGAAGTACTAAATGTTCATGGGTTGGTTAGGCTTGCCGTATTTATGCACAGCTATAATGATGCATAAGTATGAAGTATGTCTGTGTGAAAAAGATATGGGTGTTATTAGTTATCTGGCAGACAAAGACTCGGGATAGCATTAGTAGAGGTATTTCAATCATTATTACAACTTGCTGGATTTGTTTCCTATTAACGATGTAAAATTATGGCTACTTTATACCGAAAATTCTCCAGGGTAAAATAAACTGCTGGAAAATATGCTAATTTTATGAACCAGCATTGTAATTTAGGAAATTATTCTGTAACCTGAATTTCGACCAACCATACTAATAAACATGCTCACCTGCATGGAAAAAGACAGGAAGGCAAGCTCATGTGCTCAGATATATTTTTCGAGCTGGGTAAGGCTGTGAAAAAGATGTTACACCTGAAGACTCGGTCAAAGCAGAGCAACAACTTGTATTAGCTATGATCTAACAGGATTACAGGAGGAATTTCCAGGCAGCTGCTCCACTTACAAACTGCCTGGCTAGATAAAGCCAGTGCAGATTGGAAATAAAAAAGCTGTAAAGGCAAAACTACCTGTAGGAGGAAGTGAAGGGTTGGCAACTCTGTGGGAAATGCACCGTGGTGTTAGCACAGGGAAGGCCACCTAACTTTGCTCTATTCTGTGAGTTATTTCAGTGCCACAATTCTCCTTTCCTTGCCATGCAATGTAGATAATGAAAATCTAATCATGTGCCATGAAACCTGTACTTTGGGCTGCAGTTGCAATTCTAATTCTGGTTGCCCAGTTAGCCCAACTAAAATAAGTAAGGACACGTGCAGTTTCTCTGTAAATAGTTGATTTGCTTTGAAGCTCTGAAAAAAAATCAAAATACTTTTGGGACTGTCAGCTGCCAGACTGCAATGGGGATGGAAGAGTAGGGGGAAATTTCTTCTAAGCCTTCTGGAGAGGAAGAACCTTAATAAAAGATTGGTGTGGGATATAAGAGTATAACTAAAAAAGCAAGAGTAAAGCGATAGAGTAAAACAAACAACAAAGAAAGAATTCAAATTGTAATATCCACTTTTTCATGTATGCATTTGCAAGCTCCAACTACCTGTGATGGCCATCAAGGTAATAATGTGTCCCCTTTACTAACCAGTGGGCTAGGCAAGGTGTAAAACTGGGAATTAAGGTTTCCCTTTCCTTTCCTGATCATTTGACCCTACAGAGGAGGCCGACACAGGAAGATGGTTTAGCAATTGTCTCACAGGCACCTGTTTTTTGTTTTGCTCAGCTGACAACTGAACAACAGCAAGAATTTCAGAGTGCTTGAAACACAGAATATTACACAAATGCTTCTTAAAAGCAAAAATCTGAATCTGTTGGGGGCAGCACTTGGAGCCTGAGGTTCTAAAAGTGTGAGATTTACAGCTGAAGCATCAGTTGAGGAGTTCAGTGTAGAGAGGTGTATGCTCCTCTTCATAACCCTAGTTAATTTAGTGAAGCTTTGGTAAGACTCAGCAATCTGCCTGTACAAATTCTGTGGCAACTTCTGTAGCATGACAAAGGCACGGAACCACAGAGTGGTGCACGGCTGTCTACAGAATTAAAACAAATTCCTGGCTTAGGAAGTGCTATGGAAAAGGCAGTTGCTGAAACAGTTTGAGCATGTAAACTTGAGAACTGCATGCAAATTGAGTTTCATGGATTATGTAGCAAGGCTGTCCCGTTTTACAACGTGCTTTTGTATTTGTGACTTAGCCTGTGCGTTTGAAGTGGTGAGATTTTCCACATCTTGTGCAGATGTTTTATCTGATTCTGTGCAATTAATTCTGTGAAGTGATTGGGAAAGAAGGCATTGGATCCTCAAATCATATAGGTTGGAGAAGGCCTTTAAGATCATCAAGTCTAGCTGTAAGAATGGTGCATGTGCTTGAGTCCATCCTTCTTTAAGGTAATAGTTAAGCACTTGACCATAAAGAGTAAAATAAATGGGAATTTCAATAGTCATTGAAGCAGCAAATCACTTATTGGAGTTCTTTAACTTGGTAAACTTGTACCTTCATGTATAAGTAGACTTTTTGCATTTATTCTTTGTGGCAAATGACTACCAAAAAACCAGGGACACCCAGGCTCAGTTACATGAGGTCTACATGTACGCTTGTCTTTATTTTATTCTGACATAAAATCAACTTTCAAGCTATTTCAAATAACTAGAACGTGAAAAACAAAACCAAAACCAAAACAAATGAACAAAAAAAACCCCACCCAAACCTCTTCTCTGTATCTAATTCCCATTAACTTGATGTTGTTTCCTTTTTTTTTTTTCTGATTTCCAGGCAGAACCTCATCTCTGTTATTATGAACTACAGAGGTCAAGTGGAATATCTGCTACAAAATGAGGTATTTGTTCTCAGTTTGCTCTACCAGAAAAGCATTAACTTCTACATGAAAGGTATCTAATTATTAATCTGTCTTAGATGCAATTAAGGCTTTTAATTAAGACTTCCTTATTTGACTTTGAAAGGATATAGATTCTCTTAATAAAACTTGGTTTGAGGTTAGGAAGAAAGAGCTACAAATTTAAAATATCAAAGGTGATTGTTTCTGAGTGTCAAGGAACTTGTAAATAAAACCAGAGTTGTTTGGGTTGGCAGTATAATACTTGGAATTAGTAGAGGTGTAATGCATTATATGGATCTGTAAAATTTGTCCTGATTTTTCAAACCCCCAAGCCTAATGTTTACATATTTAGTACATAGATGCAAGCATGTGGTAGTTTGAAGGATTAAGTTTAGCCAGCAAAGCTCCCAAGAGCTTTATTTTACAGCATGGTGGGCTGCCAATTGAATGCTACATGCTTGAAGGAAAAATCCTAAAGAAATCTTCTCTCCTGTCCAATGTTTTAAGGCCAAATGTCTAAAGGACAAATTGAGTCATACCTTGGAAAAAACCCACATGTTTATTTGGTCTGACTTCCAAGCTGGCATGATAACTGATTTGAGCTGACTTTCAAGTTGGCATGATAACTGATTTTCTAGGGTTTAAAAGTGGAAAGAACAAAAGATTTATAAAATCAAAAGAATACTGATGTAGCATGGAGATATTCCAGTGTATCCCTTCCAGAGTTGTAATTCATTTATGCTAAATTATGGATTTCTTTGAAATATATTTTACAACATAAAATGAATATTTTGCTTCAGAACTGTGTCACCTACATTTAAGTTCAGATTTGAATCTCTCTGGATATTCTTGGTCCATTATTATTTCTGTTTTGAATATCCAGAAAACATACATTTGCATACAAATTTTATACATATACACACATGTGTAGAAACACACATAAACATACAGGCACACACATGAAAACGTAAATATATATCAATAATATATAAAAATACATAATAGAAATCTATACAAACATTTTACACTTTGTGTAAATCTTTGATGCTTTTCCAAAATGCAGAACACAAATTTAGAGGCTGAACTGTGGCTGGCTACAAAGCTACAAAGCTCAGCTCTGGGTCTGATATTGTGCAGGTATTTGCTGAATTTTCCTTTGTAAGCATCATCTCAAAGGGAAGTGTTTAGTGTATAAAATGTGATGCAGTCATAACCATTTGGAAAAGTTAGGTCCCCAAGCTCAAATGCAGATGTATATTTCTTTACTGAAGTAGACCCACCAGGGTAGTTATTTACATTCACTTGAAATTTTAGGGCCTAAAGTGAGAGGATTCTAAATTCAGAAAAAGCCATAACCTCAACATTAATGAGACTTTGCAATCCACCCCCTGCAACTGATGCTGTGCAGATATTCCTCAGGCCTATAATGAAGCATTCTTAAATTTCTTTTTGCTAAAGATTTTTACATTGAGTAAGCAATTTCTCGAAGCCATTAACTTTTTATAAAGGCAAGGAAGTTCATTTTTCAAATATTCATGCCATCCAACAAATACGTGTGTGTCTAGAGCTAAATTTCTCTGTAGTTTATTTTCTTTAATAAGGTCTTTTCTACTCAGGGACACCCAATAAAGTTCACATGAATTGCTTAAAAGAGCAGGACTGCAAGTTAATGATGTAGGTCATATCATGGGTATTTTATTTCAGGACCATCAGTGTATGGAGATTTTTCAAACCTAGAATCATGAAGTATGATCTGCTTTAATTAGTGTCTCAAAAAAATTATGGAGCTCTAATGTAATAAGTAATACTTATAAATATGTAATAAACAAAGAACCCTCTATTTGGTCTTTGAATCCTATTTTACTTATTTTCTCTAACTTCTGATTAGATTGCTTAAAGAAAGTCTAAAATTGAGATCATTATAACTGCCCCTTACCCCAAGTCTGCACAGGAGCAATTCTCTCCCTTTTCCAAGCTCTTCCCATTACTGGGATTGTTGTTACTCCTCTCTGGTTCACCCCAGTCCACCTTCAGCACACTCTGGAATTTAAGACACTGGGAGCTACTCACATGTTGTAAATCAAGTGCACACCTAACTGCTGAGGGTCTGTACTCAGCTGGAAGTTCCTGAAGCATTTAGTTTTAACCAGGCACACCTTGAGATCCTCAGCTGAAAAAAACCCCAAAATTATTATTATCATTTTGCACATTTTTCCACTTATTTGCAAATTATTCTTCCATAGGTATGGGGATACCAGTACTTTTGATTTATGGGACAGGCCCACTGTAATTATTAATTTCATTAGTAATAATGGTAAATAAATGGAAAATTAATTTTGAGGTCGATAATGACTCTATTAAACAAAATTTTTAAAAAGATAATTAAGATATCTGGCACAAACAGAAGGGTTGAAATGTAAGTTTTGAAATGTAATTCTCAGACAATATGTGCTGTCAAATATGCAGCCAATTTGGATTGCCCTGATAACCACATCATTTTGAAATCCATTCAAAATGTACTGTTACTGTAGAGAGGACTTTGTAAATTTTTCATGCAAATCATAGAAGTTCTGAAGTGAAATAACTTTTTTTTTTTTTTTTTAATCATATAAATTATTGAAACACCAAAATATTCTTCTAAGGTTCTGCTGTATTTAAATATATAGAAGGGGAGGAAATTACAAGTTGTTGGCTGTAGTTCTTTTGGAATTGCAGAAGATGTAAAATTTTTGTGAGAAATGAATCTCCATCTTCCTTTCTTTGGGACAAAAAGCAATGCCATATATCTCCACATGAAAAAAAAAAAAAAACAAAAAAAAACCCCAAAAACTCTTTACATGATAATATCCCAGCAGAGAAACAGTGTGGAAGAAGTCATCATGTGTAGTATTCAGTATCACATCATTTTATGTGCTTGCTCTTCTTCATCTGCAACATGCTCCTTAGGAAGTAGCTGCCATAAAAATAAAGTGTATGGCAAAGTAGCTTCTATAAATATTAATACTTTGATGGTTTGTCTATAAACAGAATAGCATATTAAACAGAAATTGATGCATTCCTCAAGATACCAATTCTCTTTATGGGCTAGCATTTACATGTACGTACAAAAATATATAAACTGTGCGTGGGTTTGGGTTTTTGTTTTATCTTCCTCCGTCCAGAGAGCTGTTTCTCTGCTGAAGGGTTACTTTTGTGTATGTCTATTGCTTGTTACTGCTGAGAAATCACCCTGCATAACTGTATTTTATAGGCAGAAAATTCCTTCTGCTAATAATACATCTCTGCTTGTGAAGGAGAAAAAATGCTAAATTAAAACTTACTTAAATCAAATGCAAAATTGGAATGATATTTTATATTAATTACAAACTCCATATAGTAGTTTTTTATATATATACATACACACAGACATACACTCGCTTATTTTTTCAACACCTCAGAGTAAGCCAGCATTTATAGTGTTTTGGAGTTGTCAGTTTTACACAGAGCAAAACCATACCTCAGCCCAAAGGAGGGTCTCAAATTCTCAGGAGATCACAGTCAGCCTTTTCCTCTCTGAAACCTGTTGTGTGAAAAGGTGTTTCTGTCCTTAATTACTAAAAAAAACCACCCCAACAACCTCTGTTTAAAAGAATCTGACAGCCAGATATTTGTGGATGTTTCATGTCATTCATTCCTGCTTTAGTGTTCTGTTTCAAGCAGGCAATGAGGAATTAGTAAGCTAACTATAAAAATATATTTTTTTATATTTATTTGTAATAATGACAGGTGTTAACCTTCTCAGTACAGTCTGTGCCTAGAGACCTTAAGCCTGGGAACAGAAAGTTCACCTTGGTACAATTTTTTATTTTTCAGGCATGAAATTCATCAGTTAGAGAGATGGTTACATCGACATGCTATAGTGCACTAAAAGGAACATTTATCAGTACAGAAACATGGAGAATGTTTATAGGAGAGCTTCTGCTTGTTCAGAGAATCTATTTTAAGGTTTAGTGAAGTGGTATAACCACGCAGAAAGCCCATGGAATGTTATATTTTTTTTTCTGGACATAGAGCACTTGATACTTGAAGATTGTGTTTTCCTTCCTTGGGGGATACTTTTTTTTTTTTTAAATTCTCCAAAGTATTTAATCCAGAAACTTTTTTTTTTCCATATGGCAATATTTAGATATCTAAATTTACAATCAATAAGACTCCATAGTTTTAACTAAATATATAATTTTGCAGAAAGCTAGTTGCAAAAGTACTCAGTCCACAGGTGTCAGATGATGCAGCCTCCCACACAGTATCTATTTTTAGGAGGAACATGGCTTTTTTCCCACTCTGGCAGAAATGGGTAGGAGACAATAGTGAGGATAAATTCACAGAATCCCAAAAGCTCGGAGTGCTTGTGAATCCCTTGGCTTCAGGTTCCCTCAGAACTTCTTCTACTTTTGCTTCTGCACTCCTGGAGTTCAGACAAACCAAGCTTTTCCCATGAAATCATTCTTTGATCCCGAGTTTGGCGTAGTTCTGACAAGCTTCCATTTTGTGGGAGATAACTGGGCTTCAACAGAAATGATGCCATCCTGGGAAAATATTGGCCTGTGGTGATTTCACTGTAGCCACACTAAAAACATGATGTTGGACAGGGTAAGATTCTCTACACCCTCACTGCCATGAAGTTTATGGTAGGGTATTTGTGGTAAATGCTGTGTGTCTACTGTTTCGTTTTTCCCACCCCCTTTTCTTTCCTGTCCACAGAATAATGTTGATAACGTGATTGAAGCAGCTAAAGCCATCTGCAGTGTCCTGTGTTTTGTGGAAACCAGAGACATTACTGATGCAGTCAGGAAACTCCATGCCTTGGTGAAAGCACAGGTAAAAGATGTTCATGTTCATGTCCTATTTTTCTCTTTAAAACTGGAACTTGGATGGGCATCACTAATCTTTTGATTGGTCAAAAAATTAAAATGTAAAATGGTCAAGTCCATTTTACTGTCTTGCTACATGTTTTCCCTTTGATGAGTGTTGGGTAGAGGCACTGGAAAAAAAAAGAAACTTTGACCATGTGTGATGTGACAGAGGAGCAACAGAAGATTTGCTGTGTTTGACTGGAATTGATATTCTTCTCCAGTTCTTTTTTGTTCCTACTCAATCTACAAATCTCTTCTTTGCCACATCACCTATTTACCAAATTGTGTGGTTTCAGAGTATTAGATTTTCAGATATTTAGTACAGGTTGTCTGTAATTTTTAAAAATCTTCTGAAAATCTCTTTTAAATAGTGATTTTTCTTCACATTGAGATGTCCCTGCTACTTATGAAAAAGAGTAGCAGCATCATACAGTCCTGATTTTAGCTGAAATACTCTTAAAACACTGAAAGGGGTTTTCCAGGGGTTTCTGTATAATTGTGAAATGGGACTTTGGAGGGCAGTATCCCTTTCCAGTTTGGTCATCAGCTGCTTTGGTATGACCTTAGACAAGTCACTATGACCTGATTTGCACAAGTTCTGAGTTCCCAAAAGCTCTTTTCAAGTCAGCATCTTGGAGACACAGGTGCTCAGTAAATCTGAAAATCAAGCCATTAATGACTTGGATTTACTCTGGTATAACTGTGATAATTTTTTCACACCCTAAGGAAATTCCCTCTTCACAATTAAAAAAAAAAAAAAAAAAAAAAAAAAAAAAAGGAGCAAAATAAAGAAATAGTTACTGAGGGAATTCTCTTCTGTCCTTGCATGGTCTCTTGTCATTCTTTCCCACAGCAAATGCTATTTAGAAAAACATGCCAGGCTGTATGTGATGCTTGCAGTCAGACCTGCAAAACTTTTATCCTTTCTCTTTATTGTTGGTTTTGATTTTGGTGGGGGGTTTTTTTTGTGATTTTTTGTTTTGTTTTGGGGTTGTTTTTTTGGTTGGTTGGTTAGTTGGTTTTGTTTGGGTTTTTGTGGGTTTGTTTGTTTGTTGTTTTGTGTTTTGTTTTGTTTTTTGTTTGTTTGTGGTTTGGGGGTTTGTGGGTTTGTTTGTTTGTTTGTGTTTTTTTGGGTTTTTTTCCCATGGCTTGTGATACATGTAAGACCACCAAACACTGGAATAACCAAGACAGCTTTAGGGATTTTGGGTTTGTTGCTCAGACCTGACCAGCTGATTCACTTAAGTGGTTCTCTTGTTTCCCTTCAAGTTCATGCTTCACTGCCAAGCTTGCTTCTATATTATCCTAAATCTTTTAATGTCTAATTTGGCCTCAATTGTTAGAAGTCACTATCAGGGGTGAATTCCTGCATAAATGACTCTGTGTTGGCACATGTTTTATCTGGCATGGTGTGGAATCAAAATGGTGTGGAAATAAAAATATCCACTTATAAAATCTCTTCTTGGACATGAGAGGGCAAATACTGTAGGGAAAGAGATAAGAGAAGTAACAAGGGGTTCATGTGATTTGCTTTTTGGTTAACCTCCAGACTCTTTTAAGGGGTGTCAGGATGATCAGTGTCTTGTCCTTGAGATGAGTATTTTGTCAACCCAGAATCTTTCTTCAGAGGTAGACAAAGAGCTGGGTCCAGTTCAAAGAGAGGGAAGTAACAGAGTTTTGCTTTAGAAAGGAATTAGAGCAGAAGAAATCTATCAGGACTAATTTGTTAAAAACTTTTTTTTTTTCAGGTAAGAAAAATTTAGTGTATTCTTCCTTTTAGTGTTCAGGTCAGCCCTGTGAACCCAATGTGGAAACTCCTCTTACAACTGGCTTATATATCCCTTGGTCCATTTGCAGCACCATCCTCTCTGAATTTGAGCAGGGAAATAGGTGCAGTGGTCAAAGAGACAAATCAGTTCCTATTAGTGTGGCCCATCCTAAGTCAGAAAACCCCACATGCCATCCAGAATTACATAATGGGATAAAACCCAGAGTGCTGCCCATCTTTTCCAAGTCTTAGGTTTTTTTGTGGATGTTCACGTTTCTTCTGCTTGTCTTCAGATATTGATTTTATTTTTGAGATGAAGTGGCTATTAATGGGCACATAATTAAATTACAAGCTGATGTAGCTTGTTGTAGAAAGGAACAAACAAACAAACAAAAAAACCCAAACTCTGCTCCAAATCTTCCCTGTTTGCTCATTCTTCAGCATGTCAAAATTTCCAACTCCACTGTATAGACTGTCTCCAATATTTACAGGTTCTCCTAAAACAATTTCCATGTTCTTCCTCTCATGGAGGGAGCAATACACTTGCCTTTTTCTGTGTCACCTGTTTAGGTTATAAGCCCTTCAGAGCAAGGAACACCTCTCCTTATCTGTGTGTACAGTCTCCAGCACAGCAGAGTGCTGGTCCTGGCTGTGATCTCCAGAGGCTACAGCTGATAAGTAGTGATGATAATGATGCTGTTTGCTCGTCTGTAATGAGCAAAATGATACTGTTCCTGAGTGGCCTCTTCTGAATGCTGAAAAGATTGTGCCCTGATTGAACAGTCTTAAATATTTTTCTGTCCTGATAGTCAATGAGGAGCTGCTTCACATCTCTCTTCAGAACTACTGACTAGATTATCACTCATGCTTTAAGGCTTTTAAGTTATTGAGGTTTTGTTCTGTTAACACTGCCTTTCAGGCTTGCTTAGCTGAGCTGGTTGTCTGTCCCTTGAAGCCTTCCTGTAAAAGCTGCCTGTGACCTTGCCTGACACCCCTGTCCCTCTGACTCCCTCTGTGCTGAAGCAGACCTGACTAACAACTGACTTCAAACAAGTGGAAGGGAAAAAAAAAATAAAAAGCCCAACTATTCCTGCACCAGCAAATGGTGCTGCTGCTGCTGGATTTTTACTCCTTTGAGAAACAGCTGCTAGGACAGTGGATAGACCTCAGCAATCTAGAAAAGGTTTGGCTTTGATTCCATAAAGAGCTTCATCTTTCTCAGCAGCTGAACTTTAAAAGTCATAAAAGCAGTAAAATATATTCCTGCATGTTTTGTAACTTGAACACTGTCCCATTTTTGTGAAAATGGTCATTACACCTTATATGCAACTAGCTCACATGTAGAATAGTGTACAAATGTAACAAATCAAATTGCATCTCTATTTGTCAGTATTTATACAAAGACAACTGATCAGCTTTCCTGCCTGTAGCAACATATGTAGTCAAAATTAGTACTCAGCAGCCTGTTACTCGATGGAGTACAACTCCCCAAACCTCTTTTTGATTCTGACTCATATGGAATGGTAGGGTCATTTTTATGTGAATTTTGGGTACTGAAAATTTTTTTAAATTCTGCACTATTACTGTATTTTACCACACTGCTTGAATTGTTTCTATTACGTTCATCAGTGTAGTACCAAAATATTTTGTTTAGGAGGAAGAGAGGCTTTTTTTTCAGATGAGCAGGTAGACTGCCCCACAAATTTAGTGACATTTTTGAGGCTCCATGCTACAGCTCAAACGCTGCAGCATTGAACATTAGCTCAGGAAGAAGTGCCAGAAAAACATTCTAACTGCTTTTGCACTTGGGTTCCTGATGCTTTAGTGTAATATGCACTGTGGGTTTTGTGTGGAATATTTTTTAACATGTCTACTTGGCACAAGTGCACATAAAGCCTCAGGGAAACCACTGCTTACTTCTTCCAATGCAAATTACATAGGCTGTCAGCATGTGTTTGTTTATACCTATCTGTACATGTGTGCTTGCCTACTTGGAAAAAAAGAATTGAATGTGCTTCTTTTTAATTCTAGTTAAAAAAAATATAAAGGTAAAACAAAACAAAGAAACTTACTTTCAATCTTCTGTCTTTAATTAAATTGTACTTATTACCTCCTCACTGCCAGTACTGTGCATTCCTGTACCGTGGTTAAGAGATTATGAAAGTAACTGGCACCTGTGCTGGTTTCTTCTTAACTGATTGCATCTCTTTGTAAATGTGATTATTTCAGTCTGTTACCAACCTAACCCTGGGATTTTAAAATCCATTCAGGGGAGGCTCTGGGCATGATGCACAATTAATGTTTTTCATCTCTCCTTTTTTTTTTTTTTTTTTTTTTTCTTTCCATTCCTTTCTCACAGCAGCTCACAAAAAGTCCTAGGAGATCAAATCCTGCCAGAACAGGCACTAATCCACTCTATATTAAGCATGCTATACTATGTTGAAATTATAAGTACTGTGCCAAAAGGTTGTTTACTTTCCAAAATTTGAGGGAATTGAACAGAGGTCTCAGTTCCCATTTGTCTCACTGCATTATGAAGATTTTGAGAACATAATTCTCAGCCTGGATGCTGCTTTTCTCCCCTCAAGTAAGCATTTGACTACTTCTGCTCATCTTCACCAGACAAATGCTGGCAGCTCCAAGCTGGGTGCCAGAGGGAGAATGTACATCCAGCATTGTAGTTCTCCTGCCACCTCTGCATGCATTGTGATTTTTAAAAAGCATCATGCTGAATACATATGTACTAACACGAAGCACTCTCAGCCCACTGCAAAGGGATTAATGACTTTAAAGGGCAGAAAACCTTACAGGGACGTGGGTTCACACAGTGCAAGCCACAGGCAACACTGAAATGCAGAATTAACTTTCCAGTCTCTCTGGTCAAGGTTTGCTGCTTATTTTTGTGTTGCTTTGGTAGAAACAAGTCTGATCATAGACTCCTATTATCATAGAGGATGCTGAGCTGAAAGGGATCCACAAGGATCACTCAGGTCCAACTCCTGTCCCTGCACAGGACACCCTGTGCCCTAAAGTGTCATCCAAAGGCTTCCAGAACTCTGTCTGGCTTGGGGCTGTGACCATTTCACTGGAGAGCCCCTTCAGTGCCCAACCACTCTCTGGGTGAAAAAATCTTTTCCTGATAGCCACTTAACCTCCCCTGACAGGGCTCCACGTCATTCCCTGGGCCCTGTCACTGATGGCCAGAGAGAAGACATCAGTGCCTGTCACCTCCCCTCACGAGGAAGCTGGAGAGCACTTTGAGGTCTCCCCTCACTTAACATTTCCTTTTGGCCACCTCTGCTCAGCTGCCTGCTCAAAGGCCTTGGAGGAGCACAGCTATTTTCACTGGTCTGGCACAGGAATAAGTGAAATGGAGGGCACTTGAGTGGAGACTTGCTGCTCCTTGCCTTTGAAGTGATGTCAAGACTCTGCCCTTGTGCGCTTCATGTCTGATTGTGTGAGACTTGCAGAGGGATGGAGAGGGAATTCTTATCTCTGTTGTACCACTGTGGAGGCTGAAAACGTGTGTGCACATCTAGTAAGTGCTTCTTTGTACCTTGACATGCCCAAATACTGCCAGAAATCAGGTCTTAAGTGGCTTGTCTGAGGTCCTGGTGCTCTGAATCCCAGTCATGTCTTGTGTCATCATAACATTAGGATAAATCAAAATCCTTCCCCTTTTTCACTGTATTTTCCATGAGTGCTACTGCTATAAATTATAACTTCTTCCTGGTCTTTTCTGAAGTAACTGATTCCTTTTTTCCTCTCTGGTTTTGTCTTTATAGAAACCTCTTCAAAGTGTGGAAACACCAGGCAAAGGTAGAGTGCTATTTTTGAAGTATGTTAATTCAAGATGTATCATCAGAAAACACACGTTTTGCTATTTGTTTTGCTAAACATGTTTGGGTGGGCATATTGCAGATGTTTACATGTCAAGGTGTCTTATAAGGTAATTATGATAAGTTTAAATGGAAGTGATCTAAAAGTGTAAATGAAACAACATTTCCACAAAATAATCTGGAGACTCAAATATGGAGAATGAATAGCAGTGTGAAAAAGATGAGTACAGGTGGTCATGGTAGCTTTGTTTAATCACAACTTTCCATGTGGAGAAAAGGGAAAATAATGTACTTCATGGAAGCCTGAACGATTATTTTTCTGTGTGGCTTTTCCACCTGACTCAACTTTAATTCCTCCCTCTGCAAGCTTTAGTTCTTTGTGATCTTTTGCTGGATAAATAGTGTCTCATCTAATGATAGACTGTCATATGAAGAGGACATTAATTAACAGTAATGGACAAAATTATAGATTTGGTTTTTTTAAATTCTCACTGGCTCAGTGGTGCCCGGTAGTCTCAGACCAAGGGATGAGCAGGAGTTTGATCTGTCATGGGTTGGATTCCAGGGGGGAACAGCCACACTGGGGCTCCTGACACATCATGTGCTGCTCTACCCCTCTGTGGCTGCCCAGATGCAGCTGGGGATGCTGCATGGGTGTCATCAGAGGTGTCCAGCTGAGCACTGGGATGGGCTGTGGAATGGGCTCTTCCCATTTTATTTATTTGAGGAAAAAAATGACCTCTGAGATGCTCTTTTCCTCTCTTTTCTCTGTTTGCTTTCCTCAATTGCAGTGTGCTCAGAGAAGCAAAAAAAAAAAAAAAAAAAAAAAAAAGATGATCAACTGCAGTGGTTTCAGCAGTCTGTGAAACACACAGTTGGTTCAAATGCAGGTTTCCAAATGCCAGGCTTGTTTCAGCATTATTCAACTTCATGAACAGCAGAGAAAGGAAGCAGCAATTCAGTTTGCAAGCTGCCAGGAAAAGCTAAGCAGCTGGAGGGCCAGGAGGGTGGGGAGACAACTTGCAGGTGCAGAAGGGAGAAGAAGGTAAATTCAGTTTGTAGGACTCTTCTTTCTTGGATATATTCCTTTTTTCCCATGAGTTGTTTAAACACTTAATGGCAGCTAATTGCTCATGTTAAAAACAATCAATAGTTAGTAATAATCATCTACCTTAGAAACATCTCCCCCCACACACTGTTCAGAAAATGGAATTGGAATGGATTTAAAACACTCTTCAGGTTACAGGTGTTTCCAAATTTGAACTTCATTGAATCAACAGCTCTCTCAAGGAAAATCTTGTTTATTGAGTAACAGTGAAGGAATCAGTGTTTACTCCCTACTTCTCTGTTACCTATTTATTTATGCCAGGAAATCTTCAACTGTGAAGATTTCTCTGTTTGTTTTTGGCACACCCTAATTTCATAACAATTGCAGAATCCTTTTGGTAGTGTATTATTAGAAACTGCAATTTACTGATCACAAGTCAGAACTTGCCAGGGCCATTACTCATTCTGTGGAGAAGCCTGCATTTAAATTTGTCCAAGGTAACCAAATTTCAAATTGTCCTTTTGCATGCAGTGATATACATTTCATGTATGTTTTAGCATGCTACATGCCTTACATCTGCACCTAACAAATAAACTAAATAGACTAAAAGCCAGCAATATATTTAAAGTTAGGCTAATGAGTTAGCATGTCAAAGCTGGTGTTAGGAACACAACTGAGAAAAAACAAGTGTGAGTGCAGTGACCAAAACTGATCTGCAGGAGCCCAGGTCTGAGCTCCCAGAAGAAGAAAGCCATACTACATCTTTCCTTTTGGGCATCACAAGTTTTCCTTAGTCCCTGTCTTCTCAGTGCTCTCCTTCATGATAATGCCATGGGGCCTCCCATCCTCTGAGCTAGGGACACTAACCTTGAGAGGAATCCAGATGATATTTTCACCTGCTGAAGCTAAAAGTAGAAGCCAAATAAGTGGTGAGTTGTAAGCTCCTGCCAAATTCAGCTTTGTGTTTCCTCTTTCACCTCATTTGCTACCCACCCCTTTTTTTTACTTCATTGTGCTTGGCTGTCTATGATTGCAGGCGTGCAAGAATCTGCAAGCCTGTGACCCAAAATTAAAGGAAAATCATAGCCTTTGCTCAGTGCAGTTATATCTTTCCAGACCTCTGGGAAGCTAAAATCCATGTGCTTTTCTTCCTCAAGCAGCACATTTGCAGATGAAGTCAGAATTGACAGCTGAGGAAGAGACAGACTGGATTTCCCATTTGTATTGCTCCTTTCTGTCTCTCATATGTGTTCATGTTTATCTTGAAGAAAACAGGATTGAATTTTAACAACAAGAGCAGCAATCGGTTACTCCAACTAATAATTTCCATTTCCTTTCCCCCTTTTTCCCCCCTAAGAGATGATTATTACCTAATATCCTAAAAGAGTTTTGTTTTCCTCCATTATAGCTTCTCTCTACCACAAAAGAGAAAAAGATCAAGGACTCTATTAAAGTTTAAGCTTTACTTAAAGAATTGTTTAGAAACTGCTTTAACCTTGCTCTTTAATAACAAGATTTTTTTCAGAGGTTTATTATTAGTCATTCACCATGGACTGAGCAAGCCAAAGACTCTATTCAAAATATCTAGCCTTGATTTAGTGTTCCAATAACTGCCTCTATTAGCAGTGTTATCTCTGTAGAACAATTTATGCCACTGCTGTGAACAAAGCAATACTTATCCACATTATGCCTAAGTCTGGATCAAGTTCTTTTTCCTCTCTATGAAGTCCTTAGAAGATTATATTCAAGTTATAGTGCTCAAAATGTTTTCTTTATTTCTTGTCAAATGGGAGGATCTGTCGGCATTTTCGAGCCCATTAGCACCTTTCTGCAGCATCAAGTGCTCACAGAAAATAAAGATTACTCATGTTAATAGAGATTTAGCCCTGGAGTTTGCTGCAATCCAGGGTATGAAAAAAGGCTGCAGGCTGGGACAGACCTGAGTCTGTGTGTGGTTCTCAAAAGCTGATGAATGAATGTTTATTCTGTGCCTACAGCCTCGCTACTTCGGGCGAGGATTTCACCAGATCAGACATAATAAGCAGCTTTCAGAATTTGATCAGTAGTTCTCTGGGAGCCATCCAGAAGGTCTGGTGTGCAGCAGGAGCTGATGATTTTGAATCAACAGTCTTTTCCAGCTGAATTGCTGGAGTCGTTATCTTTTAGAGGAAATGCAGAAATGTAATGCTTACAATACATGTAATGTAGTCATCATTACATTTAAGACTATAAAGCTTCTCTAACTGTGCTTGGGATTTGATATGTATTTCTAGACCTGATAATAAAAGCATTCACAACAGAAAGGGTTTGGGTTTTTGTTTTGGTCTTTTTTTTTGTGTGTGTTTTGTTTTTTGGGTTGTTTTTTTGTTTGTTTTGGGGGGTTTTTTGGTTGTTTGTTTGTTTAAGAGAGAAAAGGGTGGGGGGTTTTTTGCCTTTTTTTGGTTTTTGTTGGTTTTTTAGTGGTTGTTTTGTTGTGGTTTTTTTGGGTTTTTTTTGTTAGGGTTTCCTTTGGAGCTGGAAAATCCACTTTCTTCTTCTCTTGGCACAAACCCGTAACGTTTTTTGGTTTGAGAAAAACATTTTCTCTCAGAATATGGAAAAGTCTTAAGGCATTTTGAGTGATTTAATTTCATTTTTCTACGTGTCTCCTGCATTGTTTCCAAACCAGAGCACAGCCCCTCACCTCTAAGTTGTTGCTGTGTTGCATCCTGATATATTGTCCCCATGGCCAGAGGCATTTTAATCAAGAACAATTTTTAAATAACTACAACCCCCAGTTCTTCACTCAAAGTAGACAAGAAGTTATCAAGGCATTATAAATCATACAGGAGCAGAGAAATTTTTGATACCAGGACATCAGGAGATTTTTAAGTTGCTCTCAAGAGATAATCCATAGGATTCTTCCACTGGTAGGAGAAAACCATCCAGTAAATATTGGTGCTTGGAAACTGCATCTGATCAGTATATGCATTACAGCCTTTTCATGTTTTGCCTCTTTCTTATTACAGTACTGACCTAATTAATGCTGCTTTGCACTTTACCTAAAGGCCAAGTGGGGTTTTTTTTATGTAGGTTTGGGTTTGGCATTTTGTGTGTGTGTGTTTCCTAAACTATATTCAGTATCTTGCTCTTTCTTTTTTTCTCTCTGAAAATAAGTTGGAAAGAGAAAAAAAAAATCAAGCTCCATTTCTCAAAATTATTTTTAGTCTGTCAAAAGGGTCATAAGCCTTCATTCCAAATTCTGCTCAACCAGATTTTTGACATGTTTTACCTGGAGAGAACATGTACAGGTCGGAGTATTTAACATGTATTGAACTGACATCATCTGCTAGTGCAGTACCAGCAAAATCCCTGCTCTGTTGGAAGAGCTGGCAATAAAGTAACATGTGAATTGTAGTACTGGACTGAGAAGAAAAAGTAAGTGGGTTTCTGCAAGGAATAAAGTAGTATATTCCTTACTAAATCTTGAAGGCACCTGCAGGTGTATTCATTAACACTTCCAGGATTGTGAGGATTTTTCTGTTTCTCACTATAAGTAGAATTTATTCCTTCAGACGTCCTGCACAAGGAACTGTCAGAAATAAGCATATCTGGCAGCTGTGGTTAAAGTTCACTTCCCTTGTTCTCATCTCATTTCTGCAAGTCAGATTTCTCCTCACCTTCGGCGAGAAGGTGATGGCAAATAATTTCACACCAGAAACAAGTCACGAGGTTTGAGTTGTGAGATTATTAATCTTGGTCAGAGTTCACTTTGTAATGTGCTTCATTCATTGTCTCTCACATCCTGGGACACTTTTCCAGAAAATAGGTTTTGATGTACCTGAAACTATGAATCTGCTGTAGGAAGTCCATGGCCTGTGCTTTGTAAATCAGTCTTTTCTCAGCTGAGATTTATTTAAAGGCATAAAAAGAAGTAAAAGTTCTCTGGCTTCATAAATGGGTGATATCAGCTCAGCCTAGCATATCCTATTCAGCAGCTCATTAAGATACAGTGAAAAAATGCTGAGCAAGTTTTGTGAGTAATGGATGTTTACAGGCTACCCAAGATGTTTCCCTCTAATTCAGTTAATTGCTACTGGTCCTAATGGCTGAGGAATGGGGGTTGGGAAAAGGGTTGGTTCTGGCACAGAAAACACAGACTGTTTTATAAATGAGAGAGAGAGAGCAAAGATATGAAAATTAATGTTGAAAATAAATCCTGGACCTGCAGACCAGATCATACTCGGACATTTGCTTAAACCTGAGGAGCTCTGTTCCTCAAAACACCTTCACTCTGTATGTCCTAATAATTGGATAAATAATGCTGAAAGTCATTTGTCTCCCTTGGCTGGCAGCTGAACTGGTGGCCCCCCAGTTGTTCCATTGCTGCCTTCTCCCCTCACAGGTTGCTATAACAAGCTGAGGGGTTGGTTTTGTTTGGTTTTGTCTGCTTGGCTGGTTTTTATGTATCTGACATCAGTTTTGTGACTCAGGTAAGCCATGAAAATCATTTTTGTGCAAACATGGTCTGGACATGGGCAGCTTGGATGTAGTGATAGGCATCTTACATCTCTAATCACTTCCTTGTCTGGCAAAGGTAAATTTTCTCTTATGGAAAATACTCCATTCTATTTTCTCCTGGCTTTATCATTAGGGAATCCTTTGTTCAGGGAGTATTCCCTTCTGTGGCTTAGCTGAGATAGAATACACTTCTTCTTGGTCTGGAAACAAAATCTGAAATGTTGCTTTACCACCTATAATACAGATTGTGTTAAAACTGTACATTTTCACAGACTCTGAACTACCTTTTACCCTCTTTAGGAGAAGATGCTGAGAGGGTTCTATTCAGAAATCGTTTACTTTAATAGGCCAATTTACATAAATAAAGGCTTTGCTATTACACCTACATTTACCTGTCAACCACTTTCAGCAGATTGGAAACAAGGGATCTCCCAAGGAGCTGTTGGTCTTTAATGAAAATAGGGTGGTACTTTTCAGATAAAGTACTGGTTCAAATATTAATCACCTGATATCCTCTTCTGGACCTCTTGAGAAGGTTCCCTGTGTATCACTATGGGTAAGTTCTTGGAATGCAGAAGAATTCAATGCAAATTAAACATTAAGTTTGCAGTTACTAAGTGATTACACATCCAGGAGGACAACCTGCATTTCATGTCTGTTTGTATAGATATGTATTTTGGTGTCCATTTTTGTGTAATATTATCTGCAACACATGACCACCTGATTTTTTTTTTTCTGATTGTGGCTGCTGTTTTATATGATTTCTTAATTGTTTACCTGCAGTTGCAACAGCTTTAGAGTCTTAAAATTTAACCAGTGCCTTTTCTCCCTTCTGCTGCTGCCTTGCCAGTTCCCTTGAAGTAAGTGGCTACTTACCTGCTGAAATGACAAAAATACAAACTTAATAAAAATCCTTCCAGCACAAAAATTCAAAGACTGAAATGGCATATCTGAGGTACACAGTAGCTTGCTGCAGTTGAAAATGCTTACTTTGAAAATGCCTTAATTTGAAAAATGCTTTAATTTGAAAGCACTGTAATGAAAGTTTCTTAATGATACCCCAGAAATGAGCTAAGGCTGGTTTCAGAAGCACAGATGGCTAATTGGCTTCAGTTGTAGGTTATGTCATTTTAATTAAATTTTATTAGGAAGCATTTCAAAGACATAACTGATGGTTTAGGATAAATATAGTTCTCCACAAATGACCTATTGCTAACCTTTATTTATTCCTCTGTCTCCTCTCAGTGTTAATAGAGGCTGCTGTGACCGAGCTCTCCAGGGCCATCTCTCAGCTCATCCATGTCTACAGCAGCAGCTTTGATGCCAATTTCCAGCTTGCCAGCATACCTAAGAGCCCTTCATGTGCAGACATCAGCCTCAATTCCCAGCTGAGCTTCACTGTTTGTGCTGCCCATAACATCCCAGAGGCCTGGGTGAGCAGGTAGGAGGAGATCCAGGGAGGGTTCCTAAGAAGATGTGTTGTCTCTTTGACAGCAGTCATTTTTCACAGATACCAGCTCACCTCTGCTGCTTTGCTGGTGGTCTTAACTAATTTATAATTATTACAGCAGATTTATTTTTTTATTCTCTCTCTCTCTTTTTTTATTCTCTCCCTCTCTCTTTTTATTCTCTCTCTCTTTTTTTTTCCTTTTTTTTTTCTTAGATTGAAAGAAAATTATCTGTAGTCTGCAGTACCTATGAAGTGTCAGTTCAGTGAAGGGAAAATTATCTTGGAGGACTAGGAAATACTTCCCTTAGAGTCTAAACTTTAGAAAGAGCTGGAGGATAATCCAGGAAACAAGACGTTCTAGTACAAACAAATGATTAAGTTCTGCTATTTAAACAAAAGTACTGATACATAATTAATATAATAATATGATATAATATAATATAATATAATATAATATAAATTTGGTTATAATTAATTTATTAACTATTAATCACAAAGACTGTGTGATGCACTCCAAGGGAGTTTGGGCTGGGGCTTGGTGTGGTCTCTGCAGGACAGGTAACTGGAAGGCTGGAGGCCAGCTTGCCAAGTTAAACAGAGAGGTGTTTTTGCTTGAATCCAGTCTCAGTGAAGCTTTCTCAGCAATTTTTGCTCTTGGTGTGTTCAAACAGTGTCATGTGGCTAAACATTTGAATAGGTGATGCCCTTCATAGATGGGATTAAAATTCAGAGATCCAAGTATACCTCCTATCAGCATCACACAGGAAAACAAAAGGAAACAACTTTAACAGAAAAAAAAGAGACAACTTAATATAAAGCTAAAAGAAATATTCTCTTCTAAAACTAGTTGTCTCATCAGGTAGCTGCTTCTCCTGGTCTGAGCAAAACTGGTGTTCTTTTACCACTCCAGTGTGATCAAAGGGGGACAGGTGAACAGTCTGGTAGCATTATTTTTATGAGTCAAAAAGTTGTTCTCAAAGTTTTTGTTAATTTTCCCATTGCTCCCTCTTTGCCTTCAATCCCAAGTGACTGTGGCATCATTTGCATCAGACTGTGAGCAAGAGACTGTACTGTACAGCACTGACTGTAATTAGCCTTTTAACAAAAACCTGAGAGACTTTGCATTAGTTAAGGTAATAAATACAGAGCTATAATCCCTACCCTGATTTCAGATGGTTATACCATTCCCACTGCATTTTATGTTTTACTAGAAAAATGTGATATTACACACAGCCTGAAGGCCACTGATGACTTCAATGCTATGTTCAAGCATATAAAAATGAGAATCTTTCTTCCTCCTAATCTCCCTTTCCAGTCTTTCCAATATTCATAACTAGCATGGATGGACTTCTTAACAGGAACTGCTGTTCTAACACTTGGTTTCCTGAAGTTCTTTTATTGACATTGTTCACAGCCACGTTCCCCTTTCTTGTTTTTCTGCACTCTATGAATTCATGCTGGCAGTGTCATGGATCCCATGTTCCCTTTCCAAAGGTCACATTATGATCTTGCAGCTGTTTTAACATGTACTTGAACATGTCTATACTCCTGCAGAAGTATAATGTATAAAATGTGTTCTATAAGAAAGTATACATATTATATTATATTATATTATATTATAATATTATATTATATTATACTATACTATATTATACTATACTATACTATATTGTTATTATATATTATTATATTATATTATATTATACTATATTATATTATACTATACTATATTGTTATATTATATTATATTATATTATATTATATATCAATAGTTTTGTTTAAATAGAAGACCTTAATCTTTTTGTTTATATTTGAACATCGTATTTCCTGAATTATCCTCCAACTCTTTGTAAAGTTTAGACTCTAGGGGAAGTATTTCCTAATCCTACAGGAAATTTTCCCTTCTCTGAACTGATACTTCATAGGCACTGCAGACTACAGATAATCTTCTTTCAATTAAAAAAAAAAAAAAAGGAGAGAAAAAAAATTTTAAAAAAAATCTGCTATAATATTTATAAAATATAATATTCTGGAAGAGATAAACCATCATTCTTATAAATATGGCAAAGTCAGGCACCTTCAATCTGTGACTGCCTCGGATTTCCTGTTCATATTTCACTGTTTCCTGTGCTCATCACTCTTTTCCAGAATGAGCTCTAAAGCTGAGCCTGGCAGGAAGATCTGGAACTTACAAGTCTAATTAGGAACATTAGTTATTTATAATCTATTTTGACTAATATTTTAAAAGAATTTCAGTAAGAGGAATGTGAAACAGGAGATATTCCCAGACCTAAATTCCTCTCTGAAGCTACTCAGTTCACTTTCTGAAGGCCAGCACAGAGGGCTTTAATACTTCTGCTGTAAAAAATGCATGTATTCCCTTGAGCACTAATCTGCTTTTTTTTACAGATTGGGAAAAGGAGGTTTAAAAAGAATCATAGAATACTCTGGATTGAAAAGAACCTCAAAGATCATCCCAACCTCTGCTGTGAGCAGAGACACCTCCCACTATCCCAGCTTGCTCAGAGCTCCATCCAGCCTGGCCTTGGACACTTCCAGGGATGGGGCAGCCACAGCTGCTCTGGGCAGCCTGTGCAGCCTGTGCCAGCCTCACCACCCTCACAGAAAATAATTTCTTCCTAACATCCAATCTAAATCTAACCTACTTCAGTTTAAAGCCTTCCCTTGTCCCATCATTCCCTTGTAACACATCCCTCTCCAGCCCCCTTTAGCTGCTGGCAGGTGCTCAAATGTCTCCCTGGAGCCTTTTCTTCTCCAGGCTGAACAAATCCCATTCTCTCAGTCTTCACAGGAGAGATGCCCCAGCCCTCTGAGCATCTTTGTGTCTCCCTCTGGACCTGCTCTGACAGTGCCATGGCTTTCCTGCACTGAGGGTCCCAGAGCTGGATGCAGTTCTCCAGGTGGGAGATCTCTCGTTGACTCTCTGATGAGCAAGCACCAACACTTCCCTCATGTCCAAATTTTCATTCACTGCAATAGTGAAAAAAAAAAAAATGGCAAAAACATGGAATAGAACCTAGGTGTCTTTAAGATTTCTCTTTAATTCTGAACTTTAAGAAAAACAAACAAACAAAAATATTAAAAAAACATCCACCCACACATTAATATGATATGAATTATTTTAATTCCTTTTCTCATGTAAGGACGGGTTTTCCTAAGTTCCTGAGTGATTAAATCCAAATATACTGTACTGGACATAGTAGTTTACAATTTTTTAATTTTTTTTCTCCTTTATAGCTACAAAGTTTTCTCTTTTTCCTGTTTACTGACTTATGCTGGGAAGACAATATGTCAAGTGAAGATTTGCAAAAATGCTCCAGTTAAAAGATCCTTCTTTTTCCTGGCTGACTGGAATGAGAAGTAAGTTTTAGTCTGTATTTGACATATGTTTGTCTGGCAGATATTATACATCCAATATTCATTAAAAAAATAAAAATCTTTTTTATGGATGTTCTTCTGAGCCAATTAAACTGCACACAATTCACAGAAACTCAGAGAGATTGGAATGAGGAAGAAATGGGACAGCCAGAGGAAGGCTGCTCTTTTTCCATTCCATGAAAATGTGAAACGTTTAGACCGAAGCTTCATGCTTTCCATTGAAGCTTCTCCCTTGTAAAATCATTATTAAATGTGCACAATTCCATCCAGAAGCTTATTGGAAAAAGAAGAAATTAAATATGCAGACCAAATCCTTTCATCAGTCATAGATGCTTGTAAGAGGCTCTTAATGTCAGATCTAGAGGTGGGTTAAACATAATAGCAGCAGTTTGTAAGAGCACCTTTTTAATTTTTATTGTTGCTTGATTTTCAAAAAAAAAAAAATCCAAAATCCATTTCAAAGAGGTTCAAAAGTAAAAACCTGAAAAATTATATCTGTCTGGCAGGATTTTGGATATTTTCTTCAAACATTAAAGGTATTTCCTCAAACATTCAGATATTTTCTGCCTCCAACTGATCGACCTAGGTTTGTTGAAGTCTCAGTACATGAGGGGAGGTTTCTTGAGCTCCTTGTCCTGAGGTCCAGGTTGAGAATCTGGGGAATCATTATTTTTGTGTGTTTGGCATGTATCCAGAACTGGGTCTTGTGAAAGAATGCTCTTTTTGAGTCAAAATGGAGATGCCAGGTGAGCATTTTACATCAGCTAGCAGCCTTAAAGGGAGAGGAGGTTTAGATTAGATGATAGTGAGAAATTCTTTACTCTGAGGGTGCTGAGACCCTGGCACATGTTGCCCAGAGAAGCTGATCACAGCTGTTAAAAATGCACGTGGGAAAAGGTCACCAGGAAGAGCATCTATTACACTGGGAGGTCAGATATTCTCTACGTAGCTATGGATCATTCAGGCCATAAAATAAACCTGGCTAATTCAAAATGAGTTCTGATCTTACATTAGGATTGATTTGAACAGGGGAAAAAAATGGTAAGTAGAGTTTTGGTGTTAGGAATCTAGGCAGAGATTTTCTTGTCTTCTTGTCTTCTGCTAAAGACAAAGCTTGCTTTATTAGCTGATTTTCATTAACTTTGTTTCTATTTTCAAGTGCTTTAACCAGTTAGTGCCTGAACTTCACCTTGATTTATGTATAAATATAAGCTTGTGCTTAAGTCTGTTATCATGTTTAATCTTTCCCAGAATGTTCTCAGAAACAATGGGAGTAATTTGATACCCAAGGAGATTGCCTTGTGTAGTGCTTCTTCTGTTTCTTCTTTTTTGAACTTGTATATTACCTTTGGAAAGTGTGATTGTCTCCTTGGTGCAGAGTCCAAACAGGCTGGTACCATTTAGCTTATAATGTGTAAAGTCCAAGTTTGCCCCCTTTATTTTCTCATTAGTTTCATTTTTCAGTGGCTTAGATCTCTGTTGTTTTCTTTGGTCTTAGCTGGTTGCTCTTAATGTACTTATTTCACCATCTCCTCTTTTTCCACCCTTCATAATTGATGTTAAACCTACAGACATAAAGTATGGAATTAACATTAAGCCTGCCATTCATCACCTCAGATACTTTTTTGGCACGGGGTTTCCCTCTTCTCCATATTTTGTTTGGCTTCTCTCTTTTGTTTCCATTCTCTCAGGGCAGAGCCTGGGTTGCCCCAGAGCTCTCCTGTGTTGAGTGCTTTTAGGAAACAAGTTGTATGACTTTATCTGATATCTGTGAACAGCACCTTCTCAGTGAGCAGCTTCCTTGTCTTATTTCTGGCCAGAGTTCCATCCCCTGCTTCTCAGTCACCCATTTGGCTCAGCCTCCTACAGTCACAAAGTGTGAGATCAACTGGGTAAGTTCAGACAGGCATTAGTTCAAGTTCTTAAAAGCAATACAGATATCCCCTTTCTTTGTGTATCACGTCTCCAGAAAAGAAATTTTGGTCCTCTTTGGCCCACACTTTAACTCTTGTGTAACTTGTCAGAGTTTCCAGTCTCTTTTCCTGCTAGAATTAGTGGAATATGTGTCCTGGGGAAACTCTGGCAAGCTTCTGCCTTCTGCAGTGATGATGCTGAGAGTTCTTCTTCACTGCTCGAGGTTCAGACAGTGCTAACAATTGTCTGTATCACAAAATGCGTGCCTTGACTTTTTTATTTTTGTCTCTTAAAAGCATTAATGGTCCTTTAAAGCTGTCAAACATTTTTATGTAGCAAGTGTTGTTGGCCTCTCAGTGAAAAAGACAGAACAAGTTATTTTTAGCGGGTAAACCAGTTCAGTTCCCCAATAACTGTTTCTAACTAATTACCAGTAAAGAAGAGTGCATGAGACAGGGAAAGCAAACTTGGAAGCTATAAATAGGGACACGTGGGAAGACAGTTGAGAATTGCTTCTCAATTCTGTTCATGGCAATCAGAAAGAGTGGGAAATGGCTGTCTTGCTTTGTTATTCAAAGGGGGAAGATGTGAAAATTTGCATAATTTCTAAATGTTGGGAGACTGATGATCTGAAATTTTGACATTAATGCTAATTTGGAGTACTTCAGATTTTCAACTGAAACCCATCTACTTTCTTTCAGTATCTCCTCAGCATATTCAAGGAAACTTTCTAAAATTCAATAGAAATTTGATAGATTTGGAACTGGGAACAAAATCTTATGCTGGTTTTTCCTTTTACTATTACTATGTCTTACTTCTAGCACCCATAATTCTTATGTTTTACAGGGCAATATACTTTTTAAATGCAGTTTCTACTTTTGCTTGCTGTTTAAGTGTGCCTATATCTTTTTAAAAATGCTGAGTTGCATTCTTCTGTCACTCTATTACTCAGATTTATCTTTCAGTCTGTCTTCTTAATCTCCAGTTTATGCAGATCTTTCATTTTCTTAATGATTATATTATCAATGTGGAATAATCCTTGAAGCTCCTAGCTCCTTCTATTGACTTTGTTTATGCAGAAAAAAATGTTATTAATTTTACTCTCCACTTGAGAAATTCGAGCTTCCACTGAATATACATGGAAAAGGCTAGAAAATGATTTCTTTAAGTTGTGGTTAAGAGATACCACACAACCAAAGCACCCCTGAACAATAGAATGACTATCATACTATCATACTCAGGAGTAACTCTTGTTTTTTTAAGTGGTGTTTTCCTCTGAAGACACAAGACAGCCAATAACTGCTGCTTTACAGTTTGCCTTTAACGGGTTGTTTATTCTCAAATAGCCTTTCATTGATAAGGTAATTCCAAAGCAAAGTTTAATTAAGCTTTTCCTGCCTTTGCCAGCTCTAGTAGCTACCACTGAAGTGAATGAGGTTTTATCTGCCTCCTCTCAAATGCTATGACTCAGGTTAATGGTTGCCAATACTCATCAATGTATTGAAAGGATCTGTCAGTTGCATTTTCCTTCAGAGTGCAACTTCTGTAATTTATAGCTCAATATATGTGTTAGGGCATCTAGGAAAAAATGTAGAAAGAACCCACTTGTTGTAACAATGCTCAATTTTTTTTTTTTTTTAACTTTTATTTTTGTCTTTTCTAATTTTGTTTTAGGGTCAACTTCCCCCTACGAATAAAGGCTCTTCCAAGGGAAACTATGCTGACAATAAAACTACTGGGAGTAAACAGCACCTCTAAAAACACAGAAGTGCTTGCTTGGACATGCTGCCCATTGTATACAAAAGAGTAAGTTCGGTTTTGTGTGACCTTGAGAAAAGAGCATTCTTGAGTAGTGTTGCACTCAGCCTGGGAGAAACATAAAAATACAAAATTATTCATTTCAGGACCTCCTGTAATGAGACTGAGAGGGTCACTTAGAGAAAACTGCTTTTGATGTGCCAGTTAGAGCCCCTTCTCTTCCTTCTCTTCCTTCTCTTCCTTCTCTTCCTTCTCTTCCTTCTCTTCCTTCTCTTCCTTCTCTTCCTTCTCTTCCTTCTCTTCCTTCTCTTCCTTCTCTTCCTTCCTTCTCTTCCTTCTCTTCCTTCTCTTCCTTCCTTCTCTTTCTTCCTCCCTCCTTCTCACCTTTCTTGGTTTAGGCAGCTGTTTAACACCTAGGATAAGGTTCCCTGAGCCTTTTGAAAGGCCCTTTCCTGTAGTTTTGCCAAATCTTTCTCTTTCTTCTTCATAATGGTTGGTTTTCGTGGAGTGTTTTTTGGTTTGGGTTTTTGGTTTGTTTGTTTATTTGTTTGCTTTTTTTCTGTTCTCACACATTCATTCTGCTTAAATTGGGACAGTTAGTGGAGACCAAAATGAGCACTTTTCACTCTCCACACCACTTTAGAAGCTTTCTTTTCCTTTTTAATCACTTCCTTCCACACAGAACACAATGTAACTGTGGTTTAAAGGTGCTTGTAGTTTGGATGCCTCTACAGCGATGTATAAACAAAGATCCAAGGTAGATTTTCTGCAGTGCTCTAAATGTGTTTCAGTAGCACTGAGACCTCTAAATTTAGACTGAATCTTTGCAGTGATACTTTTTTATTTTATTATTTTTATTTAGACTCCATAGCCCTGTAATGACCCTCTGTGTAATAGAGGGATATGTTCAAGCCCCCCAGGTTTCTGCATTAGGATCCACCTCTAAGCTCTTTCCTTGTCTTGAGACATCTTGATCTATTTCTCCCTATGGTGGCAATCACCATTTAAAACCAAATAAAACAAACAAAAAAAAACCCTGATTGCATGTATCAATTTGCTGTATTTGAAAGACCTTGTGTTTCCTTGAACTTTTAACCTCAGAGGTGTAGGAAATAATTTGGAGTGGGCTAGATGGATGCTTTTTTCCATCTTTTCAGAGAAAAATTCAAGGTTACTCTGCTCTTTTGTGGCTTGGTGTTTAGAGCATTTAGCTTGAAGGAAACAATGCTTGAAGGAAGGGAAAAAAACATGAATTAAACCTCTGCTGCAAGGCTTGCTGGGGCAATTTATTCAACGACTCTTCTTTCATAGTTAGTCTGAAGGGCACTTCACTCCTCTGTTGTGTATATATTTTTAAAGAAAGCATTAAATATGTTTGAGGTGTGATAAAAATTGATTAAAGAGGGAACACTTATCCCATTTACCTCCTAAAGGTGCCTATATGAGAATTCTGTTCTTGAGAACTTGCGTTGTTCTGGAGGTTTTCCTTTTTTCCAGCACTCAAGTCCAAAAGGAATGACTTTTGGAAGGTCTGAAAGCCCTCAGCTCCCTGTGAGGGATATTTTTTCATGTATGCCATCAGCATGCAAACACACTGGTTTCCATTAGGTAGATATCCACGCCACCCTGACAGTTTCCAAAAATTTGACTGAAAAAATGGCACCTGGAACACACAATCAGCACAGCTGAGGGGATGGAGGGCCACTTTCCTTGCATTTTCTGTGTAATTGTAGAGATCTCTGCTGAAATGACCCTTCAAAGCAGAAATCAAGGTTGAGTTGTTGCAGGAATGATTTAGGAATAGCATGTTCAACACCCCCTAATCTGATAGCTGTGTCATTTACAATTACAGTAATTACTACCACAAAGAAGCCTAAATGGCTTTTTCCTCCTTTGGCCAACCACAGCTCCATAGGATTATTCATTCCCTGTGATTTCAATTGATAGACAGACTGGTTTGAAAATAAGAATTGCCCTGAAACTCCCCTTACTGCTGGAATGCAACTAAACTTCCAGATTTATGTCAGTGGAATACTTCTGAACTTGGAAGCGTGTACCAAGAAAAGATTTGTACTCCAGTGTCATGCTAATATGTCAAGAGCACCTTGTATTACTGCAAAGATTATGGTATTAGGGTTTTTAAATAACAAACTCTGTGAATGTGTATAAAGAGATTAAAGAAATCTGACCAGAAAATCTTTGATAAAATATTTCTAGCTTGGAAAATAACACTTTCTCAAAATAAAACTTTTCCTCAGAGGTGAATTTGAGTTCTAAAAAAGTCTTAACATTCTTAAGTCTAGAATTTAATTTACTGGGGAAAGGACAGAAATAAGCTCTTCGTAGAAGCCAGCTGCCCTGAAGTATTTGCCTGGGTCATCAAACATCCTGGTTCAAATCCTTGTCCCATTTGGTCTTTTCTCAGGGTGAGTGAAGATAAGAGTGTGGTTCCTCTTTTCCTATTCAGATTCATGATAAACAGAAAAAAAAAAATATTATTTTGTTAATCACTGGGAAAAGACAATAAATGTCAAACTCTATTTTTAAATAGTGTTCTTCATTTCTGCCCCGTTATATCATCATCTGATTAAAACAACAGGAATTCTATTAGAAGTTATTTGGCTTATGTTAAAGAGAGGAGGGGAGAAAAAAAAGTTTTGTGTTATTCCCAGGTATTACTTAGAATCTTGATCTGTTAGGGCAAAAGAACACTAATTAATTAAAGTCTCTGAATTTGCTGCTCTTTGTAAATTTTATATCTAATTTCTCTTCACAGATAATTATTTTCATTGTATGGTCGCACCTCTTCTTTGGATTTTAATGCTTCATGTTTAATTTGAACTGAAGATTAAAAAAAAAACCAAAACCATGAACTTATTTTAACATGGATACAAATTCTTTTCACCTGTTTCAAGAGGTGTGAAGTTTCTCGTGCTTTTGGACACAACCACGTTAAAGTCTCTTGCCAGATCAAAGGCCTGTAGTTATTTGCTGAGAGTTTACCACTCCCATTCTCTTCTAAAAAATGTTAGATGGTATGAGAAGTAGATATATATTTTTATTAAAAAAAGAAACACCTAGCTCTTTGTTTAAAGGATATTACTTATTATTTTATATTGAGATCTCCTCTTTGTAGCTGGCCCATTTTGAAACAACACGATACCTAAAAACGTCCTCAAGAATTTGGCCTAGCTTTAGGGTTTTTGTTGTTGCTAAAGACTTGTCAGTGAACAGATGTTTAGCAAACTTCCAATTTGCTTAATTTACATTATTTCCTGAATTCTGGTGTTATCTTTCACTCTTCTGACAGTTTTCTTGCAGTGTGCAGATTTATAACATGATTAGCTGCTGGATATACACTGCAGTCTTAGCCAAACATGTGTTGAGATTCCTGCTTATCAAACTGACTTCCTGAAAGTATCCTCCAAGAGTTGCCTAAACAGAGTTGTTTACACTAAAATCATTGCTTGTAAACTAATTTTGTGACTTTATATTTCGGGAACAAAAATTGCGAAGCAATCAGAAACATAAATGCAATTTATTTTTTTTCAAAGTCTGGAATAACTGGTTAATTTTGTACTCAGTGGAATTACCACTTACAAATTTATCCTACAAATTTAGGGAGTTATTTAAGCTAGAAACTGTGGGGATGGAGGTTGTGGTCCTTATAAATGCCTGCAGTACATTTAGCATTACTTTGTGGTTCAAAATTTTCTCTATTTTGAATTTTCTAGAACTCTGTAGTACTTATAATAATGTAGTAATAATAATAAAGGAGTTATTTCACAGTGTCATTCCCATGCAGAATTAAATCTGCTTGGGTCGTAAGATATGGGGAGGGTTTTTTATTTAATATATTTTAGCAGCTTTACATTTCCTTTAAATTTAAGCTCAGCTCTGAACTTCTGAGACTTAAAATGTCAGATTTGGGGACACTTACATTATTTTTACAAGGTACTTTGTCCCAGTTTTCCTGGTTTATTCAGCCTAAGCAGTAACCCTTCTCTAATGTTTTATACATTTATGAATTAACAGGGTGGTAGTGAGTGTAGCTGCCTGCTTGCCCAATAGGTGAGCCATCATATCTGCTTTTCTCAGCCTTGTCAGGTAGTTGACTTTAGGCAGCAGCCCTAAATCAGTGCCAGTAGAGGTTTTGATGGTGCTTCTGTATCAAGAAGTCTCATTAGATGCTGGAGGCAGTTCAAAAAGTGTTGGGCAGCCTGTGTGCCAACCTTCCATTCCTTCAGATCAGAAACTGCATTTGTCCCTTGGACTGAACAGTTTAGTGAATCAGAGCTGATTAACAAACTGGAAATACATCCTTTTGGGGCAGCTGGGGAGCTGCAGTGTCCCCCACAGTTCCCATTGCTCTGGCTTCACTGATTCTACCCACAGTTTATTTTGGTATTTCGAAAGCAGACAAAGCAAGCAGCAAAACTTTCCTCTGGGGGTGTGGTGAGGGAAGTCTGCCATGGGACTTCAGGGCATAAGGTTGACTTTACCAAGTTAGGATAACTTGAGCTGCATTCAAATAGCAATGTCATTTTCTGTAGCAAGATGGGAAGTTTACTTTAGCTCCAGGAATAGAGAAGGGAATCTCTGCAATTCCAAAATAAATAAATGGCAGTAGGCACAGAGAGGAATATTCACTTTCTGATCTGCTTGATAGTGAAGTTGTTACATGAAAGCCATTTTCTGTGTCTGTGATCATTATACAAGCCTTTCAAAGGCCATTACCCTCACCTCACAGATGGAAAAATTGGAATGGTAGGCGGAACAGGGAGTGACCTTCCTGAGCTCATCAGAACCAAGTAGCAGAGAGAAGAATCTGTCTGTTCACTAAAGGATATGGTCATCATGCTCATAATGCTAATTCCTTCATTTTCTGAATGGATCCTGCACTCTCACCTGCTTCTTTTTCTGAAAATAGTGATGCATCTTTTTCCTGTTTTATTCATCCTCTTGCCCCTGTTATTGTTCCATTTCTGTGTCCAAAGGTCAACTGTCTGAGGAATATTGATTGTGCTTCTAGTGCCCCAGAGTTTGCTGGGTGTGCTGGTCTGGGCTGGGGTAGAATTGATTTTCTCCCCAGTGGCTGGTATGGAGCTGTGTTTTGGATTTATGCTGAACACAGGGTTGATAACACAGGGATGGTTCTGTTTCTGCTGAGCAGGGCTCACACAGAGCCAAGGCTTTTTCTTCTTTTCTTGTTGCCACACAGGCAAGGAAGTTGGGGGAGGCTGGGAGGAGATACAGCCAGGACAAGTGACCCAAAATGACCAGAGGGATATTCCAGGCCATGGGACATCATTCTCAGAGTATAAAGTTGGGGGAATAGAGGAGAAAGAGCAGAGACATCTGGATTGGTGGTGTTTACATCTTACCTGTGATGAGGCCCTGCTTTTCTGGAGATGGCTGAGCACCTGCTTACCTGTGGGAAGAAGTGAATTAATTCCTTGTTTTGCTCTGCTTTTTTGCATGGCCTTTGCTTTCCTATTAAATATTCTTTATCTCTGAGAAGCTCATCTGCCGTCAAAGATTCTTCTTTGTCTGCCTGGACAGTCTTTAGCCACATCTGTTCTAGGTGTAAATGAGTTGAAACAATGAGCTCAGGAAGGGTCTCAAACACATCTACAGCACCTCTGAGGTCTATACTACTTCTTATATATATATATAAGGTTTCCCAGGAAAAAAATCCACTGTATGTATGTATTCTTTTTTAAAGGCCCACATAGTTTTAGAGCACAATATGAAAATGATTAGCAGCAATGAGAGCTCAAAAGGGTAATTTAGTCTTCACGTTCATTTATTCTCAGCTAGTCCTCTCCCTTCTAACAAAAGTGCCAATTAGTTCAAATTATGATGTAAATCTTTGTCAACAAAAGATTCGTTGAAGAAATGGAACTCATTTATTAAAGGTCATCTGAGTACACATCACAGGAAAACCTCTTTGAATCACCATTGATCACTTCCTTATTCACATCAATTACCTAAATGAGAGAGACTTCATATCACACAATTTCTTTCCTCTAAGTGCTATCTTGTTCATATCACAGCTCCTTTTCTGCCTCCATTCCCCTGCAAATGCACCTACAGCTGCAAAAAAAAAAATAAAACTAACTTCAGAAAATAACTGTCTTTAATCTTCCTGAGCTCTGTTCTCAAAATAAAATAAAATAAAAAAATAAAAAATAAAAAATAGAATAAAATAAGATGAAATATCTATGCTAACAACACAAACTGCTTGAGAAGTGAAAAAAAAAAATAGTCCTTGATTAAATTAGTTTTAGATTATACTTTTCAACATTTCTACATTTCAACATTATACTATTTCAACATTTTTGTTGACAATAACAGTCACTTTGTGGGAGTTTCTTAAATCTTCTTCAGATGACTTTAAGCAATTTATTTCAATTTGCAATTCAAAAGAAACTTTCTTTACAGCAATGTTGCAAACTCATGCTGGGATCAGATAGTCCATCTGGTGTCTTGTACCTCTTACATCTTCCTCTCAGGTGAGAGGCAGGCATTCAGACCTCATTTACCTGGCTGGCTCTTTCTGCTGCAGTATCTAGTGATTCTCTCAGTTGTTTTGACTGAGCAGTGTTTAAAAAGATCTTAATGAAAAAAGATCTTAATTATTTGTCAGTAAAAGAAAAGATGCTGAACATAATTAAATTTCCAACCTCACTACCCAAGATACAGACAAATTAAGGGGTAAGCCAAATGTATTATATCTTCCTTTATTCAGATATTGCATTCTAAGTTTGAGTTGGTTTGTTATGCTTAGAATTTACACCCAAACTTTCTGATTTTATTCAAGTTCTCTAGCCTGAATTGTGCTGACCTGCCAAATCATGCTGGGTTTCTTATCTGCTGGCCACATGCATGCCTGTTTTACTGATAAGACTTTCTTGTAGGTGTAGTGCTCAGACTGGTACCTCAGACCATAACCTTTCATCTGTCCAAAAACTCTCTGTGGCACCTGTGGTACAAACTATCCCACTCAAACTTCTTTCAGCTCTTTGGAGATTCCCATATCATACTTCCCCCTCCCTGCCACCTACACATAAAATCAGCAAGGATCCCTTACGGATGCAGTAGATAGCTGTGAGTTTCTTCTTTTTGTGGAATAAATATGCTGCCCTCCACCTTTCACAGTGTATCAGTGCTTCACAGTCTCTACCTTATTTGCCCTCAAAATTAAATCTTGAGACAGAAATATTGTGTTATCCTTATTTTACACCTGGCTTAAAGGTGTCACACAAGAAGCCAGTGGTAAAGTGCAGAGCAGACTCAGAATGTCTTGGCAGAGTGATTTTTTTTTTTCCAGGAACTCTGCAAATGCAGAGATGCTGCTGTGGCAGTGAGGCCACCAGGATGCAACCTCTACTGGTTGAGGCCAGATTTGTACTAACCACATAAAGATAAAGGGTTTGCTCTCCTTTTTTTTTGTCTTTTAAGCTCTGCAGTCCTGTGTCCTTTCATGAGATTTCAGTGAAGCCTACTAGCAGTGCAGTTTCTCCCTGTGTGAGAGGAGACTGTAACATTAAATTTCCCAGAATCCTCACACAGGACACCATTAAATGTTGCCTTTTATCTTCTTTTCTGCCAGAGTTGGGACTAAATGCACCAGACAGTATTTCTTGTTCAGACTCAGATGTTTATTAATTCTCATCTACATTACAGTCTCACAAACTGTGAGTTCTACAGCACTTCTAGCTAACTAAGCAAAAAATGGCTCCTATCTCTTTCTCTAGTAGGGCTTTTAAGGATAAATTGTCCAACTAAGAAATGACACCTGAATTATTTTTACTTTTAACCCAATAACCAACCACCCATGCCCTGCAATGCCAACTTTTCTACCCAATTTCAAAATCCCACCCAGACCCATGGAGAAGAAGGTGAAAAAGAAGGACTCAACCTCTGCCCTAAAACCTCCATCTTGCTTTATATATATTACTGTATTCTAAAACCTTAGACTATAAGTTTTGCACTCTGTGATGTCACACACTTCTATTCAAACCACACACCCACAATCCCAGTGCTGTCACTCAGTTTTGGGAGCCTTTTCCATGGCCTCAGGTGGAATGCAGGGTTTGCTTGGGGGTCAATGCCTGCCAGCACAGAAAACCTGAAATCCTCTGTGCCCAGGGTCCCAACACCTGTGTTTCTTGCAGGAGGCTCATCAGTGGAACTGTGCTGCTCAGCATGGCACTGCACAGCACACTGCCCACAGCAATGATCACCCCGGGCATCTGCAGCACTGAGACACCAACCTCAGTCACACTGCAGGTGAGAAAGCCAGAAAGCAGAGCAAAAAAAAGGGTTATTTTCTAACAAAGTGCAAGAAAAAGGGGTGTTCCCACAGGTCATCGAGACCACCTGTAATGGTTTTGTGTTTGCTAATTTTGTTTTTTGGGCAGCACACTAATTTGTGTAGTGGTTTGAGTGTTTTTTCTGCTCTGGGATAGGATCAGGAGAAGAGCAAAGCAGGTTTAAAGGTATAAAGATAGATTTATTAACACACACTAAAAGAATGAAATGAAAATCAAAATGAAATTTTAAAAGCATTCTTCATCCCTCACTAGATTCTTTTCTTTCTCACAGGCAACAGCAAAACTCAGAATTTTAGGTTAGTACCACTTATGAAACAGTCCTTTATTAGTCTTTGTAGAGAGAGAAATCTCTTCTGATTTGTTGTGGTAATTTTCCACAAAAAAAAAAACCAGTCTGCTTGTGGCTCTTAATTTTCTCAAAAGCAGCTGCCCAGGGGAAAAATCTGCAGAGGCGTATCCCTATATTTAATTGGTTAATCTGGTTGATAATTTTAAAGCTAGCCACTAATTGGTTTTTACTATCCGTGCTAAATCAGCACACCACCCAAATTCAAAATCCGATTTCCATTACAGCCACTCAAAGAAATACATCTGGTCTGCACAGTGGCTTTGTCACCTTTCCAGGTTGTGTTAGCAACTGGGTATTTCAAGGGCAAGGCCAATTGTTTTCTGTACTAAAAATCCTAGCATGTGTTAGCAAATGAAATGTAAAAGCAGATAATACAGATAAATGAGCCTGGCCTAAAAATAACCTTGTTTTAACAGACAAGCAAACGGGGATTTTCCAGGCTGAGGAGTTCAGTCAAAGACCATGCCTTAAAATAGCTCCCCCTATTAATAATTCAGGGAAGTTGAGACAGTAAATGGCTATTAATTTATATCTACTGAAAGAAATTAAACAGGAGTTCTCATTCTGCCCCCCCTCACTTCCAGTTATTCCCAGCCATGTAGCAGTACCACAATTTGTGAACATGATGGAAATGTTATCAATATTTATTTTCATAGAAAATCTAGGCTTGGGTTGGAAGAGACCTTAAAGATCACCCAGTTCTGCAATGTGAGTGAGTGTTTAATAGGGAATAAATTTGTTAACTTTTAGACGAGTGATGCATATCAAATATTTATTTTAAAAATTAGGTATAGATAAGAAATTTTGGTGTGCAGTAATAGACCAAAGCTGGATGCAAACTGAGCTGAATCTTGAAGAATAATCTGAATTTTCAGATAAATCTACTCAGATTATCAAGTACCTCAAGCTTTGTAGTTTTGGTTTAATGTTTACTTTCTCTGTATCTTAAAAAACATTATCCTTGATTTCTGACAGGCATGTGTAAGAATGGAAAATTGGTAGATGCTGTACAATATATTTATAAATTGAACATCCAGAAGAGAAATCAGGAATCCACATCTCTGTAAGAGATGGAAACAAACTACACACCAGAAATAGCCTTATAAAAAAAAATCTACATTAATTAAAGTTTTCCATTTGAGAACTGTGTCATTAAAAAAAAATGAAAGGATGCAAAAAATAAGAAATTGCTTAAGCTTCGTGCTCATACAGTTCTAATAAAATTGTAAAGCGGTGGATGAAATTCTCCCAGTAAAGTTAGGTTCCACTGATTTCTGTGGATGGAATTTATCACCACAACATATAAGCAACATATTACATACAGTGAGCATCCTTCAATAATTATCCCCCCTTCTTTTTGTCCTACTTTGTATACTCCCTGTAGAAATCTAAGATAACATTTATTGACACTTGTATTGGAGATTATGCGTTGATAAAACCCTTCTGTCTTTTTCTTTCTTTCTTTCTTTCTTTCTTTCTTTCTTTCTTTCTTTCTTTCTTTCTTTCTTTCTTTCTTTCTTTCTTTTCTTGTGTTTGAAATAAAGATTGACTTCCCAGAAACTGATTTGGAGTTCATTAAGCCTGAACCTGAAGAAAGAAGAGGTGATCTTGTAGAGCCAACCCAAGAGTGCCTGCAGCACATTGCAAGACTCTCACAGAGACATTCTCTCTTGCTGTAAGTTGTCCCCACCTAACCCTGCTGCTGGTTCTTGCTGTGCTGTACCTACCCTATTGATCACAATTAAATGTGTCCAATTTGTTAAAAAACAAAGTTTTCCTCTGAAGGAGCCTAGCTTGACTGATTTGAGAAGTAACACCTCTAAATGAAAGAACAGATCACAGCAAGGCCTAATAAGGCCCTGGAGGTGGCAGTGTATTTTGCCAGTTTAGAAAAGGATTGGTTTTTTTCCTTTTCTATTACTAGATCTTTTCATGTCTTTGAGACAAGAAGCTAATTTTTCATTCAAAACACAAGATTTTTCAGGTAATGCAGTACATCTGTATCAGTATTAGCAAGAGCACCTTTAGGTTCTATGGAAATCAGCCTCCTTTAGTTATTAAACACCCAGACTTCAGACAGAGCTGTGAAATGGCTTTTGAAAAATCCGTTTCAAGTTACAAGCAAGGATAGAAGTAAGGAAAGTTCAGCTTTCACTGAAGGAGGGTAAAAGCAAAGTGGAACAAAACACACTCTGAACTGAGGTAGATTAGTATTCTCTGCTAGATGAACGCTGTACCACCAATTAGGATTATGTACTAAATAATAAAATTTAGTAAAATAATCTTGGGTATAATCAGAGTGGAATTTGGAACACAGGTGCTTGCAGAGAGCCATTATACTAATGGCAGCTAATTGTGTGAATTAATCCTCCATCAAAGGTCAAAAGGTGCGTTGGTTGTGCAATAACTAAATAAGTTAATTCAGCACTCTAGGTGGGATATGAGGTATCTGTTAAGAAGATTTTTCTGTGCTGATTTCTATGTTGGTGGTTTGGGGGTTTTCTAAAATTAATTTATTTAAAAAAAGAGGAGAGACAAGTTTTCTGTTGTATTTTATGTTTAACTCAGCTTTTGCAAAGGCAGATGAAATGTAAAATTACTTTTATTAACCAGAGGATCTGTGATTTGAGGTTTTGTTATTCTGTTTTAAAATGTGACTGAGGTGTCAGTATTTTATTGTGAAGAGTGACAGTGAAAATTCCACCTGCAAAATATGCTTCAGAATCATTTAGGGAACTTCAAAGCCAATGCCTGTGACCTCTGTTACCATGGCAAAATTGTGGTTTCAGTAAGAAGGAATAAGATCATTAAGAAATTAGCTAAGTACAAAATAATTTGTCAGAGAAGACAGCACATGTCATTTCTCTGCTGCTTAAAACCTTGATGTCCATTTTATTGTGAATGCTGCATGGTTCTTGTCTTCAAGACTCAGGAGGACACGGTAGATGTGGAAAGTGTGCAGAGAGAGGGAACAAATATCATGAAAGGGCTTAAGCAGCTCTTTGACCAAGAAAAGCTAAAAAGGCTGAGGATCTATAGTTTGGAGAGAAGACTAGAGTGTGTCTGTGTATGTACAATTAATTTTTTGTAAAATCATGATGGTGATAGACAAGGTAAATGTCTCATCAATTCCTACAATATTTGAACTTAGGGCCATTCAATGAAACAGGCAAGAAAACAATCATCAACAAATGGAATAAAGTACTTCTTTAGACAGTCAGTGATGAGCTTAAAATCTGCTGTCTCAAGGCTGTGAAGGCAGATGACAACATCACCACATTCGTGAAGGCTAAACACAAATTCACGGATAAGAGGTTCATGAATAGGTTTTACAAAGGACCAGCAAAGGGTGGATCCTATAACATCCACAATACAACAGTTTTGGGTACTGTGGGAATATGAAGGGAGGAGACCACAGAAGGTCACCAGTCTGGAGTTAAATCTGTGCTAAATTCAGTTACAGGTCCTTGGAGGAAAGGCAGTGGCAGTGCCGTGTTCTGCCATAGTTTGATGTTTCCTGTTCTCTTTGTCTTACAGGCAAAGCTGGTCTAGTAAATGAATCATCAAGAGGAAGGGTAACAGATGTGGGGTTTGAATGAAGCAATTCTATTTTTTGGTACTTTGTAATCCAGAGGAATCTGTCAGCCTGCAAATTTTGGTGTATCTGTATCACAGGAATTCTTTTAATCTTTCTTACTATAAGATACTTTCTCTTAAAAAAAATTGTTGCATGTTTGTATCCCAACACATTATTGCCGTGATATCTGAAGACTCCTTCTCTTCTTTTTTTCTGTATGTCAAGAAATAGAAAGGAATCTAGGCAGCTTTTTTAGTGGCAGTGTCACTGTGATGATGCTTCAGGCTTACAAGCCTCAAATATGACTTTGAAATAAGTGGGTGTCTGTGGTCAGAAGACACGAGAAACCTTTCTCAGTCTGTCAGGATCCTTCTGTTCATCCTCCTGAAAGCAGAGGGAATATGTGAATGAAAAGAGAATTCTTAAACCAATGGTAGAAAAGGAAGAAAGAGTGATTAAAACCAGACAGGTTGTCTCTCTTACAGCTTGTTGAATCTAGTAGTGTTAGAAGTCCAACACTGCCACAAAACTGACAGCAGAGACAGCCTGATTCCTCTCTGGAGGATCAGGATCCAAGTCTGCTGCAGGAATGGATGCACATACATACGTACAAATACATAAATATTTTCATATATAGTATCAAAAAATTGCCCCAGTAGCTGTGCTTAGTCTGTCCAGTAACTGGACCCAGATCTCCCTGCTCTCCCCAGCTGCTGAAACCCAGACTTAAAAGCCCTCAAGGTCCACAAATACACTGAGCTGGTTGCTGATGCTTGGGCCTCTTCCTGTTTTGTGGATGTGTATCTGCTCCTGACACATGGTCTGCCCAGTAGCTCAGACTCTTTCCTTGCTGGTAGGTGGCTCAGATCACTGCTCCTTGTGGCCAGCATCTCTTGGATGTTGATTAATGAAGATGTTGTTGAGTGGGGCTGAAGGAGATGAATGTACCCACGTGTCTCTCGTGCTCCCCACAGCCCTACACTCTGATCTTTGGCATCATCACCAAGGCAGACAGGAGAGAGCCAAGAGGAGAGCTCATTAGTTACTGCCAGCTGCTTTGGTTGAGCTCTACAAACCATCTATTTCAGTTTCTGATTCCTTTTAGGATTACTGTGTTTGAAATACAAGCCCCAGAAAACTCTGCATCTGAAATCAAGGCTACTCTTTGAACAAGATGCAGCCTGCTTGCACAGTGTGCCCCTGAGAAGGGATGGGAGACTGGTTTGAAGCCAGCATCATGACAGTTCTGGTTTCTGCCATCTTTATTTCCTTTGGTGCCTTGGGAAGGCTGACCTGAAACAGAGACTGGACAGAGCTGGAGAATAAAGCAGGGATTTATTGAATGGCCTCCAGGATACACCTTGGGCAGGACAGGGCCTGACCAGGGCTACACCCAAGGTGAACCAAAAATGGTCACAAAATGGACAAATGGTCACCAGGTCTCACACTTTGATCAGTTTTGCTCCATTTGCATACTGGGGTTTAATTGTCCAATTCCAGCTCCAGGCTGTGAGGTCCCATCCTTCTTGTCCCTCCCTCCAGCCACCCTTGTTTGTGCTTTGGGGCTGAAAGTTGTCCTTGGTGTGCAGCAGGAACAGGATTTGTTTTGTGTCCCTGCTCTGTGCAGAGCTGAGTGACCCTGAATGTGAGGCTGAGAGCTGCACCCCTGGGCAGCACAGAACCTGAAAAACATCAAACTTAAGGCATCCTTTCTCCCTTTAGAGGGGGGAACTCCTTTATTCTTTGTTTTCCTTCTACCTGACTTTTGCCTCTCTTCCAGCTTCCCTTTTTCCTTTTTGCCACTTACCTGGGAAAGATCTAGTTTTTCTACCTGTGGTTACAAGAGTCCTGTTGTAATGAAGTGTTATTAGATCTACTTCCAGTTAGGTGAATAGTGGAAGAGGTGTTTTCTAGTCTGTCCATGGAAGAGTGAAAACTTTGAAACAAAAATCATTACTGGGGGACAGAAATTTGCATTTTCTATCTTTGCTGCTCTCTCCTCTTTTTGGCTTTTGTCTTGTTCTCCTTTAGTACTGAACAAAAAACAAAAGCAGATCAGAAGCATTTAAACTAATTTCTTGCTGTTTCCCCCTCCCACCAAAAAAGTAACACCACTAGCTAAAAAGCCTTCAGAGAAGCTGTTTTCTTCATTTAGCTAGAGGGAATCCTGAACAGAAAACTACTGAATTATTTAGGTCATAAGATATTTTGATTTTATTTGTGTTAAGCAGAAGGCTATATATTTTAATATAAATCTCATATGGGGGGAAATTTAGGTACACCACTACCTAAAAAACCATAAACTTGATTTTTATCTAAAAAAAAGAGGTCTAAATAGCATCCTAACCCTATTGAGAAAAAGAAATGCCCTTATTTGCATAACAATCTTCAGATCTTATATGTATGTAAAATATTCTTACTATCCTAAATGTCTTATTACATGTTTATATAAACTTTTGTTACAGCTGAGAAGCTAAAATCAAAACTTAAGACACTCCTACCCCACCCACCCTTTCATTTCATCTCTGATCTTTAAAGCATGGAAAGAGAAAATGGCATTGCCTCTGAGTAAAGTCAGAGGGAGAAATCTGTTATTTAGAAAACATGATACAAGGATTGATTTCCTATCTCCCTTTGCAAGCTCAGTAGAAGCTTTAGCTGCTTTAATCTGAACAACAGATTGTCTAGTTTGGAGGATGCTGTTTGAAAGTTGAAATCTCTGCTCAAAGTTATTTAAAAGAGGTCCTTTAACTGAACTGTCCTGCAGAATGTCATCTAAATGCAGAAGATAACCAGACAGGCAATGAAGTTTTAGGCCTGCTTTTATCTCTTTTTCTGTGGGTGACTTTTTCTCATGATCACAAAGGCATCTATCTATTGTCACAGGAGACATGCTATGAATTCTGGAGCTGTTTCTTGAAGACATTACTGCAATGATACTTTCCCTGAACTGATTACTGAAAGTCGGGATTGGTATCACAGTTAAGTTCATCTTCTGCATACATTTATGAGCTTCTACTCCTAAAGGGAAGGAATTAACATTCACTCAGGAAAAAAACATGCCCATCTTTGTGCTGCTGCTCCCTGTTCCTAAGTGCTTGGCAATTCAAAATTGCAAAGGAAAAAAAGTTCTCTAGTGCCTACAGAGCCAAGGGAACTCATTTCTATGAGCTGTGAATGACACAATCTTGACAGTTAGAGTGGGACTAAGATTTTTTTTTTTTTTTTGGCTAAGAATGTCCCAAAACACTGCAAATAGGAGAAAGACAACCTTGGAAAGAATGTAAACACTTGGTTTTTGAGCCCTGTTTACACATCTGGATAATTAAGTGCTTGTCTGGAGGCAAACTATTTACTTACTGCCTTCTACTAGATCCCTCACACCTCATTCTAAGATGTTTAGGTTTATTTAAAGTCACAATTGTGCTATGCTATTAACTAGGTGCATCACCAACCTGGTCAAACAGGACCAAGAAAACCAATGTTCTTCTTAATTTGAGTAATTATTTGTATGAACTGGGGATCAGTTTGCTCTTTCAGAGTTTGCCTTTGAAGGCTCTGATATCAAATTAAGACCACTGTCTGAGCTTGTCCCTCCAGGGAAATTTATTTTCCTGTTTTCTGATGTGTCAGAACCGGAGATTCAATATGCACGAGGCAAAGACATCTGAATTGTTGACAAATCAGATGATAAAAGGCAGAAATTATTCTGGGACGTTTCTCACTGCCGTGAAATATGGTGTAATGACTGACCATTTTATCAAAATGACATTTAGATATCTAAATATCTAATATCTCTGTGAGGAGTCTGGTATATTGCATCCTTTTTTTTTTTTTTTTTTTTTTTTTTTTTGGAGTACAGTAAAGCATGCCAAGGTAAACTTTTCAAATAAATACAGAAGCTGCTGGGAGCTTTTCCTCCCATTTCCCAAACCCATATCAGCACCAGGGGTAATCACACTCTGCATGTGTGTACCTGTGCTCATGGTTTTTGTGTTTGTGCATAGATGTGGCTAAACATTGTTTTAAAAGCAAATATGTTAAAAATAGACACACATGCAATCAAGAGTCAAAGCAAGGTCAGGAATGAAAGCTGGAAATTGCAGTGCTGTGTGTCTAGTTAGGAAAGTTAGAGATGATTTGCAGCAGAGAGATTTAACAGTAATTTACTCAGTGACAACTGTACATTCTTTGTCAAAAAAAAAAAAAAAAAGCCCAGCCAGTAAAAACAAACAAACAACACCAACAATAGAGACAGCAGAGAGGAAAATTGAAAGTGCTTGGAATGTGAAATAATCATATATATATTTGTGTGTGTGTGTCTTTTGACACTTCATTTTTATATGACCTAAGGCTGACAGATCCAGAATATAAGTATCACTTTTCTTATAAAAGCTGGTCTGCAGAAAATGATATCCTACCCCAAGGAAAACATGTACTTAGCTGAAAAGCAGTGTACTGTGTGACTTGGCCCCTCTGTACAATAAAGTTTGTTGCTGCACAAAGCTTCAGGTGGTTTTCATTTCAAACTGAATTTCTAATCTTCTTTTCCAGACTCTCGGAGCAACAGAGAAGAATCTTGTGGTTTTATCGCTACTCCTGCAATGACCAAAACTGCTCCCTTCCACTGGTGCTGGGCAGTGCACCCAGCTGGGATAGAACCACTCTGTCAGAAGTGCATGCCTTGCTGAGGAGCTGGAGGTTTTCCAACCCTCTGGAGGCACTTGGGCTGCTGACTTTCAGGTAAGGGAATATTACCCAGGTAGGAAAGGAACGATGAACAGAACCAATACCTGCTGGTTAATTCAGGGCTTCAGTTTGCTCAGCACACTCTCCAGGTTTGGCTCACTGGCTGTGCTTTTCTTTCTCCTTGGGTCAAAGTGGAAATGGAGTTGCAGCTCTTGCAATGACCTTGAGTGTGCCAGCCATGTCCTCTTGGCTGAGAAGGTTTCCTATTTCTCAGGATAATGAAAAGAGTATTTCATTCTCTAGAACAGATGCAGGCAGTTTCTGGTAACAGGTGATCAGTCAGACACTTAGCACTTCCATAGCACTCCATAACTTCCAACTGCTGTGCAGACATGAGGTGAATAATGGGAGATAAGGAGGACTGAAAGATGTCTCTAGATTATACAATAATCTATGTAAATACATACAGTCCCACGTGTAACCTATCTTTCTGAAGGAGATTGGATGAAACTTTGAAGTCAGTTGAATAAATTCTGCTGTGGTGCCTTATGTTCCACCCCCAGTTCTTGCACTGGGAGCTGATTGTTTGTCAGGGCACTTTCCTGATGCTGGAGATGAGCCCTGCCCATGATGTAACAGAGATGTCAGGGGACAGGATCTGTGTCAGCAGTTACATTCCCTCCAAAAACTTGGGAGGTATTCTGCATTAAGTGACCTGTAAAAACATTACACATGCAGATGAAATGCTTGAGCAAATTTGTTTTATCAAGCCGTTGCTTGCCTTGGGTAAGCACAAGCTGCACCAGTTTTGCAATCTCAGTTTCGTGCTGTATCTTTGGAAAAAAAAAATAAACCTCTTCTACAGCTTTACTTGGGAAATATACTGTGGCTGGATACACTTACTGCCATATTATTACAAATAGGTATTTAATAATTTAAAACTGATTATTTTCTCTGGGTGCAAGTTCCTAAGAATGTATCCCAGGTTTCTATCTGAATTATTAGCAGTTTCACATGTTTGCATACAAGTCTTTTTTTTATGTCTAGTGGGAATGGTGCAAGCAAAGATCCTGACAGATCAGATTCTGGAGCATAATATTGTTATTTATTATTATTAAATTGTTAGGATCCTCTTCTAATTTATAAGAGATCCATATAGGAAGGAGTATATGGGCAGTGTGTTTCTTCCAGACTTCAGAGTAGGAAGAGAATTTGATGGGGTTTGTCAGAGCATGCCAGGCTTTTGGATCAGACCTTTTGCCCAATTTTGTTTCTGTGTCTGGGTGGCATTTCTGCAAGTGGAGATCTTGATTGTTCTTTGAAGATGCAGCTCTGCACGAGGGTGTGGTGCAGAATATCAGCCCTTTCAGGTGCTCCAGAGAGTATTTAATATTACTCACTCTGTCCCCCAGCTTCTCAGTGTGCCTCAGGTGCAGTGTACCCACTGTTCATTCTGGCTACATGAAGACTGCTGGCATGGAAAAGAGGGGAAAATGTCATCACTTTGTCTCTCTTATGCCACCCTGGGGAGTGGCTGGCACCTGCAGCTGTGCCAAAGAACAAGTACTTCTCTCCTGATCAGGATCTTAGATGGCTTGTCCCTGTAGTTTCTCACAGGAGATAATATCGATCCAGGTATTTTTTTTTTTTGCCTCATGGTAAAGCTGCAGAAAGAAGTTCTGGATCACAGAACAAATCCTCTCAAGAAAAAAGAATCTCTCCTTCTCATACCCACAATATTTTGTCGGTGCATGAGCAACTGGGAAGCTAACCTTCAGAAACACAGAGATTACATTTTCTTAAAGATGCCTAGCCTCCAAATTGTCTGGGTCGCTGATTTAACTGCTGAGACACACGATATATGCAAATTGAGAGAGTGGGTTGAAGGAGAGGAGTACTTTCCATATAAATGGATTTCTGAGGTTTCTTCTCTTAGCTCTCTATTTCTCAGTTTCCTATCGTTTTGACAAAAGGACAGTAACACTGGCTGGGGTCCAACCTTCCTTCCCCCTTACCTTCAGTGACTTTGGATCACAGGCTCTTTAACTGAGCTGGGTTTGAACATTCATTCAACTCCATCCTGTTTTATGTTTGGCATTGACAACTCATCAACTCAGTTCCTCACTTCTATCATCCACGAAACAGCTCTCTGATTTCTTGTGATTGCTAAGACACGGCTGAAAGATCCAAGTTCATATAAAACATGAGCAGAATATAAAATAAATGCTCTTCATATATTCATGTCTATTTTAAGGACTTGTGTTACCATCACTATTAAACCATGGGTAAGGAAAATGAATTAGAGCTGATCTTTGTCTACAAGTGCTGCTGACAGGAGCAAATGCACTAAATCAGCCCAAAAGTCAGTCTAGTGCATCCTGTCTCTGGTGGTGGCCAGCAACAGCTACCCAGGGAACACAGTGAAAATGGGCCAAACATAGTGACACTGCTGCTCTCCCAATTTTCAGTAATCTGCAGCTCAGAGACTTCCTCAGACAGATTTTTTTTTTTTCAGGAGCCCTTTTGCATTTTTCTTCTATGATTTTTTCCAAATTAAAATTGATTTTGCATAAATATTCGGCTTACAGTACATCCTAAAGAAAGGAGATCTGCAGCTTAGCTCTATGCTGTATTATTTCTATGGACCACAATTTATCAATACCATAAAAGAGACCAAGAGTTTCCAGTCACTCCAGATCCTGGGTGCTTTCTTTGGTGGAACTTCAGTTTGCAGTGTCTTTAGGAGAACCTGAATCTGTGCTGCAGACATGTGCTCACTCTTTAGAAAGGGTTCTCAGAATCACTAGTCACTTCTGCAAGCCTTGGCTTGGGAACTCTAAATTATCCTTCTCAGAGCAAAAACAGGATCATCGGTCCTGAGGATTAAACTCAAACATCCATTGGTGAGGATGAGGAAATAAAAACAATTGGAGATTATTCCTCATGATGCCTTCAGTTTGAGCTTTCACGTTTTTCAGGTTCTGTGCTGCCCAGGGGTGCAGCTCTCAGCCTCACATTCAGGGTCACTCAGCTCTGCACAGAGCAGGGACACAAAACAAATCCTGTTCCTGCTGCACACCAAGGACAACTTTCAGCCCAAGAGCACAAACAAGGGTGGCTGGAGGGAGGAACAAGAAGGATGGGACCTCACAGCCTGGAGCTGGAATTGGACAATTCAACCCCAATGTGCAAATGGGCCAGAACTGATCAAAGTGTGAGACCTGGTGATCCTTTGTCCATTTTGTGACCATTTTGGGCCCATCTTGGGTGTAGCCCTGGCCAGGCCCTGTCCTGCCCAAGGTGTATCCTGGAGGCCTTTCAATAAATTTCTACTTTATTCTCTGGCTCTGTCCAGTCTCTGTTCCAGGTCAGCCTGATCAGGCATCACTCACAGCTTCCACCACAGAGCTTAGGGGGAGGTATCACAGCCCATCCAATCAAGCCCCACAATCAGGAATCTGAACTGGAAAGCTCTTTGCAACTTCCTGAAACTTCTAAGTTGTTTTGCTCACTCACAGTTAAATGTACCCTTTAAGAGAAGTTTCTTGTTCTTTGAGTGTGTCTCTCTTATGCTCTTCCCGTTTGCAGGCAACTCTCAGGGCAGGAAAATGATAACTTGCTCACTTATGCAGTGGAAAGGAAGGACTTTCATAAATGGAAGACACAACCACGGTACATTTCACAGATAAATTCAGTTGCAACCTTGCATCCAGTACTCAGAGCAAATGCATTGATTCTTAGAGCCCTAGAAGCCAATGCTTATAAATGGAATTAAAAAAAATAAATCTTTAATCAATAAAGATGCAATGGGAGGGGGAAGTGTAGAAAAAGATTTTACACTCTTACCTCTAATTTCAGGGAAGGTTGGTTATAAGCTGTTACCTGAAATATAAAATTATCCCTAAGGCAGAAGCTGAAGACATGGCAGCTCCTACTCAGAACAGCTTCTTGGTGCCCAGTGCATTTTGCTGTTGATTTTGCTCACTGACTTTGGTAAAAAGCCAAACTTTAGTGAGTTAGAGCTTTCCATGGTTGTATCCACACTGCATGGCACACCAGCCAGGGAAATAACACCAGTACACTCATTTCCTCAGACAATGTCCTTGATGACAGAAAGACACCAAAGGCAGGGCTAGCACTGCCATCATTTATGATGTGTTGCTAGCAGGCCAATGTTTTCTGTGTGTTTAGAACAATTGTAGTTGGGATTTTTTAGCCAGGTTATCTTGCTATTTAAATTACTGCAAAAGGAAGTCCAAGCATATTTGTTAATCAAACCAGCAAATGTCTTCTTCAGCTTTTTTTTTCTTTTTTTTTTTTTTTGTCTTCTGGCCCATTTAGAGTACTCTTGCAGCCCTGTGAGGTGTCATGGCTGGGAATGAGGAAACTGAGCTAGAATCAGGAAACAGCCATGGAAGGTATATCTTTTTTCTAGCATAGTGCATGGGTGGAAGTGCATGGCTGCATTTTCAAGAGAGAACTTTTTGAAGTACTTTGTGGAGGTGAAGATGCAACCTCTCTGTTAGGCTTAAAAATTTTCCTGGAAACTTCCTGCTGCATCAGGACAACTGCACGGGAAAGGACATTCCTTTAAAACCCTGTGCCCAAATCAGTGGTGTCAGACACAGTTTTGCCTACAGCATCCCTCAGCCTGTGACTGTCACAGTATTACTCTTGATTCTCCCTTTAGGTAGCAGAGTGGCTATTGCATTTCAGAGGTTCAGGTATCTAACCAATAACTACAATAAAACGTGATACCTTGAAGACAGATTTTCTTCCTACACCCTTGAAAGCCACACAGATTCAGAACTGCTGAATCAGATTGTCATTGTTTCAAAAAAAGTGGAATTTAAAACATTCCCTTGGAGCCCACAATGGAAAGCCCAGCAGAGCATTTATAAACCAGAGAGAAGCAGAGCATACCTTGCCTGTTTGCATCTTCTTACTTGGCTGTAGTTATGCATCAACATGGAGAGCAAACACAGGCTTGGGCAAAGAAATAAGATAGGAACAAAGCAGCACTCCACAATTAATTTGATACTTTGATGTACAGAACACGTTACTGATAAAGCTTTAAAACTGCTTATGCTTAATATACATGAAATTTAGTGACAACTTAGATGGTGATGTATGCCTTGCTAGGAACAGACAAGTCTTCCTTTTAAGCAGTGGCACATGATGAATTCTTTATGTTTTTTAACTGCTATTAACCTTTTTTTTTTTTTTTTTTGCTTTCTTGGCAATAAATATGAAGGTGCTACAGCAGAATGCTGTAGTAGGACGAATAGAAAACTGTGTAGAATATTGCATGCTTTCTGTGCCTAAATGTGCACTCTAGTCAGGAAGCTTAATCTAAATAATCATGTTTTCCATGGTTTAATCTTCAGTTATAATGTAACAGAGAAGGTTGTCTCTGGGGTGGGAAGAACCTTCTAGATCATACAGGTTTCAGATGGAAACTTCTTTTTGGTAATTTCTTCCCACTCTTGTCCTAGGATATGGTTCACCATATGGTCTCCATGACATCTTAAACTTATTCTTAGTTTTCAGTCAGAATTTCTTGTAGAAAATCTCTGTGAACATCATGGAAAGCACATTTTCTGTGAGTAAATTCAACAGATCTATCTGCCAATCAATCAGCCATAGCAAAAACCAGTGAATATGACCATGACCATAGTGTGAGGTTGGGAAGGGTTCATGTGACCTCTCACAATGAAGAGTGAATTTCCTCCTTTACAAAAAAAAAAAAATTATGAAAATGCAGTGTCCTTTTTACTGATGGTATTTCTTATCTTTCTGTACTTTCCTTTAGTCCTTACCATTTTCTAACCTTCATACACTCACATGGCATTTTCTTTAGAATCCCTCAAAGGAATGAAAAAAATCACAAACATGAAATCCAGCTTACCTTATCTCTAATCTAAAACAATACACCTTAATCATTATTCCAGTAGTTTCTTCCCTCTTCCTGTCTAATTGTTTTTAAAGTACTTAAACTGCCTCACAAAACTTCCCTGTCTATTCTTTTAAGCATTTCTTCCATACTTCTCTCCTGGCCCAGCTGCATCCATTAATGAGTAGTATCCTTTACTACTCAAAGAGTTTTTTGTTTTCAGTTGATATCCTCATCCCAACAGGTTTGATAGTTCAGCTTTACTTGTTTCTGGAGACTTAATAACATGCATAATAACATGGACTGAAGTTTTTCTTTTCTGAAAATGCAACAGGACTTAAAATGTGAAGGGAAATGTAGAAATAAGTGGCATGATATAAGCCTCTATCTTAAAAGAAGGCCTGTGAAAGGCTACATTGTTCTCTTCAGAGACCATCACGTGCCAGAAAATGTAGAGAACTGAGCAGTTTCACTTACCTGACAAATAGATTCCAGCACAGGGCTATTTGAGGCAGCACAATAAAATTAGAATAATAAAACTGTTAAAAAATGAAATGCACATCTCTCTCTCTCATTTACAGTCAGCTCGCCACTGGCAGATGCTAAAATCTCAGGAGAATTTCACAGATCCACAGGACACCTCAGCAGTGCTTACTTTTCTCTTTGAATCTGATTGAGCTGAAAGGTACAGCTAGACAAATAGCCCCCGCCTGGCTATCTGCATGAAAGGAATCAAAGGCTGAAAGTTGTCCTTGTTTCTGAACCAAATTGAAATCTATGCTCATCCAGCTCAAAATTCAGCTTCTACAGAAAACATCTCGAAGTCTCAAGGGAGATCTAATAGTCTGCTTAGAAGTTAAAAGACGAGTGGCTGTCAATCACTGGCATCATGCAGAGAGGGAAGAGCAAAACTGCAAAAAGGGTGTTGAGTTTAAATAGGTGAGTGTTTAATGAGAGGAAAACTGAGAGGAAAACAGTTTCACCACTTATGGAGAACCCAAACTGTGAGGCAAGCTGTGAAGGGGACATTTGAAGTCCTGCATGGCGTGACCTGTAACTGAGGGCTAAACCCAACAATTATAATTTACATATTGTTTGGTGTTTTTTTGTTTTTTTTTTTTTTGGTGGAGCCTGTGATGTTTCTGATGTGTGTAAACCTGGAACAAAAAATGTGTAAGAAGCCATGATCTCTGTTCTGGAGTGCTCATTGCCTTAAGGGAGAACAATTAAATTGGCCAAAAGGAGAATGCAGCCAGGCAAATAAATGGGGAACAATTGGGTTCTAGTCACAGAGACTAGAGCCACAACACAGTGGTTCTATTCTATTTACTGACCAACAGGTTGTTTGTTGAGGGAAAAAAACCCAAACTATAAGTGAGTGCAAACCTAAACTTGGATGACAGCTACCATTTTGAAACTGCAATAAAAGTCTTACAAGCATTGTTAAAAGATTTGATTTTTAGCTGGGGTTTTAGCTGAATTCTCAGATATTTTGGAGACAACCATAAAGCAGCTAGGAAGAGAAGTCCTCTAAGGTCCTGCTTCCCTGAAGCCATAGTCAGAGGCCACATCAGGAATTCTGTCAGTTCAAATCCTTCAAAAAATTGATCTGATGTAGGCAGGCTGTGCTACAGATGAGCTCCTCTTTCTGGGCAGTGTCCCCTTAAAGACTGGAATACTGAGTTTGTTGTGAAAGAGTTGTCTCACTTCTCCACTTTCAGAGTTTTCAGCATGTGTAAATAAATAATTGCATATTCATTGCAGCAAGCCCTGGAAATCAGCTCTCCTCTAATATCCAAACTATAAAGCTCCTTTTCTTAGGCCTGAAGTGATTTCTCTTGCATTGAATTAGAGTCAAAAAATCAATTAATTTTGTCCTCTAATCAAGACTAATTTATGGATTACTAAAATCAGATTTGATGCAACTCAAACATTTGCAAGATTATTCACTGGAAAAAAAAAAAAAAAACACCAAACCCTTCCAGCCCTAATTAAGTACCAGACTACAAGATGGCATAGTTTCCAGGCATGTGAAGGGATTTTTTTACTCAGATCTGCTTCTAAAACTGTACTCTTTTATTGGCTTCTAGCAAATAAAGTGGTGTATGCAAGAGTGAACAGCATAAGCACCATGTAATGCTAGTGGAGTTCATAAGAGTTTGCTGTAACTCCAGTGTTTCTGAGGATGTTAAATGTTTGCTCAAATAGAAATGTAAGGGGGAAAACAAATAGAAATAAATTTTGTGCCTGTGCTCAGCATTTAAATACAAATTCAATATTGTGCTTGTACCTGTGGCCCTGAACAACACTGAAAACAAAAAAAAATTAAAAAAAAAAAGCAATGGTTATTACATCGAGGGATTAACAAATTGTCAGGTCGTTAAAAAAATGCTAATTGCCCATTCTGTTCAAAAGACTGAACTAAGCCTCAAGCTGACCCCAAGATTTACAAGCTGAAGGAAACAGTTCAGTCACCAGGACCAACAAATTACCAAAATCTCATTCAAAAAGAATGACCAGAGCCATGTGTCCTGAAGCAAACTACCCTGCAGATATTTCACCACAGTGCCTGTCATTGCCCTAATCACATCTCCTGGCACTGCTTCTGGTAACTTAGACACAGCCCTGACTTACATCAAATCAATTCTAAATAAATCAAATGTTCGCTGCTGAATTTTCCGGAAAGTTTGGGATTAAAATAATTTTCTCATTCTTTGTCTAGCTGGAAAAAAAAAAAAATATGTATATATATATATGAGTTTCTCTCCTCATAATATTGTGTGTGTTAAGATCTTGGCTGCTGGTAAGGACAAGCTGTAACTAAGTAATAACATTTTTCTGCTTGGCCTTGTGCCTGCGTAGAGCGTATTTCACTGTTCAGTAGCCTGTTGAACTAGGCAAGGAGGGGAAGGGAAAGGCTCATTTCCATATTATCTGCACATGCTTGGCACACAACCCTTTGGAGCAATTGCAGAGTTAGAAAATAGGATGATATGGAAGGGATTATTTTTTTTTTTTTTTCTTTAATGTATAGTCCTCCTTCAAATAAGTTTTGTTCTAAACAGCTATGTGAATATTAAAGGAACGACTTCTCATTGCTAATAGGTTGCCTAGAATAAATAAGTAAAAAAAAATAAGCCTTGCAAAAGATCTAATTTGTGCCTAGGATGATAATTTATTTATAATGCATTTCTCCTCTCCCCGTCGAGGCCCTCTCAGCATTATACAAAGAACTGTAAACCATATTAGAGACATCATTAAATATGTGCCATAACAGACAAACAAAATAGTAAATCCAGACCTGAGTCGTGTTGCTAAATGGTTTTGGAAAGTGTTACAGGTTGCAGCTGGTTGCAGCCCTGAAAACCTCTTTTTTTCAAGTCCAACTTTCCACCTATTTTTTTTTTTCTAACCAAAATATCCCCATTTTTATTAGATGGCCTCTATTTAATTCCCTGATCAAAGTGTGCACACTGTTCTGCTTCAGGTGTTTTTATTGAACTTAGAAGCTCAAGATTCAAGCAGCAGGTGCCATGATACTGCTGAACACTTAGCTTTACAATTCCTTCTCTTTTTACCTCGACAGCAACAATTGGTCATTGTTGCAAATATGGCACTGCCTCCTCAGTTTAACTTGGGGTTTTTATTCCTATGTTATTGGCAAAAGGTGCTGGGTGGGAAGGTGGGAAGAGAGCAGTCTGGTTTTGTGCCGAGCTCTTGAAGCAGTGACACTGTCAGCCTTGTGACATCTCCTGCCCTGCATGAAGGGTCAGATTTCAAAGGACTTTCCTCAGGGTGAAATGACAGGATAACCCTTGTCCTTCAGTCTTTTTTTTGTGTGTGTGCCCAGACTGCCAAACCAGAGATCCTTCCTAATAGCCATATCAGTTCAGAGGGAAGGGATTCACTGCTTTTTTTGTGGGCAGGTGCTCGCCCTCAGGGAGCTGGATCAAAGCCCACCAGCTCTTCTGAACAACATCCATCTGACTGTGGTGCTGTTTGGAGACATTTCTGCCCCTCAGGCAGGGATGACCCTTCTTGCACCCCTGGTAACTGAAAGGTCTCCACCAACATTTCCAGTTGGCTTCAGGAGAAGACAGAAAATACCCTTGGGATGGCAATGGCCGAGGTGCAAGTGCTGACACACAAATAAGGGTGACACCACGTGGGAGAGCACATCTCCTCCTTTCCTCGTTAAAGCAGAACTGCAGCAAATCAGCCAAATCTGAACCAATCTGGGCAACTTCTGTGTTATGTGAAATGCCCTGTGTATAAAACTGTGGAATCATTAAGGCTGGAAAAGACCTCTGAGATCATCGAGTCCAAACTTTAATGATTACTGTCACAACTGCAAAACGTGAAAAGGCAGAAATTGTTTTCATATTTTTCAAAAGAAGTCCTTAAAAGAATATCTTTTGGCTTTCAGATATTAAAAGAGACACTGTATACTTTCTGTCCTTTTCTCTCAGAAGAGAGAAAATGTTCTGTTTAGATCAGTTCTGATCAATCAGGTTACATCAAAACTTCATTCTCTTTCAAAGAAAAATGTTTTTACCATCTATATTATCCAGCCTTCTTTTTCTGTATTATCACTGCTGCCACACCGTGTTTCCCTCTTTCATCATTTTTATGATGAGAGCTCCATTACAAAATCTATACCAGGCTACAGCCACCTTGGGTTTCAGGTAGAATTAGTTGAGAATATAGCTTATGCTGAGTTCTCAAACATTTTCTCATCAGAAATGTCTGTTTCCCTGACTTGGAACCTTTCTGGGGAAGATGTTCATGTTTTTACTAAATTTCACATAATAAATTCCTAAAAATATCCACCCAATCCCTGTTTTCAATTTCAAAATTGCTTTTGTTTAAAAAGTATTTTTGATTGTGTTATGAGAGAAAACAGAAGAACTGATTTGGGAATAAATGATCTGAAATGAATCCTTTATGTATGGGAACTTTCAAGCTTTTGTGTTGTTGCTCACAACAAATAAAGTCTTCGAGTGACTGTTAAATATTCACATAGCTCAGAAATTTCCTATTTCAGGTAAGAAAGAGCAGCAAGAGATCTGTAATTTGCTTCATGTGTTGGGAAATTACAATACATGGTAGTTTCAAATTCAAAAAGGTATCTGAAGATCAGGTTTTGGGTGTTTTCCTTCCCCCTCTGTGTGGCACTGTAACAGTCAATCCAATTAAGTCATCCATGCTGTTTTTCTTGTTACAATAAAGCAAATTAATTGATTTTTTTCCCAGTTCCATTTTGAGAGAAAATCAGTTTTTCTAATATCTTTTATCAGTGAGGGCTGAGGAGAGTTGCAGTGGTCTGGTAGCTCTTAATGATAGCTATTTGTTTTGCTCCAGTTTTCCAGATCAAGATATTCGCGGGGCAGCAGTCCAACAAATAGAAAATGTGTCCAATGATGAATTGTTAGAATACCTCCCACAGCTGGTCCAGGTAAGGAGGAAATTGATAGCCAAGGGAGTCTTCAGTCCAGATCAATAACTTCATTAAATACTTTTGATGCTTTCGGGTTGGTTAAGACATTGTGAGAGTGTCTTGGTTTGGAAAGACAGGTATCTGCCAGGGAAAGCTGGAGTTTCCCTTGGAATGGAGAATGTAAACCCCTCACCCCTGCCAAATTATAATTTTGCAATCGAGGGCTTTCAGGCAAAGATTTGGGAATGGGAATAACAGTTCTTTACTAGAAATATTAAGAATACAAATGTAGTAGGAAACAAAACCACCCAACCAAAAAAGCAAACAAACAAACAGTCCTAGAAACCCTGACAGAGTCAGAGCTACAACCTGACACCCTGTTGGTCAGGGTGTTGGAAGCAGTCCAAAAGTGAGTCCTGCTGGAGTGGCAGATGTGGTTCTGTTGGAGTAGAGATGATCCTGTAGAACAAGGGTCCAGTGATGGTGAGAAGGGGTCCAGTCCAGTCTTCCTCCAGGAATTGGGTGAAGCTGGATACCTTCTGTGTTCCTGTGTCTCAGTTTTTATCCAGGTAGGAATGGTTGGCTCTCCCCGCTGGATGGAGCATCTCCCAATGGAATGTGGATGTTCTGCTCTGGGCAGGAGAACAGCTTGGGGAGTCTTACTGGCCCATTGTGAAAAGAGATAACAAACACTGCCCCACCTGGCTTTAACAGCTGGCCCATTATCAAAAGGCACCTGCCCCCCTCCTCCCAGAGTTACAAGAGAGAAAGAACAACGTCTCCCCAACTTTCAAGAGATGAAATAGAATACACATTTTTGGTTCCATAACCCAAGACAGAGAAGAACAAATAAGTCTTGTCAAGTAGTGCAATGTTAAAAACAGGGCTGAGAGGGAGACTGTTGCCAGTTTAGGAGAATGGAATTGTTTGGGTATTCTGATTGAGCTTTCATATATAGCACATGAAGGTATTTTCAAGTGACAAACAAAAGTAAAAACTGCATCTGAACATGAGAAGTTCTGCTCAGGTGAGAGGGCTTCATTGCAGCCAAGGAAGGAAATGCTGTTGCCACAAATCCCTAGGTTTTTAATTCCACATGTACTGAGAAAACCACTGTCAACACAGAGTAAAGTGGACATTTGGGTGTGGAATTGTCTCTTTAGAGACGTACATTGCATTTGCCTGGAAATTAGCATTTTGCAGGTTATGGCATCACTGCTTCCAGAGCACTTGGTGATTGGATAGAGATCCTGTGTTGGGGCTGAGCAGGAATTTTGAAAGCTTTATCCCCTCACTTGGTAACTCTTTGCATATGGATGACCCACTATCCACACTGCAAAGTTTCTCAGAGCTTCTTTCTGTGTTTGTGATATCTGCTTATCTAGATTGATATCTCTGTATGCATTTATGAATATATTCATGTTATCCATTACTGTGAGGCAGGCAGAACCTTCACAGCTTTACAGCACTCACAAACTGCTGTGACCTTTCACCTTCCACAGCTTGTGTTCTAAAATAAGTTTATTTTCCAAACCAGATAATCAGATAAAAAAATTAAATATAACAGTGATAGTTGTAAGTGGGGGAAAACAAGCTGCATATTTACAGGCATGTTAACACAGAATCAGGGTGGTGTCTGTCTGTCTGTCTTACAGATGATGGTAGATCCTTGTGAACTGAAGTTTCTCTACTCACTGCATTGCCAGAGCAAACTCCACGTGTCTGGTTGCTTTGTTCAAACTAAGCACTGGGTCCTTTCTGATTAGTTTTGTTATAAAAGAAAGGCACTAAAACCAGCAGAAAACTGATTTTTATTATAATTTTTCCTATTAAGGTGCTGAAATTTGAGTGGAGTCTTGAAAGCCCCCTGGTGAAACTCCTGCTGAATCGTTCTCTTCAGAGCATCCAAGTAGCCCACCAGCTTTACTGGTAAGACCAGTTGCCATTGCTCCCACTGTCATTTTCATTATCAGTGAAATTTATCCATGATTCCATTGGTGATAAACCCTCTTTTGGTTTAAAATCAGCAGAAAAAAACTAAGTTTTGCTCCTTCCCTTTCAGCACTGTATATAATTTGTATTAAAAACCCACTTATCTCTGGCTTCATCCTGCCCCTTGGGCAGGAGGAAGAGGAGGAAGTTCTCCTCCCTTAAGTAGGAGACTATTTGGCTTTTCAGTATTTTTTTTTTTTGTTTGAGCCAAAAAATTACCAGCATTTGTTCACTTTCAAAGGAGATTAGCTGCTTTTGTGATTTCCCCAACCTCCCCTGAAGTTGTTAGAATTCTCATGTGTGTCAAAATGTGTGTCTTACCCATTTTTGTGTGTCGGTCTGACTTGTGATGGAAGGGTTTCCAACAGTTCCTTTCCATGATTATGGAGATGTACCAGGCCTGGCAGAAACTGCCATTCACCACCTACCTCTGCAACAGAAAGGGTCCTCTTATTGTCTTATTGAATTATTCTGTTTGCTGTGCTGTTACCTCAAGGCTCTCTGAGAAAGAGTGTGGCTTTCTGATGTCTCAACATCCACCCTCTGATCTGAAAATCAAACTCCTGTGTGTTTTCCCTTTTTTTTTTTTTTCCCATCTTTAGCAATGATGTATGAACTGAGCTTTCATTTGCAGTTCAACTGGTCCAGTTCCCTTAAACCAAAGCTTTCCTCCCTGCAAAGGAAAGAAAACAATTTGAAGTGTAGTCATTTGGTTGATGAAGTGTGGGGTCAGGAAGAGCATAAATAATACTTTCATACCTGCATGGTCTCTGGAAGTGTTAGTGGGGATAAAACAGAGTTATTAATGTGTTTGTTTTACTGAAATGAGTAGGATAATGTGCTTAATGAGCATATCTTTCAAATAAAGAGGAACCACATTTAGCGAGCCATTTTTCGACAGTGCCTGAAATATGCCCGAGACAATTTCTACTAATAACTCAGTTATACTGTATATAAAATATCCAGTCTGGAGTTTTAAATATGCCCTAAGAGCTGGTAGTTTTCCTGCAAAATTAGAAATTATATCTAGGGCTCCATGAACAGGGGAACAGTCTTAGTTTGTCTATGTTTTCTTTAACTCCTCTCTTCTCAGATGAAAAATGGCTGTCTGCAGTCCTCTTCCTCTTTACTTTCCAGTGTAAATCTCTATTTTCCCCAGAATTTTGCTCAAGCTGTCTAATAATTTAATCTTGGGTAATACAGAGCAGTTATTCCATCCTGAATACATATGCTTATCTGGCACAGTGCAATGTAAAGTGGCAAAATAAAATTATTTTATATACAGCTCAATGTATAGGGTAACTACATCCTCTCAAGGCTCACTGTATTCTCTGCCTTTCATCTGGTAGTAGCCCTGTTCAGCCTCTTTTATTTAAGTGTTTAGTTAACATGTTTCAAGCTAAACTGTCAACATAAATGGGGCAAAAGTCTCTTGAAATTTGGTGCTTGTATTCTATCTACACTTAGGGGTTTTTTGGTTAGCCCCCTCCACCATGTTCTCCAGTAGCAAAATGTTTTCTACCTAACATTCCAATATATGTAATTACTCATATTCCTCATCCTGTATTCTAAAAGGCAGTTTCCCAAACCATAAATTCTACTTACAAAAGTTTGTGGCTTTTATTAATGAAGTCTTAAATAATTAATGAAAGATTTCCTTCCCAAATTGAATTTCAGTCATTATAAAAGTAAGGGAAGCAGAGGTTTTCTCCCACTTATTTCTAAAGAGACTTTGAAAGGAAGTTCAATGATTTAATAATGTGGGGAGCACATGTGTGCATGTACATTCAGATAACTTCTTTTAAGAAATGTGATTAGGTTACATTTAATTCTCAAGTGTCACGTTCTGTTTCATTACCAAATCAGCTATCAAGAAGCAAGGACTGGTAAAAACAAACAAACAAACAAACAAACCCCCAAACACTTGAGTAGCAACGTTTTTTATATATATTTTAATTGTAATGAATGACATTACAATAAAAATACTGTTAAATAATGCAACAATGTGCACACTGTACCTGTCCAAAATGAAACTTGGAAAAGAAACCTAATGCAGTATAGAAAACTGGTGAGCTGGTTTCTGAACCACAGGAGAAAGTTCAACTGATTTGAGTTTCCACGTTTTACAAAACTATTGTAAATTTAGAAATTACTAGAAAAGGTGGTGACTTTCAACACTATAACTTATTTCAATGACAAATACTATTTATAATAAGATGTCAATTATTTCAAATTGATTCAATTTCCCTGCAGGTCAGAGATGAGCAGCTACCCAACAATGGTGTACCATCTCACCACATTTTAATATTAATGTTGGAAAGCAAATTGTTAATTTCTTTTCATCAAGCAGTGATAAGTTTATCTGAAGATTTTCTTTAAAAATTATGGGTCAGTAACTGGCAAAGGTGGACAGAACAGAGAGAATGTTCATTCTTGGGGCATGTCTTCAGCTGTTGTTAGTCAGGATAGTTTCAGTCTGTTCTTTGCTTGTATCTGTTGCAGATTTGTTCCATTAATTCTGCTATTGAGAATGAGAAGGATCTTACACACCCAGTTTGGATGTTTGCATTATTTCTTATCATTTGTGTCTTTTCCCTTCTCTAAATTCTTGAGGAATCTCGGCCATCTGCATCCATCAGTGTTTTACCTCCTCATTGGTACTTCTGAATGCCCTCTCTTTCCCAAGGAGACTAAAATTTGCCCATGCATGCTGTGCCAGCACAGGAGTCCTGTACCCCATAAATCCCATTTTAGTCTTATTTCAGGACTTGCTAATGTCCATGAGACATGGAAAATTATCTCACTACCTTCCAGATGCTAGCCCCACCAGAGTTCCTGGGAGGCAAGAGGGCTGGAGCCAGTTTCCCCATTCCCTGGAGCCACGGTGGCAGGTTTTTAAAACCGGTTTTAGCAAAACACAAAAAGTTGCTTGAAGGGAAAGAAACCTGCTGTGAGCCCTTTTGGGCCCTTCTGCTGGCTGAGAGCCGCTGTTTATCTCCTTGCTACTTGGTGTTTCACACACAGGTGGGCTTTTGTCAGCTTTTGTGCTGGAGTTTTCATCCACCTGGGCATCCTGCCAGCTGGTTTCCCTCTTGCTTGAGCGATTTTTTTTATTTTATTTTTTTTTTGGCTTTTAGCTGCTGTCACCTGTGGCAGCTGCAGCGCGGAATGGGGAACAGCTGGCTGGGGCAGCAGGTGGCCAGGAGAATGTTTCACAGATGGTTGCCTTCCACAGGAAGATTGAATAAGGGAGGGGAAAACACGGTGGTGTCCTCCAGGATCTGTGGCAGCTGCTTGAAGGTGGGGCTAAGGAACAGGTTCCATCGCCGTGGAGGAGTTAAGAGGGTGTGTAAATTCTGCTGAAGCACGAGAATCTGGCTTGCTTAGCTCAAGAGAAGGAAAAAGGTGAAAACCTTTGCTGAAGACAGACTGTCCTTTTGTGTGTGGCTTGTCTTCTAGGTGACTTAAACTTTGGAGAACTTTCCCAGTGTTTTGGCATTTCTGAGCTACAGGTTGACTGACAGGAGAAAAGGGAGTAGTCTTCTATCTTTTCCAAGTTCACATCTTGTAGAAAAGTGAGAAGGTGAGATTAAAAAAGGAACTTGGTGGAATCCAACACACTGGAAACAATGTGGATCAGACTATTATTTCATGGCTAGAACATTTTTTTTTTCTTATAGATACAGAAAAAGAACAGTAAGAAGCAGAAAGAACATAGCAATGTATAAAAGTTTAAAAAGACCCCAGTTACGTTTTCTGCTCTTGGGAGGTTTGCACCTCAACACCTTCTTCTCCAAAATCCTTACCACTGTTTCATTCAGAATTCCAGCACTGGAACAATTGCTTCATATTTTCTGAAGGGAAATATATTTTTAACTGTCAGAGCTGGTCTGTGTTAACTGTAATTCACTTAAAGAGTTCAAAAGAAGGAATAAATCAAGCAGATGCTCACTTGTCCAACACTCTAAATTATCTGAACATTAAACAGATGACCATCCTCCAGATCTTTTTCTTCCTGCATTATCCTATCTTTCTCTGACAGTCAGAAGTTATCAAGTCTGCTAATTATTAAATGAACTTCCTAAATAGCTGTGCAGAGCAGGCTGAAAACCCCAGCCCATTAAAATGACATGAATGTAAATAAAAAAGATGCTTGTTCTTGATTTTGCATTAATTTAGTCCTTCTTACTGAGCAGAATTAAAAAAAAAAACAACCATTTGATCATATGTGTAACTTTAAACTTGTTTAGGAATAGCCAGTGCATGTTTGATTCAATTAAGTGGTGATTGTGAATTTAATTGGAATTCAGAGTACTTGATGTGATTGTTATGTTCTGGCCTGCAGAGAACCTCAGCTGTAGATCACACCTTGGGATTCCAGTTCTGAAAACATAATTCTTATTTATGTAAGCCCATCATTTGGAGACCTTTTTTTTTTTTTTTTTCTTCTCTAGTTACTTATGTGTCTAGTAAATAACACCATTAGAGCATTATTTGTGTGAGATAATGATTCAGCCAGCTTCTGTGCTAAGTGCTTCATTATTAGCTGTGTGGGCCTTGGGTTATTGCCTTGTACAACAGACAGATAATTATTTTGTTTCCTAATTTACAAACTTCCCATTTGCTCGGACTCCAGTTTTAGAAAAAAGATAATGTTAAATGAAATAGAGAGATTGTTGTGAACAAGTAACAACTGTGGGGTTTGACCTTCAGTAGTTACAGACTTAGAAAACAGTATATTTAAATCAACAAAGCCATATCTTGCATTTAATTAAACACATTTTGATTTTTAAGAAAAAAAGCTTCATCATTTAGAGACACTTTTTGCTGTCTCTAAAGACAGAGGAGTGAACTGGCTCTGACCTCAGCTGGAATTAATAAAAGGGGGTACTGGCTGGAGGACCAGAGGACTGTGGGGTAAGACCACAGTCTTTTTTGTTAGAATTTTAAACTTTCAAAATTCTAACAAAAAGGAAAATTAACATAAATTCCAAATAATTAAGAAGTGAAATTGGAAACACGACTGGGAAAGGTTAAGAAAGAATCTAAGTATGGCATTTTGACATTTACAATATAAAGAGTGAGTTAGTTTTCCCACACTGTTAAATATTACAGCTTTTTTTAAAAGAAATCTGTTTAAAAATTAATAAAGCATGAAGTTATGCCTTTTTGTAATTTAGTGAATATGAGAAAATCTGGTGAGTCACTGACAAAGGACATAAATAATATAGTTGTGCCTATGTCTGTTTTTAATTATTTTAATGATTCTTAGTAGAGTGAATGTGTTCCTGAGTGTCTAGAAATCTAGGAATGTTGTGTGTTTTTTCCAAATCCTGTGCAAGCACAAGAAGGGAAGAGGTGAGGTGCTCTGGTTATCATATATCAATGTGAACATGGAGTGAAGCACCATTAATTTCATTGGTACAGGCAAATATTCAGCTGCACTAAATAAGTTACTGAACACAGAGATAACCCTGTGTGCCCCACCTTTGGAACAAAGGAAATTCCATGCCAAAAGTCATATTCAAGGAGGATTAAGGTTGTCAAGTGAAGCATAAAAAGTCTGTAAATTCCAGTTATTAGTGCATGTTACCATAATGAAAAAAAAAACACCACTGTGTATGTGCAGAAGTAAACCTACTTAGAATTGCAAAGATAAAGTGGAAGAGGGGACAGAGTTCTGAAAAATCTTTCATTCTTTCAGCTGCTTCATGATTTATAAGGTAGCGCTAAGGAAAAAAGTTTTTTCAGTACATTGTTTTCCCAAACACAGCTTGTCTGATTTATTTTGCATTTGGCTCATGTTAGAGTTAAAAATTCTGGAGATGACAAATCTGGTTTTTCAGCTGTGCCAGAAAACTCCCCACGAGCTTCAAGTTAGATCTGTCCTAACCCCTCCAAAAATTCAGCTGAACATGGAAGGTGGGTTTTGCCTTTTGGATCTGCTCTGTGGGAAGGATTGTACAGAGCCTTGTGGTGGTCTCTTGTCTCTGCTGCTGGGATCTTGTCTTGGTTTTGAAAGACATGTATCTGCCAGGGAAAACTGGAGTTTCTTTTGGAATGGAGAATGTAAACCCCTCACCCCCTCTAAATTATAATTTTGCAATTAAGGACTTTTAGGTTTTGCATTTTGTGAATATTTTGGGGGAAAAAAATTAAATTTATTTCCTTTGTACGAAACTTTTGTTTTGCTACAAATGGCAATTACTCTACTCAAAATGAGTCTGCAGGTGTTTCAAAATTGCAGCACATTGTGTAAAACATTTTATAAGTCTTGCTCTGTTATAGGTCTTTTTCTCTTTACAGCTTAGCAAGCTTTTGTGTTTTAACTATAGCTGTTTGAATCAACTTTTGACAAAAATTTGTCTTGAGCTACTCCAGAGAGTTGTTTTCAATCCATTTTTCTTGGAACACAAAGTTTTTGCCCCATGAACTTGAATAAATGCAGTTCAGGCCCTGATTTCCTTGGACTGGTATGTTTGGAGAACTCTTTGATAATTAGGCTGTTGATCACAGCCTGGTCTGACAGGCTGAGGTTTTGCAAATCATTCCTATTTCTGAACACTGACAGTGAGCACTGCAAGGAAAAGAATGAATAAACAGAGAGAGGCTTCAAGTGGATGCAGGACATCCAGTCTAATGAGTTATTGGTTGGCTTAATGTTGCTGTCAGTTGTGTGTTTTCTGTGGTTAATATTTCTAGCTTTAGTCATCACTCTCCACCAGCATGAAAACTAGCCTTGGACCTTTGCCTAAAAAACTGAAACATTAGAAGAAATAGAGTTATGAATTAGACATTGTTGAATATGTTACATCAGTGCATGATTTAGCAGAAAATTACTTTGTGATTTTTCTTCAGTTTTGGGTAATTTTTTCTTAGAAAAGAACTCCCTACTGTAAAACCAAGTATCATTAAGAACACATTTTTAATAAATAATAAATAAATAAACTAGAATAAAAAGTAACATTTCTGGGCAGGAGAGGGTAAGGATTGATAAAAGGTCCTGTCAGGATAACAGTGCAGAATTACTATAATTCAGTATTTTTAGGTGTTTGCAGATGAGGGCCACTTCAAGATTAAACTCATAGAGCCCTTGCTGTTTGAAAATGTTCCCGTAAATATTAATTGCTTTCAGAATGCTCGCCCAGACTCAGTGGTGTATTAGTCTGGAATCAGAATGATGTCATTTGGATGGTGACCAAATTAAAAACCATTTGAGAGAGGAAAGAAAAGAGAAAGCTGTCAGATGAGTTGTCTTTGTGTGGCTCTTTTGCTTGAGCTCTTTTGCTGTAATGTTGTAATGACCTCCTTTTAAGCAAGAGAATTATTCAAGGGACCATTGTCTCACATTGTCTCCTTCAGTGTTCTCTTGGCAAAGAGCTCACCTGGTTGGAGCTGGTGCATGACCCTTGAACTGAACAACAGAAAGTGACCAATGATTTTAAAATCAATGAATCTATAAGAATTAAGACTGCTTTCAAATCTAAAGCATGTAAGATTCTTCCCAATGGATCATACAAGACACAGGCATCCCTGTCAAATGACAGCTGAATTGTCCTTTAGCTTTCTCTGTGGTGTCTGTCAAATACACAGGGTACTTTGTATTACTTACCAACTGTTTGGTAAAGTTAAGCACTTTATTTCTTTGTTTCAGAAAGAAAATCAGGCTACAAGAACTGCATTTTGCCTCCAAAAGGTCTTTGTTCCTGTTCAAAGGCATTCAGAGATACATTATCACAATATTGCATCAGTGCTGGGTGGCTGACAGAGTTATCAAGGCAGTAGCAAGGAATTTTTCACTGACTCTTTTTTTTTTTTTTTAATGTTCATCAAAATCAAATTTTTTCAGAGAAACATGGAGCTTAGGTGGAGACATCATTCAGGTGGCTTGCCAAAAAGTCTTAATTCTTCTGCTTGTGAGTGGAGGTGGGCAAGCAGAGGTTTGTGGCTGAGGTAACCCTCTGAGTTGAGCTGGTTTTTGAACAATTTACCTTCCCCTCTCCATTGCTGTAAATCATCCCATCCATTCTAAAGCAACTCACCAGCATGCTTCCAACTCAGCTTAGAGGAGGGGCAATGCATCTTTTAAGACAATGCTTAATACAAAGTTTGTTATTTCAGGTACAGCTCCCTCCCTTGGGGTCCATCTGAGTTGCTCAATCCTAACCCCTTAACAGGTTTTTTTGTTACTTCTTAGCCTGAAAACACACCTCTTTTAGGCACAGACTTTTGAAATGCCATTGGTATCTCACCAGCAGTGTGTTGCCTGGTTGCTGTTCACTGCTGGCTGTTACTTGAGGGAAATCTTTGTGTTAAGGAAAAAAAAAATTAAAAAGAAGTTTTTTAAAAAAAAGCGTTATTATGGAGTGCAGCGTGGGTTTTAAGTGGGATAAACTGCTGGCAGCATTTATGTGGGAAATTATTTGTTTGTAAATTTGATCAAAGCCTCAGTGCTGGAGTAGCTATTGTTTTTCATTTGTCTGTCTTTCAAAGAGCTAGCACAAATTACTTCCACTGAAAATTTTAAGTGGTGAATACAAATTTGTTCATATTCATTGCTTCTTTTTTTTTTTTTGTGAGTGTGTACTCAGGGTATTTTCTGGTTCAGGATTTGGTGGGCAGTAGAAAAATAACGTTCTGGCTGAGTGCTTGCTGGCTCAAAAGTGGTTGCAGGCTGTGAAAGCAAAGCACAGTGGAGCAGCTCTAGAGTGGTGCAGGCTGTATTGTGTGAATAAACAGATGTGGAAATAAAGCCAATGTCTTTTGTCAGAATTAGAGGGAGTACAGGTATTATAATAATGCAACACAGTAGCCAAAGTTATTAAATGTTTACTTGAATAGAGACACAGTGGCACAAACACAGGTGGATGATCCTTTCAAATCAGCACCCTCCCTCTTTCACAAAAATGAGATTTCCTCTCTTATCTAGTAAGTGGTTTGCAGAGTTCAAATCCTTAGAAATAAAGGGTGACTCTTAAGTATTTCAGTGTAAACAGCAAAGCCACCTTCAACATATCTCTCAATAAAATCCTGTTTTATGCTTCTTACACTTGATTTTTCTAGCTTGTGTAGCAAGGCTTACATCCAAGTAGATTAAAGAGAATATTTTTTTTCGCCCTTACATAAGTGCTCAGTTTTCATGTTCAGCCTCCCCCAGCAATTGTTCACAGTCTGTCATCCAGTAAAATTAAAATAACTGTTCCCCCAAGGTCTCCTTCCACTTCATTCCCAAGATTCTTGTAGATTCCCTTGGAAGTGGGTAGAGGATGTAATGTGCAAAGTAGCATGATTCTGGCAGTGGAAAGGGTTGAAACTGGGAATTCCCTCCACCTGCTCTGCAAACCCTTCTGTCTATTCTGCTTCAAGATCCCAAATCTTCTCCCAGAAACAGAAGCCTGAGCAATGTTCACTGGTTTGGGAAAGGAGGAAATGTTCCCAGTGTTTGCACAGAAGCGTGGCATTGATTGAAGTGACATAAAATATGCTTTAGGCAGGCAAAGGAGCAAAGAGGGATCACTGAGGGAATAAAGGATAGCAAGCAAAATATTTTTATAGGAGGAAGGATGCAGAAAAGCAAGAGGAGAGCAGACATTAGCACTGTAAGTTACATAGATCTGCTGTGTTCTAATAATACATTTTACCAGCGGTTAAGTTTAGATTCAGGTGACTTCCCAAGAGAGCTGGGGAGATCCAGAACCACTTCCATAAAATAGCATTATTCCCAAGTACAACCTGTGCTGCTACTCTACCCTTCCTGTAAAGTATAATTTTGATTATACTAAGTTACTGACTCTAGAAAACAAACAGACATCAAGTGTCCTTTTGGAAAAGCCCCTGAAGACTCATAGTGGATACTTCCCACAAATCCTGATGCTGACTGAACTTTGCCTGACATAACTTCTCTGAGAAACTGAAGGGCTAGGAGGCAAAAGAGTGGTAAATGTTCAGCTGTTCCTTCAGAGAGCGGAGCCCTCACATTTTGTGCACTGCAAACACGTAAGGGGATTTTGTCCAGGCAGTGCCATAGGCAAAGCTCCAATCTCTGTACACAAGGGTAGTTCTGACAGACATGGTTTAGACAGTCTAAAGAGCAATGTGGAGTCCTTGTTCCTACGCTAAAATCAATCTGTATCACAGGAATTTTGAAATATTTGCTGTTCCTGTGACAGCTGGCCCCTGGCTTGAAGTGCTTGTCAGAGGTTGCCCTCCAGTTTCCGTGGTTGATGAGACAGAGCAGAGTGACACTCAGAACTTAGAAAAGCAGCTCTTGGCACACTTTTTCATGTTCCTGGCTGAATGATAGGCCTGCCTGTCACTGGGTCATGTCTTTTGAAGCCCCTCTTGTACTGGACACCCATCACCATATGGTCGAGTGCCACCACTGTTCCTTCCGCCGTCCCAGGAGCTCTCCCACCCTGCTGCCCAGGGCAGGACCTCTGAACAGCCCCATCCAACATCAGAGCTAGCTCTGATTAGAACAGGGGCCAGACCCAGGGGACCTGCAGAGGTCCTTCCTGATATCAGCCACCTGTTTCTGTGCACTGCAAATGAATCCTGTGTCTGTCTTTGCTTCTTTACCGAAATTCCGTTTCCACGGTCCTTCAATTCCCCAGCCACCAGGACAGTCCTTGGAAAAGGGCTTGCAGAAGTGGTGCTCCTACCTTTGGGAGGATTGAGAGTGTTGAGTGCTTTCCAAATAACCAGTTTTGTAGTAGGTTGGAGGCTTTCACCAATAACTTTCTGTAGGGTTCCAGGCAGGTGATGTTCAGCTGAGAGGGTGTCATGGTGAAACCCACAGCACAGGGATTTCTTGTAGCCCTGGTTCGTGCCTGTGATTTGTGTTTTGGTTTCTCTGAAACTCTTTCCCAGAGAGTTTTCTGTCAAGAGACATGTTTTCCTAACTGTAACCTTTGTTAACATTCCTTTCCCTAGGAGGGACTTCTTCTTGATGTCCCTCTGACTTGACCAATGTAATTAAAGGAGTTTGTCTTCCTTCCACCATTTCTTACATTACAGTAAGAGCAAATGGCACACAAAGTAGGGATGTGCTGTTTCTTCTGTAGCATCTGAAGAAACCAGGCTTGAAAGCAAGCTGAAGAAACCCAAAATTATTTAGAAGAAAAAAAAAAAAAAAAAAAGCTAGACAGGCTGAGTTCAACACTGCTTAAATGAAGAGTTTTTTTTTCTTTTATTCATTTGTTTCAGTCCTTTTACAATTATATAACAAAATATGAAGAAAAATTGTCAAAATGAACACCTTGAAGAGAAATTACCTGATTATTCCATTCTGCCCACATCACCAGTCACATGCTTGCATTCAAATGTTCTGCAGCTAGGCAGAAAACATAACAATCAATGATGATATTATTTGAAAGATAGCTTCATAAAAAGCCATAAGTTACGAGTGACAGCAAATGCTCTTTAGAATAAGAAACCAGTAGTTTTCAATTAGTGTTAAATGAGAAATTATGTTATGTCAGCTGATATTAAATCGGTATAAATGTCTGGATTAGTACTAAATTATCTGATGTCTGGAAAAAAATATTAATTTACTGAATTGATATTAATCAGCCTCATTAGCTTTAGTGTGGCAGCTGCCATCTTGGCTAATGAAGAAGGGACTGAACAGGGATTTCCACAGTCAAATTCATTGGCTTGGATTAACTAAAAGAACAGCTCCTCATGGTGAGTGTTGTAACCCATTGTACATTTTTAACTGAAGGAAGACCTTATTTGTACTTCAGCGAGGGAGGTGGGGAAAAAAGGCTCTGCCATTTGCAATAATTATCCTGTGAGCAGTGGGCATGGAGAAGGTCAAACAGCAAACAAGATTTTGACGTTTCTGTAGCATTTCCTTTGTTGAGTGTGGTATTAAAAGTCAGTATTTATCCTTCTACTTAACCTGCTCCACAATGTCATTCACTGGGTGTGATGATTTCTATCAGGAGAAGCACTTAAATTTAATTAAACTTTTCTAATAGGCACCAGCTTTAGAGAGTGACTCACACAGCCCTCAGATCTCATGTATGTGCTTTTGTGGATAGGGCAGTTTGTTGAAGTGGTTTGAAGCAGCCAGGGTGGCAAATATTCCTGAATTATCAGTGCTTTGTTGTGTGTGTCACTCAGAAGGACATTGCTTGGTCATGGCATGAAAAGGGAGCCTCATTCAGAGGATGCCCCATTTCAAATCTTTTTTGCATCAATTCAAAGCTGACAAGTGCTGTCTTCAGCTGTTGCTTAGCTTTCTTATTAGGAGCTTTCAGATCAGCAATTTAAAGGTGATTTAAACAGAAATTTGCCTGGCTCACCCATGGCTGCCACCCCATTTCCTGCTGGTAGGAAAAACATGGCACTCAACCCATATTAATTTTTGGATGCAGAGATTTTTGGTCTGTCAGCAGAGTACACATCCTTGAAGAAATGGAGGAGAGGAGAGGAGAGGAGAGGAGAGGAGAGGAGAGGAGAGGAGAGGAGAGGAGAGGAGAGGAGAGGAGAGGAGAGGAGAGGAGAGGAGAGGAGAGGAGAGGAGAGGAGAGGAGAGGAGAGGAGAGGAGAGGAGAGGAGAGGAGAGTTCTTCATCTCAGTCCTCCATCCAGCTGCAGCCTCACATGGACTGAGCACAAGGACAGCACTCTGTGAGGGCAAGAAAGATGCCAACAGCAGAGCCAGGGAGCTTCAAAGTCCCAGGAGCATTCTGTGTCAGATGGCTGATCTATATTTATTCTGCCAATGCTGTGACTGCCCCTGGAGAGCTTGCTCCACTCTTTACCTGACTCAGGACATATGGAGATATGACATCTGCTTGCTGCAATAATACTTCCACAAATGTGATTGTGAATCTTGGAACCAGACCTGGACGTTTTTTATCACAACAACTGAATCTTAATTCTGTTTTCCTATGAGAAAAAAAAAAATAATAATGCCAGGGGCTGTTATTTTCTCCCATATGATTGAAAGTTGCTGGCAAGATGAGTTCCCACATGGGGAGGAGGTGGCAATGTTATTAAAAAGACCTACTTGCCATGGCATTTACCTCTGGCATAAGAGCAGCTTAGAAACAAGCACAGCATTCTGTGGAGAGCCTATGAGAAATAAATCTCTCCTCTTTTGAAAAGGAAAACAGAAGCACAGAGAAATAAAATAATTTTGCCAAGGTTACTTATCAAGTAAAATTCAGGATGGATTTTCATTCTTATATCTGCCTTAAGTTCTTCTGACATGAAAATATATGGATTTTAACCCCAAGGTTAAAATTCAGTTTGATCTGAAGAGGCTGATGTAAGATTTCCTTGGTAAAAGCTTAAGAAGCAACACCTTCTGTCTTCAGGGTTCATTAAAAAGGATTTTACTTTATTCAAAAGTTTATTCAGATCTGGCTCCACAGCTGATCATGTCTCAGCAGAGCTGAGATGGACTTTTAAACCTAGATGAAACTCTATGTCTACTCCCAGCAAGGAAAGAGCAACAAGGTTAATTTCAGCAAGCCTCTGCAAACCAAGCCAACCCAATTTCATGTAGGTCTCTGCCTGATTTTCCTACTGTGCCTGCCCTCCAGCTCTTCTGTTTTCCATGGTAACGAGGCCAGCTGTCGACTAGGAAAATACCCCTGGGCTATCTCAAAAAGAAAGGCTTTCTCTTACTAATATCTTACAGCAAGCTTTCCCTGGTACATGAGCTTAACTTCAAATTCCCATTTCTCTATTTACAAAGCCAATATTTGGTGGCAATAAAGCAGTGAAATGGAAGGAAAATCAGAACCAGACCAGTATTTAAAAAGGAGAAATCTAAAGTTATTTTCATCTCTGCTTTGCCCTCCTACCTTTGCAAGAGATAATATTGCTACGTATAACGTGGAGCAAAAAAAATTATTAGAGGCCAAGAAAAGAGGAAGAAAAATAAAACAAGAGAAGAAGAAATAGAACAGGCCTAGAAAAGGTATGAGGATAAAATATTCTTTACCAGCAAATACTTGTTCTTCTTTCCTGCCACCATCTTTCATAGTTTCCTCTATTTTAATTAAATTAAAGCGTGGCAGCTCTCCTCTTATTTGAAGAAGATTGCAGAGTGGCCTTATGCATAAGGAGAGCTGTAGTGTGAAGAGATTTCCCCCTTAAAGGAGCCAGAATCATGAAAAGGGGTGTGATTTGGATTCTAAAGGCTCCCCCACTGAAAAAGTCTGATTTTCTCTCTCCTGTTCTCTGAAAACAAACAAGTTATTTTTGAAGCGTGAGGGACCGCGCGTCCTCGTGATGCCACTTTCTGTGAGCCATGAAAGTTGTCTCCAGTCCTTCTATTGACAAAGTCACCCAGGTTAGAGGCACAGAAGATAAAATATTCTTCTTTACCAGTAAATACTTGTTCTTCTTTCCTGCCACTGTCTTTCATAGTCTCCTCTATTTTAATTAAATTAAAGCATGGTAGCTCTCATCTTATTTGAAGAAGATTGCAGAGTAGCCTTATGCATAAGGAGAGCTGTAGCGTGAAGAGATTTCCCCCTTAAAGGAGCCAGAATCATGAAAAGGGGTGTGATTTGGATTCTAAAGTCTCCCCCACTGAAAACACTGATTTTCTCTCTCCTATTCCCTGAAAACAAACCAAGTTATTTTTGAAGCCTGAGGGACCGCACGTCCTCGTGATGCCACTTTCTGTGAGCCATGAAAGTTGTCTCCAGTCCTTCCATTGACAAAGTCACCCAGGTGAGAGGCACGGAGCTAACAGAGCACTGTGATCCCACAGTCTGATCCCTGCATCCTTTTGTTGTTGTTGTTGTGCAGCACTGAGCTGCCTTCACAGCAAACTGACACAAAAAGGAGGCTCGGCACCTCGCAGAAAGCACGCTCTGTCAGATGTGAGAGGTCTGCTGCAAACAGCATTTTGCAATCTTGTGATTACACTGAGGAGCCAGGATTGCTGGAACACTTACAGCTGTACCTGCTGAGGCTCATTTTTCCTCCCTGCTCCCTGCTCAGCACTGATCTGAATAAAGTTCCCTTTGATAGATATTGAGAAAATAAGATAAGCTGGTCTGCTAGCTACAGCAGTGATGAAAGTAAAGATCCAGAAGACAGACATGTCAGGAAATAATGTGGAATCAGTTCTTGTTGTGTCTGTACTACCTGTGCTTAAAACACAGTGGATCTACAGGCAGGTTCTTCCAGAGAGGTAGAAGAGATGCTGCCTTAAAAGAAACATTAACTCCCCGTGTGTTTGAAACATATCAAATCTCATACATCCTTCCACTGCTGTTGACATCTGAGCACCTTGTCTCTAAAAATCTGAGACTCTACTTGAAAGAGAACAGCTTTGAATGCAGACATTGTTAAAGCAAATTCTTGTAACTGAGTGCAGAACAAACAGGAAAATTAACAGCTCTGCAGAGCACGTTCTTTTGAGTGTCATAATATTTGAAAAATAATGTCAGTGTCTCATATCATATTTCATATGTATCATATTTCCCACATCCCCCTAAACCAAACTCTTCCTTTCCCATGTCCAGAGTCATTAAAAAAAAAAATTAAGCTGAAAACTTTAGGATTATAAGGCAAAAATCTGACTTAGACTGTATGAATAAAATCTGGAACTGCTCCTGTTATGAGCAGCCAAGAGCTTTAATGACCTTGTAGAAAGACAATTTTAGTTTTCTCCCTGAAGCTGTTTCTGTGTTAGTATATTAATGTCATGGTTTAACCTCAGATGGCAAGCAAGCCCCACACAGCCACTGCCTCACTGTCCTCTGTGGTGAGATGGGGCAGAGAGCTAGAAAAGTGAGAAAACTCATGGGCTGAGCTAAAGACAGTGGAAAGGTAAAGCAGAACACATGAGCAACATGGAACAAGGAATTCATGCCTCACATCCCATGGGTAGGCAGGTGGTGTATCTTCCACAGGAGAGCAGGGCCCCATCACACATTGCTGACTTGGGAAGACAAACACCATCACCCCAAATTTTCCTCCTTCTTCCTCATCTTTATTTGCTGAGCATGATCTGTATGGTCTGGGGCATCCCTTTGTGTCCCTTTCCAACTTTTTGTGCACCCCCAGCCTGTTGTATCCCTCTGGGGAGGTTTACCCCAGAGGGAGCCCCAAAGCTGTAACTGTGTCCCTACCTTCCCCTGCTATCTCTGACCAATTGGCTCAGTGCCAGCTTATCTATCCTGGGACAGAGGGTCTACATAAACCCCTGTTCTTCCTGGTTCGTCCTCTTTGCCTCTTTGCCTCGTGCTCTTCTACCTCCTTGAATAAAGCCTTGGAACAATCCTAGGTAAGGAGCCTCTTTGGGTCTCTTCCCCTTTCCTGATATAACCCTAACCCAAAGCCCTCTAGAATCTGAGTTAGCAATCGGGGTATAGGAGGAGGGCGGAGGGACAGGGGTATAATATCACCAGCCCACTCACTTGTGGGTTGGGGTGAGGAGCAGAAAATGCCTTTGCTCTTCAAACACTACTCAGCAATAACTAAAACCTCTGAATTATCAGCTGTTTCCAGCACAAATCCAAAACACAGCCCCATACCATCTACTGGGAAGAAAATCAACTCTACCCCAGATAAAACCAGCAAAACTAAAAAAAATTTAAAATACCAACCAACCAACCAAAAATCAACAATTAACCAACAAAAAAAGTAAAGTTACCAAAGTACCATGGTGTAACTCATTTAATTCTGCATTTTTTGCATACATTTGGATTGCCCAGTGCATGCAGAACCATGCAGGATTAGTTCTGTGTCTTACATTGTGTTTTACAGTGTCATGAGGGATCTTTTTTTTTTGTTCAGCTGTGAAGCTAATGGGAACCACAGATGCTATCCAAAGCCTTTTTGATAGACATAAACTACCCAAACAATAGGCAGTTGAAGAAAAACATTTTCAGCTCCTCCTCAGTGTATTGCTGTGATAACTGTGGCCTAAATTCAGAAACAGTACAAAGCTTTGCAAGTGCATTGGCTCTCATGGACTGCTTCAATCTGAATTAATTTCGCATTTTGTTTGTGTAGTTTGAAAGTAGAGTAGCTTAGTCACCTCCTGCATTCAATTAATTGCTGTCATATTGGACAGCATCCCAATAAAGCCATTGGGTCTGCTTATTTTGGTGGTGATTATCCCATCTAATCCCATTCATTGCTAGCTCCCAGTGCAGTTACCCACTGGGAGGGACACAACAATTCCTGTTATGCCTGGAATGAATGGAGCATTTCAGCTCCTGTGCATGAATTTGCTCTGAACTCTCACAGTGACAGATTTTTGGACGATTTCGGGCTTGCTGATGCTGGCCTAAGATGCTGCATGAAATTCTGACAACAGTACGTCATTTGTTCTGAGGAGAAAATCTGCAGTTTTGGGGAAAAAAAAAAAAAAAATCAGACAGAGACATACTCAGTCATGTGAAGAAGGCAGTGGCAAAGATGGAACCAGACTTTTCAAAATTAATGCCATGCCTGACTGCCAAGTTTCTCACTGAATGGAAAATAATGCTGTCCAATTGATAATGTTCACAAAGATATTAAATGCAATACCTTTGTTAAACAGTATTCTCTTTTTTCCTTATTTCCAAATGCAGTTTTTGGAAAGGAGATTGAGTCACTCTCTTTAAAGAGGCACTGGTGGTGCTTCTTTTATTAAAATTTGAGACCAGTCAGGCCTACAGTTCCAAGTCTGAGCTTAAGTCACCCTCAGTATTTAATGACACTTCGGGGTGAAAGCTTTTCATTTCTGTAGCTTTGGATTGATGTTTTATTAGGGTGGGATCTTTGATGGACCCTGCTCAGAGATTCTGAAGTTATCTAAGGTCAGTACTGCTGCATTCAGATGCATTTTGAAAACAGCACTGAATTGTGTTGTGTTGGTGTTCTGATGGAGGTTTGTTTGTTTGTTTGTTTGTGATAGTGTGTTAATAAATTTCTGCTTTCAGATCCTACCCAGTGAAGGGAAGCAGACTAGAAAAAGACATGCTTTGCTAGCAATCTTTTTTTTTTTTTTTTTTTTTTTTTACCAACTGGAGCAGGAAGAGAGAGACACTATTAACACTGCTTTTTACTGGATTATTCTTGTAGCACTTATATTGATGTTATCATAGCCATTCAACAAATTGGAGAAGACCTTATGAGGATGACTGTTTCTTGTTTAAACCTTAGACCAAGCAGCATCTGGTAGTGATAGGTACCTGTCCACCATTAAACTTTCCAATTAATTCTTGATACAGTTCATTTTCAAGGTTCATTTCATTTCCGTTTCACTTTCAAGCTCTTTCTCCTCCCGACAGCACTGGTTTTATCTGAGATTCATTTTCTCAATGCAGTGTGTGCAGTTAACTATATTACATATCACATAAAACATTTTTTCTGCTAGGCAACCTCAGCAGGGTTTGGCACCTTCCCTGCATAGCGTAGCACAGTCTTTGTTTTCCCTGATCTGGTAATTTTTTTGTGAGTCAGCAGGACACACATTCCACAGTTCAGGCATTCAGTGGGAGTGGGAGGAGCTGCCTTGATGGAATCTACTGAATCAAGTGATTTGTCTGAATGCAAATTGTGTTGTGTTGTTCATAAAGAACTTTGAGAGGTTGGAAAATAGTTGCAATGTTGTGTTTCTCAAGCCTAACCCCCATACTTTATATGTCTGCAACAATATTTTATTGTCAAAGGGAGATCAAGGTGGTAGGCTTCTGTTCTACCTTATAAAAAAAAGGAATCAGAAAAACAAAAGCAAATTAATCACGAGGTATGTTAAAAAAAATCACTTTGAGTTATTTTTGGTTCAAGGGTAATGCCTTGAAAAATGAGTCTATGAAAACAGCTCTGTTTTATGAGAAGCAGCATGTGGAACTGGCTGCAGGTTTCTCATGTGAGAGGACTGAAGAGCCAAAAATGGACAGGTGCTTCAAGCAACTGAACAGCTGCTGTTTCTTCATCTTGGAGACTTATTGGTTACAAAGATTCAGAGAAAAATGTGTCACACTTTGCTCAGTCTACTCAAGAAACATAAACTTTCACTGCCTTCTTGCTCTGGAATAGAAACAAAGATGAAAGATCAGCAGATGAAGCAGAGCTTTGTCTCTTGTGCCTCTCTCCCTTTCTGCTGGCTTTGTACTTGGTCAAACAAAGAGCAAAAGGAAGTTCAGTCTTCATCCTTCCAGTCAAGTTGATGTCCTTGTTCTGTGTTTCTGTAATCTATAGGAAATGCTCAGTACTCTGTCACTTGGGAGAACTGCAATGTCTCTTCCATCTTTATTGTACAGTGACTTCTGCCTAATTGACTTTGCTCCCCATTTTCCCCCACAGAAAATGTATTGTTCCCAATGTGCCAGGTATTTTCTGCTTCTCACCTGTTAGTTTGTTTTCATGTCTGTGATTTTGTTGTCTGCAACGCCCCAGTAGGTCTGCCCACAATGGTGCTGTTGTTTCTGTGCTCCTGTTCCCCTTTCTTTGATTTGTAGTACATAAATCACACTTTTCTAGTGTTTGGGACTGGTTGTCCAGTGTATTATTGGGGAGATAAAAAGTTAAAAAGCCAAGAGAGGTTTTGTTTGCAACCAAGTAATTAATTAACAGCAGCAATTGCCTTCTCATCATCATGACCTGTCACAGGGTAGATGGAGTTCTTAATCTCCATTTTTGTCACCTCTGTCATCCGTGTGTTTCTGGGGAATTTGCACTGAGACTTAAGGAGCTGCAAAGCCTGAGTGAAGTCTTACAGGCAAACCAGCCCTGTTATGTGTTCTCCTGTTTAAGAAGGCAAACAGGAAAATGTTTGCTTCCAGGAGTGGAAAATGAAAACAGGTAAAAGCTTCAGGTATGTGCCACAGCTCCATGGCACAATAAAGTACAAAGGGACAGATTAGGAGTTTTGCAGGACGTCTAAGGATAATCAAGACAGATGGCAGCCTCAGACACAGAGGCTGTACAGTGGTAGAGAAGTGTTTTTGTGTGCTAATCTTTGACAAGAAGTGCTGTAGAGAATAATTTTAAAGCAATTGTTGCCACAATGAGCGGCAGTCTTGTACCACTGTTTTCTTCTTCTGTGATTTGTCCTGCCTCCAACTTAGCAAAACAGAAAACAAACATGAAATGCACCTTTAGAACAAAGCATATATATATTGACTTCCTTGGTCAGGTTTACCAAAGATTGACCAACAACAGAAGGTACCACAGCACTCACAACCCCAAGGCACCTTGTTTTCATGGTGAAATTCATACTGTGAATTCAAAAGCTCTTCTGCACATGTACAGAATGAGTGCTGGTAGGCATCACTTTTGTGCAATAAATCCCAGAGGAGCACTTAGAAAAACATTACCCAGGGTCCCTCTCCTGATACCATGTCTGAATAACCCAGTCCAAGTGCCTTGCTCCTTTGTAACAGGTAGGTGCTAAACCTGCAATAAGATCCTGGCCTTTTCTTCTTGGGGTTGGGTTTTTTTTTTTTGGTCCAATGTGGTTTGACAGGATACCTGTGAGCTAATCTGTCCTGTCAGACGTCGCTCCCCAGTTCACCCTGCTCCCCTTTCTGAAGGAGACAAGGAACAGATGTTCAAGCAGCAGAGTTGTCTGAGCCACCTCACTCTTTCATTTGTCTGCCAAATCCTGCTCAGAGAGCAGACTGTGTCAGCTTCCCTGTCTTCCAACACCACAGAGGGAGAACGAGGCCAGCTCACCTGTTTTTCCATCAAGACAAATTCAATCTCCTTCCTTCTATTTCCTCCTTTTTTTTTTTTTTTTTTTTCTTTCCATTTTCTCTATAGCTGCTAGGTTTAGCCTTGGTTCTCCTTCTCTGACACAGCAGCCTGACTCAACTCCAACTCCCTTTCTTCCCTGTGGCAAAAATCCCTCAGCCCTCTTGCATTTCTACACAGAGAAAACAAACACACACATCTGCATCCGGGAGTGCCAGGAAAGGGGGCTGGAGCCACCTTGCAGGCATGGAGCAGGAGAAAGGAAAGGAGGAGAAGCAGCTGCTTGCAGAAGGCAGAGACACCTTCCAAGACACCCCTGTACCTGATTTATTCCATTTCTAGGTCAACTTCCTTCTGTAGTATTTCACAGCATGACCTGGGGGCAATGTCTGAGCTCACCAGGCCTTGCTGAGAACGAGGGTGTTTGTCCCAAATCAGAGAACCTGAAGAGTAAGGAAGTCTCTCTGTTTGTTAGAAGCAAGATGCTCCATCTAGGCCTGGCATAAAGCCAGGCTTTTAAACTGAGTTCTGTCTTGCAGAATCCTGTGAAAATTATCAGGAAAAAACAACTTCACATGCTTCTCTACTGGCAGCCTTGGGGTTTAAATCATTCCAATTTTGCCTTCCTCTGTCACAGCTAGGCATCCTGTTCTAACTTGAAAATTTCATTAGTGTCTTGAACACTTCTCCAGCTTCAGAGGCTGCAGATTTTCCTATCTCTGCTGAGTTTTCTCACCATGGCAGGGTGAAGCTGTGTGTGCCAGCAAGCTGGGAAGACATTGCTGCGACAACACATCCGTTCATTTGTCGAATAAACATCTCAGCAAAGCCTGCAATGAGTCACCACATTAGAAGCTGTCCTTTGCATCTTCTTTGGGACTGCTTTGTACAAATGAGTATAAAATGTCATTTTACTGACCCTGTCAGTACAAATCATTCTGCCAAGGAAGGTCTGCAGGCTTTTAGGAGCACACCTGCCCCAGTGGGCAGGCAGAGGGAGCCGTGCTGCTGTGCCAGTTGCTGGACATGTTTTGAGTGCAGAGCCCCAGGTCCCTTGTGGGAGCTGCTGGGGAAGCACATGGGCTGTCAGAAGCTGCTGTGTGTGCTCAGGATGAGCATGTGCTGGCAGGGACGTGGATTTTACCAGGGACACCATGATGACTGCCTCAGCTCTCCCCACAGTCTGGGCTCAAGAACCTCACATGAGGGGATTCAGACTCCATGCATCCTCTATCCTCATGTACACCTTATGCATAAGCTCTCTGAATCTGGCCCATAATCCTTTCTCAGGAAGGAAAAGAAATTCTTTTATATCCTATGCGTCTATAAGCTTATTTTCTGTAAACAATCAGCCATGAGAATAATCAAAAAAAGAATGGATCTTCTGCGTTGATCTGTGTTATGCAGGGAGTAACTCTGTTTAGAATAGTAAACCATTTTGGTTTTGCTATTTTGCTTCCTGTATGTGCAATCCTAAGCCTTTCATTTTAGGGATATAAAAGCTGGTTTAATGTTCTCTGTATCTGAGAGGATTAAAGGGCCATCTCATACATGAAGAGGTAGCCTTTATGGATTCCCTAAATATGTACTACTGAAAATGGAGGAGGTGAATTGAATACAATTTAGATACTCAAGAGCTGATTCCAATGCAAGCCTTAGTGCAGACAAGGCTCTGCACCAGCACTAGATGTCCAGTTCAAAACAGGTATCCCAGTGATAGTTGAAGTGCATTTGTATTTGCAGGACAGAAGTGAAGAAGTTTAATCTGACTGTGTGCCAAGCAAAATGCACTGTTTGGCTGGACTGAGGTTGAGCTGGGCTTTGCTTTGGTAGACTGAAATTCCTGCCCAGGTGACAATTTGGACTGCACCAGAGATGTTTTTATTTCAAAGACAATCACCAAGCCTCTTCCTGACTTGCTGTTGGAGTGGGCTGAGTATGTTTTTATTCTAAATGGTCTTGTTTGCCTACAGCTGAGCCGAAAGGCCACTGCAGAGTGTGATGCAGTGCCCTAAACAGAGGCTGTTTTAAAGAGCACGGGGAATCTGAGACATCTGCATGGGAGTGGCACACATGAGGTGTTGCCTCTAGTGGACCCAGGCCCCTCCAGGGGCAGCAGCTGGAGGAAGTGGATTTCTTAGGATATCTAAAATGGAATGAGCTAATGACATTTAAGCAGGTGAACCCCATCCTGTGGAAACTGGGATTTACTCTGATGGAAATATGAAAGAATATGTTTATCCAGTGCCATGTGTAGGTGTGCTCTCAGCCTTCCTCAGCTCGTGGAAGTCCAGGGTAAGAGCACAGCAGCCTCTGTGTGCTGAGGTTTGCCTTCCACCAGGCATTGCAATGACAACTTGTATTTCCTTCAAATCTGAAAAGTAATTATTTGGTTTTACTGGTTTACAGAGAAAAAAAAAAAAAAAGTAAAAAAAAAAAAGTAATTTCATACTTCTCCAGAGAGTGTTGATGATAAACTTCTCAAATCACTTCCCTTTCACGTCTAGGCATTTCTGATAGAAACACCACTCATTCTCAAAGGATTTTCAAATCCTCAGATGTTCAGAGGTTTTGTGTAACTGGAAAGGCTTTTCAGAAACCAGTAGATGATATTGTTCCACCTTGAGTTATATAGAAAAAGAGGACCTAGACAAATCATGGCTTCATAAAAGATCCCTCATCACCAAAGGAGGCATGTGCTGCAGTAGCAATACTGTAATTCCTTATATATGATCTGAAGTGTCTGTAGGAATTACAGTTTTTCAGCCTTAAATATCAGTGCTTCAAATAATTTCTTGTTCTTGCTTTTCCTTGTGTGACATATTCATATGTGACATATTCATTCATGTGATGTGCCTTGAAAGTCTAGAGCTTCTCTGATTTCTGGCCTGTGAAAAGCAGCTGAATTATTTTTTAGGTGGGGGAAGGAAACTGCATTAAGATTCAGAAATTTATGAGGAATTTAATGTCTGAGATGTTCTTAAGGGTGAAGCTGTGAGGGGGAGAGTTCACACAAAAGCAAAGAGCAGCTCACCACTCCTTCAGGCAGAGGGAAATCCCAGGCAATGGGCAGGATGTTAACAATATAGAGCTGGTGATTCCATTTACACTTACAGAAATAAATCAAACAGTGTACAAAACCTCTGGCCTGCATAAGGAAAAAAAAATTCCCACTGATCAACTTGATTAACTAAAAAAAAAAAAAAAAAAAAAAAACAACCCTCTAAACTTCCCAGCCTTCCTGACCCAAATAAATGTGTAATTAGAGAAAACTGCATGGTGATTATTATTAAAAAGAGTATGGATTTGGTTTTATTTCTGACTTTTTTGTTGTTAATAACTCCAGTTCCAAAGCTTTTGCAGGCTTCAGAAGAACTAAAAGCTGAGTTTTGCTTTAGACCAGCACTTACCAGTAAAGAATAAAATGGGCTAATTCCACTCTTTTTAGCAGTATAGCCAATTTCAGAAATGTCCCCTCAGCTTAAAACAGTGACATTTTCTAGAATTGGTGGTGCATCTGAGACTAAAACAGTCTTTAAATGAACCTCCCAGCTGAAAGATGTGCTTGCTTGTATAAATGAACTGGCAGGAGAAAAAAAAAAAGTTTAGAGATATATATTTAACATTGGACTTCAAAAATGCAACTTGTTTTCAATTTTTAACTTTACTTGCAGAAATAAGAAGCAATGCAGACATTGCACTATGTATGACAATAAGAAATGACATTTTTCTGTTTATTCAACACATTTGGAATCTCATTAGTTATCAAATGGGACTTGAGTCTCATTGCCTACAAGCCAAAACATTTTTTTTCATTCTCTGCTGCCCAAAGTGACCAAATGTAGATTAGTCTGGAGTTTATTGTTCCTGCTAGAACTGATATATAACAAAATTCATTTTTAGATACACAGATATTTTTTTTTCCCCTCCTTCCTTCAGGCTGCTGAAGAATGCACAGAATGAAGTTCATTTCAGAATGTGGTATAAGAAACTACTGGCTGCTCTCCAATTCTGTGCTGGACAAACCCTGAACAATGAGTTTTCTAAGGAAGAAAAACTCATCAGAATTCTAGAAGACATTGCCACAAAAGTGAAAGCTGCCAGTGACCCAAAAAGAAAGGTTTGTAAAAAAATACTCCCCCTTCCATCAAAGTTTCTATAGGGAGCTTTATTTTTCCTAAGGCAACACCTCTTTCCTTTAATACCCTTTACATAAATAAACCAAACATTTAACTAAACTTTATAGATATTTTTCTGCTCTGAAAACAGGAAACAGTTATTTGATGGGACAACTCTCATCACTATTTCTCTTGAGGACTGCAGATCTTTTAAGCCATTTAAATTCCTTCATCAGTGGCTTTTCAAAGAACTTGGAGGTGGCCAGAAATAATGGCAACAAGGCTGATTATCATTTCACTGAGAGGAATGCTCACATTCAGCATCTCATCCCAAAATATTTGACTCCTGTAGAGCTGCAGAATTTCTTGAAAGCTTTACTGAGAGTTGTTCTTGGCAGGCTGGACATATCCTCATTTCTTAGCAAAGACAGCCAGAGTGGAATGTAGTTAATATCTCAAATATAGCTTTCAGCAAAGAGCACTGAACATATATCTGCAGAGATGCCTCCCTGGCAGTAGGAACTTGCAGTTGTCTTCTCCAGTGGGTGCAGCTTTTATATTGCACAGGTACACTTCCAGTTCAGAACTGTTAATTTTCCAGGACAGCTGTTGTTATTTACCTGGTGTGTAAAGCTGCTTCTTGTTGAAATCTCAGCAGGGGCAAGAGCAGAAAGCCAAATAAAAATATAGTTGCCACTGCTGGTTATCATGAACGATATCATGAATCTTTCTGCCTTGTTAAGGATTCAAAGATTTTCAAAGGGTTTCTCAGAAAACTCTCAGTGCTGCTACTGAGAGCAGCAAAGCAAACATGGAAGGAAAAAAGACAAAAATATTTGCAAAAGGAAAATCCATGTAAAGAAAAAGAAATAGTAGTAATACATTATACATCACTGATGCATAATTCAGATTTTAGAGATTAATCTCAAGGCTGCAGTTACTACGATACTGCAGGAGCTCCCAAACCTTGCAGTTAACACAGTTGGGCAGGGGAGATCACAGTGTTGAGGCAACAAGCAACAAGTTGGGAAGATCTTAGGAAAGGCAAAAAAGCCCCATGAGATACAGCAGAGCAATACAAGGCTAATGAACCCCTGCTGAAGGGTACTGAATCATAGAATCACAGAATGGTTTGGGTCGGGAGGCATCTTAAAAATCATCTACTTCCAACCCCCTGCCATGGGCAGGGACACCTTCCACTAGACCAGGCTGCCCCATCCAGCCTGGTTTCACAGGTAGAGATTTTTTCTGGCATCCAGCCTAAACCTACCCTCCTTCAACCTGAAGCCATTCTCCCTTTGTCATTGTCCTGTCACTCCATGCCATTGGAAGCAGACTCTTTCCCTCTGAACCTATGGGGCAGTATGAGCTGGTAGCACATCTGGGTGGAAAAAGCATCTGCCTTTCTTTTCATTTTACTCCACTTTTTCTGATGCTGAAGCAGGAAAAGTGGAGTAAAATTTCTTATTTTTAATAAAATAATCAATTTTAATAAAATTTCTCATTTTTAATACCCCTGTGTGACCTCATCAGCTGTTACAAGGTCGCACAGATGCTACCGGCTCCGGAAATTGCATTGCTTGTTTAAAGTACAGAAAGACAGTCCAAAAAAAATATAATAAATAAAAATGGAAGTAAATAGATAAATAAAAAGCTACTTTTTTGTTCTTTCATGCTGTCCACGTGCTGCAGGAGGTGTTACACGTGGAGCTCAGCAGACTCCAGCAGTTCTTCCAGGAGGTGAAGCTCTGCCGGCTCCCCCTGAACCCCGCGCTTGTTGTCCAAGGCATAGAGGCAGGTGTAAGTGTGCTTGATTGCATTCCCAGTTTTGGTTTGTAGTATAAAGGGGAGAAGGAGAGAATGCCTGCATTGGCCAGGAAATGGTTGTAGTGACATGGAGCATAGATCACCTGGTCGATTCACATCCTGCCCAACCTCCTTCAAACCTTTGCTTGAGGCAGAGCTGACAGGGTGGGTGGGCTGGGTGCTGCATGTGTGTCACTCCAGCTCAGAGATTTCAGCTCTGAGCAGCCCATTCCCAGCTCAGCTGCCCTGCCGTGGTGTTGGGATTGGCAATGGCACCTTGAAGATGGGACCTGGGCCCCACCAGGTAGCCCTTGGTGACAGGTGTCTTTCCCACCCAAGAGTCTTCCATGTCAGGTGTGGGAGCAGCAAAAACTCTGGAGCCAGCTCTCTGCTTGCCAAGCTGACTGGGAATTGCTAAAATATTAAACATTCACACTAGCTTATCTGTGTCTATGACCCCTATTAAAAATGACTTAAGGATAAAGGAAACAGCAATGCTCTTCGGTGTTACTTGACTTGACTTTGACTGCAGTACTAAGATTCGTTGTTCAGAAATATCTTCATAAACAAAATAATGCCAGGAGTAAGGTGATTCATCTCTGGGGAAGGAAAACGTATCCAGCATGAAGAAAAAAAAAAACCAAACCTGAACAGCCATGTATATATTACCAGTTGTAACTGCCTAATTGCAGCAATTTGTGCTCTGTTTTTGTTCTCTGGCTCATTATCCATAGCAGACCTGATTCTAAAAGGTGCTGCTCCCTTCAATTTCCTCTGACCTGTGTTTCTCCAAGTAATTGCTATTCAGCCTTGATCTGGCTGAGAACTGAGGTCTTCCAGCACCCCACAGGCTTGGGCAAATTTTGTGTGATACAAGTCAGAAGGATTTGAAGCCTGCTGCCTGTCCCTGCTTCCAGGCTTTTGGAAATAATGACTAATGGAAAGTTATCTCACCACAAAGTCGTGCCATTTACACTGCACCAGCTTGGCTGGACAGACACAAAAATGTTTAAATGTAGTATCTGAAGAGGTTTGTTTTCTGGGTTGTTTTTTTTTTTTTTCATTTTTTTTCTTATATCATTATAGGCCATTATCTTTCTATAAATACACGTAGTTCCTTGATTGGACTGTACGTCAGTATAATCATGCAAATTAGGTCTTTTAAGTGCTTATAATTACCTAAATTTAATTCATTTTGGTGTCATCTATTGATTTTACCAGTAGCAAGCCCCGCTCCCAGCTCCATCAGAGTCCTATTATCTCACAGGAACCTTTTCAAGCCCTCACTGAGGCAGAATTCCATGGTGAGGGGGGGAAGGTCAGGAATCTCATGGCTGCTAATGGCTCTGGCCCATCACAGAGCTCTGGTGTGGCTGAGGCAATATTTGCATGCTGGTGCCATGCTTTGAGGTGTTGAGATGAAAAGCAGCAGGCAGCTGTGTCTCTGCTGGAGCTCGAATTAGCTCCCCCCTCAACCCTTACCCCTGCAGCCTGTAAGGACAGCAGCAGCTCTTGTGGGGGGCTCATTATTTCCAGAAACCAGGCCATTAACTCACCATTGTCTTTAGCTGGGTTTTTTCAGGGGTTTCCCCACCACCCTCCCTTCCTTGGGTGTTTTTAATGAGGGTGATAATTCCACCCTGAATTCTCACAGGGTTTGTGGTGCTGGGCTCATTAAATGCTTTTTGAAGCCCTTTGAGATCCTCAGGTGGAAGGAGCTGTGGAGCATGAAAGTCGGAGTTTTGTGCTTAATTACGATAAATTCCACATAAAACAGAGGAAGATTTTCAAAATTTCCTGTGTCCTCAGCCAGAGTGAGGTCATCAAAGAAATTGGCAGGTTCTTTACTTCCATGTCTGATTGGGCAGGGCTGGAGGTTTGGTTTTTTTGTTGTTTTGTTGGTTTTTTTCAGAGAATAATGGGACCAAAGGCTTTTTCAATGCTTTAAGTCTCATTAGATCAGTCTTATATAATTCATCCAGCCAGTTCTGGGCAAAGCTTATTGTTGATAGGCCTGGGTGAAAAGGAAAAATAAACAATTAGTGGATAAAATATTATCTGCTCATATGGTCTGATATTTAAGTGAAGCAGGTTGCCTGGGGAAAAGAATTTCTTGTTTTTCAGACCCAATGAAACAGCCAATAATACCAAGAATTATTTATTTTTGCTGCCACTGCTACTGAGCAGTGTTTAAAGCTGGGATCTTTTTCAGAGGTATTGTATTGACCTGGTGTTTTGTATATGTGACACTGTTGTTCCTCTGTCTCATCTTTCTCTCCCCTGCAGTCATGTTCTTATTTTACATCCAATGCCTTTCCATTAAAAATCTCCTTCATCAATGCGAATGCTCCAAGTGGAAACATCAATGTTATTTTTAAGGTACGTTCTTCCTCTAATCCTCAGGTCTTTTGGTGTGGAAAATGATCATTTAAAATTCACCTAATCTATGTTTTTAAACCTTGAGTCTGTGAATAGTTGATTTAGCTCTGCTGCTTGTTTATCCCTATTATTTTTGACACTGGAACTTTTAATGAAATGTGTTGAGGCAATACACTAAAGTGTCACCTTTTTGATCAACAGAGAATCAAACAAATTATGGCAGTTTTTTGGGTTTTTTCTTAGTGAAGACAACCAGGCTAGAATGTAAAGTTCATGTTTTAAACCTTGTTTATTAAAGACATCAAAATGAGAGGGCAAGTCTGAGAGAAGAGATAGATCAGAATGACTGAACCCTCAGCTTTGTCCATATATCTCTAAAAAATCAAAATACTGGAGTGTTAGAGGCTCCATTTGCCACACAAACCTAATTCTGCCCCTATCAGCCAGCAGGGAGGAATGGAGGAAGATGGACTTGGAGGAGAGGCGCTCTGTCTCTTTGGAGTTACTTGGAGGAACTGACTCAAAATAAACTCTGCTTTCTTTTGCAGTTGGCACTTAGAAAAGCTTCAGAGTTCAGAACAGTCCATCCACAAGAGACAATACATGCATTCTAAAGTTAGTTCTCTTCCAAAAGAGTAAAAGTCTTCCCTAAAAGTGGATATTGGCTTCAGAGAAGAACAAAAGTTCTTAAATTGGCTGATTGATGCAAAATGATTAGTTGCCAATGGAATTATTCTTAGATATTCTGCAGAATCATTTTCCAAGTGAGAAATCTAAAAAAATTGGTATAAATAAATTTTAAAAAAGAAATAGATTTTATGCTGTCTTAAATTAACTTGCCCTTTAGAGCAGCTGTGATTCTCAGAAATAGAAGAATTCTTTCCAGGCCTGCCAAGACGAGAAATTAGCAATTTTAAGTTTTTCTGAACGTTTATCAACCTGGTTCATATGCTGTTTCATCTGAGAATCAATACTAAGTAGCAGTTTCCTACCTACTTGAACACACACCTGCTCATGGGGCTTTTAAACAACTGCATTGGTTCTACTCAAACAATTTTCTTCCTACCTAGAAATGTTCAGCAACCAGCTCATTGTCCAGTTGCTGTGGAAGTATTATAGCTGCTGTCACCTCCTCCTGTCAGCAAAAGATTGTGTTAAAATACCTTTTACTTGTACTATAGTTCCATTTCTTATTCACGACAGATAACTCATGCATAAATGATAAGCACAATAAATGATAAGGGTATCTTACTAAACTGTTCCCACTGTATGTGGGAGGGAAGGTAAGTGGGAGAATAAGATTTTTTTTGGCATTTTTAGGTTCTGAGAAGAATTAATTGGAGCCAAGATTACCTTTCAATGAGGGGAAAAATAGATTCAGATATTTTGTCTTTTTAAGATGAGTTTATGTCTCCTCAAGTACTCATTTCCTGGCAGTAAATGTCTGTAGATTGGACTGCTTGTGTAAAAAGAATGTAATGAAAGAATAAAGCACTGAAAATACCAGTAAAAGTTATACATTTTATGTGGAATGAGATGGGGGGAAACCAAAAAATCAGCACTGTTGTTTTCACAGGCCATTTACTCAGCCATGGTTAAAAATAATCTCTTCATTAATTCTTGTGGCTACAATTAAAGCCCCATTTCACTGAGATTATTGTTTGACTAACTCCATGGGGAGAGAGGTCATCACTGCATCCCTGCTTGGAACTGAATATGAATCACGTTGTGGATAAAATGTAAATTTGTGATAAAATTCCCTTGCAAATACCAAGTTGTGGGGCTTAACGTTAGACAAACACTGTCATTTGTGCAAAGGGGATCTGGCATTAAGCAGACTTTAAAATGTAACTAAATTAGGATCCTACCTCTGGATTAAAGCTTCAAACTCCAATAATTACATAGGAATAATAAGCAGAAGGGCCACAGCTAAGCAGGGATCATTTGTTACCATCCCAGTCTTCTGACACACAGAGGTAAGTAGGAACTTTGAAGGAAAACAGAGTTACTGGAATGAATGTAACTGCTCTGGTGGGCAGAAAATGTCCCAGTTAAACAGGGCATTATTTCTGTCTGATATTGGAGGAGAAAACTGAATTTCATGTGCAATTTTCACAGGTAGGTGATGATCTACGTCAAGACATGTTGGTCCTGCAAATAATTCGAGTGATGGACAGCATTTGGCTCCAGGAGGGACTGGATATGCAAATGATCATTTATAGGTGTTTATCTACAGGGAAAGGACAAGGTCAGTCTTAAATTATAAAAGGAGCCTGCATTACATTATTCATATTTCATGTAAACAGTGGTGTATAAAATTTATTTATTCTGCCTCTCTAGAACTCTTTGGATTTTGTAGCAACTTAGGCTAGAATTTTCCAAAAGCCTCAACACTGTCAGCTTGCAAAACATTCTTAAATTCACATATCAAAAAGAGGGCTTTGGAGAAAATTTGCCATAGCTACTGAAGTTTTAATCCAGTGTAGTCCTACATAGATGCTTAAATGAGCCTAGATGCATGTGGCTACAGAAAGTACCTGCAGACAAGTGATGACAGCTTTGTGCTGTTGATTTTGAAATATTATTCTTGTGATTTATGTTGCTTAGGGCAGGCCTGACTCATCTGAAAGCTCTATTTCTCTCTTTTATGGTTGTTATAGCAGAGCTGTAGCAGGGACACCAATTGCTTGCTGTAGAAATCTGCTGACAGCAGTAAGCTGCCTATATTTCCCTGACCAAATCTTCTACTGGAAATAATCCTAGCTCAAATAGAAGGCTGATGTATCCAGATTACCTGCTGTACAAAAGCTATTAAAATAGAAAATAAAAAAATTAAAGGAAAATCATTGCTTTCTGAGCCTCAAAGTGGACATGAGAGAGGAGGAATGATCTAAAGGAAATAAGAGAAAAGAATAGATGAATTCAGGCATAAGGCATGTGGTTGTGGTGACCTGGAAAAAACTCCTCCCTTCTTTGTAGGGATGGGAGTCAAAGCTTGAAAGCTTCTGCTTCAAAGGCAGATAATACAAGAATACTATTTCTGGACATGACATTATATATAGACTCCTCTATACACCAATGCTTAATTTGATGTTTGCCAAGAGAGATACAGGGATCATCTGCAAATAATATTCTCTCCCTGACAGTCTCTTCCTTCCAGCACCACAGCAGCAAAAAACCCACAGTCTCTCACAGTTTTTCCAGATGTCTTTCCTTATGAGTTTAGATCAGTGTTGAGGTGATTGATCTACAGTTAATAATTAAGGGTAAAGGACAAGTGGCATGCCTGTGGTCACACAGGACACATGCTCTGGGAGGTTTGGGTCCACAGGTTTCCCAAAGCCCTAGGCTAATGACTTACTCCATGGCCAGCTTTCCCACACAAGGGGGCTGGGAGATGGTCAAACAAACCATGTTTCATGGTTTCATGGTCAAACAGACACGATCAAACAAACACAGAAATCACTTTTCACTGAAATTCAGTGAAAACTGAACAAAACATTGGGAGAATCCCATTTTCCAGGCATGGTGAAATAGAGGAGCCTGTAAAATTCTTAGAGAATTAGAATTCTTAGAGTAACCAAGTAAAATTCTTAGAGAAAGTCCTCCCTGTACTGCAGAGCAGCAGGGTGACATGCCAGGGGACAAGCACAGAAGGCTGGAAAGCCAGGTCTCAGTACCAAAAAAAGGAATTAAGTTCATGCAGTAGGGACAGAGGATTCAAGTGAAGCAGTGCAAAATGCTTGGCTTCTCTCTGCACTTCAGAGTCCCAGTTTGTGACATACTGGGTCAGGCTAATTTCTGCACTACCCTGTACCCTTTCTCCAAGCTGTCATCAGCATCACATACTCCAGAATATTTTCTGCACCTTTCTAGACAATAAATACATATGAAACAACTTAATATATATTATTAAATATCTGATCCTACTTTTTAATTTATTTTTTTTTTTAGTTTTGTGCATAATCTACCTACTTTGAATCTCTCTAAATTGTTCACCTTGTTGGTACTTTGAGGCAGTTATATCCATGATATTGTTATTGGTGCTTTTATTTCTCCTTGACAGAATTGCCCCTTTCCACTCAGTGCCCTTCACTTCTAATTTCCAAAGAGCAGGAGTAAAACAATACTGATCTATATTTTCTGCTGCATTCATTATTTTTTAAGCTTTTAACAATGTGGAGGGGTTTTATATTTTTTTTTTTTTCTGCATGGAATGATCAAACAACAGGCACTATGCACTGATTGCCTTCCTGTGTTTCTAAAGTTGAGGATTTCTCATGCAAACTCTTTTCCATCTGATTAGGACTGGTACAGATGGTGCCAGATGCTACCACCCTGGCGAAGATCCACAGGGAGTCTGGGCTGATAGGACCCCTGAAAGAAAACACAATTAAGAAATGGTTTGGCCATCATCATCCTCTGGAATCAAGTTACCAAGAGGTAACATCGTAATGAAGCTTATTACACATTTCAGGATATGCCATAGGGGGAAAAAAAACAAAACAAAACAAGAACCCAATTACAGTAGGCAGCAAAAACGAGTGGCTCAGACACGAGACAAACAAGTCTCGTGCAGAGAAACCAGGGAATCCACTTAAATGCCACTTCCTATCTCAGGGAATATTGCTTTTCATCAGGTGCATGGTATTACATTTGCTATAAACATGTGTCATAGAGAGGTTTTGAAATTTAGTAGTAAAGCGAAGAGAAATTGAAAAAGAAATTGTCCTGAACTCAGAAAACAATTATTTTTCAGGCCAGCCCTTTAAATTCTTTTTTCTTATATAAACCATATAAAGTCTTGGAAGATTTCCTGTATTTTGGAACCTAGATGCCAATACCTAGAGTTTCAGAAAGCTGTTTTATCAAAAGCACTTAGTCACAGTCAAAATACAGAAGATCATGCTTTTCATATCACATGTTCTCATGAGATCCCATGTAAGACATCTGATTTTATGAAACTAGATGTTCTGCACCAGCCAAACAATCAGAAACTTTATTTATAGAAGCCAAGGGTTTTCCAAAGGAAATCTTTCTATCAATTCCTTGTTGGGTGAGCATGTTCTGAGGCCCCTGAAAAAATTTTCTTTTTTTTTTTTGTGTTTCTGGGACAGTTTTTATAATCCTTTTGCCATGCAAACGATAAATCAGTGGCCAAGATTTTAAATTTAAAAGAGTGCTTTGAGCATTTAACACTTTGAGAATGCTTTTATAGCAGTTTGTTAGTAGATGTATATTGTAAATATGTTTGGTAAACTTTAGTAATTTTGTAATTATTCCATAGGCATTTTCTCATCTACATTTTGACTACAAACACTTGAATGTCTCATATATCATTTGATTCTATTAAACAAGAGCAATCTGTGTAGAATGGGGTGTTTTTTTTACAAGTTTGTGTGTTTACAATTTTATAATAGAAGTGTAGACATTTCCATTCAAAAGTGAGGCAGTGCTAGTTATTGATCAAAAACTTGATTCCTTGTTGCTGCTGTTTGTAAAAAAACACCATTAATGGGGAATATTCTAAAACCAATTCCCACCCAATTTCTTCCAATTTTTTAAGTATATGAAATGCAGTCACATCTGATTACATAGGGTGTGCATAAAATTACTACTGTGCACTCCCTTTGTGCTTGCTAGTGAATGAACCTTCATCTTTTTTTACTCCTTCATCATTTTTTTTACTCATACCTTGCTGGATCTAAGGCGCTCAGAAAACTGGTGCAGAACAAGTTTTAACGTCCTCATTTTACAGCTGGGTGAACAAAAAAATCACAGAAAGCTTAAGTGTTTTATCCAAGGTCATCAAAGTGAGTAAGAAGCACAGGCAGACAGAGAATTCAGTCAACTCTTGAGCTGTGGCCCAAGTCCTGCCTTTGCAGGTGGCACCTTGCACCTACAGGGAATTCCTGAAGGCCTAAATAATCATTAGCCTTGGCTAATGGAGGTTTTGCCCAAAAACATTAAGATCCAGATTGGTTTGGGTTTCTATAGGATTTTCATATTGCATCTTACACGTTGCAATTTAGGTTCATGGGACGTGGAGTGACTTCTGGAGAAAAAAAAAAAAAAAATCCATGTTGGTACAGAACAGTGCAGTGGATGTAAAACAACTTACAGCCTTTTTACAAAGCAGATGGTTAAATTTGTGCCTTTTCAAATAATCTCCTTACAGTTGTTCTTGCAATACACCTGCAGAACAATGAACAGAAAATGCCAGTTTCCTGCCAAGAAGCCTTTTTTTTGGGGGGTTTTTTTCTTAACAACTTTTCACCTTAAAATTTTCTGTAGACTCCCAGGTATCTTTGGAAAACAAGGTGAAAACCTCGTGCATAAAATTGTTCTTGGGCTGTAACTTTGAGTGCCATCCCCATGCCATTCCTACCCAGACCTGTCTCATGAATCTCCTTTCAAAATTGCCTGGTAAAATTTTAGCCTGTTAAAATTAACATTTGTAAAATTACATTAAAAAAAATTAGCATCACAAATACATCTGGATATTTTAAATAAGAGGGGTTTTGGTTTTGTTTTTTTTTATTCACTAGGCCATAAGGAATTTCTTTTTTTCCTGTGCTGGCTGGTGTGTTGTTACCTTCATCCTGGGAGTCTGTGATCGACACAGTGACAACATAATGCTGACAAAGGCTGGACACATGTTCCACATAGATTTTGGAAGATTTTTGGGTCATGCACAGATGTTTGGAAGCATAAAAAGGTTGGTATCTATAGTAAACACCATAAACTCTAAAGCAGTGATCTGAAATTTCACAGCCTTATCAACTCCCATTAAAAAAAATACAAACAAGATTAATCTTATTTTTATTCCTTCCTATGTTTTCCAAAACAACATATTTTTGTTGTTTCTTGAGACTTCTAAAAAGTGTAGAAATGACTGGAAAAGGATTAAAAGGTGTTGGAGATCCCTTCTTAGTGTAAAAGAAAAATGTAAATCCTTGTTTGGTCAGGAATTTGAATGATGTAGTTCAGCAGTGATCAGAATAGAATTCTGTTGTTTCTTGTTATTTCTTTCCCAATGGAGAAGGGTTCCTAAAATGAATCCAAATCCATGTATCTATCTAATTGACAACTTTCTTCCCATATTCAGAGAAGGAACCAAATTTTCCAAGTAGACATGGAGAATAATTATATCATGCCTCTGTGGGTAAATTTGCAAACATTTTCATTATCTTTTGAAGTTCCACATCAAACCACTCTGAGCTCAGGGGTTGTTTCACAAATATCTGATTACCTTTGTAGGTGTGATGTAGCTATGTCATGCTAAGGATAAATCAAACAGTGGGATTATGTATCCAAGTTCCAAAAGTGAACATGTTGTGAAGGAATGAATTGAAATGGAATAAGGACAGGACAATGCCAGTATGTCAAAAACACAAAGGAGCTGTTATAGCAGAGTAAAGAGTGGATGAATGTTCCTTTTAGTGAGAAGATGAGTAGTGTGTGTGTGTCTTTCATCCATGTTTTCTAAAAATTTCCAGAACAAGTACCAGAACTAAGTTTGAATTGATCCTTTCCTTTCCTTTTTCCTTTCCTTTTTCCTTTCCTTTTTCCTTTCCTTTTTCCTTTCCTTTTTCCTTTCCTTTTTCCTTTCCTTTTTCCTTTCCATGTTGTTTTGTTTGGGGGTTTTGTGATTGTTGTTTTGTTTTGTGTTTTGTTTTGTGTTTTGTTTTGTTTTGTTTTTGTGGTGGTAGTGGTGGTTTTGTTGGGTTGTTTTGTTTTGTATTTTTTTATTTATTTTATTTTTGTTAAGCTGGCCTTTTCCTGCTCTAGACCATCTCAGTGTGTTAGACATAACAGCATGGGGGTATTGACATCAGGGAAGCTGATGAAGATAACAAGTACTTCTAAGTCAGGCAGTGAAAAGATTTAGTTGCAGTGCTTAGAATCATCATCCATCATCCCAGATATGCCCCCTTAATCCTCCTTATTTGCTTGTGGAGAGAATAAAGCAGAACAGAGTAATAAAAACACACTCATGCACACTCCTTGTCAAGTGCTGCATCGTTCTCTGCAACTGAGCTCCTCTTGGAACCTGGCAGGGATTTCCTTGAGGAGTGATTTTACAGAAACAAAAAGTTACCCAGCTGAGTGAACAGCAGGATGAAGCAAATGTAAGAGGGGACTCAACAGCCAAATTTAAGTGATGCAATAGCAGAAATAGAAATAGATATGAACGTTACTGTTTTACAACTCAGTAATTCTGCACCTTCTGATTAAGTCTGTGAAAACTTAAAATATAAGAGAGCAGTGTCTTTTCCCTTTTCTCAATGCATTCTGTTGCTTTTAAACTACAGAATAAAATCAGACATTTAGGACCTCCATTCATGGACTGCCCTCATGATTCCTTAGGAAACCCAAGTCTGACATCTAAGAGCAGGTTGCAAACACCACGGGATCATTGTTCTCCTCAAGCCCAGCTGCAACTGAACAGATACAGAATTAACATATTAGTGATACAGTATTAATGACTGTAGTTCTCATGACTTGTGTGCACCTTCATGAGATGTAACATATTATTTGTAACGCAGGAACACAGGGATATCACATTTTTATACATCAAAAACTTCAGGTTCTCTCAAAATTTGCAGGTCTCAGTGCTAGTTGTATCTATTCATTCCCACAAGGCAAGTCCTGAAACAGATTTGGCCTCTGGTTTCTTTAATTGTACAGCTCTTCAATTTTACTTTTATTTGAGTTCTTATTATATTTTTATTTGAGTTTTTTGCACTCCCAGAATATCATATTCTGAAATAATACTTTAAAAAGAGCAGCAGAATGCTGCCAAGCCTAAGAATTATTAGTGCTGACCCTTGGGAGGTGTCGTACAGTAGATATTCTACATACATTTCTAGGGTTCTATAGAAGATCTAAAGAGTGCAAAGCATCTGATGCAAATCTTGAGATTGCACACATCATGCAAACCTTTTCTGTGTGTGAGTGCAAAATGAAATCTCTGCAGATCAATGAAGGGTTCCAGACAAGGAGTCCCTGCCTGAAATGTGTAAAACAACCATTCCTTACAGAACTTTGCAGGCTGATGGCCACAGCTGTCCATTTCCTGTTCTCAGGGAGTGCTTTTTTGCCACTACAAAAAAAAAAAAAGATCTAACTCCTCATAAAACTTTCTGAGGATGGGTCCTCTGCAGCATCCTGCACGTGGAGCCCTTGTTTGATGGCAGTGAAGTGCAAGGAGAGCCTTGGCAGCTCAGGGACTCACACATGGGCTGCATCCCCTCCTGTCACATCCCCTGTGAGTCTTCAGAGAACCTGTTGAGGCTGACATGATGCATCCAGTCATGCTCACTTTTGCAATTCCTGGTTGTGAAGACCATGAAAAGGGAATTAATAAACTTCTCTAATTCCTACTCTCATATTTAAATGATATCAAATAAATCTGCCCAGTTTGGATTCCAAGTCAGAAATCATTCTTTCTGATGTGAGAGGGAAGAGGAATCAGGAACTTTGTTTCTGCATGTGCTTTCACTGTGTAATAAATACTTTAAGTAGTACTAATATCTCATCTTTCCTTGGATCTAGAGCTAATATTTCAGAAGTGTTGGAGGGAGATTTATGATCTATCTAACCAACAGGCCTAACAACAGAGAGCTTGGCAGAAGAATTATTCCCAAAGTCCCATAGGGAACTTTCCTACTGAACCATGAGATTTCATTATCTTCTCTTTCTATTTTTATTTTTTTTAATCACACTGAATGACACCTTTTGCTAGCAGTAATAAAATGCTCCTTTCATTCTCTAACCCAGCCTCCACTTTTGACCCCACATTCCCCCCACAATAGACAAGTCTGCAGGTACACTTCAAACTGTACAAAGAAATATTTCCTGTTTGATTTCTTCATGTAACTCTCTTATTCTTCATCTATTGAGTGTCCTGTGGTAATCACCTCAGACCCACTCACATGTAAATCAGTGTAATATTATCCTGATAATCATCCAGGACCAGGTCAGTCATCAAGTGGTCTGGAAGAGGGAGTCTGGCTCGTGGTTTTACCTGCCATGCTTTGCTGGCCTTTGTTTTCCTCCTTTCAGTTCTGAGCAGCTCCTTTTGGACATTCCTTCCTTGGTGAATTAAGCAGCAAGAGATTTATTCAAATCCTGTGCTAACTGAACTAATCCAAAATTCAGCAGTCAATGGCATCCTCCCCACTACCAGTCACTTCCAGCACTGTCATCTACAATTTTTCAGTCAGTGATGTGTGGTGTGAGATCTGGTGGCAAGACACAGAGTGGTGGAGTTCATGGGACACTGCAAATCCACCTTTTGATGACATCAGTGTCCATTCTTTTCTTTAAATACCATGATTACCTCCAGCACTCAACTTGGCCTTTTCATTTCCCTGGTCTGAATCACACAGACCCCTCTTGTCTCTTTGCCAAACTAATCCTGGCTCTTGGCATGGTTTTCCCAGAATTTAAATCTGCTAAGCTGGTTTTTCTTCTACAAAGTTAATTACTAGAGACAGCCTAACTATTCCATTGGGAAATTCCAGTTATTAGGGAAGTTTCTAAAATATGGGAAAATTATGTTTCCCACAGTTCCTTCCTGGGTTGGTGTTTTATTATACCGAGAAGTATTTCAGAACATCTGAGTATATTGAAATGTAGAAGTGCCTCTTTTTATTTTGAAAGTAACACATTTCATTTTTAGTGTGAACAACCTAAAATGTGTCTTGCTGTCTCACTAGAAGTGTTGATTTAAAAAAAAATTCGTTTCAGGTATTTCTTTCTAAAACAGAAATGTTGGCATATGGACATGGAAAAAAAAGTTGTATCTGCATTTGTACTCTTTTTTCCTTAAAAAAAAAAAAAAAAGGAAAAATGGGGAAGAAGAAAGAATTTGAGAATAACACATTTTACTTTTTTTTCTTTTTATCCTTTTAAAACTTAGAGTACTCGTATAGAGTATAAAACTTGAAAGTAAAAACTTAAAAGTATAATCACTTTCTGTTTTCTAAATTTTTGCATGAAAACTTGAACCACCCTGTATTAGATGCTGACAGATTTCAGGAGGAATTTTCAGTATGTCCCATTATTAATTCAGTCTCTGCAGATTATATTTATTTTTCTGACATGATGGGTCTGGATTTATCAGTTTCTGTGAAATGGCAACTCCTAATTCTTTGCCACTATTCACTTTCAGCATTTCCTGTATGCCTCCAAAAATCTCTGACTGCAACCCTGGAAAGATTTAATTTCATGACTTAAAGCACCTTAGTAGCCCAAATGATCTTAATAAGATTATCCAGATGTTGAAAGACTGCCACCCACATAAAGAATGAAAGGGGAAATAGGCACAAAAACCTGCAGGTGAAACAGCACCATCTCCAAGATGGCAAGGCCCAAAGGGGCTTGAATTTATCAGGGAAGAAATCCATCACTTTTGAAAGTCAGGTGCCTCTAGTTGTCCCAAACTGAACAGCAGAGGCACAAGCAGAGTGTGAGAACACGTGAACAGCACAAACTTCAGTCAGGGGGTTCAGATGCACTTCTGCTCTCTTTGTCTGCCCTGAGGGCTGGGGGTTGATTCTTGCTGGCCTGGTGCTTTCTCTAATTGCTGAGTCTGAATCATAGTTTGCCCTTTTCCATTGTTTTTTCAGGTTTTTTTGAGGGTGGGGATTTTGGTTGTTTGTTTGTGTGGGTTTTGTTGTTGTTTTGTTTGTTTTGGTTGGGGTTTTTTTGGTTTTCTTTTTTTCAGTAATAGCCCCTCATGGAGGACATTCAACTGAAATGCTTTGAAATCAGAGTAAATCATGTTCACTGCCCACTTCATATCTTAATTTTATTTTTTTTTTTGTTATCCTTTTCCAAATACTCAGACAATTAAGGGAGATGTTGTTTTCTCCATACAGTGTCTTTGTGGATTTGACTGTATCCAGTTCTGTTCAGGCAAGAGCCTTGTTCTTCTCACTGAACTGAGTTTCCTGGAAACCAGTTCTTGTCTGCTGCAACTCTCAGAATCCTTCTTGGCTTTTCCTTTACTCCAAGGGTGGCATAAACTGCTTTCCTATCTTCACTCCCTTGAAGAAGTTCTCAGGTATTCCTGCTAACAACCATGTGGGCTGGAGAAGTTGCTTGATGCTTCCAGAGCCACCAGCAAAATTCCCTCTGCTTTGGGAGATTGTCTGCACATGAGGTATTTAAGTGACTTCCTGTCAAATTCCCCTCCTCTCTCCTCTGCCCTCCTTCTCATTCTATCAGCCACCCTGTGATTTTTTTTCTTTTTTTTTTTTCTTTTTGTGGGATATGGCTCTAGAGACGGGAAGTTTAACAATAAAACAGAAAGAAAAGGGGGAAAAGACATCATGGTCGCTGTCCATTTTGATTATGGTTTTATTTGTTATCCTTTTTCAAAGTGTAACTGTTTATAGAGATGTGTATTTTCTCCTCCCTGCTCCCATCAGGAACATTGTATTGAATCACTCCTTTCTCTGAAGGTTTTCTATACACACTTTTTTATGTTCCAGGGAGCTGTTCTCACACGCACTCAAACGTGCATTTATATTCAGGGGAAGCTGTTCTCACACACAGTCAAGTATACATCAAGCACTTTTAAATTAATCTCTCTTTCTTGGTCTTCTTTTTTTCTGGTTTTTGTTGTTTTATTTTATTTTATTTTATTTTTTATTTTGCTTCTTCTGCACACTACGCCTTTGTCCTTCATCCTTAACTGGAAAGCATACTGATGTATTTAATTCATGTAGGATTTCATGCCCTGCCCCGAGGAATTTCTGTGCAATTCAATTTCTTCATCACTGGTTTATTTCTCTGTTTTGCCTGGTGATGTACAAATGCCCTGCAACTATCTATTACTGTGTTTTCTAAACATCCATCTCATGCTGAAAAGGCCTGTTAGCTGAATATTCCATGGGTATGGAATATAACCCTACTTGTTCTCCTTCTTTTAGGGCAACTTTTAGGACTTTTAGAATCTTTTTCACTGCTGAGGGCCGGCCAGGACACAAAGAGCAGTTGTCCAACAATCTCTGTTAACAAGAGGAATTGCTCCAAACTCCTTGTGAATTAACTCTCAAGTGGTTTATCAATAGGGCTAGTAATAAACTCTTAACAAACACAGAAAATGTGATAGTCTTAGGAAATGGTGGCAGGCACAGGGAACACTGCACTGAGCACTGTCAAATATGGGTATTGAGGGTGAAGTGTAGAAAGGACTGAGCTCCACCTTGGTGTTGTTTTGCAGTCTAGTTGCTGGTGACTGAGTGCAGGCTGCTTTATCTGTGTCTGTTGGAATAGAGGAGCCCAGCTCAGCTCAAAGGGATCCTTAGCTGGACCCAAGGGTGCTTGCTAACCAGTCAATGTTTGCAACAGGACTAAATGATGAAACAGGGAACAATGACACAACACATCACCATCAAATATAAAGAAATATGCCTGGGCCACAAGGAATGCTCCATTTTTCTTCTTATCAGGACAAGATCATAAACATGTTTCTGGGATTCTTATTTTTATGATAGAGTTCTTCTCCAGTCTCCCCATCAAATTTCTGTTTTAGGATGTCCTCTCACAGCAATTTTTTTTTCCCCTAATGCCTAATCTAACTCTTGCTGTGATTTCATCTCATTTATTCTTGCTCTTTCCTGAGGAAACATGAAGATCCCATGTTCTGACACTATTCAAGACAAAAATGTTCCTAAAGCAGAGCAGATCTCCTTTCAGGGAGTACCATTTTAGGAATCTTCCAAAGTGCACCATCAGCTAACTGCACAGAGTGGCTGAAATTCTGTGACATCAGTGAATAAATTCTGTGACATCAGTGAATAAATTCTGTGCTTGGGCTGCAGCAGAACTGGAGATTGCAGCAGAGGCTGGGCACTGCAGCCAGAGTGAAATCCATCCAGAGGTGCCTCCAACCAGTTTCTGTGTTCCCATTATGAGCCTTGCTGATTTCCTTGCTGCATGGGAGGGTCCCTGTTGGCAGCCCACTGCAAAAAACTGGGTCTGTCCTAGGAACTGTGACCGTGTCTAAGCTCAGCTGTGAGCAGCCCTGTTATCTGTACTGCCAGCACAGCAATCCCACAGGACCAGGTGTGATCAAATCCCTATGGATTTACCTCCTCACCAGCTTCCATTGGCCCATGGGAAAGGGATTTCAGTTAAGTCACCTTCCCTTGCACTTTGTACAGGCAGAGGGACACAAATGAATAGCTACTCTGACTCAGTTTATAGGGGAAGTGTCTTGGTTAGGTGTCTGCCAAGGAAGGCAGGAGCCTCCCTTGAAGATGTAAACTCCCTCTCTCTGAATTATTATAATTTTGAAATTAAGGGGATTTCAGGCAAAGGTATGGTAGTAGGAATGACAGTTCTTTATTAGGAAAACTAAAATAAAAAGGCAGCAGTACAAACAACAACAAAGAAAATACTGGCAGAGTCAGAACACAACCTGACACCCTCTTGGTTAGGGTGTTGGGAGCAGTCCAGTTAAGTCCTCCTGGAGTGACAGATGTGGTTCTGTTGGAGCAGAGATGATCCTGTAGAAGGGTGGAGTTTTCCTCTGAAGGTCCAGTGGTGGTGAGATGGGTCTGGTCTTCCTCTGGGAATCCCGTGCAAACAGACTGTCCTGGTGTTCTGAATCTCAGGTTTTATCCAGGTAGGAATGCTGGGCTCCTCCCCCTGGGTGGAGCATCTCCCCATAGGCTGATGGAATTTTATCAGCCATGCAGTGAGCCTGGATGGCCCATGAACAGCAGATATCCCCTGGAGGGAGGATGGAAGAGCTCAAGAACCCTGCCCCACCTGGTTTTAACAGAGGGTGATAGAATACAGACTGCAGGTTACACCTTGCACTGCAACATGAGACGGGGAAACTCGACGTTAACAGAATGATGAATCAGAGCCCTTAGCTCAGGAGAGGATTACAGCTTGTTTCCCACTATAGCCATTAAACATGATTAAATCTCGATGAGGCCAATTCAGTTACTGACAGGAGCACGTAAATCTTTCAGAATAGGACAGCCCAAAGTGTGAAATGCTTCTTTTATGGCTGATCAAAACAGTGGGTATGTTCAACACAGCCATCTGACTGAGCTAACATTGAGGCTGTGATAGTAAAAAAATAATATTAGCAAACTTGATATACATGAAAGAATTAACTTAATCAATAATTAAGGCCATAACAGTTTAAGATCTACCTAAGGAATTCAGGAAATTCTTTCTAGTTTAATGTTTCTGCCTCTAAAGGTAGACGTTAATATAAAAAATACTGTGGGTAAAACTGCAATCAGAAATCAGACTTCAGATCTGTAGTTTGAATTTTTTTTTTCTTTCAGTATATATCTCAAACAGCAGCAGAAATGGCAAAATACAGAGTTAAAACCATGTAACCTGATATAGGCCTGGTCATTTAGTTTAAGAATGTAGGGAAAAAATATTAGATGAAAGTTTTAATTGTCCAGCACATGTAGTTTACTTAAGCCAAGGATGCTCAGTGCATTCAGAAACCTTTCTGAGTTATGGGAATGAGATCAGTACTAAATTCAGACCAGTTTACTCAAGGCTGTGTCCAGTAAATCTTGAAACCTCCCAGGACAATCTCCAAGTCAACCTGTTTCAATATTTACTTTTCCTCATAGAGAGGAAAAGTTTTGGTTTGTTTGTTGGTTTTTGTGCCTTTTTTTTTTTTCTTCTTATGGCAAGTCAGAACTTCAGCTGGTTCAATTTTCTCTCTTATTCTTGTCTGGATCCATCTGTTTTAGAGCCTCCTCTAGATACAAGAAAATCCCCTTTGGCCTCTTGAAAACCTTTCATCTCCTGGGTAAACCAGCCCACGTTCCTCAGCCTCTCCTCACAGGCAAGTGCCCCCCTGATGTTGGTGACTTACTCCAGTTTAGTGACATCTTTCAAGTTTTGGCAGGCTATGAACTAACAAACACTAGGTGGAACATCTTTCTTGTGGCACCTTTCAGTATTTTCATTAGTAACCAGTATGCTGGGATAGAGAATGTGTTTGCTCATTTTTGACAGAGGCCCTTTGTACAAAGTTTTGGTTGTGAAAATTTCTATTAGCATTTTTTTTAAGAAAGGGATCTGAGAGCCCTTTTTTACTATTTTACTACAGCCAAATTATGAGTTAATGTATGATGTTGGATAGAAAAGCTTGAAATTTGAAGTAATCCTTTCATTTCTCTTTGCACTGGGAAAACTTCCTCTGGAATATTTTTAACATTTTACTTTTAGAAAAAATGGAGGTAAGGAGCCCAGGGAAATTACAAGGAGTCCAGAAAAAAAAGCAATTAAAATCATCAGCCATCTGAAATACAAGACTTGTGAGAAAAGGTGGAAGTTTGTTGTCTACAGAAAGACATATAATAGTCTCAAATACTTTAGAGGCTACTATAAGGAAGATGGGATCTTCATGTTCCCTCAGGAAAGGGCAAGAATAAATGAGATGAAAGCACAGCAAGAGTTAGATTAGGCATTAGGGAAAAAAATGCTGTGAGAGGACATCCTAAACCAGAAATTTGATAGGGAGGCTGGAGAAAACTCTATCATTAATATCTTGGAGAACAGGCTAAATAAGAATCCCAGAAGCATGTTTATGATCTTGTCCTGATAAGAAGAAAAATGGAGTATTCCTTGTGGCCCAGGCATATTTCTTCACGTTTGCTGCTGATGAGTTGTGTTGTGTGGTTGTTCCCTGTTTCATTACTTAATATATAAAAAGAGTGCCATTGATTATGGTTTTTTACTGTGTCTACAAATGTCTATGATTACTGTGATTAAGTATTTTCACTTGGCTTTAGAGAAATAAGCACTCGTGTTCATTTATTTTGTGTTCTTCAATAAGCTTTTGGCTTTTGCTGCAGAGGATGTCAGCAGTCAAGCACTCCCTAAAAGCTTTTCCTGTTTTATTGGATACATCTAAATTCCACATAGTCATGCTGAATATTATCAGTCACTCTTGACTCAGCCAAAATGATTTTATAGCTGTCAGGGAATATATGGGGGGGGGGTTTGCTGCTGAGCTGAGCTGATTTTTTAAATTGCAAAGAGTTCTGCGTGGTTTCTCACACACTGTCCATATGAAAACCTGGGCTGCAACAGATTTGATCTCATTGCATTAATGTGTGTGACTTGGACTTCCCCATGACTTCACTCTTGGGAAGCTGAGATTGGATCAGAGCAAAGGTCATTTGTTCTTGGTTATCCCACATGTTTTCCCTACTTAATACAAAGACAAGTCAGTGTACCATTCTTAAATGTTCTGTACCGTGAGATTCAGAGCAGGAAAAACTAAAACCATTGTTGACCTTACCAGCTTAATCAGTTTACAGCTAGTGTTTCTTAACAAATCCTGATGCTCTCACTGGTTTTCTTGGAATGCAGCATAATTCTATCCCACAGTGAAGTCCCAGTAGATGTTCCCATCACCCCAGATCGAGTTTATTTTTGTGTGATGATCTCTTCGTTTCCTTGAGGTTTCCTTTCTTTTTATTTCCCCTCTCATGATTTATCATCCAAACATTCATAATCTCCAGAGGAACTGCAAAACACATTCCCATGAAAATCTTAAATCTCTAAGAGCAAAAGAAAAAAAAAAATAATAATAACACCCCCATAAAAGTAGCCTTGTTTCTCACTGAATGGCTTGAGTAAACTCTTTTGTCACAGCCATAGTAAAGTATTAGTCTTTAAAGTCCAGGACTGCAATCAGACTCTGTCATAAACAGGAGTATTGCCTTTTTGACTGATTTCTACTGTAAAACCAAAGGGTTCATTAATCTCATCTACAGCTTTAGTGGGGGAAGAAGAAAAAAGGAGAGAAAAGAGTAGGCAAGAGGTGATAGGGTAGCTTTAATGATTTTGGGGACGTTGTTGGCTGTACATCTTTGGTCAATCTCAAGTCATACTAGCTCTCTCAGTGAGGCTTTTCTTTTCTTTTCTAAAAAATAATGGTACCAGACATTATAATTACACAATGAAGGCCATTCAACAATGCTTCAATTCCATATTTCTTTAGCACACCATTAAAAGAAAAACAAAACAAAACAAAAAAAAAGCCTTTTGGTCTACAGAGATATGGTAAAAGGTTTTTATTTGAAAGTACTTCATCATACTAGTTTTTTTAAACTGATTCCAGGCATTTCTTCAGTTTGATAGAGGCAGCAAGTTGTATCAATACAGATTTTAGGCCAAGGGGGTCTTGTCCCACTGGCTGTTACACAGTCATTGGTCATCAAACATCTCATGCATATAAAGTATTATAGTCCTTAGCTGTGATCTTGAGGATGTTTTGGGGTAAGAAGTATTTAATGTTTGCAACTTTTAGATAAGTTCATGTGAGCAAGCTATGGGACAGATAGAGGTCCAAGTGAAGGCTGTTGTTACCAGGCCTTTGGGTGCACTGCTCATCTTCTGAATAAATGCCAGGATGGAATGTGATCTTGGCAATCTGCCCCTTAAAGGTGTCCTGATTTAAATACAGAAATTCAGCACCAGGGTGAGGTGAGGTCCATTTGCACAGGGTGTGTGTGGTGCCTGCAACAGCAGGGCACACCTTGCTTTTCTCCTTCTGGAGGCTAAAACAGCCTCTATTTGCTGATGTAAGTTTTCCCATCATGATGGACAGTGACTGGACTTGGCTGTTTGTAATTTTGCTGGAGAATTTTCCCTTCTAGCTTTATTTATTTGTTTGTTTGTTTGTTTGTTTATTTTATTATTATTATTATTATCCAAAGGAATTTGTGAAAGCAGCAAGGAGCATTTTACATCTATGCACAGACATTTATCCTGTCAATTGGTTTTTCAGAATCCTTTATGTTCTGTTCAAGGAGTAAGCATCTCTTCCCACTGAAACTTCATTTTATAATGCTGTTGTGAGAAATGGCTGTGTTGTTCCTTCCAGTGGGTCTTGTTCCCCATATTCTAAGTTGGCTTTATGTGAGGGTGGTTTTTTTATGATTTTTTTTTTTAAATTTACGTTGCAAAGTGCTGTCTTTGTGAGCAACCAGCTTATTTAATGGAGCTTCAGCATCCAGGGGTTGCAGGGTTTACCTTGAGGGAGAGGCTCTGATAGCAAAAGACCTTAAACAGAGCTGGAGAAATTGAATTCCTTCATCATATTTAGCATGTTGACAAGGGAGGACTGGCCTAACGCCCTGGAACACACTCACAAGAGATACTGAGAAATTTAAGAACCTTGTAAAACTGCTTTCAGTCATCCCATGAGTGAAATCAATCTGTAAATAATGTAAATATTAAAATATCAGTTGTGTGTTCACACAGATCCTTTAGCAACAACAATAAGTGACTGACTAATGTTTCAGTCATTACATTATGGGGAAGTTGGCCCACAGCCCAACCCAGCAATGTTAAACACCATATTTCTTCCAGTAAAGTAATTTCTGATTGCAGTATCTATTTCCAGCTCAAGGAGCTCAGTGTGGGAGACTCAGACTAGCTCAGAAAGGGCTGTGTTTTCATGGTGTAATTGTGTCTGCTGATGCAGCTGGACATCAGAAATCAAATATGAATTTTGAACAAAGTGCATCATATTTATAGCAGTAGTTTTTTGACCTGGAATATTTTAGCCCAAGAACAAATTTGGGGTTTAGACAGTCTCAAGATGCTAAAATGCTTTCAGATCAGGATTTAGATTGGCCCTCTGTCCACACATACATCAAGATGTTAACGTTGATAATTTTCTCTATCTCTCTCTCTCTTTCCTATGGGCTTTAACAAATTGAATTTCATTATTCTAATTGTATCAATTTGTTTAACACAATTTTTTTTAAATGCCACTGATAAAAAATAAGATAAAAGATGAATGAATGAGTGAAAGAAGGTTCTTGGGAAAACCTGAACTCTCAGAAATCAGTAATAGAGAGATGTTTTTAGTTCTTTGAGGTCTACAGCACAAAACTACACAACAACTGTGTAACACTCACACTTTGATATAACCCTCCAAATGTGCACTCACATCTTGCATCATAGAGAAAAATGTGGAGGGAAAGGATTTTTATTGTGGACCTTCATCATGCCTAGCACTACTTTGCTGAATTGAATTATATATATATATTTTTTTTTTTTTTTAAATACACCCTAGTGGCCTGGACTGCTTGGAGGTGAAAGATTACCATGGGAGATGTGGATTCAGAGTGTGCTGCCATGGAAGCGTTTCCAAACATAAAAGTGGGGAGGCCACCTGAGCATTTGCTGTGACTTAAACTTCCAGCTGCAGCCTGTAATCTCATGACAACTTGTTTTCCTTTCTGCAGTAATGTAAGGCAGGCACTTTTATGGGAAGATGAGGAAAACTCCCAGGAAAGCTCGTTTGTCTCATTTGTTGAATGCATCAGGAAGCAATGGGTTGACTCAGCCCATGTCTGAGGTTTCAGCAAGAAACACACAGCCTGAAATTTATTTCTGCATTTGAACTTACCAAGAACACTGAGTTTATTTCAATTTATTTAGAATTTGCCAAGAACACTGAGTTTATTTCAATTTATTTAGAATTAAGGGTTAACACACTGCATATTGCCTTGGAATAGAGCCCTCTAATCTGTTTACATGGTTCTGTGTACACAGTTGTGATGAGTAAATCACTGCAGTAGGTTTTTCTGTGTGAGGATGCAGTTTATCAGGCCTTTCTGGAGCTATTGAATGATAGGATTGTTAGGAGAAGCCTGGCTAATCTGTTTTCTGCAAGAGCATGCCATGGCCACAAACTATGCTAGTGAAAAGAAAAAAAAAAAGACAAGCCATGTTGTCAGATTCTGCACCTTATTTACCCAAGGGTGAGCACAGAGTAACTGCAGAGAAAACAAGACAATGTATTCATATTCTGTTTTAACTTGAGTCAGAATCATCTCTTCAGGATGGTGTATATTTAATGATAGCATCATGCCTTGGGGTTTGCTTGTTGTTGTTGGATTATGGAGGTGTAGGGGTTTTTTCCTTAAATTCCCTTCTTGCCTAGTAGGGAGTCGATATTTATAACCCACCCTCTTTGAGAACAAGTTTTAAATATTTCAAGACCAAGAGAGAACTTGTTTCCAGATTCACTTTCAGGCTGGAGCCAAGAAATTAAAGCAATGAGGGTTTAAAAAGAAAAGCAAAGAAGAGCCAGAAGAAAACACTTGTTCAGTTTCTGGATTTCTTACTCAGAAACTCTTGCTGTCAAACCTGTCTCTGTCCCAATTAGTGACACCAGGCAGAGCAACAGAGACTTCCACACTGAGAAAGGGAGAGTTGAAATAATGAGGGAGGTAATGCTGAAAAACACAAATGTGAGTAATGAGTTAACAAATATTTACTGCCTTGCATGCTTAGCTGCTTTGGGTGAAATTTCTCAGGTAATTGTTCTCCTTTCCAGAGACCGAGCTCCCTTCATCTTCACATCAGAGATGGAGTATTTCATAACAGAGGGTGGAAAAAACCCACAGCGCTTCCAGGAGTTTGTGGAGCTTTGCTGTCGAGCTTACAATGCAGTCAGGAAACACAGCCAGCTACTCCTGAACCTGCTAGAGATGGTAAGAAGCTCGAGGATGAAACAAAAAATCTCCTTCTTGTGGGGTTCTCTGCCATTTCACCACCTCTCTGGTGTCTCCAGTAGCACTGTGATTTGAAGAGTCATCAGGTGCACAGCTGAAAAATGTTAGTGCTGCACTCCCTGTGCAAAGAAGCTGTCCACTTCTCAATACCAATTTCAGAGAAAAGGAAACCTAAGCTGCTGGTGGGGACTTTTTCCATTTTATAATGCATTATTTTTTTTTACAAAATGGCAGAAAACTGAAAAAGAAGCTGCCTAAAAGTTCTGCACTCAGGAATTTCACTCAGCCCTTTTTCTAGGGCTTCATTTACCATTCCTGATCGTGTTTGCCAGACAAAGTAAGCTAAAAATCTCACAGGGTGGGTGATCTGACAGTACTCAGCAGCACTGCACTACAATGATGCCTTTTGAATGGGGGAGGGTTGCACATTTATTTCCACAGTCTCTTCTTGGGATGGCAAACACAGGAAAGAAAGAGCAGTGCCCATATTGACACAGGTTATAAGATTTTTATTGTCCAGACTTTTAAGGCCTTTAGGAGTTTTGGTTTTTTGGTGTTGTTTTTGGGGGTTGTTTGTTTGTTTGTTTGTTTGTTTTGGGTGGGTGTGGTTTTTTTGGTTTTGGTTTTGTGTGTGTGTGTTTGTTTTATTTTTTGGTTTGGGGTTTTTTGGGTTTTTTTGTTTGTTTGGGGGTTTTTTTGTGGTTTTTTGTTGTTGTTGAGGGGTTTTTTGTTTGTTTTTTTTTTCTTTTCGTGTGTGTATGTGTGTGTTGTTTTTTTTTTTACCCTGAAGTATTCCAACTGACTCATGTGCTGTGGCAAATTCCATATCTGATTTATGCCTCTATTTACTTGTGTGGGAAAGGTTAACGATTTTCCCCTTCCATGGGTACAATGAGAATATTACATTAAATAATAATTGCTAAGATGCTTGGCTAAGATATCGATCCAAAGCTTGTGTGCAGGGCCCCACCACCTAAGGGAGTGGTCTGTGCATGAAAAAGTCTACATGGCCTTATAAACAGAACTGCTGAGACTGGGGTACAGCCAAAAACTGCTCTGCAAACACTGCTTCATCACCTCCAACTTGTGCAGTGGAGGAGGAGGAGAGAAACTGAAGGAATCTCTCCCCTTGCCTCTTCCATCTTGTCCATGGATTCTCATGCAGTGATTCAGTGGGAGATTCCCCACCATGGAGCAGGAAGGATTGCTCCAGATCTCTTGAACTTGCTGCTTAGTAGCCACAGAGGTGCAACAAAACTGCCTTCCCATCACGGAGCACAGTTTTCCTCTGGAAGCAGTGCAGAGTGAGGTTGTAGGAGCCTCTAGAAAGCTCAGGATCAGCCTGTTCTCTCATCCACAGCTGGTAATTCCCTGCATTTCTGAACAGGTTGCCTAAATAAAGCCACATCTCCTGCCCATCTCCTTGTCCCCAGTGCAGTTCCCTCCTTCTGCAGGAGATGATGATGTCAGATTACTCTGGGAGAATAGAGTGTGCTAGGAAGGTGCTGCTAGCAGGAGATCTGACATCACCACCTCTGCCTGGCCAAAGCTCAGGTCTGTCTGTATGCAGGGCTTGCTGCATCTTTTGTTTCTGCTGGTCTTGTAGCAGAGGTAATAAAGCTGAGCTAAAAGTCAGCACCCTGATACGTTTTAATATTTCTCAGTGTGCTGCAGCTCAGTCAGTTCTGTTGCACTTCATAATTGAAAAAATAACTGGCAGCACGCTCACACCCCGTCAATGAGCTCTTCATAGCAAAACAAATTAAAAAAAAAAACAAGTTTGGGAGCAGCTTGATTTTGCCAATAATGTTTGGAAAGGTGAGTCTGTTTCTGCACTTCAAGTGGGAAGCTGGTCAGAAACTGCACACGTCAAAATGTTTCAGTTCCATGGGTAGTTTCTGGAAAAAAAAATAAATAGACTGTGAAGTTCCAGTTTGAATTCATTTCCACACAGAATTTCAGATGTCATCGTGGAAGGATGAGATTAACTAATCACTGCTTGTTTGTATCAGTGAAAGTCTAAGATTTCTCTCACTGTTTGGAAACCTGCATCATTAATCTTTAATTCCACTCCCACATTCTGTTTTTTCAGATGATATTTGTAAGACACAGTTCAAAAAAAAAAAATTAAAATAAGACTGTTTCTAAAAAACAGAGAACTTCACAGAATATTACACTGAATGCACAGGATATTCACAGAATAGCAAACCAAACCCTGGGTGATCAGTGACAATTAGTGGTTTCTAGCAAACATGATCATGAACAAATTGAGGGATTTTTGGCCCCAGTTTGGGAATTAATGTTATTTCTTGGTGGTGAGCAGCACGCTTCTAAAGCTGTGCTGACATTTGCTATTGGGAGTAAGAAATAATCCACGAAGTTTCCATCACTTTCAAAAGCAGAAGCATCAGTGGGAGACCCAAGAGTCTGCTGGCAGAGTTCAGCTGTGTAAACTCTTATAGCTCGTCAGCTTTGCTCTCATTAAAGATTTGATGTGAACTGTTATAAAGAGGGTGATGGCAGGACACAAACACCTTCTGACTGCTTTAAAAAAGTGCAAACACCATTGCTGTAATAAAGATTTTTTCATGTAGAAAGTTATTAAAAGGGACTTTATCACTCCCTTTTCTGGTGAAGGGCAAGGAGCTGAACTTGCCTATGCAGCAACCCTTTTTTATTTTATTTTTTTTTTAACCCAAAGAGGGCAGGAGTTGTTATCATCTTTTATAAATGGGTTGGAGGTGTATTGATAAATAGCACTGTGTGTCCTTCAGTGCTGAATATTGTTATTGTCCCTGCTGTCAACCCATTTAATTCACCTCACTGAGCTTTTTGCCTCTCTGTTCCTTGCCAGTCAAAACTCTGTGAGGACAGCAGTCTAACTGTCCAGTGGTGGCTTGGAATGGGGCTGAGGAAGATTTTCCTCATAATGCCAAAAAGAAAAGGTACAGATGTTGAGAATGTTTGAAGGAATAAGCTTAAAATAAAATCGGTGCTTCCTTCTCTTCTTTGCTGTAACTTGAAAAGCTCAGTGGGTCTTTCTGGCTGAGCTAGACATAAATATCAATGAAGAATACACAGCAGTGACTGCAAATTCAGATACATTTCCATCTGAGCAATCTGAAGGAGTGACGGGGTTTTTTCTGCATTACACCCAGAAAAAGCATCACTCCCAACTTTCTGTGATTGCTGAGAAAAATCAGTACAGTTTGAAGTGAGTAAATTTCATTGCTGACATTTAAAAACACCTGGAGAGAGCTGTATGGGCAATTGGACACACTGAGCTGTCTAATCTCCACAAGTTTTTACTTTGCAAGGGGACTATTGGCATTCTTTGGTTTTTGAATGTCATCTGGCTGACTAACCAGAACAGTTCTGTCCCTCATTGAGGGAGGGTGATACCCACCCACCAGGGCAGTTCTCACTGCCCACCTCAGGGCATGAAGCAATGTCTGAGGGAGTTTTTCTCCTCCTCTGACTGCAAAGGGAGTGAGTCTGTGATCCCTTTGCAGGAGGAGCCCAGAGCAGTGGTGGTGGAACCAGGAGTTACAAATGAGAGGGTGATGTTGCACAAAATTGAATTAGGGCTAAGACAACACTGTGAGCATAACAGAAATGTGGTTACTGCTGTTCAGGTGGCTGAATTTGGTCACTTCCCCTTTATCACCATTAGAAGGATCTGAAGGAGGCTTAGCAGTGCACACTTTGAGGTTATGGTATCTGAAGAGAAAATAAATAACTGAAATGGATCATTGATTCTGACCCATGCCTCTGTCAGGTGCCCCAGTGTGAAGGTTTACAATGCAATATATTCACTTTATTATTGCAGGCATTGCTCTAGCATCAGAACCACTTTCCAGATCAGCAAAAGTGTTTTACAAGATGTTTTGGTGTAAAACCTTTCTTCTCCCACTTAGGCCCACTCCATTTTAATTTCTTTTCAACAGAAGAGTGGGCTAATGACCTAATGTTACTTTGCATTTAGATGCTGCATGCAGGATTGCCTGAGCTGAACAGCATCCAGGATCTGAAATATGTGTATGATAACCTCCGCCCTCAGGACTCAGATCTCCAGGCTACAAGCTACTTCACCAGGTAAAACCAGAATATAATCTAGAAGCCTTGTCTTCTTCAGGCATGAAGCATTTTTTCTCTTATGTTAAGTAGCTTAATCAGAGAAATTACACAAAAGGATAATTTGTCTTCACGGGTTTACTTTTAAAAAATCATTCCTTATGCATGTTATAACGAATTTCCTCAAATTTCTGGAAGAAGCAGTTGTGCATTTGTGTTACACTTGTAACAAGTCAGTGCCTGGAGATTTCTTAGGCTGTCATGGTGAAACCATCCTGATTTGTATTTAGTGTTTTCTGGTTTTTGTTTTGTTTTGGTTTGGGGGTTTTTTTGTGTGGTTTGTTTTTTGGTTTTTTGTTTTTTTTTTTTTTTTTGTTTTGTTTTGTTTTGTTTTTGTGGTTTTGTTTTTTGGTTTTTGTTTTTTAATGCAGCAGCTACATGCAAGCAGATTTGGTTGAACCTGTTAATAGTCTGAGTGAGACACTTCAATTTCTGCATTTTACTCCTTTTCCTCTTCCCCTTTTGACCTTCTGTGTTGCCTCAGAGAAGTTACTTTGCCAGCCATAGTTTCTCCATCTGCAAACCAGTGCTGGCTCATGCTTTTAAACAATTAACAGATCAATCACAGGAAAGCCTTGTGTGTGAATACAGGTACAGTTAGATCTTCATTTGTGTCAGGATAATGAAACTTTCACCTGCTCATGAGAATAGCTGGGGATTAATGAGGAAGAGCTGCAGATGATGTGCATAAATTCAGTCTGAGACCCTCAGTCATGATCTTTCAGGTCAGGTCTTTGCATCAACTATAATTCCAGCTGTTGGTGTCATGATGCTGTAGATGGAATGAGTGGAGACTTATCTGGAACTGGATACCCACTTTGCAATTCTAGGCACAGCCTGAGACAAAATCTCCCTGTCACAGTCTGCCCTGAGCAGCACCATCATTTCCCAAGGACCATGAATTCCTGCTCCCTGGGCACCCCCTACACATGCAGAGCAACTCAGACTCCTCTGACCTTAGGAAGGTTTGGGGAAATTAAAAATGTGATTTTTATATGTCTCCTTTCCATGTACTAGAACCTGCTACAACCTGAGGAAACCAAGGCAGCAAGTTTGGAGAGGGCTGGGGCAGAGATCTGGAGACTTTAAAGATTACTTATCTTTGAAAAAAAAGAAAAATCCCCTTGTCAAACCAAACTATTGTTCCATGGCTTTACCCACAGCATAGCACTGAGTTCCCTTTCCTGTAACACTTGCTTTTTTTTTAATATGCTTTCACTCCTGCCCCTTAGCAAGATTTTTATATTTTAAAATTTAATTACAGCTTCACATTTACCATCAACTCCTACCTTATCCTTTCCTTTAAAATTTCACTTATTCCCAAATTAAAGACTGATATTTCCACTTCAAATAGGAAACATGCAGTTTCTAGTTAAACTGTAAAATCTTGATTCTGTCAACTGGTTCAGATGGTTGTGTCTGCCTCTCATGGGTAAAATACCCAGTTTGTTTAGTTAGTGAAAATGGGCTGGGATATACGAAACAAGCAGGAAAATCTGAGTCTTCAGAGTGAAAATTGCATGTGTGTCATGCAAAGCTCAGAGCTGGTGCCCCTCTGGAGGTGGGAAGGATCAGCTTCCAGCTGGGTCAGGGATGGTGAGGGTTGGCATCACTGCAGCCTTGCTTGGCTGGAAGAGTAAGGAGGAGGACTTGGTTCAGGGCAGAGCTGGATCTCTACACTCTTTTGAGGGTTAGGAACTTCAGAGTGGGAATTCACCTGCAGTCTTCCTCAGCCAAAGCATGTGGAATAAGGCTGAGGCTGTTTTGGAAGAGCTAGTGTGCTTTGCTGCCTGGGAGAGCTTTATGTTAGGAAATCCTGCTCAGCTCACAGAGACTATAGGTACAACCCAGAGGGCAGAATGTCCTCCTTCCCCTTAGATTCCTTGTTAGGGATGGTGTTGAGGAAATGAAGCAAATTCCACTCAATTCCTGCACACCAACAAAGTGCTTGTGCTGTAGCCTCTGCTCTTATTTGAAACTGCATTTTCTCCTAAAATGCATTCTGGGAACTCCAGAGCTATTGTTGCAATTTCCTTCAAAATGCTGAAGCTTTGTTATTGTCCATCATCACATCACATAGAAAAGACAGATATTGCTAGAGTGCATATTTTATTCATTGATGTTCTCAGGATATGTTTGTATTATATATGCTCATTTGCAAGAAGAAAATCCCTTTACATTAGTTCCTGAATTTCCATGGATCTCATTTCTCTTGGAGCTTCTTTTCTTCTTTGTTCTACTTTCTATTCATTTGAACAATATTTGTTCCAATTCAAAAAATGTATTAACATTTCCACATGTTTGAATGTGGGGGTAATATCAGGCCTCATGTCTAGTAGGATTTTAACTTCTGGAAATTGTATCCAGGCACTTTTCAAAATACAGACTTTGGGATGACCTGACACCCAGATCCATGCAGAGACTGTCTGTAACAACACTTTCCAACCTGGCTTTAGGAATGTAAATATATTGAGATTTTTGTGAGCTTTGTATTACCTACCTCGTCTTTATTCCTTATCTCCTTGTTAATAAAAAATACTGATATGAGAAAAAAATCCAGTTACATACTTTTCGTGGTCAAACTCTAGTTTATTTCTATGTGTATTTTGAAGCTGCCCTTAGAAGGTCAAGGGAATTGGAAGTTCTGATTATTAGCACAACTTCCAGTAGTTCTCAAATGCCTCGCAATTTGTAGTTCCTTTTGCTCTGTAATTGCTTCCAAAAACACTGCATTGTTTTTTAAAAGTCCTTTTTTAGACAGGGAGCGTGGTCATTGGAATGTTTCAACCTTGCCAACAGCAGGTTGTTCCTTGCTCTAAGTACAAGGTAGCTATTGTAATCTTTCAGTTTCAGTCATATTATGCATCTACTGAAAATCCCAGCCTTCTGCTCGTGGAGATAGGAGAACAGTATTCCTCTGTGTTTCTGTAGAAAGGGGTTGCTCTTTGCAGTTTTCTGAGTTGGGTTTATGTTATAAATTTAAAGAGCCAATTCCATGGAAAACGATTCATTTGCCAATGAAAATTTCGGACGGAGAAATCGACAAAGCCAACGAGACAAGGAAGCAGAGCCAGCACTGGGTGAAACCACGAGTGCAACCTCTACCATGATACACTCTCCCTGGTTTCACACCAACCCCAGCCCAAGCAGCTGTTTTATACTTTCTCTGGCTGAGCTTACATGAGTCCCAGGTTTCTATAAGTTCTTTTGTCCCTCCGTGTCTCCTTGATGAAATTTCTAAATCAGGGTCCAGTTTCTGAATGGGTTTCCTGGGTGTGGAAGGTTCCTGAGTACTCTTAATGTCCCAGATAAGATATCATCTCAGGGCCATTAGTCCTTATCAGGTGCAGAGCATCCTCATCCAGGTTGTTCTCCACCTTCCATTGGAATTGTAATTTCTTTGTTCTCCTGTCTGGGGAAAGTCCTTGTGAAATTTTCCAATCCCTCTGTCCTGCTGGAGGAGCTTTTTATCTTTCTTAAAAGGGTACACTTTAGTTTCTGATTTATACTAACCACAACATTATAGAAATAAAAATATAAACTATCATTCACTACAATAACAACATCATGAAAACATGAATTACCATTCACCACAGTTTAGCACTGGCACTGACGTTGGCCCTAGTGTGGCTTAAAAACAACACGAACTGATGAATGATGTCAGAAATGCTCCTGGCAGAACGATGTTAATCTGTTCTTTGCCATCACCTCTCTGGCCAGCAGAACATTTGTGTCATCAGAGTTTGGACCATAATGTGCTGACCCCCTTTCAGGCTCGTGAAACATTCTGTGTTTCACTGAATTCCTTTGCTCTCATTCTTGATTTAAGTCGTGTGCAACAACATTCTGTGGTGCCATTTGTGTGCAGCTCCTCTGGCAGGGGGGCAGCTCCCTGTTATGAGCTGATGAGCAGCAGCCTGCAGCCTCACACAGCTCACAGCCCCTCTGGAAGGTCACACCCTGACACCGTGCAGGAACAATGCACCAATTGAGAGTTCAACAAGAGTTTCTGTGTCTCCTTGTCAGCCCCGTGCACCTACTGCCAAATGAAACACTCTTGTCTCTCCAGCATCTGCCCTGAACTCGGTTTGATCCTTGAAACTCAATTTGATCCTTGAAACTCAGTTTGATCCTTACCCCTCCCTCCTTTCCTCTTCCCCTGACAACACAGCTTTATCAGGAACTGGAAACCCATCTTACCTCTGGATATAAATTTCCTCTATGGTTTTCTGCAGATGTCTTCAAATGTCAGCACGGTGTGGCAGGCTGCCTGACATTTTTAATGTGCCTGCACGGGGGTGTATATTTAAAATTGGCTTTAAGAGCATCAAGTTAGCCTAATGCAATGAAAGGAGCTGATTTCCATTGACTGCAGTCTAACCCACTCATAGAAACCCATGAATAAGAGATGCAGGGTGGGTCTGCCAATCACCAGGGGAGCACATTGCATATCTTCAGCAGCCTGACAGAGAGGGGTGCTGCTTGGGTCAGCTGCTTTGTTTATTTATTAATGGACTCATTTTTTAGCTACCTGTCATTGCCCAGGTCAAGCATATCCACTCCAAACCACAAACACCAGCAGTTTCAAGCTGGACAATCCACAGGAACTCCTTTCAAAACATGATGCTGATCTCAGACTGATCAGCCAGTCTCTGTTTGTCAGGTGGTTGAGGGTATTTCAGCAAATTTCCCAAACAGGTGAAACACAGCAAATGGTGGCATCTGAAAGGGAATGGACCAAGCTACAACACTAAACTTTATTTCAGTGACGTTCAAGTAGTTTGTAAAGGTTGTGGTGTGTGTGCCTCAAAGGAACAGGAGGCAGACTTCCTCCTTGAATTTATGTTTTTTGAGGAATTCATATTATAAAAGGTCTGTTGCTGAAAGCAATAATGTTCTGGAAAACTATTAATATGGGGGCATACTACTCAACTTGTTTTAAAATGAGCTTGGTAAATTCATGGATGGAAACGTGGAATATAAATGAAACAGTGTTCATTAACATCTGAGAATCTCATGAAAATTAATTTTGCTCATTATACTCTAAATGATTTTCAGGCTTAGATGGAAATGAGAAGCAGGATACCATCAAGAAAGATAAAGAAATATCCACCAAGACTAAGACCTTAATAACTAGTCAGTAATAATGGTTGTATGAGATGTGTCCTGAAAAATCTGATCACCAGCCCTCAGAACACCTGTCCCAAAAGGAATGTCTGCTTCCTAAAACTAAAGTCACAAAATACCACTAGTCACTCTTGAAAACATTAGCCAGACTTTTCATCCATCTCCTCTTACACAAGCAGCCAGCCAGTCTGTTCATGTTTTACCTGATACTGTAATTTGACAGCTCTGTAGAAAGACCAAAGCCAAATCTGAAATTCAAAGTCAATTCAGCAGGTGGAAAGCAGAAAGTCATTACTTTCCAATAATCCCAGATATTTCCCACTTTCTTTTCTGAGAAGTGGGTCAGACACCAATCTGCCTGGAAAACAGTTATTGTCATGTGGAAAAGAGCATTTTTCCCTCTGAAAACCGTGTTGGCAGTATTTGAATTCACTGCTAATATTACTCTAGTTAATGACAATTTCCTGTCTTCTTCTGATTAACCTGTGCTTTTAATGCCCCTTGTACTGTTCACTTAGTTTAGCTGTCTCTAGGCCATCAGGCACTAATTTTCTCTGCAGCCTGGGCTACCAGACCTCTGAAATAAATAAGATACTTTTTGTTATCCTTGTGAAGGCACAGCCAGCTTTGGGCACAGGCAAAGGTGGCAATGGCCAGGGAGCAAGAGGAGGATTTTTACAAATACCCATGACCTTACTTCTTTCAACTTCTTTCAACTGAGCTTAATGTGGCTGAGAAAAGAAGGTGCATGGGGATCTGGGAGAGTTCAAGGAGCAATTTCCACCAGTGGTCCTCGGGATGAACTTTTAAAATGCTGGCAAAGGGGAATCAGGTACCACGATGTGATGAACTGGGTCACTGAACTAATCCAGGCCAAAAATAAACTGCAAAACCTCAAAAAGATAAGACACACGGGTTTGATGTACCCCATTGCTCCACACACAGGAGCCAGCCTTTGGGAAAGAGGGTTTCCTGAAGCCAATTTGCCCTTGAAAGAAAGTGCAGAGAGCCACAAGCAGAGCTGTCCCACCTTGCTGAGGAGACAGGCTCTGAGGTGGCATCAGAATAGCAAAGAGGCCTTGAATTCTTTGTTGGTTACATGTAATAAAGTTTTCTGAACGTTTTCCATCCTAGCAAAGAGGACTGCATGCAGGCAAAACAGAGAGGGGGAGAAAACAACTTATACTTCTGTTCTTATTTGATTTTAGATGTAATCATTTCAAATAACTCACAGGGAAGATCTGCAACAGTGACAACACAAGGCTCTGCTTAGATCTAAAGTATGTGATTAGCAATCTGGGTTTTAAAAGTATTTCAGAAGCCTAATGGACCCATGGAAGGAATAGTGGTAGTTTGGTAGCAGGCAGTTCTGTGTAGTGATGATGTCTGAATTAGTACTAATTTACCAGCTGAGGCCTGTTTTATGTAAATTAAAATGCAGTGTGTTTAGCTGCAAAGTTAACGTGCCTCTTTTAGCAATGTGGCAAACTCCCTAACTGCTCTGCTATAATATGGCCAGTTCCAGATTCTATAACCTAATGTCTCAGTGATTTAGGAAGTGTTTAAACTACACATTAAATTAAATGCATAGGAGTTAAAAAGGAGGAGTTCACCTCTGATGCAGCCTGGTTAATCACCACTGAATTGATTTTGTACTGATATATTGAAATGAGATTTGTTTTCTTGTTTTGCATCAGAGTGTTAATTTGTTTAATGTATTAAATAGTTTGTGTCTGTTTCTGAAGAATGTAATTAATAATTAAGATAATTAACCCAATCAATTCTAAGGTACCTTTCCTTGTATTACATTAAGAGGAACATATAGACCTTTCCTCAGTTTACTACACCTAATTAGGGTATGATAAATTCACACACTATTTTGAATAAAATCTGAATTTCAGGGGGGTGAGCTGGGGAGTTGCCTGTAGGTAAAATATTCCTTATTCTTTCTGGTTTGGTTTCATCTGTGAAGCTACAGACTTTAGCCAGAGCATCTGGAGATCATGGAAATTAGGCTAATGGGATGAATGGAGCTGATTTCAAATGATTGCACTACACATTCCTACCCACTCACAGAAAGCCATGAATAGAAATCTAATTTGAAATGACAGGTGGAGCATTTGCTCTGCTTTGAACAAGGCATGATGAAGGTGGTCAAGGGTGTTGCCAGCCCTTGTAACCTCGTTAGATATAATCCAAAACTGGGAGGAAAAAAAGGAAAAAGGAAAAGGAAAAAGGAAATGGAAACGGAAAAGGGAAAGGAAAATGAAAAGGAAACGGAAAAGGAAAAGGAAACTGAAAAGGAAAAAAAAAAAAAAAAAGAAAAAGCACAGCAAACCCCTGACACTTTGGTAGAGGGTTTGCTGCCAAACAACTTGAAATTAATGGGTTGTTGCTCTATAACATCAGAGCAGATATGGATATCATGGCAGATACAGGATATGTCCAGAAAGCTGTCAAAATAAACAGAGAAACAAACAAACAAACAAACAAACAAACAAACAAACAAACAGGATTACCATCAGAAGTTAATAGGTCTTAAAAATTCAATTAGCAATTGAATTCAAGAGAGCAATATGTTTTCTAATGAGTACTGCCTCTCACTCTTCAAAGACCTGTGATTATCTTGTAGTGTTATTTCTCAAGCCGAGTTCACTTTCACATTTGCAGTGCATATCTCCATGTTTATCTAGGGGGCTTTTTATCTATTGTGTCTTTTCTGATGAAAGATCTCAAAACTCTAGAAAAACAAAACAGTGTTCTGGCTCCCCTTGTACAGGGATGAGATGGAGTGAGATACCAGGAGAAAAATTTTCTTTTCTTTTCTTTTCTTTTCTTTTCTTTTCTTTTCTTTTCTTTTCTTTTCTTTTCTTTTCTTTTCTTTTCTTTTCTCTTTTCTTTTCTTTTCTTTTCTTTTCTTTTCTTTTCTTTTCTTTTCTTTTCTTTTCTTTTCTTTTCTTTTCTTTTCTTTTTTTAAATTCATCTTAAGCAGTTCCACAGGGATAGAGCTTTTAAGAGCTAGGTAGAGGATTTAGCAGCACATCATGCTCAGCTAAATCACAAATTGAATCCAAGAGCCTTGTGCAAACACGTGTAAGCCCATGTGAGGTTAGTGTAACCAAAAATAAATACAACCCTGGCTAGTGCCTTCTCTCCTGCTTGGCAAAATGAACACGTGCTGCCCAACCCTGGGACTCCTCAAAACACAGATGGAGGTGCTCTGCTCGTCCCTGATGTCTGAAGGAAGGCTGGTATCCAGCTCATGAGGAGTAGCTAAGCCTTGAGGCAGGTTGTGGCAAGCAACACTCCTTTAAGCAGTAGAGCTCAAGGGCTGGATGTGCTGCAGTGCAACCAGCAGTGAATGCTGTGTGTGGGGGTATTTGAGGTGGGCTTAAGGATTTGGGATTTTTTGGACTTGTAGCCATAAAAAGAGGGGTCAATGAGGCAAAAATAAATTAAAAAAAAAAAAGAGAGAGAGAGAGGGAAAAAAAAAAGGCATAAATAGCGCCTCTTCTGTTTGTTCCTTCTCCAGGAAAATAAAGGAAAGTTTGGAGTGCTTTCCTGTAAAACTCAATAACCTGATCCACACGCTTGTACAGATGTCAGTGGGGAGCTCTGCAAAGCCTCCAGCTGCAGAGACTGTCCCCCAGGAATGGATGATGCTGGACACAGAGAGGTCAATCGCAAGGGCCACCATCCTGGGATTCAGCAAAAAGCCTGACCCCGTATGTATCATGTTCTTTGCTTGCCCTCATTTGCCTGGATCTTTCATGACTCTTTCAAGAACTTGTGCACTCTCCCTCTTCCTTTACAGGAGATGTGCTTGTGCCACATTAAAAGCATCGTGGGATGAATAGTGGTGCCATAACCAGAGAGCAAAAACACCAGGGAGACAGATATTTGCAGGGAGCCATTAAGGAGAACAGTTCATTCCCTATAGTGAAAAATAAATCAAGAGCTAATTAAAGCATCCAGAAGGAAAGCATGGCACAAAATTAGGAAGCCTAATAGAAATTTGAGGCTGTTATGTGATGCTTTAATGGTGCACTATTAGTTTTCACACACTGCAGTGATCTTTCAGTGTTTTGAGTTGTGTGCTACCCAGGCAAGTTTCTCTTTCCGTGCAGTAAAGACTATGAATTGCAAACTGAATTGTCTGGCACATTAAAGGAAGGTTTTCCTTTGTTAAAATCACCCTATATATTTTCTTTTACCTTTTTTTTTTTTTTTTTTTTTTTAAATTGTCTCTGATTATTTCTCTGCTCTGCCTCCCCTTTTCCCCCAACACAGGTCTACCTCATCCAGGTGGTGCAAACCTGCAACGTGGTCACCTTCGTGGAAAAATCATTCGACCAGTTCTCAAAACTTCACAGCCATCTCCAGAAGCAATTCCCATCTCATGCCCTCCCAGAGTAAGGCTGTGTATTAGTGGGTGTCATTCAGCTGTTTGGTGGTTCTCTCTTCTGTGCTCAGATAAATCTGTGAGAATATTCACGGCAGATGTGTTTTTAGAAACACAAAGGCAGAGTGACATGTTCTATCAAGCCTTCTTTTCAGCCCCAGAAGAAACTGAACCACAGACCATTGTGGCAGTCTAAGTTTCATCTTTTGTTGTTCCTTTTTTTAATGGGAGGAGAAAAGGGGAACAGCTTGGCCTTGACAAAACTATTCCTGAAATTAAAGTATAAGTGGTGTTGACTTTGTTAAAGGCACCTTTAACAGGTTTTTATTTTCCTCATGATATTTATCAAAACTTATGGCAAAATCCATATGTTAAAGCAATGTAGGAATGTTCACAGTGAGTCAGAACAGAAATCTCTAACTCTAGCACCACAATGAACGTTTTTACAACATGATGCACATACCCCCAGCTGAGAAATACACAATAATCTTAGGTCCTGTCCTGCCCCCAAGCCCAACACTTTGTGCCTCACGTCACAAGATTTAATATCTTTTGAAAGATCTGCTGCCATAAGTTGCAATAATTCTGAATATTGCTTTCTATCCATGTGCATGTCCATTCCTGCTTTTCATTTTCTGAATGCTATTTCTTTACAGTTTCCTGGGGTAGTGAGTCCCCTGGTTTATTTCTGTCTTATATAAACCAGCTTTGCCTTATGTAATGATTGTCCATGGCTGTAGCAGTACAAGTGGAGTTATTCTTTCTACCTGTATCATGTACATTATGCTGCATACACCAGTGGGTACAAAGCAGCCCTCTGTTACAGAGTCCTTCTGACTCACCTGGTACAAGCCCTTCTTCAAGCTCAATCTACAAAAAACCCCATAAAGCTGGCCTAAAGTTTAAGCAGCTTACCTGAACCAAGCTGAGATTCAAGTGATAGGCTTGAAAAGGAGAAAGGTCTTCGGATTTGACATGAAGTAAATAGCCACAAACAACATGGTTTGAACTTAAAAGTCCACGAATTTCAGATCCAGAGCTGATATTCCCCCGAGCTCGTGAGAAGCATTCTGAAAAAAAATGGCTTAAGGTTAGTTAATTCTAGAGAATCTGTCTCCTGCCTGAGGGGATTTTATTGACTCCTATTTGATTCATTATGTCTTTCTCACATGAACTGGTTGGCAGCAGCAGGTGAGAATTGAAATTTCACTAAACAAATACTGAAATTGCTTGAGTCATGGTTTTGATTTGGAGATACTTGCAGGCTAACCATTAGGTTGTAAAATAAAATATTTAACAGGTACCTGTTTATGAATTTTTCCTGTGGTGAGCAGAGCCCTTTGAAAGAAAATACGTTTCTCTTAAGAAATGCATAAACCTCAGAAACCCTGTAGTGAATTTCAGAACTAGTACTAGTCATCTTCAGATAAATCTACCTCTAATAAAATCCTTTGCAACGTTTTCACAGTGGAAGAGCACTTCAGAACTCACAGAGGGTTAATCTGCATATACTGAGGCTGTGTCTGGGAGCTCCAGTGCTTTGTTGCCATAATTCAGTCCCAGCAGTACCCTGCCACTGCAGGATCTTTCCCTAAGATTGAGCTGAAACAACTCATTTTATGATGTTTTTGATAGGCATGGTTTTTTAATGTTAAAATTTTGCATTGTGTTCTAACAGAACTTCATTAATTTGAGAGTTTTCATGTATCCCAGATTTTATTCTAATAATAAAAACCTAATTATTTCTTTATAGGAAGTTATTACTGAAACTGCCATGCCATATCAGACCATTAGTCTGCCTGTGTGCTACAAAGCTCCATCTCTGGCTGATGCCAGATGCTTCAAAGGAAGGAAAAAGCCTTGTTCCACAATGTAATCACAAAATCAGTTTAAAATCATCTGATTAAAAAGTTAAATGTTTAATATTGCTAGAATAATTGGAACCACTAACAGAAAGGATTTGGCTTCTACTTTGTAATGGTTCTGTGAAATTGTACATATTCATGTCTCATTAGGAGAAAAACAATGAAATATGAGACTGCTTCATACAAGTGCTAAATACTGGGTGTATTGTGAGAAACAAATGGCAAAAGCTCAGAGTTCTCAGAATCTGAAATTTTGCTGTTGACATTCAGCCCATATTTAAAAGTCAGAAACACAGCTGCCCTAAGCAAGCCCATGCACTCTAGCACCACCCTTCTCATTCGATTTCTGAGAGGGTATTAATTGTGTTTAATTACTGTTTTGTGAAGTGCCAAAAACCTTTTCACCCAACAAAGCACGTAGGTGACACAGCACACAGAGCAATGTTCAGGCAAGAAGGAAATGGAGTGTGCTCTGCAGGACATTTGCACACGGTGCAAGTTTATATTTTTTCTCATCCAGTTCAAGTAGATGCAAAGGCTCAGGCTGGAAAGTTCACCTTTGCTAACACAAGTGCATTCACAAGGGCAAAGCCCCTCACAGCACAGACACCATCCATCAAGAGAGCAAAGGCCTTCAAAAGAGGGGTTCAGTGCCACCACAAGGTTCATGTTGTCCTTCACCCCAGCAGTTATTGGTGCTATCAATCAGCAGTTCCTCTGTCCTCTCTTTGGCCACTGTGCTTTGGATGCATCATCTGCATTTCCCAGCCAGGGCCCTCTCTTTGTGTCACACAGACTAATTCATTTTCAGCTGCTTCCAAAGAGTTCTCCTCTCCCACCCCTTGAAAGCAGTCCTTTTGTGCCCCAGAGGAACCCAGAACCCTCACAGGCTATCTCTGCCTGCCAGATGAGCTGGGCTCTATTTTAATCTGGGCTATTTTAATTTCTTTATTATTTATTTATCTATCTATTTTAGCCTGTTCACACGTGTCACGAGCCAGGGTCGTGTCACTTCTCCCTCCTCGTCACGTGTCCCCTGCCACTGTGACTTGGTGAGGGAAGAGTCAGCCCTTCCTGTCCATCTGTGCAGCCCCTAACTGAGCCCTGATCCTGCAGTGCCAAGGGCAGGAATCATCAGGGGTTCACACAGACATGCAGCAGGCTGATGTCATCCTGGCCCCTGGCTGCTTTAATCCCAGGCTAAGTCACACCAGCCCTGAGTTTTGCCCTACAGGATTTTGCAGCTGCCTTCCTAAAGGCTGGGCAAGTGTCCCTTTCCAGTGTGGCACAAACTACACAGATCCTTTTGTCTGAACCCTTCAGATTCCTGTTGAGATCTAATAGGATAAAAAAGCTCATTGCAGAAAAAAAAAAAAAAAAAAAAAAAAAAAAAAAAAAAAAAAAGGGTTGTGAACGAGCCACTCTTGACTATTTACAGTGGTGGTGGTGGTGGTGGTGGTGGGATGTGAAATACAACCAGATCACAGCTTCTACCTTTCTCTGTCTCATACATTAGAGGACATAAAGCATAATGTTAATTATGAATCCTGCTATTATAGCAGTCTGTATCGCAAAGCCCATTATGTGCAATTTAACACAGATAGTTTTTCTAATGCTCCTCCAGCCTGGGAGATAAATATCCTTTGCCAGGGCAAGGTTAATATAAATTGATTATGTGTGTTGTTAAAACTCTAACCTTTTGACTGATCTAATATGCATTGTCTCTAAAATGCAAAGATGATTCAAGTAAAAAAATGGGTGGTTTTGACATTTTCAACTACCAAAGTATTTGAAAATTGACATAAGGCCATTCTATGCACATGTAATTTATTTACCAATCCAAAATTAAATTCATCTTAATAAAAATACAGCAAGAATATTACTTGGACTATTTTTATTGCTATTGCTTTTGTTGGGATTGATTTTGTTAGTGTGTTGATAGTTTGTTTTCATATATTATTTTTATTATGCTAGTACCTGAAATTAGAAATGGGAGCAGGGACCTACTTTGGAAACCTTATCTACACTCTAAATAGCTGAGGTAAAAAATGCAAGCAATGATATATTCATCAAATGTCACATTGTTGCTGTAAGGCTTTGGTGCTCAATGTTCTGTGGTAAGGAGATGTCAGCTCTGGGCTGAGATCAGAGATCTGTTGTGCAAAAAAGGCAATGTTTCCTTGGGATCATAAAGGGCCAGTTATTTAGATGTATTTAGAGACCATAAAATGCAAAGAAGTGCCTTTTAGGATTTGTTTATTTATTTGCTTACTTTTTAATTTATTATATGAGAGGAAAAGTGCTTCAGGATGAGACAATTTACCAGCAAATCATTAGAAGAACGTGAGCCACTGTAATGGGACCTGTAAGCTTTCCCTGTAAGCATTCCTTCCCTTACCTGCAAAACCTCTCAGGCAGTCTTGGCTTCCTTCTGTTAAGTAGAGCTGGAAATATTTTTCAGCAAACACAGTACAAGAGTCCTGCTTACAAATATTTTTCTTCTGCAGGTTTCCCCACTCGTGGCATTTACCTTTTACGGACCTTGAGCATAAAAGAGTGAAGGATTTGAACCTCTATCTGAAGCAGCTACTAAGTGGCTCCAGGAAACTGGCTAATGTGAGCATTTCCAGTATTTCTTTTATTTAGCACATCATTTCTAATAGCATTTCACCAAAAGATTCAGGAGATTTTCCACTGCTTGTTTTGAAAAGAAAACAAACAAACAAAAATAAGTGACACATCTTCTAATGATGCATTTTGGGATGGAGCCATTGCAGCATTCATCAAAACTTAAGACAAAGACAAGGATGACTGAGGAATAGTTTATTAGACCTGGCAGGGCATTTTTCAGAAAAAAAACTTTTCTTCCTTTGCTGCCATTGAAAAGTAGTGATTCGCTGAATTTTTGACAGTAAGGAGTAGGTTCTGAGGAATGTAATGTCTAAAAAAAGAAGTAAGCTTTGAAATACTGAAAAGCCTGATTTTGACAGTTGTTAAATGAAAAGTTCCATTCTTTCAGCCCAGAAATACCCTGTTCAAAATGCATTTAACAGGTAGAAGAAATAGTTTTGCAAAACACAAGACCTAACCCAGAATGTTTCAATAATATCAGAGTGATGCATTGTGTCCATTAAAATCGGTGCTTTCTCATTTTTCATTCATTATTGCTTCCTGAGGTTTGGGGTTCTCCTCCTGAGAATGAAGGACTTTTCATTGACTTTTCATTGCCTGGGCCAGCACAAAGCCTTGTGCACCTCAGCAGCACACAACCCCATGGCTGAGAACAGCAAAGGGGCCACAGCAGATGTGAAATCATGATGCTGCATCACTGCAGGAGCTGAACAGTCAATTACTGACAGTGACACCAGGGTCTGAGGGAAAGGAGCATCCTCCAGTGAGCAGCCTTTTGTCAGGAAAGCTGTCAGGCAGGGAAAAGGTGGTGTTTTACCTTAGAGCCCAGGCTGACTCAGGGGCTCAGTAAACTCCAGAGAGCCAAGGCAGGAGCTCGTGGTTGACCCTGCTGTTGCACTGTTGGCAGCACAGCTTGGGCCTCTGCCAGGTGAGCCCTGCTGTGCCCCATGGCCCCAGGGCCACAGCACAAACTGGAGCTGCTTTGGTTTCCTAGCAGGGACAGCCAAAAGAGGGCATGACAGGCTGTTTGTTCTCCAAAATCTCAAACATCTCGCAGGAGGGGAAAAAAAAGAAAATGTTTGCTGCCTAACTATATGACTTTCCCAGCTGTGACTTTGTAATGGAGATTAAAGAGGAAATTGTCCATGTGCAAAAGAAAAGGGATTTTTCTTATTAATATGAGTATAAATTCTGAGTTGAAATCGAGAAGATTTCCAAAGAGGATAAAAATCTTTTTGTCTCACTGAGTTGCACGTCATTTGGTATGAACAGCTGACTTGGGTGCTTGGCTCTTTTGACTGGCACTGCCAAATAATCTGCTCAGGTTTGGGTGGATTGTCATGCAAAATAAAACACAAGAAGTTTCACCTCAACACGAGGAAGGACTTCTTTACACTGAGGGTGGCAGAGCACTGAGCAGCTGCCCAGGGAGGGTGTGGAGTCTCCCTCCCTGGAGACATCCCAAACCCACCTGGATACATTCCTGTGTCACCTGCTGCAGGTGGCCTTACTGTGGCAGCTGGGTTGGACTGGGTGCTCTCCAGAGGTCCCTCCCCACCCCAAAGATTCTGTGATTCCTTTCTGACCCTCACATTAGGGTTTATTTTACATTAATGCCTTTTGGTCACAGCTGAGGAAAAGCTGATCTAAGCCCATGACCTAGAAATGAAGAGCTCAGGATCTTCTGCTGTGCTCTGGACTGCTGGGAGGTGCACGGATTCTCAATTTGGGCCAAGCACTGCTGTGCAGAAGCCTAATCCACAGCTGAAAAATTAGCCTGCTGAAAGCCCTGGGATGGTCACAGAAACATCTCCTGGTCGTGCACAGAAGCTCAGCTGTGCCTCCTGCTCCGTGGGGTAGTGCTCAGCCAGAGCAGGCTGCCTGGCCATGTGTCCTTGCTGCTCCCCTTGTGGGCCTGCAGCACACTCCCCTGGGGCTGGGGACATCCTGCCAGCTCTGCCACACAACCATGACTGAGGTTCAGAGGTAACTCTGGACAGATCTGCTCAGGGACATGAAGCACTACCCCCCTGCCTGCCCCACTGGCTGCTGTGCTAGCTCAGTTTCTGGGGAGCTTTGAGGGATATGCTTTGGGGATAGGGTAAAAGATTCAAAAGAGGCTCCTACCTCAGGGGAAAGTTCCAAGGCTTTATTCTTGAAGGGGATCCCAGGGCAAAGAGAATGAACAAGGAAGAGCATGGGTTTATCTAGACTCTCTGTCCCAGGGTAGACAGCTGGCCATGAGCCAGTTGGGCAGAGGTAGAGGGAAGGTAGGGTTAAACTAAGAGGTTACAGCTTTAGGGGGTCTCTGGAGAAAAACCATTTCCCCAGAGGAATACAACAGGGACAGCCACTGAATGAACCCGGGGAGGGGGCAAATTTCCAGGCTGAGGCAGCCTGGGTGTCTGAACCGTGAGGAGAAGAAAGCAATCTCGTACCTGTGAGGGCTGTGCTGCTGCTGGTGTGCTGGGCTGGGAGGGCAGGGGATAGCTAAGAGAGGAATGAGCAGGTTGTTTCCATCTGTAAATTGCTGCTGCATGTGGGAAATCATCTTGCTTACCCCCATGCAGCTAACCTGCAATTCTGGATGGTAACCTTTCAAGTTATTGATACTCCATAAACATCGAATCATTATTTTTACTTCAATATGCTTCTCCTGCTGGGAGGTGGGAGAAATTTAGAAAATACTGACGTGTTCTGACCCACTTAGAACAAGGAGAGCAGTTGGTGGTTAATTTCCTTTGTATTCCCTTCTTTTTTACTTTCCACTTTGGCGTGACTCTTTTAAAAATAAATAAATATATATATATATATATATAAATAAAAATAAAATAAAATAAAATAAAATAAAATAAAATAAAATAAAATAAAACAAAATAAAATAAAATAAAATGAAAAAATAAAATAAAATAAAATAAAATAAAATAAAATAAAATAAAACAAAAAAAAATTGGTGTCATCTTGGCTTTAGTCTGAGCATAAAGCCAAGCTAGGAGGCTTTCTTTATAAAAATAAATACAATTATTTTGTCCCTTTTTGTGCCTATGACAACTTTGCAGTCAAATTTGTCCTTTTTCTCGAAATGTTGAGGAGCCTGGCTGAGGCCATTTAGTGAGTTGTCAGTTCTCAGGCATCATCAAAATATCCTTCCTATGAAATAGTAAAACTGTGTAGGAATAAATAATTGACTCATAAATTTGTGAAGAAATTTAGGAATACCAGTTGCCTGTAGAGCTTTTACTTTCTTGCTACAGCCATTTCTTTTTGCTGAATTGTAGCTGCAATGTGCTGTAGCTGTAGAGTAGGCTGGAGCATTGTCTGAGACAGGGAGAAGAGCTTTTATTTCGTTATAGAATACCCTTGCAGCACTTGTAATCACTGTAAATGCATTACCCTAAATGACTAGGCAGCATTTTCTGCTCTGAAGAATTTAGTCCAGTCCACACAGGACTGAATACATGCTTGGTTCTACCAATCAAGTAATTATAAGTCCTAGAAATGGAGAAAGAATCAGATTACATCCAAATTCCTTCCTCAGTCATGCCTTAAGTGCTTTTTAGTCCAGACTAAGTTCTGATCATGAAAATTTTATTATAATTAAGAGAAGGCTAGAATGTCACTGACCTTTTCTGCTAAATGGTTGGAATGAAGGAGGAGAGGTGGAAAACAGTTGCCTTCTTATTTGCACTGGAGCTCAAATGGAATTAAATGTTCCTTCAAACCCTTCTTTAATGAACAGAAACTTTTTCTTCTTCTATCTCTGAATTTTAATGCCAGATCCAGTAAATGCAGAAACATCAGTTGAGGGAAATATTTGTTCTTAATGCTTAAACCTGCTCATGTCCATCCCTATTCAAGGCATTTTTTTAAGTCTGTGATTTACTTCAAGTGTAAGCCTTGCTTAGTTACTTGTATTGAAGAATTTGCTAGAATAGGAGTCCTTTCTTAGAATCAGGTTGACACTGTTATAAATAACTCACCAGTCTGTGTTCATGAACAAGCTGTATTCATTACATCAATCACTAACATGCAGAAGTTGGTGCACCTTCATTGTCACACTGAGTCAATTAGGACAGGATGAAAAACAGGTTTCAGCACTTTTTTCTCTTTTTTTTTTTAATTAATTTCCATTCTAGTTGTCCCAAACCAGTGTCAATATTTCTGATCACAGCAAAAGAATATTTAGGTTTGGACCAGCTGACTCACCATCTGCATATACTGGAATACCAGAGTTTTTTAGATCTTCAGGGCAAAGTTCTCAACAATCTTCAGAATCTTTGGGTTTTGCTCCATTAAATGGTGAAACAGCCAAGTCACATCACCCTTTAGAGGTGAAGAACCAAGAGATACTGAACTGAAAGTTGAAAGAGGACAAAAATATATGTTCTCAAAGCAAGTCTGTGACAAAAGACAGCTGATGACCGTTTTTTTTTGTGGGTTTTTTTGGTTTTTTTTTGTTTTGTTTTGTTTTGTTTTGTTTTGTTTTGTTTTTTTGTGGGTTTTTTTTTTTTTTTTTCTGTTTCACTGAATTCCAGCTGAGTGGTGGGCTGGATGGAGACTGCAGCCCAGATCTCCTCACATAAATTAGGGCTGCCCTAGGGCTCATCATTTTATGGCTGGCTTGTAAGAGGGTTGTGCACTGCTTGCAGACACAAGAGCAGGGTAAGGCTCTGTTAAATGAGTTTGGGTTTGGCCCCAGTGTCAAACACAATAGTAAGTGCAGGTGCACAGTAAGTTATTCATTTAAAAAAACATAAATAAAATGTCTTCTGGAGTTTGAGTCCATAAAGATTTTCTAAGTATCCAAATTAACTGAGGACTTTGGAGGTGAAGATAAACCTTGTGCAGGCAGGTAAGCAAACAGTGATGGTGTTTCAGCTGTGGATAGGTTTTATAAACAGCTTTATAGTGACTTACAGGCTTTGTAAAAGGACTTTAAAGAGGATGTAAATGGGAATGATTGTAAATTATGTTCACTCATTTTCAAGCCCACAGTAAAAACCAGGACCACAGCATTGTTCTAGGGTGACTAATGTTTTACACTGTAAAAGTAATCAATTTGATAAGAGCTTCCCATATTTTGTTTCTGTTTTATTCACTGGTGCTCCCTGGGATTTGCAGAGATGAGGAAAAAAGCTCCCACATGCCTCTATGGAGGTACATCACATGGGGGAACAAAATGCTCCCAGGGTATGTAGGTCCCTTGAACCTCCCCTGTGCTCCTGTGGCAAGGCATCCAGCAGAGCCAAAATGGGGAGGGTTCAAAGACCTCTCTCTTCCACTGTCCTTTCCTGAAGTTATAACAGCTGCTCCAAAGTCAGCTTTGTCTGCTTTCTTTCTTTCCTGCTGATTCTCCATCCTGTTAAAGTACAACAGGAGCATGGGTGTTCTCCGACCCCAAATCCACTCTAGCACAGCTGAGAAGAAAGCTGAAAGCAGAGGGGAGGCTGCTTTTCTTTAGAAAAGTGTCAGAATTAAATCTGGCTGTGTTTCACAAACTGCAGTGTGCTTTTCTTGTTCGTCTCTGATGGAGATCAATTCCACCATGCTGCAGTAGTGCAGGGCTGTGCCAGCCCCCTCAAGGCCACTGAAATATTTTATTTCAGTTGTACCCTAGTGCAAGTAAAGGTGGGATTTGTCCCTTTTGAGTTAAATGGCTGAAAAAAAGGCCTGTGAGTTCTAACCAGACTGACCACACACACCAGCCTGCTCCTGTTTGGGTTGATGTGTTGAGTGACCTGCAAAAATATCAGAATTGCCTATTGAAGATTGCAGTCTTGTTAGGTGAGAATGGTTAGACAAATGATAGGAGGATTTCCTAGGAGGCCTAGGTGTGCAGCATTTTAGGGAATTTCCATTTGCTGATTTAAAGGTAAGAATTCCAGGTGGGGGTGGAAAGGGAGAGTGAGTGCTTGTGGTCATCCTCAGTGCCTTCCTTTCTGCCAAGACCATCACGGGGTCCCTTGAGATTCCCACCCACGGTCACTTCTGTGCAACCAAAACTGCTGGGTTAGAAAGGGACTCTCTCCACCTTAAACCAGCTCATGCATAAGTGCAAAGCTCTGATGGATCTGCTTCTATTTAGCAGTGTGCTTGGGTGCAGGCTTAGTGCTTCAGTCACATTAACTGGGGTCCAGCTGATG